>JBBGZY010001310.1:1240000-1840000 GCA_037952925.1 Lithobates clamitans
TACAGGTCCAGGAGTGTGGGTTCCCCGAGGGTCTCCGGTTCCTGAAGGTTTGTTTACGGAACCCACCGTGAAGGGTGAAGATTGGGTCTGTTGGTTTTACCACAGAAAACCCAGCGGCGCGAAAGGTAAGTGGAGTTTTTCTAAGAAATATTTTAGTTTTTCTTATGGAATGCCTCCTTTATAAAAAAAAAAAAAAGTAAATGTCATGCCTAAGTGCCACCACTGGGGGCTGTATGGAGCATGTACCTTCTCATGCTTTCCTCAGAGATCACGATGTATCAGGAAGCAGCAGGCTCTTTTCCTCCGCGAGCAGCTCAGACCTCTGGTGAGTTTGGGGGGGGGGGTTTTGCCTCCACCAGACACCCCCCCACCTGGGCTAAGCTCTCCCCGTCTTCACAGGGAAGGGGAGAGCTAAAATGATCGGCGATGCCATTTTCTTCCACTGCCCCTGCACGGCGGCGGCTCTCAGGTTTCCTCCTCGCATCCCTCCCTCATACACAAGCCAATCCCGTCGGATCGGAGGCCCACGCACGCGCGGGAAAGTGTTCTTTTGAAAAAGAGGGGGCACGATGTGAGGAGGGGACGGGGCTTAGCGCGGCGTTGTTTTAAAAAAAAATAAAAATACTCCATTTATGCTGGCTGCAAGTTGTCGCAGGGACACCAGAGCAAAGAGGGGCGTGAAAGAGGTTTGGTGACACAGGCATTCCTATTTTGACACCCTTACTATTTGCATCAGGCTGAGCATTTATAGCAGCGGCAGTGGCTGGACTATTGCTCAAGCAATGGTTGCGATCCTTCTAGTAGTACCTCTGCTTTTGTGTATTGGGCTATGGTCGGAAGGGGGGGCTAGAAACACCTCAAAAGAGGGCTAAAGGGATCTCCCTCAAGCTCTGAAAGCCTAAAACTTATCTCTGCAATGGCATCCTCCCCTGAGAAGGGGGTGGCTGGTCAGAGTGAGCCTTCAGAGGCCATGGAATGTTTGCAACTGTTTACAGCACTGCAGCCCCTGACTATATTTGTAAAAAGGTTTTTTCTCAGCCATGATGGGATGGAAAAAAGGTTAGCGACTTTAATCGCATCCCAGATTGGGATGAAATGCGACAGATTCCATTCCATTACCCTAGGACCCTCAAACTGAGGATCTGGGGGCGGGAGAAGATGTTTTTTTCTCAGAGGACCATGAACAGGCTGATGACTCTTCTGAGGGGTCATATGCGGAAGATCAGCTTCACATTGTGGGTGAAATTTCTTACTGAATTGGTCCGCTCCACATTTTATGCTACCCTTAACTAAGTGTCCGCTTCTTGTTTTGGGTTCGTTAAAGCCTCCTCAAAGCTGTGCATGCCTTTCCTGTCCATTGTTGGGAACGTTTATGTATTCTGAGTGGGATCACCCAGATAAGCATTTTTCCCTCCTAAAAAGTTTTTCACACTTTATCCTATGGAGGAAAAAACTTTCTAAAGGTGGAAGATACCAGCAATTGACGCTGCTATATCTTCTGATCAAAAGTTTATCTTGTCCAGCAGACAATGCTCAAATACTTAGGGATCCAACAGTTAGTCCTCATGCACACGGACGTTTTTACAGCTGCTTTTTTGAGCTTTTTTTGCAGCTTAAAAAGGCCTGTCTATGTTAGTCTATGGCTTCATGCCCACCTAGGCGTTTTTGAGCTGCAAGTGGCATAGGCGTTTTTAAGCTGTAAAAAAAACCCAGGACCAGTGGGTTCTGAGAGACGTTTTTGAGCTGTAAAAACGCTCAAAAACGTCATTCACCAATGTTTTTTTAACGTTTCTGATTCATTGAAAAAAAAAATTTGAACAAAAAACGCTAAAAACCGATAACGCGGAAAAACGCTAAAAAACGCTATTGCAAAAAAGCTGGAAAAAGTTTAAAAAATCACTGCAAAGATACTGGCGTTTTCATAACGTTATTTTAACAGCCTGTGTGCATGAGGGCTTAGAGTTGGAATTCCTATTAAAAAAAAAAACATGTTGTTTTCCTGACAGGTTGAGTGTCTCATCCTGTGCTGACGGTAATTGGTATAGGTCAAATCCTTGAGAGACCAGTTTTAAACAGGTGCTCAAAGTTATCCCTGTTCAGCAGGCCCCAGGTTCTGGCAAGCTCCTAGTAGCTTCATGTTGGCAATAGATGCTATGAGAGATTCTATCTTCAGGCCTCACGCCTTTCGCTGGGCTGGTACATATGTATAGAACACTATGGTTGAAAAATTGGTCAGCCGAAGCGTTTTTTTTAAAAAACCTCCTGGCTGGTTTTCCTTTTTGCGGTGAACAGCTGTTTGGGATATCTTGGATAAATTCATCCAAAGAATTTCTAGTGGAAAGGTACCCCGTTGCCATTTAAGAAAAGGAGTATATGTATTTCATTTAAACAAGCTCTTCTCCAGTGCCAGGGGCATCAGCCTCCAGGCAGTCACGATGGCTACCGCCATAAAGTTCAAGAGGTAATCCTCAGGGACAAAAGAAACCTACAAACAAGATACTAAAGCCTCCTTATGAGGGGGTGCACCTGCTCACTCGGATGGGGGGGGGGGGGAGTTCTTCTGCAGTTCTCAAGGGTCTGGTAGAAAGAATGTCGAGACAGATGGGTGGCTTCTTCAATGGCTCTAGAGTACAATCTGGGGTTTCAAGAGTTCCCATCTCCTCGTTTTCTCAGATCAAACGTTCCCAAGATCCAGAGAAAAAGAAGTCTCTCTTCTACCATTGGACCATACTTTAGCAAAGAGTGGTCATGCTGGTCCCCATGAAAGAGCTGGAGTTGAAGTTTTCTTCAAACCTTTTTTCACGGCAGACTCGAATGGAGATGCCAAACCCATTTTGGATCTCAGGAATCTAAACCGGTTCCTGAATATCCGCTCTTTTTCGCATGGAGTCAATCCAATCAGTTGTCTCCATCTTACAAGGAGGAGAACTTTTTACGTCGATCAACGTCAAGGGTGCATACCTCCATGGGCATATTTCCCCGCTCACTAGAAATATTTACTTTTTAAGGTAGAAAATCTTCATTTTCAGTATGTAGCTCTGCTTTCGGTCCAGCTACTGCACCTTGAGTGTTTTACAAAGGTTTTGGCTCCTCCTTTAGCCAGACTAAGAGCCCAAGGTATAACGATTATAGTTTACCTAGACGCTTGGCTCTTGATAGACCAGTCGGAAGCCCACTTAGACCAAAGTATGGTCACCACATTCAACTACCTGGAATACCAAGGATGGATTCTCAACCTAGAGAAATCTTCATTAAAACCATTAAGGAGATTAAAATACTTAGGTCTGTTCATAGATACACCCAGAAAAGGGTATTCCTGCCCCAGGCAAAGATCAGCGCCATAAAGGAACTGATTAACCACTTGCTTACTGGGCACCTAAACCCCCCTCCTGCCCAGACCAATTTTCAGCGCTGTCGCACTTTGAATCACAATTGCGCGGTCATACAACACTGTACCCAAATGAAATTTTTATCATTTTTTTCCCACAAATAGAGCTTTCTTTTGGTGGTATTCACAGCTGGGATTTTTATTTTTTGCTAAACAAAAAAAGATAGAAAATTTTGAAAAAAAATCATGTTTCATAGTTTGTTATAAAATTTTGCAAACAGGTAATTTTTCTCCTTCATTGATATGCGCTGAGGAGGCGGCACTGGTGGGCACCGTTAAGGCGGCACTGGTGGGCACCGTTAAGGCGGCACTGGTGGGCACCGTTAAGGCGGCACTGATGGGCGCGGATGGGTGGCACTGATGGGCACTGGGTACCACTGATGGGCGGCAGTGATGGGCGGCACTGATGGGCACTGGTAGGCACTGGTAGGTGGCACTGTGGGCGTTGATGGGTGGCACTGTGGGCGTTGATGGGTGGCACTGTGGGCGTTGATGGGTGGCACTGTGGGCGTTGATGGGTGGCACTGTGGGCGTTGATGGGTGGCACTGTGGGCACTTGTAGGCGGCACTGCTGCCTATTGCTAGGGGTCACTGGCAGGGGGCACAGATGATCGCCGTGATCGGGACTGATGTCCCTCTCACGGCTGCCGGTGATCGGCTTTTTTTTTCCTCCTCACGCTGTCAGCGCGAGGAGAAAAAATAGCCGATTACCGGCTCTGTTTACATCACATGATCAGCTGTCATTGACTGACAGCTGATCATGTGGTAAGGGGTCGGGACCGACCCCTTACTCTGATCAGGCGAGTCTCATAGACTCGCTGATCACCGAGCGGGGCGCGCAGGCCGCTCGTGCACGGGACGACGTCAATAGACGTAGTCCCGGCAGTGTAGGTCTGCGCTGTTGCCGTCATTTGGCAATAGCGCGGATCTGAAGAGGTTAAAGTGGTCAAGGCAAGATGAATCCTTCTATTCAGCTTGCATGAGGGAAAGATGGTGGCTTCATTCGAGACCGTTCCTTATGCTCGGTTTCATTCAAGACTGCTGCAAAACAGTATCTTATTGGCTTGGAACAAGAGGTGTGCCGGAGCCTCGGTTTATGGTTAATAACCAAAAAATTGCAAAAGGAAAAGTCCTTCCTACAGTTAGAAAACAGTGGTAAACCCGCACAACAGAAATAAATGAGGGTTAAGAACTGCTGCCTCCACAAATGCAATCGCCACTGGGGTGGAGAAAGCTGAGTGTGAGAGAAATGTAAAGTGTGGGTGTGGCGCTGTTCTGATTAGGAACCAGGGTGGAAATATGAAAGATGTAAAAATAATCGTATGACGTATATAATTCCTCTATACTGTCATACTGAATATCCCTGTGAAAAGGAAGTCTCATACTATAGGTGCCAAATTATAACAAATAACTGAGTGACCATAAAACAAAATTAATAATAAACAGATGAATGCATCAAAAGTGAAAATTCCTACCATGCGTTAGGTTGGTGCGATCCACTCTAACATATGCTAGCCAAAACATACATAAGTGAATGCATAAGGGAATGGAGGGGGGGGGGGGGAAGAAAAGCAAATCCAGATTAATGCCTGGAATAAGCAATGATGTTGCAAAAAGGTCCTTATAAAGTGCACATGTGAAAAATTGGTGACTTGTGCTTAATACAGCAATAATAATTTTGTATAGTCCTTATGGATATTGCTGACAATTGGATATTTTCAATAAACAAGTGTGTTCAGTGCCATCCTCTAATGTTTAACTTCTTTGGTGACACTGTTGTTATATCACGTGCTCTTATTGTGCAGACACTCACCAGCTTTTTTCACCCCTGCAGAGGTAACAGGCAGTCACAGTCTATGCCACTGTGCAGCAGTCCCTGGCACTCTCAGGATCAGATTGGCGTTAAACATAAAAGAGAGGGGATGCCCATACCGTAAAACCATTTAAAAAGTTTTATTTGAGAAAGATGACAGAGCGGTATTCACATATTGGTAGCTCATATAAAGCAAAAAAGTCATCAGTAGAACCGTCAAAATCAAATCCTATGTTCCCTGGGAGATGATACAAAACGTAGGTATAGGCCACGCCCTACGCGTTTCGTCATTGGATGTCTACGGGAGCGTGGCCCTTGTTACACCTCCCACCTTTTTATATTGTGCGGTGTCCGTTCTGCACTTGCGCCTGAGGAGCATTGGTGGCCATTTTGCCTATGTTTTTTGCAGACCGAAGTCCGCTGGCGGCCATTTTGCCTGTGCCCATTGCAGACCGAAGTCCACATGTACACTGCGGTTTTATGAGAGAAAGCCGTGGTGAGTGACTCCACAAGAACAATCCTAATGTCCGCACTTGTGTCACCACTACTTCAGATTATAAATAGTATGATGTTCTGTCCTTGTTCGGAATAAAAACCTCTGCGGTTCCGCACATTATAACCAGGTACTTTTGGTTCTTGACGGTTGTACACAACAATACATGTAGAATAGCAAAAATACATGTAAAAATACATAAAAAGGCATAAAAAGTAAAAGGTAAAGATACAATGAAATCAAAATTAAAAATTAAAAAATGAAACTTTTGCCAGGGAATACATCGGTGGTAAGTTATCTGACTGTTGATCCACATAGCTACTGGACGAGGGAGGGAATGAAGTGTGTTTACTATATGCATTATCCTGTAATCTGTGCAGTAGAAAACGGTATGTCGAAAAACTGAGGAAAAGGCAGGCTGGAATTGAGTTATTGAACAATCAAATTGGTTATAGAATGTCCTGGTGGGTAAAGAGCTTCCTATAGTTATCTGGGAAGTGGTAAAAACATAAGACAACCTTTTTTAGGCTGGGGAGCAGTCCTGAAAGAGATAACCGTCCAAGAGAAGTGGTCCAGATCGGAAATGACATTGCCCATTAACATTCCACAGATTCGGGCAGAGCGATTGGTCCGGAGGGCCTGGACGTTTAATTTGCGGAGCTGTCCTGTCAGGATCCAATCCGACAATGCCACAGCAGTGGCCTATATAAATCACCAAGGGGGCAAAAGAAGTTGTGCGGCCCAGAGAGGTGAATCATATCCTATCTTGGACAGAAAACAATGTACCTTGCCTATTGGCAGTTTTTCATTCTAGGAATAGAAAATTGGCCGGTGGTCTATTTGAGTCGCCAGCAGTTGTTCCCGGGAGAATGGTTCCTTCACCCCGATATCTTCTGACAATAGGTCAAAGATGGTGGATTCCAGACATAGATCTGTTTGTGTCCAGGTTCAACAAAGAGATTGTCAACTTTGTGTTAAGGACAAAGGATCCACTAGCATGCGGAACAGGTGCCTTGGTGTTCCCATGGAATCAGTTGTACTGTTTTATGCATTCCCTCCTTTTCTCCCCGCATCCACAACTTCTTCGCAGGATCAAGCAGGAAGGGAAGTCTGTGATTCTTGTGACCCAGCAAGGCCCAGAAGATCTTGGTATGCAGAGATGGTAAGGTTGGCGGTAGGGGTCCCATGGACCCTACCACCACGTCCAGACCTTCTCTTGCAAGGTCCAGTATTCCATCTTACCTTTCAAATGCTAAATTTAATGGTTTGGCTATTGAGGCCCACATTCTGAGGAAACGTGGGCTGTCAGATTCAGTGGTATCTACCTTGGTTAATGCAAGGAAGCCAGCCTCCATAATCCTATATTATGGAGTCTGGAAAGCATATGTCTCCTGGTAGGAAACCAGGGGTTGGCACTCCAGGAAATAGGTCATAGGTAGAATCCTTGACCTTCTGCAGATGGGGTTAGAAATAAAGCTGGCCTTGAGTACTTTCAAAGGACAGGTCTCGGCCTTATCGGTATTTTTTCAACGACCATTTGCTTCGCATTCTCTGGTTCGTAGCTTTATTCAAGGAGTAACGCGGCTTAATTCTCCTGTTAGGTCACCCCTGAACCCTTGGGACTTGAATTTAGTTCTGTCGACATTACAAAAACCAGCTTTTTTTTTGAGCCCATACGACATATTCCCTTGGTTCTTTTTTTGACAAGGAAACTAATTTTTCTGGTAACCATATCTTTTGCAAGAAGGGTATCAGAGTTGGCTGCTCTTTCTTGTAAAGAGCCATATTATTATTCACAAGGATAAGGTAGTATTGCGTCCTCATACTAGATTTTTACCGAAGGTAGTATCAGGTTTTTATCTAAACCAGGATATTGTTCTACCTTCATTTTTTTCCAGAACCCTGTTCTATGGAAGAAAAATCACTACATTCTCTTGATGTGGTGAGAGCAGTCAGTCTATTTAAAGGCGACTGATCAGATTTGAAAAACGGATGTTTTGTTCGTATTGCCTGAAGGTCCTAAAAGAGGACAGGCTGTATCGAAATCTACTATTTCTAAATGGATTCAACAAGTAATCGTTCAAGTTTATGGTTTAAAGAGGTAGATTCCACTCTCTCAAATCAAAACTCACTCCTCTAGGGCTGTTAGTGCTCCGTGGGCAGTGCATCACTAAGCCTCCATGGCTCAAATCTGCAAGGCCGCAACTTGGTCTTCAATCCATACATTTACCAGATTCTATTAGGTGAATGTAAAAAGGCATGAGGATATCGCCTTTGGGGCATAGTATGCTGCAGGCAGCAGTATAACTGCCCTAATTCTGTTGCGTCTCCCTCCCCTCAGTTGGCATTGCTATGAGACATCCCACATAGTAACTACTATGTTTCTGTGTCCTGTGATGTATGATAAAAGAAAATAGGATTTTTATAACAGCTTACCTGTAAAATCCTTTTCTTTTGAAGTACATCACGGGATACATAGGTCCCGCCCCTCTTTCTAGTATATACATGTATTGCTTTGCTACAAAACTGAGTTACTCCCGGTATGGGAGGGGTTATATAGGGAGGCAACTTCCTGTTTAGGGTGTGCCAGTGTCCAACACCTGAAGGTGGCCTATAACCCACATAGTAACTACTATGGCTCTGTGTCCCGTGATGTACTTCAAAAGAGAAGGATTTTTACAGGTAAGCCGTTATAAAAATCCTATTTTTAACCCAGATCTCTCCATAAAGAGGACCTGTCCTCCTCCTTTCTATTACAAGGGAATAAAAGTGATTCAAAAAATTAAAGGGGCCGTGTAAAAAATAAAAATAATTTTTTTTTAAAGCGCCCCCATCCCTCCATGCTTGTGCGCAGAAGCAAACGCATGCACAAGTCGCACGTGCATATCTAGTTACTCGGCGTAACATCATCTTTCATGTTGGGCCTAAATATGAACCTTCATGGCAGGATCACCTGGTATTCTTTTCAGAAAATAAAAAAGTTTCAAAACTACTTTTGAAATAACTTGAACATGTCAAATCGTATGTGATTATAGGGATTGGATTTATGTCTACTTTTACGGCTTTCAAACAAAGACTGTCTGAGGAATAATTGATGGCAATCGGGAGGGGGAGGTGTGAGTTATTGGCTTCTCAGCCTTTAAAACTCTTCTCCTTTTCATGGGATAAACCTGCAAGTACAAAAATCATGGCTTAGACGCTTCATTACCCAGACTTCACCAAATCCCCCTGTTTTGAAGTCATCCTGTAAAATCTTGTCGTGGCATTGCGGCCCATCCTTCATGTTGGAGGCAGAAGGTTGGCTTTAACAAGCCCTTCACATCATTAATCATTCTGCTAAAGCATCTTTGTCTTCTAGACTGGAGATGCACCAATGGTGGCCCGACATTGGTGCAAACTAAAGCAGCGTTTTACACTTTGCATTGTGTCATCGGACTTGAAATGTTGGTGTTCTCTTGTGCACAGAATTTAACGAAGAAAATGTTTTTTTTTTTTTTTTTAATACGCCTTAGCGTGTAACTTTTATTAAAGAATTAAAATTATTCAGCACTCTATACTAATGCACAAGTATATGTAAACTAAATGTAAAACAAATCTTCGTGCCTAAGCGCAATTTTGAAAAATGTGTTAGTAAAACTGTACATATCATCACAACTAGGTTGTGCATCCAGGTGGATTATACCTTGTTTTTTTCATTACAAATTGGGCTTCATTTAGTGGTTAAATGGTATTTAAAATATATATATATATATATATATATATATATATATATATATATATATATATATATATTATCTCTTTCACTGCTTCACAGTATAAATGAACCCTTTAATAGTAGCTATTATCTGCTCTTTTTTTATACTATAGGGCTAATTTTAGTTGCTTTTTACAGAAACTCACTACTGTTTATTTAACATGGTTTCCTATGTAAAATGTTCACATCTATGCTTTTTTCAGCCGCTACGTATTTGGAAAGGGACGAGGACTTTTTTCAATGCAAAATGGTGCTTTTTTTGTTTTTAAATGGACTTCAGTAGAGAAGCTGCAGAAAAGCAGTGTAGAAACGGATCAAAAGCAAACTGCATAGGTGTGAACTGAGCCTTATGCTGGCCATACACGTATCGATTTTCGAACAAGATCATTCATACGAAAATTCTTTGTACATTCGCTGAACGAAAGCATGTCATTTGAAAATTTCACTTGCTTCTAACATTCAGTTTTAGAATGAATGTCATTTCTGAACGCAAACCACATACACTGTCTGAAAATTCCTTTGACCATGAAGTTTTCTATTCTACTCGTTCGAATTTTCCCAAGAATAAAAAAATAAATAAATTGCCTTTTTATAATTCACATATTAACTAAATTATACACAACCCTTTTTTTTTAAGGTTATTATCCAATTAATCAAAACAATCGGTCAACGAATCGCTTTATGAAAATAATCGTTGGTTGCAGCCCTACAATCAGTAGAACGGGGCCTGGGTCTCTGCTCAGAGTGGGCTGTGTGCTCCTGACCTGACCTCTGCTCTGTCTGCATTGCTCCTGACCTCTGCATGACTTGCTCTTGACCTGACCTCTACATGACTTGCTCCTGACCTTTGCTGTCTCTGCTGTGATTTTCTGCTGACCTCTGACCTCTGCTCTCTGCCGTTACTTAATATGAACCTGACCACTGCATTGCTTGCTCCTGACTCACAGCCGCACAGGCTCAAGTTTTGCCATACTCTAAAGTGGATGTAACCCGATTCATGAAATTTTGAGCTGGGCTCATATATCTGCAGCGTTTTCTTATCTCTCTTCAAAGCACTATGTCTTGTAGCTGTCTCCTGCTCTGTTCTTCTGTTAGCATGAGAACGTCTGACAAGTTCTCTGACACAGCAGATAAAAGCAGCCTGCATTTTGTGTTTGGGAGGATGCTATAAATAGATTAGCAGAGTGCTGAACCATTCAATGAACAGATCTGAAAGTGCCCCCCTTTTGAGGAGAGGGGGTGTGTGCGCCTTTCCACCAATCAGCTGTCTTGCCTGTATGCCCAGGCTTCGCTGCAGTGCTGAACAGGAAGAGAAAATCTCCTAACATGATCTTGAACATGAGCTTTCTAAAGAATATATATATATAGCTGAAGACAGCAGATATACAAGTAAAACTTATGTAGGGAAATTTGTTTTATCTCTGTGCATCATCTGAGGCTGTTCACTTCACTGGGTGTATGTGAGGGTTTACATCCACTTTAAGCCCTTCCCGCTGTTTCACTGTGCCACACTTTGCACGCCATGACATTCTCTCCAAGGCTCCCAAGGCATTTTGTCTTTTATACCTTGAATGTCCAACTCTTATTTCAAAAGTCTGACCTATTGTTTCAGGGATAAAGACAAAAAATAGGAAACCCTACATGGCTACAAGTGAGGGGTGTGGGTTAAAAGTGGGCAGGGTCATTTTGGTCTCCCCTGGTTTTATTTTCTGGGGACACCCTAATGGTAACCCCAAAGCATGACTCCAGCTTTTTGTCCCTTTTTTAAAGAATTTATTTGGACCAAGCTGGTCCAAACAAATTATTACCTTCATAAACAGATGCCGAGGTGGTGTGCTCCAGAGCCGCCCTGTCTACGTCTATTGACACTTTTTCTTGCCACTGTATCTAAATCTGCTACTGCATCTAACATTCCCCTCCCATCATACTGACAATGCTGCTGTCCATAGGTGTTTATGTTGCTCCTTAATCCAGAGTGTAGGCACCCTAAGGCAGGAAGTGTTACCGGATGGATTGCCAAGTGAAAACAGCAGGGAAAAATGCCTACGGCTCCATTTACACACGTATGACTCAAGTCCTTCAACTTTGATGCACTTTTTAACTTTTATCCAACTTTGGATGGGTGCGACTTGGATCTTACTTTGTTTTCCCTCTGCAAAGTCGGACCCACTGTTACATGTGAAACATTCAGGTACAACTTTCATGCAACGTTTGAGGGTTAACATTGAAGTCTATGGCCTCTAGTTGCATGAAAATCGGACCAAAGTAGTGCATGAATTACTTTCAAGGTGCTGCGACTTGACGTTGCACATATATGAATGGTTATCATTGGAAAACATGTGGTATGACTTGTCGCACAAGTGTAAATGGGGTGTAAAAGAAAGGAAACAAATGCAGCCACGACAAGTAATGATTGATAAGCTTCAATATATTTCATTTTTGGTTTTAGACTTTAATACCGCTTTAAGTTTAAGCCGACAGATGAGCCCTACTCTGCTGGACAGCTTGAGGCCAAGATCTGTACAGCTTATCTGTGGAAATTGAGAGTACCCGGTCAGGGCTCTTTCCTTTACAAAGGCATCGCAACGCCACGCAGGAGTACAAAGTAAGGGCTGCTGCAGCAGGGAGGAAGGTAGGTATTTTACCAGGCAGACTGCACTTTAGGGGTATTTTACATGGAGTGAACCTGTGCCCAGTTCATGCACACTGAAGTATTTTCTAGGGCTGCAACTAACGATTATTTTCATAATCGATTAGTTGGCCGATTTATTGTTTCTATTAATCGGTTAATGACCTTAAAGTGTGGCATATAATTTAGTAAATATGTTAAGTTTAAAAAAAAAAAAAAAGGCAATTTATTCTTAAATATCTCTATGCAGTGGTAAATATAAATAACCAACCATATGGTTAGAGAGCAAAATCTCTAATCCACTCTGAGAATAAAAGACAGAAGAGTTATACTGTATATACTATTAGAGGAGATATACTATTAGAGGAGATATATACTATTAAAGGTTGAATCTGGTAAATATCATCAGACTCAGAACTTTTTTTTTTTTTTAAAGAAAAAAAAAGTGTTAGACAGTTTTTCAGATTTTCAAACAGAACTGTAATAATATATTATATGCTGGGCATACAAAAACAATGTCTTCATTAAAAAAAAAAATGTAATTTTAATAACGTTCATTCGATTTTCGAATCGTTAGTGGGGTCAAATCGATGTTCGTTTTCAACCACAGTGACAGGAAAATTTAGAAATAATAGAAAACTTCTTGGTCAAAGCAATTTTCAGACAGTGTATGTGATTTTTGTTCAGAAATTACATTCATTTTAAAACAGAATGTTAAAAGCAAGTAAATATTTCAAACAACATTCTTTCATTCAGCGAATGTACAAAGATTTTTCATATGAATATTCTCGTCTGAAAATTGATCCATGTGGCCAGCATAAGGCTCGGTACACACCTATGCAGTTTGCTTTTGATCTGTTTCTACACTGATTTTTGCTGGGTGTTAAGTACAGTATAGAGTGGCCCAATAGCAAGGTAAAGAAAACTTCTGCCTTTAGAACCACTCACTTCCTGTCCAGGACTACATGTCCCATGAGGCATTGCTCCTCTCACATTCACAAGTTCTCAGGCCCTTACTGACATGTATGGATGATGTACAGAGCTGTATGTGTGCTGCACTGTATTTCCTGATATGTAAACAAATAATGCATTCTGTATGCAGGCCAATTAATCGGCTGGCCGATTAATGGATTATGAAAATAGTAATCGAATAATTTCATAATCGATTAGTTGATTAATCCAGTGGTCATCAGCCCTGTCCCCAGGGCCCACTAACAGGCCAAATTTTATGTATTACCTTGGGGAGATGCAGACTAGAATACTGCAGTCGCTGAGCAGCAAATGATATCACCTGTGATGTATTTCAGTTATCTTGCAAACCTGGCCTGTTAGTGGGCCCTGAGGACAGGGTTGATGACCGCTGGATTAATCGATTAGTTGTTTCAGCCCTAGTATTTACACATTCTGACCAAGCAGTAAAAGCACTTTAATACAAGCCCTTATTCATCTCGGTTTTTAAAGCTCTTTTAGGATCAGTTCACACCAGCGGGTGAGTGTTCAGATGCACATAACATGCACATGCTGGTGTGCCTTTTGCATGCGTGAGTGCTTGATTGATTTTTTTTTAATTTTTTTCCCCCCCACACAATGTATGCCTGTGTTATTTTATTGCAACACACTCCAACGCAGCACCTTGGGGTTGACAAGCCCTTACAGAGCAAAGGTTTTTGTATTGGGCAATGATGTCCAACGTGGATGGTGTGAACAAGTCCATAGACCTTACTGCTTGTTAATGATGTATAAATGCTTGAACGCCTATAGTCTGGGCACTTAAAAGGACAGCTTCACTAGAAGTGGAGTTGTCACTCATAGTGTATATAAACTCTACCACTCAACTTAATTTTCATTGCGTTTGGTGGATGCATGGGGCTTAAGTCACTTGCATCTTTCTTGGTGAGACTTCAAACCCCAATGTGCCCTTTCAGCAGTATTCTTGGTTTTGCAAGAAGTCCAGCAATCAGGATTTTATGTCTGTTCTTTTTTCCCCTAGGGAATCTGTCCAGCTTGAACCGCTTGGGGCTGCGCTACAACAGGCTGTCAGCTATCCCGCGTTCCTTAGCGAGGTGCAGCGAACTTGATGAATTGAACTTGGAGAATAACAATATTTCCACTTTACCAGAGGTAAGATAATATGCTCACGCTTCTTCACCAAGAGGTAGGCAAGTTATAACTTGTAATTACTTGGCTTTGTTTTGAACACTTTAAACTGGAAAGCTAAAGCAAAACAGTTATTTTCCTTGCTCCCCAGCAGTACATACTCACTATCTCTTTGCTCCCCTGGCGCTCTGTTCAGTCACAGTGAAAACAGTTTCGCTGGGTGTGGGGGAGCATGTCACTCGATTCATGTTATATTATAGTGCTTTTTAACTGGCTGAGCACTGCCACATGAGAGCATGGAAATGAAAGCAGAGCTCCACCCAAAAGGGGAAGTTCTGCTTTAAGGCCTCATCTCTCCCCCCCCCCCCCTCTCTCTCCTCTTTTCCAAATGCCACTTTTTTTTTTTAAGGGGGGTTGCTCGTAGCTGGTTTTGAAAGGTACCCACTCCTACTTCTCGGGTCGCCTAGGCTGTAATGGAATGTCCCACAATCCACTTGAGTGCTTCTGTCATATACCGCTTCCTTCAGTCTGAATGTAGATGATATAGCCGCATATTACAACCAAGAACTAGGCAGTACTCGTTTTGGCTGGTGGCTGGAACATGAACTGTTCATTAGAACCAAGGCACACAGATATACACTCGGGGACAATCCTCCCTCCTTTACATAATTGAAACAGGGCAGGGTAGACCTTACCTACACCAGTAGCATGACATGGGTGTTTATCAAACTTCTCATCAGTAGACTGTCTTTGGGAGGGGCTGCTGGGGAAATCCCCCTTCCCTCTCACAGCTAATCCACAGACATGTACATCCCATAATAGGTTGCTCCCAAGGCAGACACAAACAAAAGAACAATGGGATACAGCCACACCTCAAACGATCTAGTAAAGTATACAACAGTGTGTATATATGTATGTATGTATATATATATATATATATATATATATATATATATGTATGTATGTATGTATGTATGTATGTATGTATGTATGTATATATGTGTATGTATATATATATATATATATATATATATATATATATATATATATATATATATATATATATATATATATATATATATATATATATATATATATATATATATGTGTGTGTGTGTGTGTGTGTGTGTGTGTGTGTGTGTGTGTGTGTGTGTGTATATATGTATATATCACATTGTCTGATTTTTAAAAGAATTTATTTGCAAATTATGGTGGAAAATAAGTATTTTGTCAATATCAAAAGTTCATCTCAATACTTTGTTATATATCCTTTGTTGGCAATGACAGTGGTCAAACGTTTTCTGTAAGTCTTCACAAGGTTGTCACACACTGTTGCTGGTATGTTGGCCCATTCCTCCATGCAGATCTCCTCTAGAGCAGTGATGTTTTGGGGCTGTCGCTGGGCAACGTGGACTTTCAACTCCCTCCAAAGATTTTCTATGGGGTTGAGATCTGGAGACTGGCTAGGCCACTCCAGGACCTTGAAATGCTTCTTACGAAGCCACTCCTTCGTTGCCCGGGCGGTGTGTTTAGGATCATTGTCATGATGAAAGACCCAGCCACGTTTCATCTTTAATGCCCTTGCTGATGGGAGGATGTTTGCACTCAAAATGTCACGATACATGGCCCCATTCATTCTTTCATGTACACGGATCAGTCGTCCTGTTCCCTTTGCAGAGAAACAGCCCCAAAGCATGATGTTGCCACCCCCATGCTTCACAGTAGGTATGGTGTTCTTTGGTTGCAACTCAGAATTCTCTCTCCTCCTGTTTCTACCAAACAGTTCTACTTTGGTTTCATCTGACCATATGACATTCTCCCAATCCTCTTCTGGATCATTCAAATGCTCTCTAGCAAACCTCAGACAGGCCCGGACATGTACTGGCTTAAGCAGGGGGACACGTCTGGCACTGCAGGATCTGAGTCCCTGGCGGCGTAGTGTGTTACTGATGGTAGCCTTTGTTACGTTGGTCCCAGCTCTCTGCAGGTCATTCACCAAGTCCCCTCGTGTGGTTCTGGGATTTTTGCTCACCGTTCTTGTGATCATTTTGACCCCACGGGGTGAGATCTTGCGTGGAGCCCAAGATCGAGGGAGATTATCAGTGGTCTTGTATGTCTTTCATTTTCTAATTATTGCTCCCACAGTTGATTTCTTCACACCAAGCTGCTTGCTTATTGCAGATTCAGTCTTCCCAGCCTGGTGCAGGTCTACAATTTTGTTTCTGGTGTCCTTCGACAGCTCTTTGGTCTTCACCATAATGAAGTTTGGAGTGTGACTGTTTGAGGTTGTGGACAGGTGTCTTTTATACTGATAACAAGTTCAAACAGGTGCCATTAATACAGGTAATGAGTGGAGGACAGAGGAGCCTCTTAAAGAAGAAGATACAGGTCTGTGAGAGCCAGAAATCTTGCTTGTTTGTAGGTGACCAAATACTTATTTTCCACCATAATTTGCACATAAATTCTTTCAAAAATCAGACAATGTGATTGTCTGGATTTGTTTCCACATTTTGTCTCTCATAGTTGAGGTATACCTATGATGACAATTACAAGCCTCTCATCTTTTTAAGTGGGAGAACTGCCCCACTGTATGTATATGTGTGTGTATGTATATGTATATATATATATATATATATATATATATATATATATATGTATGTATGTATGTATGTGTGTGTGTGTGTGTGTGTGTGTGTGTATATATGTATATATCCTATATATAGAGAGATAGATTCATATCTCTATGTCTCTGTCTATCTTCATCTATGTCTATCTCTCTATGTCTATGTCTATCTCTCTGTCTATCTTTCTATGTCTATGTCTATCTGTCTCGATATGTCTATCTGTCTGTCTCGATATCTCTCTAGATATAGATGTCTCTCTATCTATATCTTTATATTCCAGTGTGGTTGTACAGTGAGTCTGGCTAGTGCTGATCAGGCTGACTTACACATAGGAGGGGCCGGCGGAGCTGGACAAGGAGATTCCAGTGCTCTCCAAGGTAAGCTGGGTTCCACAAGCCCCCCGCCCAAAGTGACTCCTGTCACATAGGCCATGCGACCGGAATTTCTCATCTCCCCCTCCCTCCCACGTAGTCATCTGAGACATGTCACAGGTCCAAGAAGACTGAGGGCCCTTAACAATACGTAGCTGGGCACCCGGCTGTGAAGCCGCAAGCTGTCACAGCCGGGTGCCCGCAGTTGAGATACTGGCGCCGGGGAGAGAAGACTGAGAAGGAACGGCTCGGGTGAGCACATTGCTGGCTCCTGGGACAGGTGAGTGTGTCTAATAAAAGTCAGTTTTTGTAGCTGTTGACTTTTAACCACTTGCTGAATGATGGCCACAGCATGGTCGTCCAGTTCTGGGATGGTGTCTTTTGTCATCCCCTCAGAACCGAGCCTGCTGCGGCATGCTCTGTGATCGCTGTGTCCCTCTGACACAGGTGATCACAGATCAGGATAAAAGGCCAATCACAGCAGCCTTTTTACCACGTGATCAGCTGTGTCCAATCACAGCTGATCACAATCTAAACACACTTAATGGTTATCGGCATTTCTTTCCTCACACTGTGAGGAGAGCTGGTAATCGGCAAGTGAAGGGGGACATCTACACTGATCAGAACACCCGATTATCAGTGCATGTCATTGAAGGAGAAAAATTACCGGTTTGTAAAATGGTGGTTCTCAGGCACAACTATTCTTTTGGTAGCTGGGTGCTACAGTAAACTGGCAAGTGAGTAAGAGCAGAAAGATATCAAGGATTATCTGTTCTCTGATCTCTTCTACTAGTGATGAAGCTGAAAGCAGCAAGCATTTTATCACTTCCAGATTTAGTTTATGCATTCTCAAATGCCGTAGCCAGGGATCTGGCTTGATTAGGTGCAGTGAGTCCTGATCGCTCCATAAAAAGAAAGTGTCACCTGTCCATGCTGTAACATCGCTTTTTAGCTCCCTTATGATCGCAAAAAAGTTAAGGTGAGAAAAATGTAAAAAGTGCAAACGAAAAAAACAAAACAGTAATAATATAATAAAACAAATTAAAAGTACTCTAGTGCTTATATGTGAATGCAGGCACATGCTTAAGACCTGCCTGCTTGTGTATGTAAACAGCGTTTGTGCCACACGTGAGGTATCGCTGTGGACGTTGGGGTGAAAACAGTAATGCTGGGGTCAGAGTTCATGGTTAACTCTAAACTGTTGATAACCTTTACCCCTGGTTCACATAGACTGCGGGAATGAAATTGTGCAAGTTCAGCTGAACTCGCACAATTTCATTCCCGCATGTCAGTCCGACTTCAGGTTTCTGCACAGATGTCAATGAAAATCGCACCCTGAAGTCGCCAAAAGTAGTACAGAAATGACTTTTGGGAATCTGTGCAGTGCCACAAATCTGGCGTTGTACCAATTCGGACGCTGAAATTGCTGCAGATTTGACATGTCAAATCGCATCAATGTGAACCCGGGCTTAAAGGCTGTTTTTTGCTCATTTCATGGGAATGCACAATTTTGCGTCTTGAAATGTTTTGCATCCAGTTACTTTCAACCCCATCTCTTATATTTTACCAAATAAGAGGTTATTGCGTTTGTGTACACTAAAATTCATGTTCCTGTATCTTTCGTTTATAAAAAGTTGCGCAAATATTGTGCAAAAAAAAAAAAAATCAACTGCCACTATTTCATTTTAGAGGGCCTTTGCCTTCAGAAAATATATACTGTTTGGGGATGTACAGTAAATATTAAGGCTCCATTTCCACTTTGCAATTTGGAATCGCAGGGATTCTACCCATGATCCCAGATCACGTGGCAATCAGTGCAAAACGCACAGCGCACATTTGGGTGCCATTCATTCTAAATGGCACCCCAAACGTGGAGTGATTTTGCATGGCAATCGCGGGAAAATAGCTATGACAAGCTTGTCATCCAAAAAGGAGCAGGAGCTTCTTTTGGGTGACAAACGCACATTGGGTAGCCCATTGAAGTGAATGGGCTGCCCTATGCGTGACATGTGAGGATCACCCACACAAAATCGCAAGCGGGAACACGCGTTCCCCGCTACGCAAAGTGTGAATGAGACCTTGGCAAAAGAAAATTTTAACGTTTTTCTTCTGGGGCAATTTCTAAATTTTTCCCCAAAGTGGTTAAAGAAGCTCTGGAAGTTTATCCTGAATGGATAAGTTGACAGGGTCTCTTAAACCAGATCTGCAAATGCAGGACCCTTTAGGTCCCTTTCACACAATCTGTCTGATCAGGTCCGCTTGTCCATTTTTCAGGAGGACCCCATCGGACCCTCTATGAAGCGACATATGTAAATGAACTTGTGTACGTTTACACCCGTCTACAATCTGATTTGGATCAGAGGGCAGTTGGGTGCTAACGGACAGCTGGTCTGTTTACATCTGACTGCCCATAGAGTAGAGCGGGCTGTGTCTGCATAAGCAGAGCGGACACAGACCTGTCATCAGGGGAACAGCGGACAGATCCAGCCCAGGTGTAAGGGGCCGTATACTGATCCAGCAGGGACTGGCCAGAATATAATCAGTGTGTGGTCTCCCCCCGCTTAACAGAAGTCAATTGTTGATTCCACTTCTGTTGTAGGGCCACGTTGGAAAAATTTCCCGATGGCTGCAGCTGTTGATCGACTCCAGCCACAGATCGGTGTATTCTCACAGTGACAGGTGGATAGAGGTGGAATTCTTTCATTCACCTCACTTGTGCGGATGGAGGAATTAGTTTAAAATAAATAATCATGTATGGTGAGCCTTAAGCTGGCCATACGCCTATAGATTATTTGCAGATTTTCTATGGTTAGATGGAAAAAGTGGGAGATTCCTCCATCCACAGTGTTTAGCGAACATGGAGAAATCTGTTGCACTTTTTCCATCTAACCATAGAAAATCTGCAGATAATCTATAGGTGTATGGCCAGCTTTAGAACGTGCTGCGCTTTTCCTGCTATGCTCCAACAGCAACCAGGTTAAAGGTTCCAGAAACTCAAAACTCCCTAAGGCAAGCTGTTATTAATCTGCATGCTTTCATCAACTTTCCGAGTAGACAATTATCATTTTTCAGGTTTTTAGCCGTATTGTGATGCCAATAAAAAGAGAGCTTTGATCGGCTTAATGGACGCAGGCCTAATGGACTTCCTTAATGGAAATCGGAGATTATAGCAGCTCCTCATAACCGTATCCTGCCCTAGGTTGGAGTTTGCCTTTAAATCCCTCCCTGGGCTGCATTCATCGAGCCCCTCTCCCTGAGACATCAGCGGCATGGTTACTGTCAACATGGCAAGCTGAATTCTCCACAGATTGCTTCATAAATTAGTCATGATTGTAGCAATTGGCAATAATTTCTCCGCTCTGTGTAAACACGCCCTGCCAACCATATCTGTCGTTGTTTTGCTGGTTCCAGAAGAGGCGCAGGGCTTTTTTTTTTTTTTTTTTTTTTCCCTGTTCCTCCCCCTCTCCTCTGCTAAACGCTTCATGTTTTAGGTGTAAAAGATTTCAACATGCTTTCATGCAGTAGTTTTAACCCTGACTTGTCTGGAACTTTGTAGCTTTAGCTTGTAAAGCCCATAGGCTGGTTCATTGTTGAGGCTTTTTTTTTTTTTTTTTTATTTGTATTTTTTTTTTTTTTTTAACTCTAAGTGAGTTTCATGTTATCTTGTGCTGTAAGCTGTGATGCATATGCATTTTTTTCTATTTTTACCTTTTTGTCCTAGTTTAGATATTTGTCCCAAACATGTTTAAATTCACTTACTGTGTACTACCCTTGCTGGAGGTCTGTCCCACTCATCAACTACTCTTATGGTAAAATAATTTTAAAGGTTAATTTTGAAGGTGACCCTTTTTAGTCACAGTGAAGATCTAAATAGATGAATCCAGAGCTCCTTCCTCCTATTGGTGACCCATCTAGTAATAACTAACGATCTATATAAAGGAATCAGGACTACCTTCATGCGGCTTGTGACCCCTCTATTGAGAACTAAAGATCTATATAGAGCCCTGGTGCCCAACCTGCAGCCCAAAGGCAGCATGTGGCCTTTTGGTATGTGTTGTGCAGCGCTAGGAACTCAGCAGTCTGTAGTGGGAAAACTGATTGGTGCAATGGCGTTGATCTCTACTAGCCTCATGTAATGTTCTCAGTTTTGTATTGTCTTCTGCAGCATATCCCCAGGAAAAAATGTAGCATATCTACATTCTCTGACCCATATTTCCTCTTCTGAAGTTTGAGTCATCTCAAGCATTACATATATTGAACATTACGTGTGGCCCTTTGTCAGGGGTTGCTTCACATTTGAGGTCCCTTTAGCTCATACGTTGGCAACCACTGATGTAGAAGTATCGGCACCACCTTCCTCCTGCTGGGGATCCCTCTAGTGATAACTAAAGATCTAAATAGGATAACCAGGACTTCCTACCACCTGTTGGTGATCCCTCTAGTCTAATGACAACTAAAGATCTCTACAGAGGAATCGGGACCTCCTTTCTTCTGCTGGTTATCCCTCTAATGATGGATAAATATATAGAGGAATCGGGACCTTCTTCCTCCTGCTGGTGATCCCTCTAGTTTATGCCACACTGTTTGCTCATTTTTCGATGGGTATTGGGTAATAATAAGGAGATTGTATTGTGACTCAAAATAAGTAAACTTGCCTTTTTTTTTTTCTCCACAGGGTCTGCTGTCCAGCCTGGTGAAAGTGACAAGTTTAACCCTTGCCAGGAACTGTTTCCAGTCCTATCCGGTGGGCGGGCCCTCACAGTTTTCCACTATCTACTCCCTCAACATGGAGCATAATCGTATTAACAAAATTCCATTTGGAATTTTCTCCAGAGCTAAAGTATTAAGTAAGCTGAATATGAAGGTGAGTTCTGATCTCTTCATTTGTAATTGTTTAGAGAGCTGTTGTACTGTGTCACCTTTAAAGCTGACGTTTAGGTATGGTTTTTATAGCTTATTTACATTGGTCCATTAGAGCCCTTTCACACTGAGGCGCTTTACAGGCGCCACAGCACTAAAAATAGCGCCTGCATAGCGCCTGTAAAGAGCCTCTCCTGTCTCTCGGCTTTCACACTGGAGCAGTGCGCTTGCAGGACGGTAAAAAAAAGTCCTGCAAGCCGCATCTTTTCAGCATTGTAGGAGCGGTGATGCACCGCTCCTAAAGCGCCCCTGCTCGTTGAAAATAATGGGGCAGCGGCGCTTTGTGGGCGGTTTTAACCCCTTTTTTTGGCCGCTAACGGGGGTTAAAACTGCCCCGCTAGCGGCAAAATAGCGCCGCTTTACCGTCGACGCCCGCCCCAGTGTGAAAGTAGCATGGCCTTCCAGGTCCACTGTCCTTCTGTATAGTAACCACAGGGGTTGCCAGCTGGGGACTGTTGCAATTCAGAGTGTGAGATGCAAATCATGCTGAGGTATGGAACAGCCAATCCTTGCAGAGCTGCTGAAGAAAGCAGTGGGGGAGGGAATTAAAAAAAATAATGCATGTGTCTTAGGCTGTCACTCACAGTAAGGGGGAGGATTTAACAAAGTTTTTCTCAGTTTGTCAAGATTTTTCTCACTGAACAATAAAAGAGGATTGCTCAGAGCTGGATTAACTCTTTGTAGCAAGACTGGGCTCGAATGATAGGAAATCTTATACTCTACAGTATGATATCCAAAAGAAAAAAAATTCGGGTTTACATCCACTTTAAGCTTTCTGTTAATTATTTATTTTTTGTTCCTCTTACCCTTAAATCTTGCGTTCCTTCTGTAATATTTTTTATTGGAGTAATATTCCTGCACATAAATCTTCACTCCACGTTTTTCACAACAGGACAATCAGCTAACTTCTCTACCCTTGGATTTCGGCACATGGACGAGTATGGGGGAGCTGAACCTGGCCACCAACCAGCTAACCAAAATCCCAGAAGATGTGTCTGGTTTAGTCTCTATTGAGGTATTTCTTCTATTAGCATAGATCTTGTTTATCTTCTAAAATCAGGGATATGCAATTAGCGGACCTCCAGCTGTTGCAAAACTACAAGTCCCATGAGGCATAGCAAGACTCTGGCAGCCACAAGCATGACACCCAAAGGCAGAGGCATGATGGGACTTGTAGTTTTGCAACAGCTGGAGGCCAGCTAATTGCGTATCCCTGTTCTAGAGGGTGTCTGAAGCATTCCTGCCTCCTAAACCTTCTGTATATATTTTTTTTTTTTTACAGGTATTAATTCTATCAAACAATCTCTTAAAGAAGCTGCCACATGGTATTGGGAATCTGCGCAAGCTGAGGGAGTTGGATCTTGAAGAGAACAAGCTTGAGTCTTTGCCAAACGAGATTGCTTACCTGAAAGACCTACAGGTAAGTGGTGCAAATACTGGAAAACTGGAGGCGTTTATCTATTCAGTAATGTTGCTCACTTCTTTGTAGTGGGATTTGTTGGTGTTCAGAAGTGTTGCAACTAGTCCATCCTCCACACAGAACAATTCCTACATAGTCGACAATCATTGAAGCCTTATGGCCCATACACATGATCAGAAAACCGTACGAAAATACCGCTTTCGACACAATTGTACGATAATCTTCTACACAGCTTTCGAGAGCTGATCACGGCCATTCATGCAAAATTATCCGATGGGACAAGCACAAATATTTTTACTAGATCGTACGATTTTTGTTTAATCAGTACAGTTGTCGTTCGAAAATACGATACAAATACACTACAACACATTACATCCCTTTAGGAATTTTTATTCTGTTATATGAGAATTTTCATCACTTTAGTAAACTCTTCATTTTCCATATGGAGACTAGCATGCAAAAAAAGAAATGGACTATCATTCATTTGATCACATCGTGTAATAAGGCTGGCCATACATGAAGTAAATTTCTTTCCTGCAACCATGGGGATGCCGACCCCGGCGGAAGAAGACAGTGATTATTGCTAGAGGCTATACCGCAGCCAATAGCAATAACCACAAAAATCCGGCAGGCTGGTTGTACCCAAGCTAATCGATCAACTTGGTACAATCAGCTTGCCCATACATGGTTCGAATCTCAGCCGGTTCAGCAGGATTCGAACAGCTTATGGCCGGCCTTAATGCACATACCAGCTTGAGCAGTGTTGGATAAAGCTGATCTTTAGGCCAACCACTAGATGCACTGATAAATTACATATCTGTCAAATACATATTTGAGAGCCTTTTACCAGCCAAAGGATTGGTGTCTTAGTCCATTCCTCAGATTTGTGGAATCCTCTCACATAGCAGGCCACGGTGTCTCTCTCTCTCTCCACACACACACACAACTCCTCAGAGGAGTTGTGTGTGTGGAGAGAGAGACACACACACAGTGGCCTGCTATGTGAGAGGATCCATTGCTGGGAAATCGGGACCAGGAACAGGATTGATGAAGGAGTGAGTTGGTACAACGGATCCAGCTGCCTTACTGATGCCGCTATAGGTTCCTGGGAGACCTTATCATTCCCTGTGCTTGGTGAGACCACCTACGGTGGTCACTTGCAGCTGGTAAGGAGCCTCTATTCTCACGTCAAGATTGGATTGCTTTCTATTTTTTTTATAACTGGTGCCTTTAGGGTGCCAGTAATCTGGAAGTGATCTCATGACATCACTTCTGGCTTACTAGAACCGAGACCCTGAACAAAGCCAATCTGCTTTATTCGGGTCTTTAGCCAGCCGGTGGACGTGCTGGCTGGTCGCTTGGGCCTCCCGGTGGGACGGGAGACCCGGGCGTAGGGGGGGCCATGTATGTCCCCTTCCGCTGCTTGTAATAACAGCCAAGCGGCTGCTGAGCCGCATCGGTGGTTGTTACAAGAAAGCCGACCGTCGGGTCTAAAGAACGGTACCAGGGTGATGCCTGCAGCTACAGGCATCGCCCGGTACAACCCTTTGAAGCAATATTGGTAAGTTTGTGACTGATGCCGACCCCTATTACAAAGACACCTGATGCATAGTATATGTGACCAACAAGGTGAGGGAAGGGAACTGTGCTTAAAGCGAAAGGGTAGACTCCAGATGGTGAACCCCAGAATGAAAAATGTATAGGTTATGAAAGCACCAAGTTAACGACTTCAATACCGGGCACTTTCGCCCCTCCCTGCCCAGGACAATTTTCTGCTTTCATTGATGTCGCACTTTGACGATTGCGCGGTCATGCAACACTGTAACCAAACAAAATTTTTATTTGTGTTTATGTATTTGATCACCTCTGGGGTTTTTATTTTTTGCTTAACAAACTTAAAAAAAAAAAAAAAAGTTTTTCTTAGTTTCTGTCATAAAATTTTGTTTTCTCCTTCACTGATGAGCACTGATATGAGTTGGCACAGATGGGTGGCACTGTGGTGGGCTCTGACTGGCAGCTGATTGGCACATCTGATGGGGGCTGTTAATCAATGGGCTCTCCCTGTCCACGCGAACCAAGGAATGCCGTTTACCGGCACTTCCTGGTTCACGCAATGATCACCTGTGATTGGTCACAGCTGATCACGTGGTAAAGAAGCCTCTGTCAGAGGCTCCTTCCCATGATCAGAGATGCGCTCATATTTAACTTGGTGCTTTCATAACTTATACATTTTTTTTTTTCTGGCATTTTTTTTACCTTTTTTAGATAATCTCTTGCATCTACTCCTGATGCAGTGGACAGGGATCTACTAAACGCGTAGTTTTAGGAGCTCAAGAATCTTTTTGGTCACCATATGCTATGCCATCATGTACTTCTACCTATTTAATGACATCATGTATGCGAATATTGGGAAAATTTTGAATCGTTTCATCTAATTATGGATCAGCTTTTTATTTATTTTTATTTTGTATGTTTGTAATTTACTCAAATCATTGTAATATGGGATTTGTTATCATGCAATAAATATACTATTATATCTACTATTGTGATTTGCCTCATGTCAAGTCCCATTAAAATGTATTCTTTAGGGTAATATAATGGATAAAAGTCTTTGCTGTATGACA
This sequence comes from Lithobates clamitans, assembly GCA_037952925.1. Taxonomy (NCBI): domain Eukaryota; kingdom Metazoa; phylum Chordata; class Amphibia; order Anura; family Ranidae; genus Lithobates; species Lithobates clamitans. Next base: position 1,266,134 of record JBBGZY010001310.1, read on the forward strand.
TCTCTGGTGGTGATAGACAATTGTTCGCTCACATGCATGTATGGTAAATGCTTTCAGTATGACACAGGCCTATAACTCCTCTAATCCCTGAGCACATTCCTAATGAGCTCCTGGGAGGTTCTTGCTGATTATATTGATTGCCCGAATGTTGTGCGCACATAACTGAGCAGATCTTCATATTATCAACTAACATTTCCTCTTAGCTCTGATAATCCAATTAAGCAGAGATTTCCTGTAAAGGAGAATAATGAAGGCAGAGAGGGCTCATCCTAATGTGTTGATTTGTGAATATTGTGTTTATACAGAAATTCTCTGAAGATTAGCAATTGTAATCACTCCGCTTTTTTCCTCTCTGGTGCTTCTTTCGCTCACTCATTTCTCTATTCATGTTATTTTTTTCTTTTCCTTTATCTATCTCTGCATTTCTTTCTTCTGTTTTCTTTATACATGTTTGTATGTCTCTCTTTGTAGGTTTACTTCTGTATCTCATCCAATCTCTTACTTCCTTTTTTTTTTTGAAGATTTTTCTTATCTTCAGTTTCGTCTTTCCTCCCTTTCATTCGTCTTCCTTTTTATTTTGTTTCTCTTTCCTTTTGCCTTTTACATTCCCTCTTTCCTTCCTTTTCTACTTCTGGCTTCTTATAATAATCATATTGGGACTCGGGCACCCTTTTGCTTTATTGATTAAAAAGGCAACATGGAACTTTGTGTGTGTGTTCTAAAAAAAAAAAAAAAAATTTTTTAATATTTTTATCCCAAAAGCACCTGAAAAATGCCCCAGTGTGAAAGGGGTCCAACTGTTAGATTTTATGAGATGAAGGGGGTAAAAAAAAATAAAATGAGAAAAATCCGCTTAACATATCAGCCCAAAAAAAAAAAAAAAAATCGGCATCATATATCGGCCATCGACCGCTGCGACCCATATCGGTCGACCTCTAATATATTCTAATATATTTTAATATATTTTTTTATATATATATATATATATATATATATATATATATATATATATATATATATATATATATATATATATATATATATATATATAAAAATATATTAAAATATATTAGAATATATTAGAGGTCGACCGATATGGGTTTTCCTCTGGCCGATGCCGATACAGAAATCGCAGCGGTCGATGGCCGATATATGATGCCGATTTTTTTTTTTTTTTTTTGGGCTGATATGTTAAGCGGATTTTTTTCATTTTATTTTTTTTTACCCCCTTCATCTCATAAAATCTAACAGTTGGACCCCTTTCACACTGGGGCATTTTTCAGGTGCTTTTGGGATAAAAATAGTGCCTGTAAAGTGCCTGCAAAATGGCTCCCCTGCAGTCTCAGTGTGAGCCTGAGTGCTTTCACACTGAGGCGATGCGCTGGCAGGATGTTAAAAAAAAGTCCTGCAAGCAGCATCTTTGGAGCGGTGTATACCGCTCCTCCACCATTCCTGCCCATTGAAATGAATGCCCACTGCTGCCGAAGCGCCTGCAAAGCAATTCGGTAGCGGTGCTTCTCGGGCGCTAGCTGGGTTATAAGCGCCCCGCTAGCAGCCAAATAGCGCCACTAAAATGACGGTAAATCATTGCTAAACCTAGCAGCGTTTTACCATCAACGCCTGCGTGCTCCAGTGTGAAAGCAGCTTTAAGTAATAAGTGATACAGAAAATTTCTTACATTTAAACAGGTAATCAAAACTTTTGGATGAAAAAAAAAATGGCCTAACTTTACTGCTTAGTTTTTTTATTTCATTCATTAGTGTATTTTTTCCCCAAAAAATTGCGTTTGAAAGACCGCTGCGCAAATACCGTGTGACATAAAATATTGTAGCAACCGCTATTTTATTCCTTAGGGTCTCTGCTAAAAAAAATATATATAATTTTTGTGTGTTCTAAGTGATTTTCTAGCAGAAAATACAGGATTTTTACTTGTAAGCAACAAATGTCAGAAAAGATTTAGTCTTTAAATGGTTAAACTGAGAACTCCTCCACACAGAGTTCAGTTCATTGACAAGTGGAAACATTGTATCTTTTTAGCTTCTTTTATCAGACTTGGCAGGCTGCCCAGAGAGGATAGAAGTGGCTCCATAGAAGACTTCAGGCAACTTGCATTGACTTTTATTACAGAAGTCATTTGCAAGTCGTGCTGATGCCAAAAATGCCAAATATCGGCCGATATATCGGTCAACCTGTTTAGATAGATAGGATAGATAGAGATATATCTATCTATCTATCTATCTATCTATCTATCTATCTATCTATCTATCTATCTATCTATCTATCTATCTATCTCTCTCGATTCCTTCTTTCTGAGCACCACCGTGCTCCATAAACACTGCTAAGCATATAAAATATTTTTTACATTATGCAGGACATATGTTTTCGATTAACTGTTCTATCCCCACTGCATTTGATATGGATAAGCAGTATTTAAAGTGATATTAAACCTTTATTTAAAAAAACAAAACAAACATGTTATATGGTTTTGCACAGAGCAGCCCTGATTCTCATCTTCTGGTATCCCCACCAGCGCTCCTGGCTCCACCCCCTTTCCAAGTACAACCCTAGCCAGCCGCTTGCTATGTTTGGGGAAGGGGGGTACTCATGCGGTCTCATTCTAGTGCACCGCTGGTCTGCATCTTTGACAAAGATAGTAGGGATTTGCCACGCTCCCTCGTCATAGGATTTGATTGACAACCGCATTAGGCAATGGCTTCCGCTGCTAACAATCTTCCCTGTGAATAGGGAGAGAGCAAAAAGAGACACATCTCATGCACAGTGTTGAATTGAGATCGGCTTTAGGTAAGTATAAGGGAGGTTGGAGGGGGGGGGGGGGGGATCCTGCAGCACAAAAGGTTGTTTTTTTTTTTTTTGTTTTTTTTCCTTAAAGTGGTTGTTAAGCCACCATCTCATCTTTATATCCCCTCTTTCAGATAAAAAGCTGTATCCTAGTGCCTGTGCTTTATTAGCAAAAGCCGATTTCTAACTGTTTTTACAGCATCTTCCAGAAATTACGTGACTCCTGGCTCTCTGTTCTCCCCATCTGGTAGCTTCAGCGGGTGGGGCCGAGATTCCCCTGCTGATGTTAGCTGGGGAGGAAAGAGCCTGGAGTCACGTGATCGCTGGGAGGTGCTGTTAAAACAGGTAGAAATTGGCTTTTTATTTTTATAAAGCACAGACACTAGGATACAGCTTTTTATCTGACGGGATGATATAAAGGTCGGTTTTAAAGTGGCAGGAAGAGGAGCAAAGCCGCGCTAGTGAGATGACAGACGGGGAGGGGGGAGGAGGACAGAGGGAGACATAGGAGAGCTGCGGATGATGGGGGCACATACTCTGACCACGGTGTCAGAGCTCAGCAGCCCTGATATATCGTGGTCAGTGTACAGAGGGGAGGGTAGAAACTGGCAGGATCAGCCAGGTATTTCAGCACTGTGCTGTATAACATGCTTTAAATGAGCAGGATTTTTTTCTTTTTTTATGGGGGGTTAATCACTTTAATGGAGATAATACATTAAAGGGTAACTCCACTTTCGAGGGACAAGCAATGGCAAATACAAAAAAAAATTAAGATAGCATATACAATTGCGGCTCAAGTCATACTGTAATTGTTATTAAAATATACCTTTCCAATCTGCAGCTTTGTAATTTTCTTTAAAATGCACTGCATTATAGCTGCATGGAGGTGTTCTGTACACAGAATGCCTCCCAGAAACCTCATTTCCTGCTTGTGTGATTGGCTCGCTGATTTTCCCAGAAGTCTGCACTAAGAAACAAGTCAGATTTCCGGAATCCCCTGCAATAAAAATGTAATTTTTGGTGAGATACTCCTAATAGGAAATCCCATCTAAAGGGATGCCGACCCTGAAATTTTCCTCATTAGAGCCCTGAAAGTACAGCAGCTGATTAATAATTATGAAACCACTCCCATTAGATTCACTTTCCACATGGTTACAAACCAACACACAGGGATTTCTTTAGAATAGCAAAAGGTAGGAATCTGCAACAAAGTTTCTTTCAAATCCTTGTGATGTACATAGATCACCCAGAGGGGAATGTTTTTTTTCTTAAATAAAATGGAGTTACACTTTTTAAGTTAAACCTTTAGAAGAGCTCCAGTGTCCCCCCCCCCCCCCCCCCCCCCCCAAAAAAGTCAACAGTGCTGAGTTTTAATATAAGGACACTTGCCTGTCCAGGGATCCAGCGCTGTCCTCACCCAAGCCCATTCTTCAATGGGCTTCTTGTCCAGGGGTCAGCATCTTAATTAAAGGTTTCCACTGCTCATGTGCAAGCTACACTGCTCTTTGTGAATGGTCTTGCAGTCTTCTGGGACCTGTGATGTATTGATGTATCCCAGAAGGCTGTAGACGAAGAGGGAGGAAGGAGTGAACTTCCGCTTGGATCACCTAGCTCAGGGTTAGGCAACCTCGGCCCTTCAGCTGTTTTGAAACTACAAGTCCCATGATACATTGCAAGACCCTGACAATCACAGGCATGACTTCTAGAGGCAGAGGCATGATGGGATTTGTAGTTTCACCACAGCTGGAGGGCCAAGGTCACCTACCCCTTAGTCCTAGCTGATCTGTGCAGAAGTGGGAAGCGGGTACCTGTCAAAACCAAGTACCTGCTCTCCCCCCCGCCCCACCCAAAGTGCCAATTGTTAGAAGGGGGAGGAGGGAGGAAGCAAACCAGCAGAACTTCCCCTTATGGGTGAAGTTCTTCTTTAAGGCTTTAGAGCCACTTTACAAGTCTTTTTATACTATAATAGCCTTTTCAGACGATCACCATGGCATTCATTTTTTTTTCCATTTAGATTTTATTAGTAAAACAATTTGTAGAGTACACAGAGAAGACACAAGACAGGGGGGTAGAAAACAACATAACATAAAGCTCATGACTTTAGGGTCTTACATTTGTAAATACAGATTATGGTACAGGAGCACACCGTGTAAAGTACCATGACCTTAAAGAGGTTGTAAAGGTAATTTTTTTTTTTTTTTTTTAAAAATAACAAACATGTTATACTTACCTTCACTGTGCAGCTCGTTCTGCACAGAGTGGCCCCGAACCTGGTCTTCTGGGGTCCCTCGGCGGCTGTTTCAGCTCCTCCCCACATGCATTCACCACCTTAATGCGAGCTCCCTCGCATGGTGGTGAGTGCTTGCGGGCGCGCTCCCGTGATACAGTCGGTGGCTATAGCCGCTCGCTGTATCACTCGGCCCCGCCCCCCGGCGCGCCGCGTCATCGGATGTGATTGACAGCAGCGCGAGCCAATGGCTGCGCTGCTTTCAATCCATCCACTGCAGCCAATCAGCGACCAGGCTGAGCTGCAATGAAGATGACGAGAACGAGCAGCGAAGATTCGAGGCGTCAGGTAAGTAAAACGGGGGGGCTGGGGGCGGCGGTATTGTCAAAAGTTTTTTCACCTTAATGCATAGAATGCATTAAGGTGAAAAAATTTTTACCTTTACAACCCCTTTAACATTCTCAGGCAACTCCAATATTAGGCTAGGAGGGAACACATCAGCACCGTCCAGCAAGGCCAGGTAGTCAAACTTACGCATTGCATTCCGTATGTAGTTCCATTTTCAAATGAAATGCACCTATTCACTTTGGATAGGCTGATGCCAATATCCATTCTGGCACAAAAAGTAATCACAAAAGCGACCAAAAAAAAGCAATCTAGTGATCACCAGGAATAGACAAGTCATCCATAAGGGAAGTGTCATAGTAACTTAGAATACAAGTGAGGGGTTCCACCATTTGATTAATGCCAAAAAGGTCATTGATAATTTTAATTCTTTCCAGTACCTTTTCATTTCGGGGAACCAACATAGGTGTATGAGATTCCCTGGAGGATGACTATCTGTTGCCCTGAGGGTTGGCTTGCAAACTAGTCCTATGTAGGTATTTGGGGGTACCATGTACTCTGAAAAAGCTGTGTTAATTTATGTGAGAGTGATAGAGATACCATCTGTGTGAATCGCAAAATATCATCCCATATGTTGCAACATGGCATTATTGTAAGAAAAATGAGGCATGTATAAGTTACAGGACCCCCTGGCTCCGGTGTATGAAAATAAATCAAATTTAAAAAACAAAGAAAACAGTCTGTGTATCAGCTGCTTTCTAATTGGCCGCAGAACATATGTTCCTTCCTATGTTGTCTTTATCGTTTAAAGCCTTTATTTAAAATCTCATCTCTCCTAATTCTTTTCCACCGTTCCCTGTGTTTATTTTTCAAACAGAAACTGGTTCTGACTAATAACCAGCTGACGACCTTGCCAAGAGGGATCGGTCACCTGACAAACCTGACGCACCTGGGACTTGGGGAGAACCTTCTCACTCATCTTCCAGAGGAAATAGGTGGGCTTTTTTATATTTGCTTCTTAATACCAGAGTACCTGGTGTGATAACATTTTTCTAAGTAATTAAAAAAATAAATAAATACAATAAAAGGCTTCCTACAAAGAAGACCTTGAATGTGCACCTCTCAAGTTGAAGATTGAGTCTTACATTTCCAGATGTTTTTTCTAGATTAGATCTCCTGAAGACTGAGTAGGCATGTTGGCCCGAGCATTGGAAGCTACCTCATTTGCAGAGGTTGAGGGACACCTATGCACCATTACTGCTCTTTTATGCCACAGAAGGGGTTAACGCTGTGCAGTTGAGTGCTGTCATCATGCAGTGGGTGGAGTTTCTCGTGCTGTATTTTCCACCAGACAGCATCAAGGAAGCATCTACCTGTTTCTCCTGTTTGCAGAGAGTTAGAGCGTTGATTTTCAATCCATTCCTGCTGCCCGGTGTTCTGTCGAAGTTCCCCCCCATCGAATAGTGCCCGGTATGTACGGCGCATGCGCCGTACGGAACAGCACAACAGCTGATTTGCTAATCAGCTGGGCTGACGTAACCAGGGCGCATGTGCACATAGTAGGCGTTATCTCTCAATGGGCGATACCATTTCACAGGCACAATTTAAACCTATACAAAAAGCGGGGTAGACCGTAGTGTTCAGATTGTGCATCGCTGCTGCTGGAGGGCGGCTAGTGGCTGTGATGAAGAGCTGGTTTTGTCTGTGTTGCAACCCGCCCTTTCACACAGGCAAAACTGGCCATTCAACACAACAAACCTGCCCTGCAAAACAGACAAAACCGGATCATCAGCACACTGTAAAGCCGCTCCGCAACAGCGAGGCACAACATGAGAACTACGGTCTCTCCCCGCTGTTTGTATAGGTTTCAGTTGTGGCCGTGAAACGGTATCTCCCATCGAGAGATGCCTCCTACGATGTGCGCTTGCGCCCTGGTCACGTCACTTCAGCTGATCGGCAAATGAGCTCAAGTTCGACTCTGTCCTGCGCGGGCATGATTCGATGCGGGGCATTTCTCAACAGAACACCGGCTACTGTTACTTTGGTCAGCTCTGGCCATCAGCCCTTAGCTGCTATCAGCTGTATGGGTTTCATAAGTACCTGAGGCCTTGTCTCTTACCTTGTGCTTACCGCTGCATTGTCATAAGATATCTGTTTAAAAATAAGGGGGGGACAGCCCTGTGTGCCTTCAGCTTACACGCTACTAATGGCTCTGGATGTTTCTCACAGTGACGCAAAACTCTCAGCATCATCAAGGTATGTGCTTCTGCCACTTCTATTTCGGTTCTGAGGCTATTAATGTCTCACACTTTAAGACCTTTGTACAGGGGTTCTTCCAAGTAGCTCACCCCATCCGTTACCCTGTCACCCAGTGAGATCTAAATCTGGTTGTCCCCAGCACTTTGGAAAAACAGAGGTTTGAGGCATTGCTCTCTCTCTTCTCACCCACAAGGTGATGTTGGTTTTAGCCATCACCTCTGTAAATCAAGGGTTCAAAACCGGAGGCTATACCCTGCAAGGAACCTTTTTCTGGCCTTGAATTGGGTCAAGGTGTGTTGAGTCCCAGGACTTCCTTCTTGCCGAAGGAAGTTTCTGCCTTTCATCTCAACTAGGACATTGTTCTACTGTCCCTCTGTCCAGCTCAAGTTCACAAGACCAAAATTTCCCTCCATTGTTTGTATTGGTCCAGGTGGCGAGAGCCTATCTCTCAGCCGCTGCTTCTTTCAGAAGAACATATTCTTTTTATAATCCGAGGTGCACCCTGAAAAGCCACCTGGGCTTCTGTTCATCTTCAAACATAAGGTCATTTAGGTGGCTCCTTGAGCTTCAGGCAGTCTCAGTTTTTTGTTTTTTTTTTAAATCTTGGGCTTTCAACATGTATTTGCTGTGTTGCCCACCTCTCAGTTGGACTGCAAGTTTGATGTTTGCTAGTCTTCAGCTCTCCTGTAGAGAGGCAGTGTAACTCTAAGGTCTGTCAATGGACTCCATGGTTTTTAATTTAGTTTACGATTATGTATTTACAGTATATGTAATATGTTTGATTGTCTTTATAAAGGGTAGCACTTAAATGCTAGGCTTGCCTCTAAAATAAATACCTCAAATTATTTTTAAGTTTTATCTAGCTCTTGGGCAATGAAAACGAATCATGACTATAACACTTGTGTCCTCTCAACCTCCCACAGGTACACTGGAGAACTTAGAGGAGCTGTATCTTAACGACAACCCCAATTTACATGGCCTCCCCTTTGAGCTGGCCCTGTGCAGCAAACTATCAATTATGAGTATTGAGAACTGTCCTCTGAGTCACCTGCCTCCACAAATTGTTGCTGGCGGACCCTCATTTATCATCCAGTTCCTGAAGATGCAAGGTCCTTACCGTGCCATGGTCTAATGCAAGTCCTATGCCATCCCCATACACTGTACAAAACTGCATCCATGTTGTGTTCATGTGTATATATCTATATCTAGAAAGAGGCCGTAGATATAGATATATCATTCTCGCTCTCTCTTTCTCTCTCTCTCTAAATATATATATATGTATATGTAATGAAAAGGCAAATTTATTAAGACTGCATTATGTGTTTTTGCTAATAGAGGAAACATAGCCATTTAGTTTGTTTTTTATTACGTCAAAAATATCAGTTGCTTGTTTAAGCGCTATTTTTTTTTTTCTTTTTAATTTGATGTATTTTTTTTTTGTTATTGATAAATTGCCAGCGCAGTTCTGATCAGTTGCCAATGTTACTTGGTAGTGATCACCGTTAATGACATCCTGTGTATTTGCCAGCCATTTTTGTAACATGGTTAAGGAAACATTATGATCGCTACCATGTCAGGTTTTGATCGTCTTCTCCCTCTCCACTAATCGTATGACGCTCACAGTTGCCCGGTTCCTTATATTGTCTTTAACTTATTGTATGTGTGTTTTCGCTCCCTTTTTTTAAATTTTTTTTTTATTTTGTTCTTCATATTGTTTACAGATGGGGTAAATCACTGTTTGGAATATGGTTTGCTCTGTTTTTGTTTTTTGTTTTTTTTTTTAAATCGCGACAAGGGGTTTAGTGCTTATTGTGGAAAATCTCCAGCCTGGCAAATCTGTCTGTGATTCCAGTCCGTTATTATATTTAATCTTGAAATGAAATGGTTAATACACATCCTCCTCTATGCGACTCTTGAACTCTTTCCTTTACCAGGACCCTGGCATCAGTGGAAGCTGGCCCCTATCAAATCAGAGTTCTACAGGGGCAAATAAGGGCACTTTCACTGACCGGGGATGGGTGGGAAGGGGAAGTGGCAGTTGGTGGTGCCTAAATTCCGAGAAGGCCATTTCCTAGTAAAGTGATGGTTGTGTGCACCTTGTGGAAACGGCCATCTCACTTGAAAAGAAGATCTTTTGTCAGGTCATGCAGATGCTCAATCACTCAAATCTTTGTATAAGCCCTAAACAACTATGTCAAACCCCTAAAACCCACTGGCTGTATCTGACATTCTTGTTCAGTAAACATAAACTAATTTCCAAGCAAGGTGACCATTTGTTTACTAGGCGCTCCCAATCACATATCCAGGATTTGATGTTCTGATGAGCTATTTCTCCATTGTGATCTAAGAATGAGGGCCTTAACCAGGTCTACACATACCATACCCTCCCAACGGGTTCACCTCCTGCAAGCACAGTCCTTTTTTTGAATTCCCACTAAAACCAATTCTTACTCCATCTAGTCTAGTACTACTACATATCTACAAGTAACAAAGTCTAACTAGTTTCAGAGAGGCGCTCGGAGAAGGGTTTTCTGGCTAGTAGGTAAGAAGTTAAAAAGTGACTGGTGATGGGTCTGCTTTATTCTGCAGAAAATAGTTAAAATATGGCCTGGTATTAAGGGAGTCTATAAATAATTTACGTGTAAAATATGCTCTTATTATTTTTTTTAAATGATGTGTAGTCTGGGGTTCCTAACTAAATTGGTATTGATGTCTGTATCTTCCCCAGCAGCAAGTCCCTCTTAGCAGAGATGGTTTCAACTCTCTTTTGGAACTTAATAAGGGGACAGTTGTAAATGACTAAAGTGCCTCCCTTCATCTCAGTTCACCTCTTACCTGGAGAAGCTCTCTAAAGGGTCAGTCAACTAAAAAGTGGTATTTCAAACTAGTGTGTATGACCATAACATCACAGTTACTGCACAATGTAGGGTGTTTCCACTCTTAAGATATCCCGGGTACCACTCAAAGGTCTGCCGCTGTCACCATCTCAGCTGAAGGCCCATCTTGGAATTCGCTCCTGTCAAACTAGTCCACATACCATATTTGGAAGCTGCACATCGCTGTTACCTAAGGCATTGAAACTTTGTTTCAGCGCAGCTGAGGATATTTTACCCAGCTCCACTCTATGATGTGTTTCGTTCCCTGCTGGTACTTTATTGTAGGTTCTACAGCTATTCCCCCTGGAGTGGGTGAAACATGTTAAGCCCTGTTCACACCTGAGCGGCTTGATGCTCGTAGCTCTAAAAATGCTCAACAAGCTGAATCCCATTTAATTTCTTTGGCCCCTCTTCAAATATGAGCGTTCTGTCACTCATTAAAGTACATGAGCTTCCTTTTGGCAGATTACAGGTGTTTTTGGCCCTATAGACTTCAATAGAAATGCCTGACCTGAGCATTTCACGAGCATTTTGCCACTCGTTTTCTGCTCACAGCCGCTCTACACCTCTAATTTACTCTCCCTCTCCTCCCCCTAGTGTTTTCTATTGGCTAAACAAAAAAAAAATGCATGAAGCTGTGAAATGCTTGTAATACACTTCTAAAAGCTGCAAAAACGCTAAAGAAAAATGCCCGAAAAGCACCAATAAATCGCTGCGCTCAGGTGTGAATGGAGCCGAGAGAAAAGCTGGGTGGACCGTCCTCAACAGTGCAGCAGCATGTTTCCAGTCTCTTGTTTCATTGTTGGTTATATGAACCTCTAACAAACTATGAAGGAAATGCAAGAATTCTTCATAATGACTGCAGTAGGTGTGCAGACATCTCTGAGATATGACACCACTAAGGGATTTGACTCTCCAGCATCTACCAAACACTGAAAGTTTTGTTTTTTGGTGGACGCTAATATCTAGTCAAAAAACCTTGATACTTGAGACCTGATTTTTTTTTTTTTTTTTTTGGACATTCTGCATCATATCAAGTAATCTGTTGCTGTTGATTTTAGGTGGGGGAGTACCTGTTGTGTTTTTTATTTTTGTAGCTAGTTATTTGTGAATTCCTGGATCAGCAGTAAGGCTGGGTTCACACTATTGCAAATTGGATGCTGGTTTCCCCCGTATCCAGTTCGCATGACAGGAGAGTGTGACCGGCTCTCAATATAGCCAGTTCACACATCTCCAGGGTGGCCCATGAGCACACAGCAGAAGAGTCCTATGCCTCTTTGGGTTTGTTTCGGGTTCAAACTCAGCCAAAAGTTCGGACCTAGTTTGGACCTGAAACTGAACGGGGATGCATCAGACCCCCTGCTGTGCCCTGCGGCTGCATATACTGTAAACCCAGCCTAAGCCCCGCATCGCAAAATGACTCCTGTCATTGTCCTGCCATCATTGTAATTAACTCCTATTATAAGTTGCAATTGTAACTGTTTATATCAAAAAAGTGAAGAAAAAGGCACAGTCAATGCCTTTCTCCTCTTTTTTTTTCGATACAATTGTTTTTGGAGTCCAGGACAGGTAGGTGCCCTAATATTAAAAGTCATCCATTAAGTCGGAAAAATTAGGCCAGCCCAGGACAGGATCCCTGCTTCAACCAGCTTACCTCAATTTTGTGACTAGTGTCCTAGAAGGATGGATGTCTTTTTTTAAATTGGAACTATAGGCAAACCTTTTTTTTTTGGATAAAGTAAGAGAGGATTATAACTCCTGTGGAGTTTTTTTTTTTTTTTTTTTTTTCCCGCCATCTGTGCCCCATTGGGGAGATTTGCCTTCACTCCCTGTACCATAGCCAAAACGGGAAGTGAGAGGAAATCCTTGCAAATTCCTCATTGGAAGATTTCACCTCCATTACTTTTCTGGGAATAACCCAAAATGTAGGTTTTTCTTTTGCTTTCACTTTTAATGGTGAACAGGACAAATGGAGAGGACCCTAACGGGGTCACAGACGCCAATAAAAACTGATGTTTTAATCCCTCAACTCGATCCAAAAAAAAAAAAAATGACTGGTTATACTTTAAACTCTGTTTTGGTAGAATGTTTTTTTGGTCTTTGAGCATTAGATATACTTCCTTATGTTCATGCCAAATTTCTCCTACCAGGTTAGGGGGTTTAGCCTCGTCCATTGCCAGTTTTGGCTTTTGATCCTTCAGGCATTCCCCAGTTCATGTTCATTTTGGGTATGTTAGCGGTTGTTTGCTGTTGCCCACTATTCAGTCTGGAGTGCTTTTGGATATTCTGAGGGTGAATTCTTCCAGTGTTTCTCAATAGGATGTTCTCATTGTATAATGCTTTTCATGCTGTTAATACTGCTTTCTACCAGAAGCAAGGCATGTTTTTAGTAGAAAGGGTTATCCAGGGCTGGCCTACAGGATTTTTGTTTGCCATTTTCCATTTCTCCTGTGGGCAACAGTATAATCCAAATATTCAAGACTTACAGCGTCCCCAGATAGACTCCAAGAAAAGGATTTTATGGTGAGAACGTAAGATTTAACATGTCATTTCAAAAGTTGTTTCCAGGTTTTTGATTGGTCAGGTCATTAAAGTGGTATTAAACCTTTGTTTTTATTTTTATAACAAACATGGTATAGTTACCTGCTCTGTGCAGTGGTTTTGCACAGAGCGATCCCGATCCTCCTCTTTTCAGATCCCCCTGCTGGAGTTCCTGGCTCCTCCCCCTCGAGCAGTGCCCCCAGAGAAAGCCACTTGCCCTGGGGGCACCACTGCATGATCGCTATCGAGCCACTGCTCTGTGCATCCATAAGACCATAGAGCCACGACTCGGGTGCCCCCCCATATGTATTCTCATTGGCTTGATGGCAGTGGGAGCCAGTGGGCCAATGAGAAGGGAGAGTCCCGTGACAGCCGAAGCTATCGTGAACATCGCTGAATCGGATGGAGCTCAGGTAAGGCTTGAGGGGGTCTGCTGAACACAGGTTTTTTTTTTTTTTTTTTACCTTCATGCATAGAATGCATGAAGGTAAAAAACCTTCAGCCTTTTGAACCGCTTTAAATAAAAATTCCTTTTGATCCTGTTTTTGTTTTCACATAGGCTTCCGATGGAGACTACAAGTGGGTGTGCAGAGTCACATTGCGCAAGTATGGTCCATTGTTGTCCGCATCAGGAAACCCACCCTGAGAAATGCCATGCAGGCATCGCTGGGGTGCATTTAGACAGAAAGTGGCTGCAAAAAAAGTGTAAGAAGATCAGCAGCACTGAGAGGTAACAACATATGGAAAAAAAAAGGGAAAAAAGTATTTTATTTAAAAAAAAAAAAAGGAAAAAAAGCCAATTGTTTGATACTCTGTGCTTTAGCAAAGTAGATCTATCAGTTCGGGTTTACGTGTACTTTTTTTTAAAATTCATTTACACATATAGACCTTGCTTTAATCAATATGTGAAACAGAAGCTGAACTACGTATACCTGTGTTACTGGGCACACGGGCAAAAATGTAAATTATAGTTGCAGTATCTAGCCCCTTCCACTCACCATGTTGTAGCTGAGCAGGTTTGAGCCAGGAGGAGAGATGCACTCATGGTACAGCTGTACAAAAACAAATGAAGGGAGTATTTAAAGACGTAGTCTGTGAGGGTATCAGGAATTGGTTAAATTTATTCAGCTGATCTGCCCTTGTAAGAAAGAAGTTGGAAGTATTGATTTCTATGTGGATGGAAACGGTCAGTATGGATTTTGCATCCATGAAATGGTTTAACGTAGGTGAGGTTTTGTTGGCGTACTCCTCCACTTCACTACTTATGGCCATGTCAGACTAGCGATTTCACTAGCAGTAGGATCTCTATGGAGCACACAGCATGGCAGTAAAGCACTCACTTGATTTCACATTTCGCTCGTTTGTCAGCTGGATGAGCGAGGAGTCACATTCCTGAGGGAGCTACACATGTAATCAGGTGAGTGTTTTTCACTGCACATTTTGTAATGATCCTGTTGCTGGTGAAATCCTCACTGGGCACAGGTACAACTAGTGTGTTATTATTTTATTATTTATTATTTTTCTGTTGCTGTGCTCCCCAAATGCTCTGTTTCTCTGTCGGAGTGCAGGCTCTAATGCCTGTATAGTCTCCCCTCCCCCCCCCCATGACTGTTTGGACCTGTGGATTGTCTTTTAACGCCCAAGCGTTGCATCATTATAGAAAGTGGGGAGAAAGCCTTGTGCCCCCTATACCCATAAGTACATAGCATTTCTGAAGACTGATGGGGAGCGATGAATTCCCCTAAAATAACATGTTGGACACAGCAGATTCTATAAGCTGAACTGCATTACAAGGGAACTGTTCTTCCTGTTATAGGCTATGTAAGATAACACTGTTCAGCTAGTCTTGTAATCATGGCACCCCTGCCAGGTAGTAATAGGTGAAACCGCGACCCCCCCCCCCAGCACCATGTTGATGATGTGCATCTCTCAGCTGCCGCCTCCTATCTGCTCATTTGCTCTGCAAGAAATGCTAATTGTTTCCAAGTATTGTCCAGCCTCTTCCAGTATCCTGTGCTGCTTTACAGGCTAATTCAAAGTTGACATAAACAAGATGGGGTTTCAAAATGCCTTTTCTTTTGTAAAGGTCTCTGCATTAAAGTGTTTGTTACCCCAACACTTCATATTCCTGATATGTGCCTGCTGTACCATGTACTTGTATGAGCGAGTCTCCTGTTCTCTTTGTATTGCTTCCTTTGTAAAAAAAAATCCCTGGTGTTTCTGCCAGTCCCTCCTGCTTTCCTATTAAAAAACAAAAACTGACCACACTAAGCAGGAGAGCGCACCGTGGTCAGTTCTCTAGCTAGTCTGCTCTCCCAATGATCAGACTTGTCCTAACATGCCCCTACTGCACATCCATTCACTGGGCTGCTTCTCCTCCCCCCAACTCTTATGCAGCTGACGGAATGTGATCTCTTATAAACATTTTTTAAAAAAAGGGAAAAAGGTATTTGTTATTTTTTTTATATATCTATAAAAAAAGTTTTTACTTGTCGTTTCTATTTTAAATTGAATGGGTTGTTTTGCAAGGTGATCGTTTATGATCACTTTAAAGTGGTTGTTAGCTCTTAAATAAACCCAGTGAAGTGACTAGCCTCAAGTGATACACTATGATAAAATAAATCCTTCTACATAAGTTGTTCCTCTTTATCTGCAGCCCCCTAACCTCTGTAGGTGGGGGCTGAGCCCTCTCCTGGGAGGCTGTGGCGTTGGCTTACATTTTTAAGAATGACTCATGCAGAGAGTGGAGAGATCGAGGAGCCAGTGCTTTGGATTCAGGCTGCGGCTCCATGTCTGAATGGACACAGGGAGCTGCAGCTCGGTGCCCCTGTTGCAAGCTGTTTGATGTGGGGACACTCAAAAGGAGGGAGGAGCCAGGAGCACCGAAGAGGGACCCGAGAAGAGGATCTGGGCTGCTCTGTGCAAAATGATTACACAGAGCAGGTAAGTATAACGTGTTTGTTATTTTTAACGAAAGAAAAAGGAGACTTCAGTATCACTTTAAGTCTCTGCTACCATATCTGCACACAACAGGTGTTTGCTTTGTGCTGGGAGCATGCTGTTACAGATGGCTCCCGGTCACTTAGCAAAGTTTAGGAGTCAGGACGGCTCCTACTGGCGGGAAGGGGTTAAACAAGACAATATCATATTAAATTTACTACAAAACAATTTCAAGATTACATAAGGAAGAGGGTTGAGGAGAATGCAGCTTGTGAAGGGATGTTTCTAAAAGGCAGGTTAGCATGTGTTTAGTGTTTGGGTGATGGTGAATTATTGTTCCTCATTAAAGACACATTAAGTATGAAACGCATTTGGAAGTGCAGAGCTAAGTGCTCATTAGGAAAAGCCAAGCCTTCGTTTAGGCAGACAATTTGGTCACATAACCAGATGTCAGACGTAAGAGCCTTCTGAATGTCTGTTTCAGACTTGACAATTCCTTTTTCAGAAAGCATGTAATTCAAATTTTACCTTGATTGGGCAAAGCACAGGTTTGCTGTAAGGCATAATTCCCTCAGCCTAGTATTAGTTATAGACTGACAAATAAGGTTAGCGTCACCTGGAAACGGTTTAGATTACCTTGATTGGAGGTACTGGCTCTTCTTTCCAACACAGCTAATTATAAATCTGATCGCTCAGTCACCGCTTCCATATTCTTTGTAATGCAATATATATGTAGAGATCAGCAACCAGACAGCTTTCTGTAGAGGCCCGAGTCCCTCAAACTGGTTGAAAGTAGATAAGAAAATCCGGACAGCCGCACTCCAGGAAGATATTGTTCAAAAATGTTTATTGTAAACTCAGGAGCATATGGAATACAGGACACTGTGGCAAAAAAGTACAGGCAATCAGCTAACGCGTTTCGCACTTATGCTAAGTTCTTACTCCTAGCTTGATGAGAACTTAGCATTGCCACCATTTTTTTATGCTCTACCCATCTTTAGTCTGCTGATTGGACTGATTAGCACCAGGCCTACTGGTGGGATTCTGGCTTGTGCTCTGTCTGTAATACACCCAAACTCCTCCCCTTTTAGCTCTCGGCAACTGAAAAAAAAGTTTGGGTGACAGTATTGTATAATGGCAGTAGAGTATGCTTGCTTCACAACCAATGGCACCACTCTAGGCTTTTTTCCTGATATGTTGCAGATTGTGAAAGTTACCAGTGGTGTTGAAAATTACATGATGATTTCTATTGAGCAGGCAATTGGATAGATGGATCTATCTCTATCTCTATCCAAATCCTCCTACATCAATTGTACCCTGTGTCTACAGCCATCTTTCTCCTACATCCATTCAAAGTTCAGAATTTACACAGGAGCTCTTAGCTCTGAAAATAAGGCGACAGAGAGCTCTGAGAGCTGATAGGAGGTAAGGGACACACCCCCCTTCACACAGGAACAGAGCTGAGGCTGTCGATCAGCTGGAGCTCCCTCCCCTGCCACCATTTTTCTGGTGTCAGGAAATCTTGTCAGAAGTGACTCATGCTTATAGCAGAGAAATGAGGCAGCGGACAGAAATGATACTTGGAGCTATGGATTGAGACAACTACACATTATAGAGGGATATGCTATGTTCATATTTCATGTCTGAGGTTTGTAGCCACTTTAATGGACGACTGGGCTCTAAAGAGTGTTCACTATATATTTGCCTTTTTTTTAAAGACATAGTCCTTTTTTAGACCCAGTTTCATGTTACACCCATATTTAGGGTGTAGTATAAAGCATGGTCACATGCACCGACTCACTAAGCCAAAACTGACCCTCCCCCCTTGCCTAAATCACTACATGTTTCTTACTGTAGGTAGTGGTCTATTGTTTGAATTCAGCTGCATTGGGCATCCATCAATGGCATATGATACAAGTCCAATCTGCCATTGCATTAGAGGGATTCAAATAGCCTGCTGGCAGCAGTGACATCCCTGCAACTATAGTTGATTTAGAACTTGATTTAGAACTTCCTTTCCAGCCCCATAACAGGAACTTGGGAGTAAACCATGCAATGCACCTGTGACACACTGATTGTGCTTGCAATGCTCTAAATGCAAAAATGTAATGCACATTTTTTTCCTATTATCAGTGTTGGTGCGTTTATTAATTTTTGTTTTCAAAAGATGGACTATGTCTATTCTTGAAGTTGCTCGTTGGCAGTTTATGAATTTGTTACATTTTACAGATTTTCAGTCAGCCCATAATTCAGTTATCTGGAAAAAAAAAGCCCCTGCTTGCCTTGGCTATCATGCCAAAGTTTGCCATTCTGATGAAACTCTATTCTTGCTTGTTAGTCCAAAACAGAAATTATGCTGTCTACTTTTGCCAAAATGGCCAAGCCCTGTAACACAAGAAATTGCAGAAAGGACTTGTAATTCCATTGTCCTCAACAGCCCTAGGCCCTCTGTGTGCCATAGAATTCTTTCTGCCAAATGAATGTATTAGTGCCATAATGTCCAGCCCCTGTACTCCCCACACTCCTGTGTGAACGGTTAAAGGTGCACCGCCATGACACATCGTACCTGACTGAATCAAGACTATCAGCCAATGAACCCCCACAACATATATTAGTTTAGGGCCAAATATTCTTAGTGAATCCTAGTTGTCACTTTACTGTTCTGGAACTCCTGTGCCATCTGGCAATTGGACAAAGGATAGAGAGGTTTCTTTTCAGCTGAAAGCACTGCAATTGTCTCAGCCAGGTATGCAGTCTCCCCAGTGTCCCTATAATCCGGATGCCAAACATTTAAAACTTACTGCCTGTAGGATAGGAATTTGAATGCAAGTGTTATGAATACTGCACAATTTGTATCTGTAAGGCCTTGTATGAGTCATGTGTACAGCAAGCTTCTAGAACTTTTTAATATGGAGGAACCCTTTCAGACCTCTGGGAACCCCTGGCAGTATCTACAGTTCATGACATATTAGCATGGTGGTCAGTGAGAAGAAGGTCCTCTAGCTAAAAAGATAACAAATAGCAAAAATCATTGGTTTTGGTGGTGGATTATCAGAGAAGAAGAAATTGCTCATTGTTGAAAGAATCCCTAGCAACCCCTGGAGGAACCCTATGGTTCCAAAGATCCCTGGTTGAGAATGGCTGGCTGTTCTAGAAGCTTTGTTTTGCAGCCTTTAGAGCACCCTGTAGCTCTAGTCTGGAGAGCGTAAACGCACATCGTTATTGTAGTGTTGATTGTCACTTTAAACAAGCTGCAGCAGGTTTCAGGACTACTCAAATCTTGTCAAGTTTTCTGGCTGCTTGTTTAAAGTGGCAGTCATCGCTCCCATTAAGATGTGTTTAACATTACCAGACTGAAACAGTAGTTTGTTCTTCAAAGCTTCAACAAAACTGCAACTTGACAAAAGCTTTACCAATACTTTGTAAAAGCTTGCTGTACACACACACTTTCTATGAGCTGAAGCCTGGGTGTACAAGGGTTAAGTTGCCTCCAGAATATTCCACTGGCAATAATCTGGTGTTCTGGAAATAGTTGCTGAGTTGTTTGAGTATACACTTTACCCATTGAAGCTTCTCTTCTACTGCCTCTCAGCGTGAACTTTCATGGCAGAAAAGATGAGTTTCTGTCTAAGATAACATATAAAGCTTGCAGAATCAGAGCTTCATTGTAATATATAAAGAGTGGATTTGACCTTAGCACAGCCATTCTCAACCGGCGTTCCTCCAGAGACTGCTAGGGGTTCCTTGAGCTGTGACTGGATTGACCTCCCGTTTGATGGTGTATGCATTGAGCTGGGGCTAACACCACTTGGCAGAGCCAGCTGTAGGACACATGATCTTTATAGGGAAAGTGGCATTCTTTCCACTAACCACCAATGTAAGAAGGAATTTTCCCACTGACCCAAATTTAATTGTTTTTAGCAGCGTTCCCTGATACCTAAACATTATTTTAAGGGTTTCTCTGGGGCAAAGAGGTTGTTTTCGGCATGTTCTCCTTTCAGTATGTTCTGTTGTCATGTCTAACATCTCATACATAGGCTCCAACTCTAGTCCACTATAGAGCTGTCCCACAAACTCTGTCGTTTCTGATCAAAGTTTTTTTTAATTGTAAGATTTTCATTCATTGTTACAACAAAGTAAGACAAAAATCTACGATAGACTGATTAATAAAGGGAAATTCAGGTTGTGTCAGCTACATTCAGGTCATGCAGTCTTTACCACTTGCCAGTACTAACCAGACCTACTGCCTTCTGTTCCCAGGTGTTGTCTCTTGCCAATATATTTCCTCTATGGGGGGGGGGGGGGGATTCTGCAGTGTCATGATTTTTATGCCAAACTGTCAACAAAGTTGTTTAGTCTTGATGAGGTGTCTTTTCTGATAATTATGTCATTATGATTCAATGTAGAGTTCATTTTCTATCAGATTTTAGTTCTGACGGATTTTTAGTTTTGGCATATCCATGAATTAAAGTTTTTAACGGAGTGGGAAGAGGTTGCACACACAGTTCAGCTGGTTATAGGTGATTTCTCCTATGTTCCCTTTGTTGATGTCCCTGAAATGTTTGACATCTCAAACGTTTTTAAAGTGATTATCAAAAAAAGCCTATATAAGAACATTAATAATTAGATTTATGGCAATCTCCTAGAAAGCACTTGGATTCTTCCACCTTGTCCCTCCAGGGCATTTTTTTTATCACACCTACTTGCTGTCCATGAAAACCATTTTATGTTTTGGATTGCTTTGCTCTATTGACGTGTGATGTGTATAGTCAGCTTTAAGACGACCACATGTGTTTGAGTGCGATTGTTCCTTTGCCTTAGTGTAAGGGTTATATAAGAAACAAGCCATGTGCAGGCATTTTTAAGTCACTTTTAATTAATTTTTGCAGAATCAAAAAAAAATAAAATAAAATCCGAAAGATAAATGACATTTTAATCACTTGTTTATGCAAGATAGATAGTTGATCCCTTAACATTTTGGAGGGGTAATTGAATTGACAAAATAAGCTGAAAAGAAATGCAATAGAATTCATTCCAATGCAAAAAAAAAGACCATAAATATTGCCAGCTTTAGTCTGAGTCTTGCACTTTTCATAAAGCAACCCTATTAAGATCAAAGTTCCCTGGAAAAAAAAAGTATTATACTTAGCTCTTTGGCTATTGTGTCCTATCTCCCCTCCATTGTAGAACCTTGGCCTTCGTTAGGCCCTTTGAAATTGTTGGATGCCTTGATCCACTGTAGTACTATGTGGTTCCTTCCTTTGACCTGTGCATTACTGCGGTGTGGGGGAGAGGAAAGCTGAGGCATCTGGTACTTCCAGGAGTACCAAATGTTGAAGGTTCTGATGAGGCTGTAGCTATTCATTGGCGCAAAGCTAGGAGATAGGAGACACCGAGTGAGTATAATGCCTTTTTCTGTTACAGCGAACTATTGATCTGGATTGTTTTTGTAACCTGACCATTCCAGACAAATGGTCCACTTGAATATGAATTGTGCCAAGAGTATATTACCCTTAACTATATGCCCATGTTTCTTTCCATCTTCACATCTAAGCCCACCCCCATTTCCTTACTGTTGTCAGATGGTCCTTAATTTCCCAATTTAAAGTCTAACCCAGTTTTTGTAAAAAAAAAAAAAAATGCAATTGAAATTTTTATAAATGACCTTCCCTTCTGTCTTCAGCCTGTCATTTTTTTTAAACTACCAAAGCATGATTTAAATGTCCCTTGTCAAGACTTTTCAAATTTTGTTTCTCTCCTCTTTCTGCATTTGTCTCACTGTTGTGTGTGTGACATCACCAGCTTCTCCTTGGAACTCATCTATAAGCTGTCTAGTTTTGGTGGTTTGGGTTGATTAGAAATATTTGCTGTGGTGGGAGTTTTAACCCTCTGACATACCTTTTGCAGAGTTCTAAATTAAAAGCAAGCGTTGCAAAATTTCACACAGCGTGGACATTGTTTTCAAAGAAAATACTTACTTGCCGCTTATCTTGAGATATTTCAGCAACTGAAGTGCCAACTTTTATGCACAGTATCTGTAGAAGAAACTGATCAGATTTAACTTTGCTAAAATCCTTGAAGTGCATATGGCTGATTGGGGGAAGAGGTTCAAGACTGGAGCATCACTTTTAAAACATTCTGCTTTTTAAATATACTGTAATTTACGGGGGACAGAATAGAAGTTGTGTTTTTTTTTTTTTGTTTTTTTCTAGTCTTGAATAGTTTTTACAGGTCTGATAAATTTGCCCGACCCATTTTTTTACGGTAGCATGATGGATGATTTTCAGTGCGTGTGCTCTTTTTGGTAAATTCAGTCAGATGAGCGCCTGTGGTTATCCTCCTCTAGCTTTTGATGCAGTCACTGCATGTTCCCTTTCTTTGCTAGCTCCTACCAGCTGGGAGTAATGAATCTTGTCACTCAAGATGAAATGGGTACACTTTCATGGGGAAGACTAGATGTCATTCTGTGACCAGAGGTGTGGCTTGTAGTGATAAGCCGCAGAATTGCGCCACCTTGCATTTGCCCCATTTGGATTATTGTAATATTCCACGTGTTCTGTGTAATGCTCAGCAGACCCCTGTGACTGATCCAGGACACGTTTCCTTCTCTCTAATGGCGGACATTTGCACTTTTTTTTGTTTGCCTTTCTCTTAATCATTGTAAATATAAATGTCAACAGTTATCACATTAAACAGATGTTCAAACTGTGCATTGTGTCAGTTGTCTTTCTTCGTGTCCTTTTACTCGCCAAACTTACACAAAAAGAGGTACACTAGATTACTAAATGTATTGGGACGCCTGCCTTTGCACACACATGAACCTCAATGGCGTCTTAGTCCGTAGGGTTTAATAAAACTTTTTTCTTTCTTTTTTTTTTTCGTATGCCCAGACTAACACTTTGACTGCAAGGGAGTGTAAAATTCCCCAAACATAAAAATAGAACAAAGTACTGAAACTTCCCAGTATTTAAAATTAAAAGAATTGCAAAATTTTTAAATACCATGAAATGTAGCCCAGGTATTAGCATTAAAAGCCCAACTCCAGTTCAAAAAAATGTTATCTTGGGTTTTGGATAGTGTAGAGTTAGTTTCTTTTAGGTTTTTGTTTCTCTCTGATCTTTATACAATAAATGAGGGATGTGGATGGGGGGGAGGGTCCAGAGACAGAGATAGCCAGCGCGGAAGATATTCCAGAGGGTAGTATTGGGGGCATTAGTGGTAGGTTAACCAAATCACAAAAACACAAGGTGAGTTTAGTAGCAAGTCCTAGTTGCAATCTCGAAACACCCAATACGAGGACAATATGCGACCGGTCTAAACTATGTGGCATGTTCACCAATGCCAGGAGCATGGCGGACAAGATGGGTGAACTAGAGATACTGTTGTACAAGGAGGATTTGGATTTTGTGGGAATTTCAGAGACCCAGTTCAACAGCTCTCATGATTGGCTGGCAAACATTCAAGGGTATACCCTATACCGCAAGGATAGAGAGGGTAAAAAGGGGGGAGGGGTATGCCTATATATCAAGAATAATGTACAAGCGAATGTGAGAGATGACATCACTGAGGGAGCTAGAGAGGAGGTGGAATCCTTATGGGTAGAGCTCCAAAGGGATGAAGCTAAGGGGAAAATAATACTGGGAGTATGCTATAGGCCTCCTAACCTGAGGGAGGAAGTGGAGACGGATCTCCTATCACAAATTGGATTAGCAGCAAGGATGGGAAATGTTCTAATGGGGGATTTTAATTATCAAAATATAGACTGGGCAGAGGGAACCTCGCATTCATTTAAGGCTCGCCAGTTCCTTAATGTCTTCTTGCAGGACAATTTTATGGGTCAGATGGTAGACGCACTAACTAGAAATAAAACATTACTGGATCTACTGATTCCCAACAATACAGACCTGATCACGGATGTGGAAATACGGGGCAATTTAGGTAACAGCGATCACAGGTCAGTTAGTTTCAGTATAAATCACACAAATGGGAAACATGAAGGGAACACAAAGACACTGAATTTCAAAAGAGCCAACTTCCCTAAACTACAAACCTTGCTAAAAGGCACAAATTGGGATAAAATATTAGGAACAAAGAATATGGAGGATAGATGGGTTTGCTTTAAGAGCATATTAAATAAGGGGATTAGCCAATGTATCCCATTGGGTAATAAATTTAAAAGAGCGAACAAAAATCCTGGATGGCTTAACTCCAATGTAAAAATGCATATAAAAGCAAAGGAGAAGGCCTTCAAAAAATACAAGGTTGAGGGATCATCCTCAGCATTCAGACTTTATAAAGAATGCAACAAGAAATGTAAGGGTGCAATTAGGACGACTAAGATAGAACATGAAAGACACATAGCGGAGGAGAGCAAAAAAAATCCCAAGAAAGTCTTTAAGTATGTAAACAGTAAAAAAGGGAGCACAGACCATATTGGCCCCATAAAGAATGAGGAAGGACATCTGGTTACAAAGGATGGGGAGATGGCGAAGGTATTGAATTTATTCTTCTCCTCAGTCTAAACGAGTGAATCGGGGTGCTTCAGTAACCAAAACTGCAGTGTTTATCCTCATGACACAACACAGGAAGCACCTCCATGGTTAACAGAGGACAGAATTAAAATTAGACTTGAGAAACTTAACATTAATAAATCACCGGGGCCAGATGGCTTGCATCCGAGGGTACTTAGGGAACTCCGTCAAGTGATTGCCAGACCGTTGTTCCTAATTTTTACAGACAGTCTATTGACTGGAATGGTACCAGCTGACTGGAGAAAAGCCAATGTAGCACCAATATTTAAAAAGGGCCCAAAATACATCCCTGGGACTTACAGACCAGTTAGCCTAACATCAATAGTATGTAAACTCTTGGAGGGGATGACAAGGGACTATATACAAGATTTTAGTAATAAGAATGATATCATTAGCAGTAATCAGCAGGTATTCATGAAGAATCGTTCTTGCCAAACCAATCTATTAACCTTCTATGAGGAGGTGAGTTGCCATCTAGATAAAGGAAGGCCCGTAGACGTGGTGTATCTGGATTTTGCAAAAGCATTTGACACAGTTCCCCATAAACGTTTACTGTACAATATAAGGTGCGTTGGCATGGACCATAGGGTGAGTACATGGATTGAAAACTGGCTACAAGGGCGTGTTCAGAGGGTGGTGATAAATGGGGAGTACTCAGAATGGTCAGGGGTGGGTAGTGGGGTTCCCCAGGGTTCTGTGCTGGGACCAATCCTATTTAATTTGTTTATAAACGACCTGGAGGATGTGATAAACAGTTCAATCTCTGTATTTTGCAGACGATACTAAGCTAAGCAGGGCAATAACTTCTCCGCAGGATGTGGAAACCTTGCAAAAAGACCTGAACAAATTAATGGGGTGGGCAACTACATGGCAAATGAGGTTCAATGTAGAAAAATGTAAAATAATGCATTTGGGTGGCAAAAATATGAATGCAATCTATACACTGGGGGGAGAACCTCTGGGGGAATCTAGGATGGAAAAGGACCTGGGGGCCCTAGTAGATGATAGGCTCAGCAATGGCATGCAATGCCAAGCTGCTGCTAATAAAGCAAACAGAATATTGGCATGCATTAAAAGGGGGATCAACGCAAGAGATAAAACGATATTCTCCCACTCTACAAGGCTCTGGTCCGGCCACACCTGGAGTATGCTGTCCAGTTCTGGGCACCAGTCCTCAGGAAGGATGTACTGGAAATGGAGCGAGTACAAAGAAGGGCAACAAAGCTAATAAAGGGTCTGGAGGATCTTAGTTATGAGGAAAGGTTGCAAGCACTGAACTTATTCTCTCTGGAGAAGAGACGCTTGAGAGGGGATATGATTTCAATTTACAAATACTGTACTGGTGACCCCACAATAGGGATAAAACTTTTTCGCAGAAGAGAGTTTAATAAGACTTGTGGCCACTCATTACAATTAGAAGAAAAGAGGTTTAACCTTAAACTACGTAGAGGGTTCTTTACTGTAAGAGCGCCAAGGATGTGGAATTCCCTTCCACAGGCGGTGGTCTCAGCGGGGAGCATTGATAGCTTCAAGAAACTATTAGATAATCACCTGAATGACCGCAACATACAGGGATATATAATGTAATACTGACACATAATCGCACACATAGGTTGGACTTGTGTCTTTTTTCAACCTCACCTACTATGTAACTATGGTTGTCACTGTGACAGGAAGGCACAGATGACAACATCACATTACCCTTCTCTTATAGAACTGAATCCTAATCATACAAGACACAGGCAGAGTGTTAGACCCTGAGTTATAGACTTGTATTTTCAGGTGGTTGGACACTGGCAATCCTTTTGAGGAAATGCCCCGTGTGCCTCCTACTAAAACACAATAAGAAAAAAAATACAGAAAACGCATTTCAAAAAGTTATAAATTGATTTGTGTTGTAATGAGTGAAATAAGTATTTGACCCTTTCGCAGAACATGACTTGGTACTTGTTGCCAATCACAGAGGTCAGACGTTTCTTGTAGTTGGCCAACAGGTTTGCACACATCTCAGGGATTTTGTCCTACTCCTCTTTGCAGATCCTCTCCAAGTAATTAAGGATTCGAGGCTTATGTTTGGTAACTCGAACCTTCAGTTTCCTCCACATATTTTCTATGTGATTAAAGTCAGGAGACTGGCTAGGCTAGGGGATTTTGTTTTTGGGGTCATAGGCAGGACTTCTCCTCCTCCAAACACAGCGGGTTAAGTTGATGCCAAAGAGCTCGATTTTGGTCTCATCTGACCACAACACTTTCACCTAGTTCTCCTGTGAATCATTCAAATGTTCATTAACAAACTTCAGCTGGACGTGTACATGTGATTTCTTGAGCAGGGGGACCTTGAGGAAGCTGCAGGATTTCAGTCCGTAGTGTGTTACCAATTGTTTTCTTGGTGACTATGGTTCCAGCTGCCTTGAGATCATTGACAAGATTCTCCAATGTAGTTCTGGGCAGATTCCTCACTGTTCTCATGATCATTGAAACTCCACGAGGTGAGCTCTTGCATGGAGCCCCAGACCAAGGGAGATTGACAGTTATTTTGTGTTTATTCCATTTGCGAAAAATGGCACCAAGCTGCTTGACGATGGTTTTGTAGCCCATTCCAGCCTTGTGTAGGTCTACAATCTTGTCCCTGACATCCTTGGACAGCTCTTTGGTCTTGCCCATGGTTCAGGCATGCAATAAGTGATTAATGCAGATTTTTCTGCAATTATGTCACGATTTCTCAGGTAACTAATGGCTTCAATACAGCTATCTCTGGCCAGGGCTGTAAAAAGCCAGGCCTCTTCTTCAGCTCCACTGTCTCTACCCAAGTCCTGACATTCCTGTTCTAGAAGGGAATGAAGACTCCTATACACCAGAAGTTGCAGCTTCAAGCAATGTGCTTGCCAATGTTGATATGCTCACTTTTGCTGTGCGCAAAAGCCTTGGCATTGTTGCGTGTCTGGGTAAAAAAAGAGACCTGCTGTTAAAATACATTCCACTTTCATAAACAAGTAGAATGGGAAATTTATGGCAATTGTGCCAATCCAGAAAAGATTTTCATTCTAAAAATCATTGGCGAGTTCTACCTGATGGGAAAAAAAAAAAAGAGCTCAAAGTGGTCTGTTCAGTAGTTGATCCTGTTTCAATCTTAAACAAACATCTTACTGTACCAATTGAATATTTTCCTTCATTCAAAGATTCTGCAGATAGGAAGTTTAAGATGTTTTTAAAGGCTCTCTTTACATTTGCAAGGCCCAGCTCTGCAACAAGGCTATCACTGCAATTTCTGTCTGTCAAACTGCAGCTACCTAGAATAGGCCAATAAATAACCAGCATAATCTTGTGTCTCTAAGCCTGGTCAGCTGAAGCTGCCTGCAAAAGATGTCTCACATGCATGCTCTTTGAAGGAGAATGTCTTCTTGGTGAAGCACTTGACAAGTTTATCAAAGATGTCACAGAAGAGAGGGTTCTCCTTCCACAGTGAAAAATGAAATCTTCCATTCTCCACCACCAGGATCCTCTACATCTTCAAAATGCCCTACATCAGTGGTGGTGAACCTTGGCACCCTAGATATTTTGAAACTACATTTCCCATTATGCTCAATTACACTGCAGAGTGCCTGAGCATCATGGGAAATGTAGTTCCAAAACATCTGGGGTGCCAAGGTTCGTCTTCACTACCCTACATGGTCTTCAACTTCAAAATTGAAGTTTCTTTTGGTGTAAGACTTGGGTCACAAAGCCCTGTTCCAAATGAAGGTCCCAACCTGGACCTACAGTATCTCACAAAAATGAGTACACCCCTCACATTTGAGAATATTTTATTATATCTTTTCATGAAACAACAGTGAAGAAATTACACTTTGCTACAATGTAAAGTAGTTAGTGTATAGCTTGTATAACAGTGTGAATTTGCTGTCCCCTCAAAACACAGCCATTAATGTCTAAACCGCTGCTGACAAACGTGAGTACACCCCTAAGTGAGAATGTTCAAATTGGGCCCAATTGGCCTTTTTCATTCACTGGTGCCATGATGCAGGTGTGTTAAATTTGGTGCTATCTCTCTCACTCTCTCATACTGGAACTGGCAGTTCAGCATGGCACCTCATGGCAAAGAACTCCCTGAGGATCTGAAAAAAAGAATTGTTGCTCTACATAAAGATGAGCTAGGCTATAAGAAGATTGCCAAGACCCTGAAACTGAGCTGCAGCATGGTTCCACTCAGAACAGGCCTCACCATCGTTGACCAAAAAGTTGAGTGCACGGTGTCATATTCAGAGGTTGTCTTTGGGAAATATACGTATAAGTGCTGCAGAGGTTGAAGGAGTGGAGGGTCAGCCTGTCAGTGCTCAGACCATACGCCGCACATGGCCTCTAGAAGCCTCTTCTAAAGATGATGCACAAGAAAGCCTGCAAACAGTATGCTGCAGACTAAGGACATAGATTACTGGAACCATGTCCTGTGGTCTAGTGAGACCAAGATAAACTAATTTGGTTCTTATGGTGGCAAGCGTGTGTGGTGGCAACCAGGTGAGGGGTACAAAGACAAGTGTGTCTTGCCTACAGTCAAGCATGGTGGTGGGAGTGTCATGGTTTGGGGCTGCATGAGTGCTGCCAGAACTGGGGAGCTACAGTTCATTGAGGGAACCATGAATGCCGACATGTACTGTGACATACTGAAGCAGAGCGTGTTCCCCTCCATTCAGAGACTGGGCCGCAGGGCAATATTCTAACATGATTACGTCCCCAAACACACTTTCAAGACAACCACTGCCTTGCTAAAGAAGCTGAGGGTAAAGGTGATGGACTGGCCAAGCATGTCTCCAGACCTAAACCCTATTGAGCATCTGTGGGGCATCCTCAAACAGAAGGTGGAGGAGCGCAAGGTCTCTAACATCCACCAGCTCTGTGATGTCGTCATGGAGGAGTGGAAGAGGACTCCAGTGGCAACCTGTGAAGCTCTGGTGAACTCCATGCTCAAGAGGGTTAAGGCAGTGCTGGGACATAATGGTGTGGCCACACAAAATATTGACACTTTGGGCCCAATTTGGACATTTTCACTTAGGGGTGTACTCACTTTTGTTGCCAGCGGTTTAGACATTAATGGCTGTGTGTTGCGTTATTTTGAGGGGACAGCAAGTTTACACTGTTATACAAGCTGTACACTCATCACTTTACATTGTAGCAAAGTGCATTTTCTTCAGTGTTGTCACATGAAAAGATATAATAAAATATTTACAAAAAATGTGAGTGGTGTACTCACTTTTGTGAGATACTGTATAATCCCTCAACAAATACCTTCACTTTTCAAAATTTTGCATGTAGTCTGCAAGGTGAGTACTTGGCATCCATAGACATCTAAGATACTTATATTCACAAAAGTCTTTGCACCTGGATCCAAACACACCCAAGCTCATCTCTAGTTATGATCTCCCCCTCATCCAATCAGAGAATGTTTTGTATGAAGATAATTGAAAAGTTTTGAATAACATGGCACACAGCCGCACATCATGAGAGGCAATTTGTCGATACGTAGTAAATTTGCAAACATTTTTTCCTTGGATTTCAGCTTTAAAGCCGATCTCCAGGTTTCATTTAATTTTAAATAGTTTTTTTGAACCCAGCTTTGTCCAAAACAACTATTTAAACCAGGGGTGTCAAACTCAATTTCATTTTGGGCCGCATCAGCATTATGATCGCCCTCCATGGCCGGTTGTATGTGTAAGATTAGAAGTCCAAGGCCCCCCCTCCCCCTTACATCAGATGTCGAGAGCCCCCCTCCATTACTTACATCACATTGCACACACCCCCAAACCATGTGCTACTGCCGGGAAAAAGCTGGGGGTGGAGATGGGAATCAAAAAGTGTAGGGTCGGCTGATTGCAGACGAAGGGTTGCTGTGGCTGCACAGAGAGACAGGTTCTGTAGGAAGAGTTCTGTCCTCCTTCCTGCTGCCAACTGTTGAGACTGAGGGTGGCAGAGATTAGCCTCTCTTCAGTGGCACTGAGAAGCATAGGATCTGGTGGAGGAGTTCTGTCCTCCTCTCTGCTGCTGAATGCTTGGACTAGTTGGGGGTGGAGGCGAGGGGTGTGGTGCAGGAGCAGTGCAAGGGCCATATGAAATGGCCTTGCAGGCCAGATTCGGTCCACGGGCCTTGTGTTTGACACGTGATTTAAAATGAAATGAAAACTGGAGATTAGCTTTAAAATTAAAAAAAAAAAAAAATAGGATGCGCAGGCTCTCATATTCGGTGGAGATGCCCCCTTGCAGTAAAAGTCTACCACAAGATGTCCTCAGTCTTCCAGGATGATTGAAGAACAGCATTCATCGGTGCCTAAGGCCCCATTCACATCTGAGCGTAGCGTTTTCTAGCAGAAAGTTGCACAATTTTACCGCGATTTTTGCAGCTTTTTTCTACCGTGCTTTTGCTGCGATTTTGTACAGGTCAAAAGGTCACCAATGTAAAAACGCCCAAATCTGCCTAAAAAAAAAAAAAGTTCCAGAACTTGTTTGAGCTTTTGGCTTCAGGCGTTTTGGAGTGGAGATGTGAACCATCTCCAAAGAGAATAATTGATTTTTTTTTCCCCTCCAGCGTTTTGTAGCTTGAGGCTTCAAGCTACAAAACGCTCAGGTGTGAATGAGGCCTTAGAGTGAAAGGATACGAAGTGCGGAGAGGAATGTACCTTCCCCTGGGGACATGTGATTATGTTGCCCTGTACTTGATGTAACAATTCAGAGAGTGGTGCTTACATTAAAACCCTCAGGGCCGCTCCTTGCATCATAAAGCACTGCCCAGCCCAGAGAATAGGACCCTGCATGTCATATGACCAGCTTAAAGACATATGGAATTTATTTTTTTTATATGAAAAAAGCATAACAGCATATTTGAGAGGGAGCTGAGCCAGGTTTAAAGGCTAAGTTAACCTTTAGGGAAAAAAATAAATGCACATTTTTTTTAAGGGAAAAAAAGTGCATTTATTTTTATTTTTTTTTGTTCACAGGAGCCTGCAAAGCATTGTGCCCTCAATTAGTGGATTGTGGATGCAATGTCAGGCTCCTGCATGCTCTTCCTCCAGCTGTCTGCCCATACTACTGTATGGGCTTTCAGTTACAAAGCTGGAGGAAGATTCAATGAGCTACGAGTGCCCTGATTACCACACTCTTAGTCCATTTAGAACTACAAGTTCCAGCTGCCATGGGGGAATATGGAACTTGTAGTTTATTCATTAACAGATCCCTGAATGAATGACATGGCTGTGGGGGTTGAGAGCCGCACTGATTTTAAATGTGACAGTGGCTGTAGGGGAAAGGAACCCCCACCCACTGTACGTATCATGTACCTAAAGCAGTGGCAGCTTGCGCTCCACCGGTCGGGGGGGGGGGGGGCGGCAGATGGACCTGACCCCCCCATATCTCTCTAGACTGCACTGCACCCACACTCCCCCCATCGCCAGCTCACTTACCCTGTGCTGACAGGTGCCGTTGTCTTCCTCCCTCAGTCTCCTCCATGTCCCGGGCTTCCCTTGCATCTCCTCCTTCCTTCCTCTGTGTCTTCTCCTCCAATAGAAAGGCTTCTCCTTTTGGCCAATCGGGAAATGGGTCTCACAACCCGCTTCCTGATTGGCTGGGAAGAGAATCAGTGTGATAGCGAACATTCATGCTCTATTATCACACAACTGGGTGGGCTCTGAGCGCAGTGCTTTGCGCCCTGAGCCCACCCTTTTTTTTTAAAGCCTATTAGAGCCTCTGGCTCTAATCACATGCTTCAAACCCCCCTCCCATTGGAATCCATGGTTCTGCGCCCTGTAGGTAGATCAGGGGGCCGGATGCCCCTAATAAATTCCCTGCCACTGTTCCTAAGCCCCCAGTCACACCGGTACGACATGTGCTTTACAAATCGTACCTGGAGTAGCATCTAGTGTGTTTCTATGGCAGAGTCTTAATAGATATGATTTCAAGTAGTGCGATTTGAGACAAAGTTATTGTGTTACTTTTTCAGGACTTCAGCATGATTTCACTGCCATAGACTGTAAAGTAACTCGTGCTGAAAATCATACCTGTGTCTATATCAGCACTGCTTTAGCCTGAAAGAAGTTAAATAACCCTTTGCTAGTTACTACTTTTTGCTACTTTTGTTCATAACATCACTGTTCCTCCCCGTGACATGGACAGCCCCTCTCGCTAAAGTAGCACTGAAGTCGTATCAAATCATTGAAAAATTTCACAGAAGTAGTAATAAATCGTGGTGGAAATCGGGCCTGGTGTAACCATTAAGGCTGTTGCTCTAAATTTGTTTTGGAGACTTAATTATCACTGCACAGTCCTGGAAAAGACCTATATACATATTATATCTTCTCACAATCTAGTAAGGTTCTGTGTAAATAGCTACTGCTACAGGAACATAATGCAGCACTATCCTGTACATACACAAGTCATCTGACAGTTGCCAAGCATGTCACTGGTTATGTGTATTAGATAAGCAAAGGAATGATAAATGTCATTTCTAGCACACACAGTCAATCCACACTGCCGTCTTCGAGCTGACACTGCTCTGCTCTATTCTATGTGTGTAGAGAGCCTGTACTGAGGGTAGCTATCACTGCTAAATATTCATAGACTCTGGGTTATAGGCTGCTACCTTCAGAGGATTGAACAATGGTAAAGCTTTTAGACACACCCCCCTTGGGCATATTCTTAAAACCCTAGCCAATTTTATGAGACCCCAGAAGTGGAATTACCACCCCTTAGAAGAGGTAGACATGGAAAACTTTGAAGACCCAGAAATGGTGTTGGAGAAGGCTATGGAAGATTTCCCACTCCCAGCCTTCCATACACCTGATGTTATGGATTCACCCAATACGCCTGCCAATGTACAGTTTCTCACAAACGTGAGTACACATATCAAATTTTTGTAAATATTTTATTATATCTTTTCATGTGACAACACTGAAGAAATTACACTTTGCTACCATGTAAAGTAGTGAGTGTACAGCTTGTATAACAGTGTAAATTTGCTGTCCCCTTAAAATAACTCAACACACAGCCACTAATGTTTCAACCACTGGCAACAAAATTGAGTACACCCCTAAGTGAAAATGTCCAAATTGGGCCCAAAGGGTCAATATTTTCCAGCACTGCCTTAACCCTCTTGGGCATGGAGTTCACCAGAGCTTCACAGGTTGCCACTGGAGTCCTCTTCCACTCCTCCATGAGGACATCACGGAGCTGGTGGATGTTAGAGACCTTGCGCTCCTCCACCTTCCGTTTAAGGATTCCCCACAGATGCTCAATAGGGTTTAGGTCTGGAGACATGCTTGGCCAGTCCATCACCTTTACCCTCAGCTTCTTTTGCAAGCTAGTGGTCATCTTGGAGGTGTGTTTGGAGTCGTTATGTTGGAATACTGTCCTGCTGCCCAGTCTCCGAAGGAAGGGGATCATGCTCTGCTTCAGTATGTCACAGTACATGTTGGTATTCATGGTTCCCTCAATTAACTGTAGCTCCCCAGTGCCGGCAGCACTCATGCAGCCCCAGACCATGACACTCCCACCACCATGCTTGACTGTAGGCAAGACACACTTGTCTTTGTACCCCTCACCTGGTTTCCACCACACACGCTTGACACCATAGGAACCAAATAAGTTTATCTTGGTCTCATCTCCGACCACAGGACATGGTTCCAGTAATCCATGTCCTTAGTCTGGTTGTCTTCAGGCTTTCTTGTGCATCATCTTAAGAAGAGGCTTCCTTCTGAGACGACAGTCATGCAGACTAATTTGATGCAGCGTGGGTCTGAGCACTGACAGGCTGACCCCCCCACCCCTTCAACCTCTGCAGCAATGCTGGCAGCACTTACATCTCTTTCCCAAAGACAACCTTTGAATATGATGCTGAGCACGTGCACTCAACTTTTTGGTCGACCGTGGTGATGTCTGTTCTGAGTGGAACCTGTCCTGTTAAACCACTGTATGGTCTTTGCCACCGTGCTGCTGCTCAGTTTTAGGGTCTTGGTAATATTATAGCCTAGGCCAGTGTTTCTCAATTCCAGTCCTCAAGGCGCCCCAACAGATCATATTTTCAGGCTTTCCATTATTTCGCACAGGTGATTTGATCAGTTTCACTGCCTTAGTAATTACCACAGCCGTTTCATCTGAGGGAAATCTTGAAAACGTGACCTGTTGAGGCGCCTTGAAGATTGGAGTTGAGAAACACTGGCCTAGGCCATATTTATGTAGAGCAACAATTCTTTTTTTTTCAGATCCTCAGAGAGTTCTTTACCATGAGGTGCCATGTTGAACTTCCAGTGACCAGTATGAGAGAGTGAGAGCAATAACACCTAATTTAACACACCTGCTTCCCATTCACACCTGAGACCTTGTAACACTGAGTCACATGACACCTGGGAGGGAAAATGGCTAATTGGACCCAATTTGGACATTTTCACTTAGGGGTGTACTCACTTTTATTACCAGCGGTCTAGACATTAATGGCTGTGTGTTGCGTTATTTTGAGGGGACAGCAAATTTACACTGTTATACAAGCTGTACACTCACTACTTTGTAGCAAAGTGTCATTTATTCAGTGTTGTCACATGAAAAGATGTAATAAAATGTTTACAAAAATGTGAGGGGTGTACTCACTTTTGTGAGATACTGTAGATCTGCTCACTTCTTCTGTGTGCAAAAGCCTTGGTATGGACGCACTTGCTTCTCCTCAATCACAAAAGGTCCCTGTGGGTACTAAGAGACCTGCAAAGTCTAAAAAGATATTTCCCAATCATGAACAAATAAAATTGGCAAATTATGACAATTGGGTTTTACAATCCCTCTAAGGCCTGACTCACACCTATGCATTTTTAGTGCTTTTTGCATTTTGCAGATTTGCACTACAGAACATGTTCCATTGGAAACCATGTTAATTGGACTGTAGTGCAAATTTGCAAAAAGCACTAAAAAAAGCATAGGTGTGAATCCAGCCTAAGGTTTATTTTTGCCATGTGTCACAGATGTCCTATAGCCAAACAGGAAGTGAGAGGAAATCCCTGCAAATGAAAAGAATCTCCAGGGGGCCCCCAGATCATCAGAATTAGTATCCTCACTGGAAGATTTCTTCTTTATTACTCTCTGGGGACAACCCCAAATTTGGGATTTTCTGTTACTTTCACTTTCAATGATAATGGTGAACAGGATAAATAGAGAGGATGAATCTACCTAACGGGGGCATACACTGCAATAAAAACTGACAGGTGTTCTAATCTATCTTCCCTCTATCCATAAAAAAAAAAAAAAAAAAGTTTTGACTTTAGTTATACTTTAAACAAACATCTTACCTATAAAAGATACACAAGGCCTGGCTCGCAGTCTCTGCTCTAAATCAGTGGTCATCAACCCAGTCCTCAGGGCCCACTAACAGGCCAGGTTGTATGTATTACCTTGGGGAGATGCAGACTAGAATACTGCAATCAATGAGCAGCAAATTATATCACCTGTGATGTATTTCAGTTATCTTGCAAACCTGGCCTGTTAATGGGCCCTAACGACAGGGTTGATGACCACTGCTCTAAATCATCCCAAATGTGTTCTATTGTGTTGAGGTCAGGACTCTGTGCAGACTAATGTGAATAGGAATAAAAACTGCGCTAATGCATAGCATAATAAGAAACAATGCAAGCAGCAACTCAGTCCCAATATAATATAACTTTTCAGAGTTGCGCTAATTATTGAAAAATAAATGTCCACAAGTGATGTAATAGTTAATCCTGGTGAGTATCACCGCCATCCACCACCTTGAAAAGTGAATCCGTGTATCAACACCACCACCACCAGATGCTGAAAGATAGGTTACCAGCTCACATGGACCTCTCACCACAAGAGGTCAATAGTGCTTGTGGCTCTATACCCAGCCAGGGCCTTTTATGACTTCTGAGGCTCTTCCCGCATTGGCATATCAATCTTACATTCTGGCTTCTAGGCAGGGGAGACACTGGCTTCAACAAGATCCTGGAATGGGTCAGGATGCTCTAACACTTTTGTTGCTCTAAAGAAATAACAGTTTGCTGTCTGTATCTGAATGGGAGGGTCTGGTTCAGACTAGTCAAGTTCCTCCACCCCAAACTCGCTCATCCTTGTCTTTATGGACCTTGCTTTGTGTATCTGTTCCCCATCAGATCGGGTGACAGTTGGATGAAAACAGACAGGTGGTCCGTTTCCTTCCTACTGCCCAATAGAGAAGAGCGGGCTGTGTCCGCTCTGCATAGGGAGGATCAGTGGAGAAATCCCTTAATGAGCAGGCGGATCTACTTGGCAGAGCCGCCTTGTCTGTAAGGGGCCTTTTACTCAAAGCTGTTCACAGTACTGAAACCCTACAGGGGTATTTGTCCTATCCTGGACATAAAATCCCTAAACAAGAACCTACACTTTCACAATTTTCACATGGAATCCGCAAGGTCAGTTATTGCTGCTCTGAATACTATACTTGGCATCAGTAGATTTTCAAGGTGCCTATCTGCACATTCCCATTTATTCACCCCATCTGCTTTTTCTGCACTAGGAGATAAATTCTTCCAATTTGTCACACTGCCGTTTTGACCTATCCTCTCTGCACCCAGAATATTCCTAAATGTGCTTATACCCCTACACGCCCTCCTAAGAACTCGGGGTTACTGGGTACCTAGATGAATTTTCTGCAAGTATACAAAAAGACTAGCCAGAGTCTACAGAGTTTTAGTTGTATAATCAACTTCCAAAAGTCTGCCCCCCTGCCTTTCCCCTTTGTCTAGAATACCTAGGCCTCATCCCAGACATGGCTCAAGTTTTCCTTCTGTCAAAAAAGCTTCTCTAAGGTCTTGGAGCTTAAAGAGGAACTCCAGTCTCCCCCCCCCCCCCAAAACAACACATGCATTTTGCATGTAAATGAATCACAACCCCACTGTCAGTTTGTGCGTAACTTACCCCCTTT
Organism: Lithobates clamitans; assembly: GCA_037952925.1. Classification (NCBI taxonomy): domain Eukaryota; kingdom Metazoa; phylum Chordata; class Amphibia; order Anura; family Ranidae; genus Lithobates; species Lithobates clamitans. The sequence goes on from JBBGZY010001310.1 coordinate 1,303,589, forward strand.
AGCTGTATACAGCAGGTTTCTGTGTCCGTGATGTCACTATTGCTCTTCCTGGCTGAATTTCTAAGTTCTGACTTCTTGCTTCCTTTGTCAGTTTTGATACTGCATCTCCCATGATTCTTCGAGCCTCTATATGTAAATCAATCATTTCACAGAGAGCAGGGCTCTGGGAGAGCGGGATCTGAGGGGCGGGACTCTCCCTGTTCACACTGGTCAGCATATTTAACTGGGCATGATTGAATTTTAACTGTGATCCATCAATCCTGCCCAGCAGCAGCACAGCTAGCTTTCAGAACAGGCTGTGTATGTGTATAGGAAGGGGTTTCTTTCTTGAATAATGCTGTGATCTGTGAGGTGGGACTTGAGAGGTTTGGACTTTTACTGTCGGTCTGACTGGGCGGGATTAAATGGTAATTAGGATGTATTCAATCCCACCCACCATCAGAGCTGTGAAGGAAGTTAAATCATTCACAGAGTCAGGAAGACTACAAAGGGGAGTGTAATAGACTCTAGCCGCTGCAGGAAGTGGCTGTGGAAGAGGCAGAGCCTATCAGCAGTATATATATAGTGTGTCACATGATACAAAGCAACAGCTAAACCCAGAATATCCGGGGATCTGCAGACAACAGAGCAACATGGTACAGAGGTATGATCTATGCTGGGACTGATCATTCCATTAATTTCTAGTGAAAAGACAGTTGGAGTTCAGCTTTAAGATCTAAAAGCATCCCTCAGATTCTTTATAAGAGTCCTAGTCCTCATGGTTTCCTCGTTTGAGACACTCTCTAGCATGGTGGATAGGCCAATCCAGCCTTGGAAATAGGAAGGTCCATTGTCCCACCTTCATAGAAGTTGGTAACAACAGATGCCAGCCTTTACAGGCTGGGTAGAAGTGTCCCAGTCTCTCCCAGGTCAGAGAACCTGGTCACCCAGGTCACTCCTCATTAGCATCTTGGAGTTCAAAAAATGGCTCTGCCCTTCTTCAGGGAACCCCAATCAGGGTGCAATCAGACAATGCCACAGCAGTGGCCTATACCAACATCAGGGGAAATACTGTACTGCCATTCTAATCATCTCCTGGGCAGAAAAACACTCTCCAACAATCTCTGCTGTTCACCTCTCAGGAATGGACAACTTGAAGGCAGATTTCCTCCGTCACCAGCTGGACCAGACTGAGGGGAATGGGCCTTTCATCCCGACATCTTCAACTTTCTATGCCAGAAATGGGGAACCCCAAATGTGGACATCCTAGCTTCCAGGTTCAACAAGTCCTTGTTTGTGGTCAGGAGCAAAGATCTTCTAGCAAGGGGCCTGCTCCCCCCCTCCCATTTCTCCTTCCCAGTCTATACATAGAACACTACACCTCCAACATGACTGACCATTAGACATGATCATAATACAATTCTATTACATTTTATACATAGAACACTACATCCCCAACATAACCGGCCACTGGACACAATCACAATACAATTCTATCACATTCTTTACATAAAACACTACACGTCCAACATGACCAACCACTGGACACCATCATATTACAATTATATTGCACCCTATGCATAGGGCGCTACACGTCCAACATGACCAACCACTGGACATGATCATAATACAATTCTATTGCACCCTATAGAGCACTACCCCTCCAACATGACCAACCACTGGAAATTATTATTATTATACAGGATTTATATAGCGCCAACAATTTGCACAGTGCTTTACAAAATGAGGGCAGACAGTACACATACAATACAAATCAATACAGGAGGGATCAGAGCTCGTTAGAGGGGTGAGGGGGGGTGAGATGATGGAGAAAATGAAAATAGTTGTTAGGTGTGGGTAGGGTAGGCTTCTCTGAAGTGTAGGGGTTTTGAGGGATCGTCTAAAAGCTAATAGAGTAGGAGATAAGCGGACCGATTGGGGTAGGGCATTCCATAGAATTGGAGAGGCTTTGGAAAAGTCCTTGAGGTGAGCATGGGAGGAGCTAAGAGGGCGCTAGAGAGCAGAAGGTCTTGAGAGGAATGAAGAGAACGAGTAGGTTGGTATTTAGAGACTAGGCTATTGATGTAGCTGCGGGCTAAACTGTCAATGGCTTTGTAAGATAACATCACAATACCATTCTATTGCACTCTATACATAGAACACTACACCTCCAACATGACCGACTACTTGACACAATGAAATCCCAATTATCATGTAAGCAAGGTAAAGATATTCACAAGCAAAATTATATATATCTGAATCACAAAAGACATTAATTTGTCCTAACAAAGCTGTACATTTATACAGCAATCAGTGTGCATTGAGTAAATCGTATTATTTCAGTGAATGCATACACCTGAGCGCTGTACCCGGAAATGTGTAATCACTTCACATCTGTGACACAAAATACATTTTCACTAATAATTGTCTGCCTCAGCAATCGGATAATTGCGCGGCGTCCTTGGCAAGCTGATCTCAGGCACAGTATGTTTTTGTTGAATGTCGGCTGTTAGCAATAGGCAAAACACATCCACAGCTATTGCGAAATCTGTTTGTTGTGCCACTTAGGCGCACTGCTGTGAGGGTAGGAGCGCTTTGTCTGCACCGGCAACAAGATCATTATGGTGCACCTGTGAAATGCTGGAGTTTTCCGTCATTTTGTGCCGTTACAGGCAGGGGCACCACACAGCATAAAATTAACTTCCATTTAAATTGCAGTAGTCAAGAAGAAAGAAGATTTATAGTGATGAAATCCATTACCGGTAAAGCTTTTCCAAGTCCTAAAAAAAAAAAAAAAAAAAAAACCCAGGATGGGACAAAACAGTAAATGATTGCTGTACAGAGATGATAGGACACACATAGATGATCACCGTTCTCCCCAGTCGCAGTGTGAGCACTGCTGGCTAATGCAAGGATAGGGATAGCAGGCAGAACTGGGAATATGATATATAATTGGTAATAACAGGGCAAAGCTACAGCACAGGAATACAGCATAGTCTGGCTTTAGGCTCCCTTCAACACCTGAGCATATCCATTTTCAGGCGTTTTTTAAGCTTTTTTTGCAGCTTTTTATAAGCTTTTTAAAAGCATTTTAGAAGTGTATTACAAGCGTTTTACAGCTTCAGGCGTTTTTGTTTAGCCAATAGAAAGCACTAATGAGAGGAAATTAGGGGTGGAGAGCTGTTATTTTAGCATTTTCCGAGCGTTTTTTTTTTTTTTTGCTCAAGTCAGCCGTTTCTATTTAAAGTGACACTAAAGGTCATTTTTTTTTTTAAATAACAAACATATCATACTTTACTCCACTGTGCAGCTCGTTTTGCAGAGTGTGGCCCCGATTCTCGTCTTCTGGGGTCCCTCGGCGGCTCTCTCGGCTCCTCCCCACATCAGATAACCCCCTGGGAGAAGCGTTCTTCCCGAGGGTTACCTTGCAGGCACGCTCCCGAGTCCAGCATTCGGCTTCCATAGACGCGGAATGCAGGACTCGGCCCCGCCCCCCGGCGGCCGCATCATTGGTTTTGATTGACAGCAGCAGGAGCCAATGGCTGCAATGCTATCAATCTATCCAATCAACAGCCGAGAACCCCCTAGCAGAGAGAAGGTGCGTCCCCGTGGAACAAGCTCGGGGGGGGTGGCTGGGGCCGGTCACTCACAGGTGTTTTTTCACCTTAATGCATAGGATGCATTAGGGTGAAAAAACACGAACCTTTACAACCCCCTTAAGTCTATGGGGCCAAAAGTGCTTGTAATCTGCCATAAAGAAGATCATGTACTTTTATGAAGCTTAACGCCTTTTGCTTCAGGTGACAGAACGCTCATATGCAAATTGGGAACAGGGGCCATTGAAATTAATGGAATTTTGCTTGTTGAGCATTTTGGAGCTTCAGAGCTGAGCGTTTTACAAGCTGAAAATCGCTGAGATGTAAACGGGGCCAAACAGCCGCCCAGACCTTTTTTACAGTGTGCAGGAGGGGGGTGTCCAACCGCCCCCCATTCCACCGCCACCCATCGTTCTCAGGCTCTCCTATTCCACCAGGGAGCTCGGTACTGCCGTATGCAATCTGGTTGGCTGCGCACAGAGGAGGAGGAACATCCATTCCCTGATCTCCTCTTTGACTAATGAAACCAGAAGTGATGAAGATTTTGTTACTTCAGAGCTATGCTTTCCTGCCCAATAGTGCCGGGAAGCATCTGATCAAACTGATCTGTGTAAAAGAAAAACTAACTAGTAGGGACTTTATATGAGGACATTAAATTAGGAATGTACCTCCATCCCCAATATATTGACGATATACCCCCGGCAGGTTCTGACCCTTGGTGCCCCCCACCCATCTACACATGTCCTTTGTAAGTAACTTACTATGGTCCAAGTTACCATCCTCATTCTAAGATTAAATTCTACTTTTTCTTGCCTGCCCTCTGGTTAGCGCCTAAAATTCTCCTATACATTCTTTATAGATAGCTACACTGCATCTGCTCCTGAAGATTGGAAATATCCATGAAACGCGTCAAGCTTTTAGATGCCATTTATACTAATAACCTTTTCATACATCTATTATAACATGCCGTTTGGACCCCACCAACTGTTACTATGCTATTGTGAAGACACGCAACAATGAGTCTGAGTCTGTTATTTATTCACCACTGAGATTACATTATGTTGCTACGTTGCTATGCTACATTGCTACTGTGTATTATTTTGTGGAATGTGAGTTCATATGTCTTATATCATTCTGTATGCATTTTGGTAGTAAGCAGGCTATTTGGTCACCAGTATGGGCTATTCACCAGACATTATTATTATTATTATTATTATTATTATTATTATTATTATTATTATGTTGCAGTCACATGCAACAAACAGTCTAATGTTTTTTTTTATTATGGTGCCATTATGACTACATTATACTGCTATGCCACCATGCTGCTTTATTAATATGTATTTTATTATGATATAAAGTTTCCCTGATTTACTTTATTCTACCGTATACAATTTGTTACCATGCAAATGATGTGGTCGCAGATATGGTGTATCCATCAGATATTCTCATTAGTACTATGTTGTGTTACCTTCCCAGCTGCATGCCTCATATAAAGTCCCAAACTGATCTGTGTTTGATCAGATGCTTTTAAGGGTGGGGGGGTGGGGGGGAGACAAGGAGTCTAATAGACCCCTAATTTCGCAATAAAGAGTACTTGTCATTGCCCAAACTTATGACAAGGGGATTTTTCATCCCTTGTGATAACTTTATTGCTAAGTGAATAGGAAAAAAAAATCTATTAAAAAGCATAAAAAGAAAAAGAAATAAAAGAAAAAAAATAAAACAAATTAAAACATTTTTAAAGCACAGAAGGCATGATAACAACCAAAATAGCCTAACTGCCATTTCCAATATACAGATATCAAACCACTGTTTCATAGCTGTGCTGATTATATTTACAATCACCAAACACTTTATTAGGTACACCTTTCTAGTACCAGGTTGGACCCCATTTTGCCTTCACTACTGCCTTAATTCTTCATGGCATAGATTCAACAAGGTGAGATGATTTGAGCTTTGTGACATGGAGCATTATCCTGCTGGAAGGAGCCATCAGAAGATGGGTACACTGTAGTCATAAAGGGATGGACATGGTCAGCAACAATACTCAGGTAGGACGTGGCATTTAAACAATGCTCAATTGGTACTAAGGGACCAAAAGTGTGCCAAGAAAATATCCCCCACACCATTACACCACCACCAGCCTGAACCGTTGATACAAGGCAGGATGGATCCATGCTTTCATGTTGTTTACACCAAATTCTGACCCTACCATCTGAATGTCACAGTTCAAATTGAGACTTACACAGCCAACGTTTTTCCAATCTTCTATTGTCCAATTTTGGTGAGCCTGTGTGAATTGTAGCCTCAGTTTCCTGTTCTTAGCTGACAGCAGTGGCACCCGGTGTGGTCTTCTGCTGCTGTAGCCCATCTCCTTCAAAGTTCGATGTGTTGTGCATTCAGAGATAGTATTCTGCATAACTTGGTTGTGGCGAGTGGCTATTTGAGTTACTGTTGCCTTTCTATCATCTGGAACCAGTCTGCCCATTCTCCTCTGACATCAACAAGGCATTTTCCTCCACACAACTGCCGCTCACTGGATATTTTCTCTTTTTCGGACCATTCTCTGTAAACCTTACAGGTGGCTTTGCATGAAAATCCCAGTAGATCAGCAGTTTTTGAAATACTCAGACCAGCCCATCCGGCAAAAACAACTATGCCTGCCATGTTCAAAGTCACTAAAATCCCCTTTCAATAAAGAAGCAAACCCACCCACTTGGGTGAAAGGAGATGGCTGCTTGCCCCAAACTTAGTGAATAGAACCAAAGAAAAATGCTCCCAGGGGCTTTCAGGCAGCAGAAAATTCAAACCAAATCATGAATGCATATAAAAGTTTTTTTTTTAGTAGCATAAAATAACATAGAATATCAATATTGATTTAAAAATATATGCTCTGGTGTGCATGACCTCCAAATACACAACCAAAAAGATGTCCTAAATCTGCTGGCAGATAACAATATATCAAACTTAATGTTTCTTGCTCGGCAGAGGCCCCAAAAAAAACAGGCAAAGAGAGACAGTGCATATATATATATATATATATATATATATATATATATATATATATATATATATATATATATATATATATATATATATATACACATATACATACATATACAGTATCTCACAAAAGTGAGTACACCCCTCACATTGTTGTAAATATTTTTTCATGTGACAACACTGAAGAAATGACACTTTGCTACAATGTAAAGTAGTGAGTGTACAGCAGTGTACACAGTGTATAACAGTGTAAATTTGCTGTCCCCTCAAAATAACTTAACACAGCCATTAATGTCTAAACCGCTGGCAACAAAAGTTAGTACACCCCTAAATGAAAATGTCAAAATTTGGCCCAATTAGCCATTTTTCCTCCCCGATGTCACGTGACTTGTTAGTGTTACAAGGTCTCAGGTGTGAATAGGAAGCAAGTGTGTAAAATTTGGTGTTATCGCGCTCACTCTGTCATACTGGTCACTGAAAGTTCATCATGGCATCTCATGGCAAAGAAATCTCTGAGGATCTGAAAAAAGAATTGTTGTCCTACATAAAGATGGCCTAGGCCAGTGATAGCAAACCTTAGCACCCCAGATGTTTTGGAACTACATTTCCCATGCTCATGCACTCTGCAGTGTACTTGAGCATCATGGGAAATGTAGTTCCAAAACATCTGGGGTGCCAAGGCTCAACATTACTGGCCTAGGCTATAAGAATATTGCCAAGACCCTGAAACTGAGCTGCAGCATGGTGGCCAAGACCATACAGCAGTTTAACAGGACAGGTTCCACTCAGGCCTCGCCATGGTCGACCAAAGAAGTTGAGTGCACGTGCTCAGCGTCATATCCAGAGGTTGTCTTTGGGAAATAGACATATGAGTGCTGCCAGTATTGCTGCAGAGGTTGAAGGGGTGGGGGGGTCAGCCTGTCAGTGCTCAGACCATACACCGCACACTGCATCAAATTGGTCTGCATTGCTGTCGTCCCGGAAGGAAGCCTCTTTTAAAGATGGTGCACATGAAAGCCTGCAAACAGTTTGCTGAAGACAAGCAGACTAAGGACATGGATTACTGGAACCACGTCCTGTGGTTTGATGAAACAAAGATAAACTTATTTGGTTTAGATGGTGTGAAGCGTGTGTGGTGGCAACCAGGTGAAGCGTACAAAGACAAGTGTGTCTTGCCTACAGTCAAGCATGGTGGTGGGAGTGTCATGGTCTGGGGCTGCATGAGTTCTGCCGGCACTGGAGAGCTACAGTTCATTGAGGGAATCATGAATGATAGCATGTACTGTGCCATATTGAAGCAGGGCATGATCCTCTCCATTCGGAGACTGGGCCACAGGGCAGTATTTCAACATGATCACAACCCCAAAGGCACCTCCAAGACGACCACTGCCTTGCTAAAGAAGCTGAGGGTAAAGATGATGGACTGGCCAAGCATGTCTCCAGACCTAAACCCTAGGAGGAGCTCAAGGTCTGTAACATCCACCAGCTCCGTGATGTCGTCACTCCAGTGGCAACCTGTGAAGCTCTGGTGAACTCCATGCCCAAGAGGGTTAAGGCCATGCTGGTTAGACATGTGCAATCCGTTTCGTAACAAATCGAATTTCGGCCAAATTTTGCATCTTTCGGACATTCGGATGCATCCGAATGTCCAAATAGGAAAATAACGAATTTCAACTAATGCGAAAGAAATTATAGCGGATATAATGAATAAATTCAACATGATTCAGTAATTTGTTAAAGATCTAATGAAACAAAAGGTCAACTCAAAGTAAATCTTACAGTCCAATCAGCTGATTAATTTTGTGCTGGAGGTTGGATTACTGGCAAAGTGCATTCCTGAGAACTGAGTGAGAAGGGTATTGTATTGTATTTGAGCAGAGGAGAAGAGAAATTGTCATTGTGTGTTTTAATAGATTCAATAAACGACTTTCCAAACTACGAATCATTATCACGAATATATATACATACATACATAAATATCGAATTTCAACTAATATGAAAGAAATTATAGCGGATATAACTAATGAATTCGACATGATTCGAGATTCAGCATAACGGATATCGACACTCTATAGAAATAACGAATTATCCAAAAAAGAATTAACGTAACAAATATAACAGAACGCAATTATATATTTTACGAATGACAACGAACCGAAGCTAAATTAAATTTTCTGTTGTGCACAAGTCTAGTGCTGATAAATACTGGTGGCCACACAAAATATTGACACTTTGGGCCCAATTTGGACATTTTCACTTAGGGGTGTAACTCGCTTTTGTTGCCAATGGTTTAGACATTAATGGCTGTGTGTTGAGTTATTTTGAGGGGGCGGCAAATTTACACTGTTATACAAACTGTACACTCACTACTTTACATTGTAGCAAAGTGTTTTTTCTTCAGTGTTGTCACATGAAAAGATAGAATAAAATATTTACAAAAATATGAGGGGTGTACTCACTTTTGTGTGATACTGTACATCTCATTTGTGGCCATTGATTGACCATAAGAGTCATAACTTTTGGAGAGAGGTTTACAGCCAGAGCAGGCCAAAAACACCAGGAAAAATGGCCAAGACCAAGACCCTGAAACTGAGCTGCAGCACGATGGCCAAGACGATACAGCGGTTTAACAGGACAGATTCCACTCAGAACAGGCCTCGCCATGGTCAACCAAAGAAGTTGAGTGCACATGCTCAGCGTCATATCCAGAGGTTGTCTTTGGGAAATAGAGGTATGTGTGCTACCAGCATTGCTGCAGAGGTTGAAGGGGTGGGGGGTCAGCCTGTCAGTGCTCAGACCAAACACCGCACACTGCATCAAATTGGTCCCAGAAGGAAGCCTCTTCTAAAGATGATGCACAAGGAAGTCTGCAGTTTTCTGAAGACAAGCAGACTAAGGACATGTATTATTGGAACCATGTCCTGTAGACTGATGACACCAAGATGAACTTATTTGGTTAAGATGAAGTCAAGCATGTGTGTTGGCAACCAGGTGAGGAGTACAAAGACAAGTGTGTCTTGCCTACAGTCAAGCATGGTGGTGGGAGTGTACAGGTCTGGGGCTGCATGAGTGCTGCCAGCACTGGATATCTACAGTTCATTGAGGGAACCATGAATGCCAACATGTACTGTGACATACTGAAGCAGAGCATGATCCCCTCCCTTCGGAGACTGGGCCACAGAGCAGTATTCCAACATGATAACGACCCCAAACACACCTCCAAGACGACCACTGCCTTGCTAAAGAAGCCGAGGGTAAAGGTGATGGACTGGCCAAGCATGTCTCCAGAACTAAACCCTATTGAGCATCTGTGGGACATCCTCAAACGGAAAGTGGAGGAGAGCAAGGTCTCTAACATCCACCAGCTCCGTGATGTTGTCATGGAGGAGTGGAAGAGGACTCCAGTGGCAACCTTCGAAGCTCTGGTGAACTCCATGCCCAAGAGGGTTAAGGCAGTGCTGGAAAATAATGTTGACCACACAAAATATTGACACTTTGGGCCCAATTTGGACATTTTCACTTAGGGGTGTACTAAAGTTTGTTGCCAGCGGTTTAGACATTAATGGCTGTGTGTTGAGTTATTTTGAGGGGACAGCAAATTTACACTGTTATACAAGCTGTACACTCACTACTTTACATTGTAGCAAAGTGTAATTTCTTCAGTGTTTCAGTCACATGAAAAGATAATAAATAATAAAATATTTACAAAAATGTGAGGGTGTACTCACTTTTGTGAGATACTGTATGGGGGCCGTCTAATATAAAGGTCAAAGAGGGCCTCCTTTAGCAGTATTCCCTCAATGTAGCAAAAAAAGCTGTATAGGGGGACAATATAAGGAGAAAAACCGCCCAATCTTTGGTAAAAAAGAGGGGCTCATATATGAAAGATAGTGGGTAAGCTAACTTTTTGTATAGACATATAGACACACTTCACCACCTTATAATACATTTCAAGCCATATCTCGCTTACTTTATGATTTGTATTGCAGGTGCTGGTGCGCTCCCTATACCCAGTAAAGTGTGACCTCTTGTAGGTCTGATTGGGGCTACTATCCTTCTGCTACTTGTCCTTAGGGAGTTACCAAAAACCCTCCACTTTTTGGAAAATGACCCTTATGGTCAATCAATGGCCACAAATGAGATGTATGCATACATACACACACACACACAAAAGCACTGTCTCTCTTTATCTGTTTGTAAATGTTCTAACCTAATATTGTCTCATGATTTAGATGTCCTCATCCCCCTGAGGAAGATTGGAACTTGTATAATTGAAACGCGTTGGGGCTTCTGCTGAGCGAGAAACATTAGGTTTGATATCTTGATATATTGTTATATGCCAGCACATTTAGGACATCTTTTTGGTTGTGTATTTGGAGATCATGCATACCAGAGCATATGTTTTAAGGCAATACTAATATTTCCCTTTCTTCCCTGTTCTAACGCTCAATTTGAATATCAGCAAGTCGTCCCCACCATGTCTAGATGCCTAAATGCATTGAGTGGCTGCCATGTGATTGGCTGATTAGCAATTTGTGTTACCAAGCAATTGAACAGGTGTACCTAATAAAGTGTTTGGTGAGTGTATATGGAAAATGCTGCAGCCCAACAATAGTGCCATTAGGATTACAAATGTCAGTTTTCGCAGAGTGTGAGGAATTAGGGGGAGGTGGCACAGATACACAAAGACATACAATAAAGATTCATTGTTAAAACATAACTAAACCCTATCAGTAAAATCTCATTTAAGCCCCAACATGTTGATATTCCAAAAGTTGCTTCAATATTCTTAAAGCTGCATCTTTGACTAAAAGAATATCTCTTGATCCTGCCATCAAAGTCTTTATTCGGGCACTTCCTGTTTTTGCTTGACAACTGTCTCCCAATTGTTCTACTGTGTTGTCACCCTGTCACATTCTCCCCTGGTGGAGACTACAAGTGGCCGTGTCAACATTCATTGCACAGATGTCATCCACTGTGACTATCAGGAAGCCAGTCCAAAGCAGTGATGTGCAGCGGACGCTGGAGTGAGTGCATGTAGACAGGAAATGGCTGATATATATATACATTTTTTTTAAAGGCGATTGCTTAAGATACATAACTGCACAAAGCAAAATAGACATCACCTATTTAGGGTTTACATATATCTTAATAGTTCTCTCTGAATGCCAGCTATATAATCTGCCAACGCAGGAGACAGGGACAGAGTGTTGTTACCCTATATGTGCTTAAACAAGGACCTTCATGGCAGGTTCACCAATTATTTTATTGAAAGCTACAGATTTAAAGAGATTGAAAACAATGTCTGAAATGACAAATAAGATGTTAAAGCAGGTATGAGATTTTAGCGATTGGGTGTACATCTACTTTAAGATCATTCTCAGTAACTGTCGATAGTTAGAATGCTGGGTAGGTAATACTGTACATATTTAACTGTAATCTATGATCTCTGAATATCGGCAATCCTAGTTTCCCTGTCTAATGTACAGTATCTATCCAATTGTCATCTGAAGTAAAGTGTAGTAAGCAGAAGCTGCCAGCAGATGGCGACAGTTCATTGTTCTGTCCAGGCTGCTGAGTTACCATTACCAGGCTCTACTGCGCTAAGAGCAAGCCATCGGTAATTAGTGTGCATATTGTAGGATAAAGATCAGGTTTTTCATTAACAGGAACCTGTCAGTGCAGTTCTCACCGGTCACAGCTGAGGCGGCCACTGCCCAACTGCAAGCAGCACCAGTTCTGGCGACGTCGCATCAATCTCTGTTTACGATGCTGCTGAGATGTGCTCTGCCCTGGTATGGCCACATCTTCTGGGAGTTAGACATCCTCCAGCACTTGGAAGCCTTGACTTTGGCAGATGAGAACCATTGCGGCAGGTTCCCTTTAAGCAAGGAAAAAAACGGATGAATGGCTGCACATTCCGGAAGGATGCCAAAATCTTGATTGTAGGGATCAACAAATAAAAACATATACAGCATAGCGAGCACCAGGAGATAAAAATGTTAACGTTTAACGCAGATAACAGTAATTAAAGTGATTGTAAAGTCTCATCTTTTTTTTGTTGTTAAAAATAACAAACATGTTATACTTACCTGCTCTGTTGTAGTGGTTTTGCACAGAGCAGCCCAGATCCCCCTCTTCGGTGCTCCTGGCCCCTCCCACCTGTCGAGTGCCCCCCACAGCAAGCAGCTTGCTTTGGGGGCCACCCGAGCCGCAGCTCCTTGTGTCCATTGAGACACAGAGCCATGGCCCGGCCCCGCCCCCTCTCACTTCTTATTGGCCCACTGACTCAGCCAATGAGGAGGGAGAGTCTAGGGCAGCCGAAACACTCCTGCAACATCGCTAGATTGAGATGGGCTCAGGTAAGTATTAGGCGGGCTGCTGCACACAGAAGGCTTTTGATCTTAACCGCTTGCTGACCGGCTCACGCCGATATACGCCGGCAGAAGGGCACGTACAGGCATATTAACGTACCTGTACGTTGCCCTTTAAGACGTGGCTTGTGGGCGTGCGCGTGCGGCGAGCTCCGTGAGTGTGATCGCGGGTCCCACGGAAGCGATGTCCCCGGGGATACCCGCCATTGTCTCACAGAGAGGAGGAACAGGGAAATGCTGATGTAAACAAGCATTTCCCCGTTCTGCCTAGTGACACTGACACTGATCACAGCTCCCTGTAATCGGGAGCAGTGATCAGTGTCGTGTCACACATAGCCCCTCCCCCCCACAGTTAGAACACATCCCTAGGACACATTTAACCCCTACAGCGCCCCCTCCTGGTTAACCTCTTCACTGCCAGTCACATTTACACAGTAATCAATGCATTTTTAATCGCATTGATCGCTGTATAAATGTGAATGGTCCCTAAATAGCGCCAAAAGTGTCCGATCTGTCTGCCATAATGTCGCAGTCACGATAAAAATCACTGATTGCCGCCATTACTAGTAAAAAAAAAAATGATTAATAAAAATTCCATAAAACTATCCCCTATTTTGTAGACGCTATAACTTTTGCGCAAACCAATCAATAAACGCTTATTGCGATTTTTTAACCAAAAATATGTAGAAGAATACGTATCGACCTAAACTGAGGGAAAATTTTTTTAAAATATTTTTTGGGGGATATTTATTATAGCAAAAAGTAAAAAAATAATGTGTTTTTTTCAAAATTGTCGCTCTTTTTTTGTTTATAGCTTAAAAAATAAAAACCTCAGAGGTGATCAAATACCACCAAAAGAAAGCTCTATTTGTGGGGAAAAAAGGACGTCAATTTTATTTGGGAGCCATGTCGCACGACCGCGCAATTGTCAGTTAAAGCGACGCAGTGCCGAATCGCAAAAACTGCTCTGGTCTTTTGCCAGCCAAATGGTCCGGGGCTGAAGTGGTTAATGCATAGATCAAGAACCTTCTGCCTTTACAATCACTTTAATTATAACACAATAAAACAACATTTCTATAAAGTCATAGGAAACCAAAAGGAAATAATACCTACTTAAAGGAGAAGTACAGGTATATTAAAAAAAACATCTATACACACCTCCAAACTGTCCCCCATCGGCCGTAAGCCCAAGAATTGAGTGATCACATAACCGCTGATCACTCAGTTCTCAGAGTGGAGAGCAGTGACCGTCAGTCATCGCTCTCTGCTCTGTTCCTCCAGCACTTACTGGAATGCCAAGTTGGAGAAGGGGCGGGTGCAGCTGGCTTCGGCTCTCAGTCACACACTGACATCTGGGGTCAGCTATCAATCAGGCAGCTGGGTGGATCCCAACAATATGGTTGTGATCCTTCCAGATCCTGGAGCGACTCTGTGACATCAGCTGACTGAGCTGGCTTTAGCCCACTATAAATTAACAATGGGTCACAGGAGAGCAAAAATAAGTGCACCCCTGTGACCCAGAAGAGAAGTAAAGCCAAATAAATTTTGTCCATACTTCTCTTAAAAAAATTATCCCCAAGCTTGTTAAAAAAAACCCCCAAGAAACAACACAACCCCCTTTGGGTGAACTATGTACATTGCAAGAATTTTAACAAACACTTAAAAACTTAGTTGCAAATTCCTACCTTTTTATGTTCTGAAGAAAAAGCTGTTTGTTCCACTTTGTGTCCTCGATACTGGTTCTGAATGGGAGTAACTAATTCATTTTAAAAGGCTAGTGCACTTTAATGGTTCTGTTGAGAAAAGGTGCAGTGTCTGCATCCCTTTAGAAGCAATTAACCCTTTAGGTGTATCTCACCAAAAATGTTGCAGAGGATGCCTAAAGCCTGACTTGTATCTTAGTGCAGAGTTCTTCACATAAGCAGGATATCACATATCTGGGGAAGTTCTGTGCACCAACTGTGTACAGAATGCTTTCGAGTTATCATATTGAATTTATTTTTTAATTGCTATATTTTTTTCACGAAAGTGGAGTTACCCTGTAAACCCAATCAATAAAATCTTCCATAAGCTTTAACATGTTAATTTAATTTCAATAGCCATTTTCAATACTTTTAAATCAGCAAATTTCATTAAAAAAATTCCTGGTGATCCTTCCATGAAGTTCCTTGTTACAGGCACTTCCTATTCTAGGGTGACAACGCTCCATTCATATCTCCCAGTTGTGCTCTTGTGTTGTCACCCTGTCTCCTTTTTTTCAGCACATATCAGTGTAATGCAATGTTAAATACATTGCTTTTCCAATGTATATGTGCTGGCCCGGGTTGATCAATCTGGCGTGAATGGACCGTTAAAACTAAAATCCGGGATATTTAAATATTGTCTAAGGCCTGGTTCACATTTATGCATTTTTTAGTGCGTTTTGCAGAAACACACTGCAGTCCATTTAACATGGTTTCCTATGGGTCACGTTCACATCTGTGCATTTTATAGAAAGGACCGGGGACCAGCAGGTTGTGTTTTTGGTTTCATAGACTTCAATGGATCACAAAGGTGTATTTAAAAACACGAAATGCACCTGGAATATGCATTAACTGCAACCTGCATAGGTGTGAACCAGGCCTTAATCCATTCGTCATGTGTATTTTTCCTGGAATCTCGGTGTGCTTTGTGTATTTCTTCCAGATCTGTGCAGTAATCCAGTGTGAGACTTTTCCTGTAATAAAGACCGATCACTGCTGCTCTCTCTCCTTGTGCAGGGTGACTGGTCTTGTCTCCGCCCCCCTCCTGGAGGTAGCCTGTAGTGGGTGGAGAACGCTGCCTGGGACCCTCGCGTATTTCTGCTTTCTGCACAGGCTATGTACAGCACAGTGATGATGTCACTTCTACTTGTTCAAGGTAATATAGTATCTGGGTTTCCAAAAGCATTTGGTGCACAGAAAGTGGATTTATATTCTTTGAGACTGTTGAGGAATATACTGTATATTTAAAAAGGTTGTAAACCTCTAAAACCCCCCCCCCCCCCAAAAAAAACCTGCAAGACAAAGGCATAATGAGCTAGTATGCATTGCATACTAGCTCATTATGAAATACTTACTTTAGAACGATGCCCTGCAGTGCCGCCTCCCACGGCCGACACCTTTTACCAGAGTTACTTCCGAGTTCGCCAGCTCAGGCGCTGTGATCGGCATGTGTGCGGGAGCCCCCGGTCATGACACGGGTCCTGAAGAAACGGCAGCGGCTTATATAGTGAATATCTCCTAAACTGTGCAAGTTTAGGAGATCCTGTATTTACAGTACCTACAGGCAAGCTAAATTATAGGCTTACCTGTAGGTACAAGTGGTGTAAGAGCGTTTACAAACACTTTTAATGAAAGTTTTTGTGCCTGGAGTTCAGCATTAATATGCTGCTAAAGTGCAAGTTCACCTTTTCAGAAAAAATAAACAGGTGAACTAACATTGTACACCTTATCCACCCCACCCAGTCCCCGCTGTACTTACCTCTGTGGGTGATGAGCTATCAGGGCCCATGCAGCCCATGCAGCGGTCAGAACATAGGCGTGCACACATGGGGTGCCAGGTGTGCCCGGGCACACCCTAATCATCCTGTAGTATGCAGATCCCCCTGCTGCCTGGCTGCAGAGAATAAGACTGAGAAATCTCTGTCCTCAGTCCCTTTCTCTGTCTCAAAAGTGAGACATCAGGGGTCTTTTTACACCCCTGATATTTCACCAAAGCCCCCCAACGGGGCTCCTAAAAAAATTGTAAAAAAATAATACATTAAAAAACCTTGGATTGCGAGCATAATTCGTTCCAGAGACATGCTTGTAATCCAAAAGACTTGTATATCAAAGCAAATTTCCCCATAAGAAATAATGGAAACTCAGATGATTCGTTCAACAATCATTTATTCATAAGTCCTTCAGTTTATAGTCCATATAAAAAGATTATAGCAATTACTGCCTATGACCCCAAGAACATCATCCCCACCATCAAACATGGAGGTGGAAACATTATGCTTTGGGGGAGTTTTTCTGCTAAGAGGACAACTTCACCGCATCAAAGGGACGATGGACTGGGCCATGTACCGTCAAATAGTAGGTGAGAACTTCGTTCCCTCAGCCAAGGCACTCAAAATGGGTCGTTAATGGGTATTCCAACATGACACTGACCCAAAACACACGGCCAAGGCAACAAAAGAGTGGTTCAAGAAGAAGCTCATTAAGGTCCTGAAGTGGCCTAGCCAATCTCCAGACCTTAACCATATAGAAAATATGTGGAGTGAGTTGAAGGTTTGAGTTACCAAACGTCAGCCTCGAAACCTTAATGACTTGGAGAAGATCTGCAAAGAGGAGTGGGACAAAATCCCTCCTGAGATGTGTGCAAACCTGGTGGCCAACTACAGGAAACGTCTGACCTCTGTGATTGCCAAAAAGGATGAGCTTCGGTGTGTTCGCACACTCCACGTGCAGAGCTCGCCAGGAAGTCGGCACGGCGCTGCGCTAATCACAGGCAATGAGACATTTTCCCGATGTGCGGCTGCAGAGATCGAGAAATGTCTCACTGCCTGTGATTAGTGCAGTGCCATGCCGACTTCCTGGCGGGCTCTGTAGGTGGAGTGTACGAACACGCCGGAGCTCATCCTTAATTGCCAACAAGGGTTTTGCCACCAAGTACTAAGGCTATATTTACAAGTTATGTGCTGCGCTTGGGTGACCCCAAAAACAAAATTAATAATAACCAATTTTGTGCTTACTAGTGCGATAATATTAAATACAAATAATATGAATGTAGAATAAATAAACAAGGTGTGAAAAAACAAGTGTTTGTTACACCATAAATTAGTGCTTATTAGTGCTTTTTACACCATACATAGTGTCTTAATCAACATAAAAAGTGTGCTTAGTGCTCAATACACAGTAACCTAATTTTCTTAAATGAAAAAAAAAAAAAAAAAAAAGTTCTCTATGGCACAATGTCCAGCAGTGATAATAAAACAATGTGTGCAGGTGGTGTTCAGCTGTGACAACAATTCAACATCATGCCGAAGATATCCTGAGTGCTGCAAAACATGCTCCTGTGCTCCTTCGTGACCCCCTTAAGCTAATGTACTCACCTCAGAGCGTGTGACTCAGCTTCTACCCTGAGTCCAAAATTGCTTTGGAGCCACCCCTGGGCTCAGTCTCAGTGTCTGCTCCACTCCTCCAGCTGGAAACAATGTGGCTCCATACATAGAATGAAAAGGAAACTATATAGTGTAATATAGTCAAAATGCTTTTATTAAAAGAAAACGCTCCCCACACCGGGGTACTCACATGGCACTGGTGCGTCAGTGCACCATACTATAACGGCTTTCTATGCAAAATCAGTGGAAGTTTGGTGCGGTATGCTGTGCTGAGACAGCGCTGGTGTAAAGTCTGTGTCAGTCTCTCCGTCCTGGCACCTCCCCTACGCGTCTTCGACACAGGGATCATCAGGGGGATATTACTAAGGCTATGTTTCCACTATTGCGTCCCCAAAGTTGCGCGATTTTGCCGCGATCTTCTACCGCGATTTGAAGCAATGCCTGTGTCTATGGACCTCAAGTCGCATCAAAGTGGGACCAAAGTAGTGCAGGGACTACTTTGAAGTCTCTGCGACTTGAAGTCGCACAGATATGAACGGTACTCATTGGAAAGCATTGGGTACTATTTGTCATGCGACTTTTCAGTCCCAAGCCGCATTAAAAGTCACACTTGTGGAAACATAGCCTTAGTCATGTTTTGCGAATTGGTCAAATACTTATTTCACTCATTAAAATGCAAATCAATTTATAACTTTTATTTAAATGCATTTTTCTGGATATTTTTGTTGTTATTCTGTCTCTCACTGTTAAAATAAACCTACCATTAAAATTATAGACTAATCATTTCTTTGTCAGTGGGCAAACATACAAAATCAGCAGGGGATCAAATACTTTTTTCCCTCACTGTACATACAACCCATAACTGATACATTATAGCAATGCTTCTATGCAATCTACAGAGCAGTAAGGAAGAGGGAAGGGACCCCGCATAGTACACAATAAACAAGAGGCCTAATTTGTCTCCCACAACAGCTGTTACCTGTGTTCTCTAGAAGAGAGATTTATAGGCTGTTATCAGCGGTGAACAGTCAGACTTTGCTCTTCTCTGTTACCCGGAGCGATATGTCTTACTCAGCTTAAAGTAGATGTAAACTCTAACTGAATGACATTCAGTTTGTTCTGTGCACGATGGATTATAAACAACTGTGATTTTCTTAAAAATAATAAACTTGTTTTTACCTTTTTGCATTTTTAGTGCTGCTGATCTCCTGCAGCTTCTTTGCGGCCACTTCCTGTCTACATGCACTCCAGCATTGGCTGCAAGGCATTTCTCACGGTGGGTTTCCTGATGGTGAGAACAGTGGACCATGTCCGTGTAACGTGTGTTAAAACAGCCACTTGTAGTCTCCATCAGAAGCTCATGTGACAAGGTGACAACACGAGAGAACAATTGGGGGAAAGGGACAGAGTGTTGTTGTCTCTATCAGAAGCTCGTGTGACAAGGTGACAATAAGAGGGAACAATTGGGAGAAAGGGACAGAGCGTTGTCTCTATCAGAAGCTCGTGTGACAAGGTGACAACATGAGAGAACAATTGGGAGAAAGGGACAGTGTATTACATAGTGTATTACATAGTTAGTCAGGTTGAAAAAAGACACAAGTCCATCCAGTCCAACCATACAAAAAAAAAAAATAACAAAACAAAAAAAAAAAAAAACGTACAATCCAATATACCCAATGCTATACCCACAGTTGATCCAGAGGAAGGCAAAAAACCCCAGCAGAGCATGCTCCAATTTGCTACAGCAGGGGAAAAAATTCCTTCCTGATCCCAGAGAGGCAATCGGATTTTCCCTGGATCAACTTTACCTATAAATGTCAGTACCCAGTTATATTATGTACATTTAGGAAAGTATCCAGGCCTTTCTTAAAGCAATCTACTGAGCTGGCCAGAACCACCTCTGGAGGGAGTCTATTCCACATTTTCACAGCTCTTACTGTGAAGAAACCTTTCCGTATTTGGAGATGAAATCTCTTTTCCTCCAGTCGTAAAGAGTGCCCCCTTGTCCTCTGTGTTGACCGTAAAGTGAATAACTCAACACCAAGTTCACTATATGGACCCCTTATATATTTAAACATGTTGATCATATCCCCCCTTATTCTCCTCTTCTCAAGAGTGAACAAATTCAGTTCCTCTAATCTTTCCTCATAGCTGAGCTCCCCCATGCCTCTTATCAGTTTGGTTGCCCTTCTCTGCACTTTCTCCAGTTCCCCGATATCCTTTTTGAGAACTGGTGTCCAAAACTGAACTGCATATTCCAGATGAGGTCTTACTAATGATTTGAACAGGGGCAAAATTATATCTCTCTCTCTGGAGTCCATACCTCTCTTAAGGGGAGGGAGGGAGGGTTTTGTGGAGGCGCCAACTCTGCTGACACTGTCATATGGTGTTGGTGTAATACATACACTTACTGGTAAGTAGGTTCAGATGGGGTGGCGATGTCCATCAAGGGTATGTGATGTTCTGGGATGTGCTGGTGTAGAAGTGCAGGCTTCGGTGGAAGTCCTTCGGCTCAGGGGATGTTGTTCCTGGTTGAAAAGGGCTACACAGCGGTGTCCAGTGTGTGGAAGCTCCACGCTAACCACCCTGGAACGCGGAAGTGACGTCAGAGGTACACAGGAAACATCCAGACACAGATGAGGGATAATACAGGCTACGCACTCGGGGTTTACAGATCCTTCTACTGGCCTGTTTGCTCTCAGGAGGAGAGCAACTTAATTAGAAGTAAAGGACATCTGATTGAAGGGATGTGGGCGGGACATCCGCGGCTGTGGAACAACAGCCAGCGGACCCGCATTGTAAAGAAAAAATGAAAAAAAGAATAAAAAGTAGATAAAAATGTTCAAGGTCAATAGTTTAATATGAAAGAAAAATTGTTTTATTTAAAAAAAGAAGGTCATTAATTTAATAAGCAACTATAAAAATGATAAAAGATATGAAAAAAGGATTAAAAAAATGCATGAGAATGCACTGTTGGTTAATGAACAATGGAGCAAATTATGGGATAAAAAGTAGAGGGGGGGGGCTTTATCCCCCAAGTTATGCATTATCCCAGGGAAACGGAGAATGAACCCAGTGGGAAATGTTTAACTAAAGGAGACAAGGATTAATGGTAAAAGGTAAAAGATATTAGTAAAAAATATATAGTGGGGGTCGAGCTACAATAAAGAGTGTGTCTCTATTTCTTCATTGAGTCCCCCTGGCGAAAGAGTGTTCAAAGAATATATCCAGTACGTTTCTTGCTGGCATAAACGTTTGAAACGTTCTGCAGTAGGAAGGTCTCTGGAGATGGCCTCTATAACCCAGACTTTGAGGCCTTTGGTGGATTTTTGATGTTCCTTCAGGAAATGGAGAGGGACACTGTGTTTGTCATAGCCTTTCTCTATGAAACGCCTGTGTTCGCCAAAACGTTGGAGAAAGGGACAGAGTGTTGTCGTCTCTATCAGAAGCTCATGTGACAAGGTGACAACATGAGAGAACAATTGGGATAAAGAGACAGAGTTTTGTCACCCTAGAACAGGAAGTGCCTAAATAAGGATCTTCTAACACCGACTTTGCCTCCCAGAAAACGCTGCCTCCATCAGAAGGTCTGACCACACAAGAGCACCAATTGCGAGACAGGGATGAAGTGTTGTCACCCTAGGGCAGGAAGTGCCTGTAACAAGGAACTCCATGGCAGGATCACCAGGATTTTTTTAATGAAACCTGCAGATTTAAAAGTATTGAAAATGGTTATTGAAATGAAATTAACATGTTGAAGTTTATTGAAGATTTTATTAATTGGGTTTACTTTTAAAAGGGTAACTCCACCTTCATGGGCAACATACATAGAGAGGGAAACTCAGGGCTGGTGTCTGTGTCAGGATGCCTTATGATGAATAGTCTTCGCAACACAGACTCTGCCTCCTGGAGTACACTGCCCCAAGTCTCTGTATAAAGAGGGTGTAACGACATGATATTTATTGCATACTTACTCCATCTTGGACCAATGTAAGAATGTATATCTCATACCTGAAGGGCCGCTCAGGTAGCTGAAATCACTGTAGTAATTGATGCTACTATTGTAATTTCAGAAATCTTCTGAGTCCTGTAAGACAATGCGACAGAGGGTCCTTTGCTCGGCACTGCCACCATTTACAGGATGCCTTTAATGAATACAAGACTTTTTCTGATTGGAGGAGGTGGAGACTGTAAAGCCACTGGCCCTTTTATTTACCATTTCCAAAACGCCTTCTATTCATTGAAAAAAAAATACAAGGCATTCTATGAATGGCAGCAGTGCAGAAAGAGCAACCTCCTGTGTTCATTATGTATTGGGGCACAGGACCCAGAGGATCACAGCTATCATTGTAGTAGCGCAGACTACTACAGTGATTATCAGCTTCCACAGCCATCCATTGGGTATGAGATAAACACTCACCGGCCACTTTATTAGGTACACCTGTTCAATTGCTTGGTAAAGCAAATTGCTAATCAGCCAATCAAATGGCAGCAACTCAATGCATTTAGGCATCTAGACGTGGTGAAGACAACTTGCTGAAGTTCAAACTGAGCAACAGAATGAGGAAGAAAGGGTATGTAAGTGACTTTGAACGTGGTATGGTTGTTGGTGCCAGAAGGGCTGGTCTGAGTTTTTCAAAAATTGGTGATCTACTGGGATTTTCACGCACAACCAGCTCTCGGGTTTACATAGAATGGTCCAAAAGAGTGAAAATATCCAGTGAGTGGCACTTGTGTGGAGGAAAATGCCTGGTTGATGTCAGAGGTCAGAGGAGAATGGGCAGACTGGTTTGAGATGATAGAAAGGCAACAGAAAGGAAAATTAATGTCATTTCATTCTCTCAAATATAGAGCTTTCTTTTGGTGGTATTTGATCACTTCTGCGTTTTTTGTTTTTTTTTACTTTCTGCTAAAAAAAACAATAAAAAGATTGAAAAAAATCTAATTTCTTCATAAATTAGGCCAATATGTATTCTGCTACATATTTTTGGTAAAAAAAAAAAAAATCCCAATATAGATTATATTGATTGGTTTGCACAAAAAGTTATAGCGTCTACAAACTATGATATATATATATATACATATATACATATACATATACATAATATAAATATATACATATATATATATATATATATATATATATAATTTGTGTACAGCGCTGTATGAATTTTCAGTTAAAGTAACGCAGTGCCGTATCACAAAAAATGGCTTATCACTGTGGACTATTATTATTTTTAAAGTATATAATAGGGACACAAGGGACTTCCTGTTTATATACTGTTATCTATATATGTTTTGTTTTTTGAGTATAAGTGTATTATCACATTGCATTATTGGTGGAGGTAATATTGTGGAGCGTGGCACCAGTAGATCACTGCAATTTTTTAATATTTCCTAAGGTTGAGCTTTAAGGGACTGATGTTAAGAGCCAACAAATAAGGGGCCCTGCTGGTCCTCTGGTCCTTCTTTTTTCAGCACTGATGCTTTAATGCTTGAAGGCACTGACCTGGAATAGACATGCAGACAAAAAAAGTCTGACTTTATAATCTGAATGCTTGTTTCAGGTCAGTGACAAAATACTGAAGTCAGAGACAGCCAGGCAGCTGGTATTTTAAGAAGGAGGTAAGTAATGGCAGCCTTCATATTTACTTCAGTACAGGTTCCCTTTAAGGCCATGTAGTGTTCTTGGAGTTACACTGTAACACTCAATGAATTGATATTGTTTCCAAGTCATTGAATATATCCTGGGAGTTCTCTGTACTGACCACAGCACAATAGCCAAACAGCAGGTCAGCAAAACACCGCCTAATTACCGGTCAGATGGATACCAACCGCCGCTAGACTCACCACAACATGTTTTTCCTCTACGCCTGTTCTCTATCAGTCTGCCTAATTATAAGGTGGATGATATTCATCACTAATAACAAGAAGTATTGAGTAAACAAAACAAACTCCTGTTCTAGATGGAATAGTCTGATGTTGCAGAAATCAGCTTCTCCCTGCTCTACGATCATTAGAAATCAGCTATATATTACACAACAAAACGCAGAACGCGCTCTCTGACATCACCGCTCTCCAGATATAAGTTATATTATACCGGAGTGACATCACCACATTCCAAGTAGAAGTTATATTATACAGGAGTGACATCACCATTCTCCAGATATAAGTTAAAGTATCTCACAAAAGTGAGTACACCCCTCACACTTTTGTAAATATTTTATTCTTTTCTTTTTTCATGTGACAACACTGAAGAAATGACACTTTGCTACAATGTAAAGTAGTGAGTGTACAGCTTGTATAACAGTACATTTGCTGCCCCCTCAAAACAACTCAACACACAGCCATTAATGTCTCAACCACTGGCAACAAAAGTGAGTACACCCCTAATAGAAAATGTACAAATTGGGCCCAAAGTGTCAATATTTTATGTGGCCACCATTATTTTCCAGCACTGCCTAACCTTCTTGGGCATGGAGATCACCAGAGCCTCACAGGTTGCTACTGGAGTCCTCTTCCACTCCTCCATGACGACATCACGGAGCTGGTGGATGTTAGAGACCTTGCGCTCCTCCACCTTTCATTTAAGGATGCCCCACAGATGCTCAATAGGGTTTAGGTCTGGAGACATGCTTGGCCAGTCCATCACCTTTACCCTCAGCTTCTTTAGCAAGGCAGTGATTGTCTTGTAGGTGTGTTTGGGGTCGTTATCATGTTGGAATACTGCCCTGTGGCCCAGTCCCTGAAAGGAGGCGATCATGCTCTGCTTTAGTACGTCACAGTACATGTTGGCATTCATGGTTCCCTCAATGTACTGTAGCTCAGCAGTGCCGGCAGCACTCATGCAGCCCCAGACCATGACACTCCCACCACCATGCTTGACTGTAGGCAAGACACACTTGTCTTTGTACTCCTCACCTGGTTGCCGCCACACACGCTTGACACCATTTGAACCAAATAAGTTTATCTTGGTCTCATCAGACCACAGTACATGGTTCCAGTAATCCATGTCCTTAGTCAGCTTGTCTTCAGCAAACTGTTTGCGGGCTTTCTTGTGCGTAATCTTTAGAAGAGGATTCCCTCTGGGATGACAGCCATGCAGACCAATTTGATGCAGTGGGCAGCATATGGTCTGAGCACTGACAGACTGACCCCCCCACCCCTTCAACCTCTGCAGCATTGCTGGCAGCACTCATACGTCTATTTCCCAAAGACAACCTCTGGATATGACGCTGGGCATGTGCACTCAACTTCTTTGGTCGACCATGGCAAGGCCTGTTCTGAGTGGAACCTGTCCTGTTAAACCGCTGTATTGTCTTGGCCACTGTGCTGTAGCTCAGTTTCAGGGTCTGGGCAAAATAATTTTTTTCAGATCCTCAGAGAGTTCTTTGCCATGAGGTGCCATGTTGAACTTCCAGTGACCCGTATGAGAGAGTGAGAGCGATAATGCCAAAATTTAACACACCTGCTCCCCATTCACACCTGAGACCTTGTAACACTAAGGAGTCACATGACACTGGGGAGGGAAAATGGCTAATTGGGCCCAATTTGGACATTTTCACTTAGGGGTGTACTCACTTTTGTTGCCAGCGGTTTAGACATTAAAAAGCAAATTTACACTATTATACAAGCTGTACACTCAATACTTTACATTGTAGCAAAGTGTAATTTCTTCAGTGTTGTCACATGAAAAGATATAATAATAAAATATTTACAAAAATGTGAGGGGTGTACTCACTTTTGTGAGATACTATATATTATACAGAAGCAACATCACCGCTCTCCAGATACAAGTTATATTATACAGGAGTGACATCACTGTTCTCCAGATATAAGTTATATTAAAAAATAGGAGTTACATCACTGCTCTCCAGATACAAGTTATATTATACAGGAGCAACATAACTGCTCTCACTATTCTTCTTTATGTCATAACGTAGAGAAGTGACATCACTGTGACTCCAGTAATAAGATTTCCCCATTGGATTCAAGCTTCATCCTTCAAAGCCAAATACATTGCAAGGGGAAGGGGTTGGTGGTGTCTCACTCTTACAGCTGCACCCCCATAATGTAAAATCAATGAAAGGCCCAGCAGTAACATTTGGACCCTCTCATACTGGCATCAGAGTGTGGGCGGGGCTGGGAACCCAAGTGCAGAGATCCCACCACCCGAGTCCCTGGCAGATGTGGGAGACTGATACCAACATCCACCCAGGAGAATTATGGGTGTAGTGATCCTTTAAACGTGACACTTATTTTGAGCTGGTGAAGGTTTATAAATAATCTAAATGAGCTATTAATAACAGTGTTGTGACAAGCATTGTGCAACGAGGAGCATTGATTCATAACCAGAAATTCCAGTTTACTAAAAATTTCTGCAGGACAGAAAGAACGACACACAGGAAGTGTTCACACAGAGCCGAACTCCGGACCAGGGACACTGTCAGGGGCCAGGAAAAGTTTATGTCCTACAAACGTATGGTTAATCTATATAGTTGGGATTTAAAAGAGGTTGTAGTATACACATAAAGATTTAATCTCTAGTTTTTAGTATGGAAGGGTTAGAACACCAGTTGCATGTCTGCAATCTCTGGCCATCTCTGGTTCCATGTCTCTGACCATCTCTTGTCAATAGACCCATAGTCTCTGACCATCTCCTGTTCCAGGTCTCTGACCTTCCCTTGTCATAGACCAATAGTCTCTGCCCATCTTCTGTTCCATGTCTCTGAACATCTTAGGTCATAGGCCAATAGTCTTTGACCATATCCTGGTCCATGTTTACACACTCTGGCCATCTCCTGTTGCATTTTTGTAGACCCTGACAATCCATTGTCACAAGCCCATAGTCTCTGACCATCTCCTGCACATCGGCAGTTTTGACAGGTTTCTGTAGCATTACCATCACCAAATATTATGTGTGGCCCTTTTAGCGATGTTAGGGGCAAGAAAGTTGACCACCACTGAATTAGACTGACAATATACAAAAATATCGGTCAACAAACAAAGTGACCTTTTTGTTACTTTTAATTCCCAAACGGGTCTCTACCTTCTGTGTTCATTAAAAAACACACTTAATATACAGTACAGGGCTTTTTTTTTCTCAGAGAATAGGTGCAGGAATTCCCCCTTTCCCAGTCACCCCTTTTCTCCTGCCCCCACCCACCTCCGAGCACCTTTCCTTGGTTCTACCCCATACCCACCTCCTAGTCCTGCCCTTCTAGAGAACCACATATCATTTTGTAGTGCTAAGTAATTTGTATGGAATTTGGTGATAGCAAGAAAAGCAGTAAAATAAATCCCCTGTAGCCATTAATAATAGGGCCCCCACACCCCCAACAAAATTGCCCCCCCTTGTTAAATTAGGTGCTTGGTGCCTGAAACCCTCAGTGGCAGAACATCGCAAGTTGAGCATTTGGTTTACTCTACCAGTCCATTGCTGCATGTAAACTGGTAGCATTACAAGATTACTAGTCCTTGTTACACAGAAATACCATAACAGATCAAAGCCACTCCAAGCCTGCCCATCCCTCTGACATGTTTCACCCATTATGACCTCTACGATTAAGTCCAATGTGGGTGAAACATGTCACAGAGGTGTGACCTGTGGCTGGAGATTTGATATGAAGCCGGTCTTTCATTTACCTTACACTGGATTTGAATACGGTGTGCGGCAGTACCTGTATGCTATATTATACCTTGCTGCAGAGTTTAATATACTGTATATCCACTTGCCACCAATCGGCATACTGGTACGTCGCTTTACTTCAAGTGGTTGTACCAGGATGATGCCTGCAGCTGCAGGCATCATCCGGTATGGTTTTTTTTAGAGCCGGTGTTCAGCCTGCTTGTAAGAGTAATCAGAATGGCTAACTAGCTGCTTGATTGCTGTTACAAGCAGTGGGAGGGGACATCCCCCCTCCCACCACCTTCCACGACTCGCTTGGGCTCTCCCGTCCCACTGAAGACACGAGCAGACGCGCCAGCTGGCCAGACACTCGAACAAAGTCTAGATTGGCTTTGATCGGGACTCATAGTTACATAGTCTGGTTGAAAAAGACACAAGTCCATCTAGTTCAACCAAAATAAGATCGTCTCCATAGATGTCATCTGCGCCATTTTCAAAAAAATAAAAGCATTCAAAAATGATCTAAAATCTATAGGGTTTTAATCCCTATAAATGCAGAGGAGGGTTTTAAGGTCTTTTTGACCCCAGATCCTTCCATAAAGAGCACCTGTCACGTGTCTACTGCTGTCACAAGAGATGTTTACATTCCTTGTGACAGCAGTAAATGTGATAGAAAAAAAAAAACTAAATTTAAAGCAACAGTTTCAAAATAAAATAAATAAATAGTTGAAAAAAAAGAATGTAAGTGCCCCCGTCCCCCCATGCTCGCGCACAAAGGCAAATGCACGTGTTGGTCCCACACATGTGAAGTATCACCACAAATGTCAGATCATGGGCGGTAATTCTAGCACCAAGGCTCCTCTTTAAATCTAAAGTGGTAACCTGTAAAGGTTTTCAAAGCATTGCCTATAGATAGTAAAATTTACATAGTTTGTTGCCGTTGCACAGGTGTACACTATTTTAAGGCATGAAATGTTTGGTATCTATTTACTCGGTGTAACATCATCTTTTATATGTTACAAAAAAATGGGTTATGTGTTGTGTTTTTTTGCTTTAAAATGCAAAAAAAACTGTATTTTTTCCCAAAAATTGTGTTTGAAAAACCACTGCGCAAATACTGTGTGACATAAATTGCAAAACCCACCAATTTATTCTCTAGGGCGGGGTGCCCAACCTTTTGAGGAGCAAGGGCCACTTTAGCAACTTGGTAACCGATCGTGGGCCACAATGAGCGTAAAGGGGGCGTGTGGCAGGTATTTGTCCACTCTGCATATGTAGAGCAGACATGGACGCAACCCGCTCTACCCTAAGGGCCCTTTGTTCCGCCCAGACAGAAAGGGACAGATCCCCTTCTGTTTTTTTTTTCTTTTAAGCAGATTGGATTGCAGATATGCCGGTGTAAACGGTCACGAGTCCGTTTACATCTGCCGCTCTATAGAGGTGAATAGAGAATCCGTTTGAGTCCACCTGAAAAACAGACAGGTGGACCCAATCGGGCCGATCGTGTGAAAGGGGCCTAATGCTGCTTTCACACTGATGCACAGCGGTTTACCTGCACCTCAACTGACCTCAATCTTCACTTCTTCCTCGGGATTCCTGCAACTGGCTGCTGCTGTCCCCCAGGTGGTTATGGCTACTGGCTGCTGCTGGCTGTCCTCTAGGTCTGGTAATGCTGGCTGGAACTGCCGGTGCATACTGCTGACAGGTGCTGGTACTGCTGTTGGGTACTGCCGGCTGGTACTGCTGGTGGGTACTGGTACTACTGGCTGGTACTGGTACTGCTGGTGAGTACTGCTGGCTGGTACTGGTAATACTGGCGGATACTGGTACTGCTGGTCGCTACTGGTACTGCTGGCTAGTACTGATGATGGTACTGCTGACTGGTACTGCTGGTCGGTGCTGGAACTGCTAGCTAGTACTGATGATGTTACTGATGGTGGGTACTGGTACTGCTGGCTGGTATTAGTACTGATGACTGCTACTGCGGCTGGTGCTGGTACTGCCTGTTGGTACTGGTACTGATACTGATGACTGGTACTGCTGGCTAGTACTGGTACTGCTGGCTGGTACTGATGGCAGTAGGTGTCTGTGAAGTTGAGTTTAAAGCAGGACACACCAGTGTTGGACTGCTTGTGACTGAGACTCAAAACAGCGACTGGTGATCTGGCCTTTGAGCCCCTGAGACAGGCGGGGTCGTAACTCTGTTAAGGGACAAAGTTTTTAAGGCGTGAGCCAAAAGTTAGATTTGTACCAGGAGTGTGGACTGTCTATTTGATGCTGCAAGCAAGCTATTTTGTTATTTCCTTTTTAAAAAAAAGACTGCTTTGCTTTTACAGACGTGGCTGGCTGGTGATTCTGGGCTCCTATATATATATATATATATATATATATATATATATATATATATATTTACACACACACATACACTATATATACACTATGGGGGTCATTTACTATAGCGCTGGGAAGTACTAGGCACTATTACATATAATAGTGCCCATTTTTGGCAATTAGTCAAAACATGAATTTCTCTTTTTGGGACTTTAAACCAGGCCACAAACAGTTTGATGGTAAAAAAATATTCAAAATGTATTACACATTGATAATAGATAGCAACATGAACATGGGGATATATGCAACAAACACAAATATTGGGAGCAGAAATAGAAACCAGCTGCAAGGAAAAGCCCAGAGCTTTGTCAGACAGACAGAATGTCCAATGCGTTTCAAAAAACAAAATACAGATCTTCTTCAGGGACAGAGGGCGTGCGGGTTCCAGATCTGTAGCTTATATCCCAAATGTTGATGCTCCACCCATAAAGATAAAGAACATAACTCAAAAATGAAAAGAAAGCTATGTCCGTCAGAGTAGCGCACAAGCAACAGAGAACCTGATTGACCTCAGCCAAGGGTCCGTATATTGTGAGATGGTCTTATTATATAACTTAGTGGTATAACTCTATATAGACCGTAGCTATAGAGGAGAGGTATAATAGTACTTTCCCCTTGATGCAGGTCCGGTTTTTTAGAGAGTGTATATCAATAGTTAAAAAACCATCCAGAACATCAAGGTTTAAAGATGGTTGTATCCATCAGCCAGATATCTGGATGTGCCTTATGGATCTTAAAGATGGAGTCAAAATGATGTGGCTGGTGGTGTATGGCAAGGTAGAGCTGAGGAATTCATGTTTTGACTCTGTATCAGGGATGTGGTCCACAATTGGTTTAAGCAATTAGTTGCAGTAGGCAATTAAGATTTCATCAGGCGAACGTGCTAATGAAAACAAGTGCTATTTGCAGCAAACATACATTAGTAAATTCCGAAATCAGTGTACATGCAAATGCCGATTTCTATTAAGTTATTATATAGCACTGCACTGCAACCATGATCCAAGTATGTGAAAGGAACATTTTTATGTGAGATGAGCTCCTACGTGTGCATCTGTTGTGTATTATCTGATGTATATTGCAATTATTATTCCTTGTTTTTTCCTTCTTTTGCTAACGAATGCAGTTATGAATGATTATTACAGAGTAATGTCTGCTATTCTGTAAAGTTACATGTATTAAACATTTAGGTTACCTATTTGTTGTATGTTGTTTTTGTCATGTTTATATTTTGGTGACTATAAAAGCGGTAATTATTTATGTTCATTCTTTAATCATACTACACTATTATGCAGCTCTCAGCATACTTAGCACAAGGGCTTGGTGGTCTGCTTAGATGTCTCCACAGCACTCATGGTATGAATTCAAATCCCAGCCAACCTACCATCCATCAGCTGTGTTTATTTTTTCAGTGCACAAGCAAATTAAAATAAACAAAGAAATTTAAACTGCCCGTTAGCTAGTGTGTGTGGTGTTTGGAATTCCACACCATAATATTATTGAATACTTACATACCATTGCATGCATTTGAAAAGTTAATATAATAGAATCAGCCAAATTAACATGCATTGGCTAATTGGCATTCACCTATTTTCAGCATATGCTGCTTTGACTATTTGGCTAATAGTCATTTGCCTTTTTTTCACAAATGCAATCTTAGTATCTCTCTGCGGGATTTGAACCCATGAGTCATTTAAAGCCTGAGTTTATCAAGGTAGAAGCACTGACCACTAGCCTATTGGGCTTAGCACAATCATACATAAAAAATACATTTACTAGTGTTTGATGTTTCTTCTCCCCAAACCGTCTCTCATGTCGCCACCATCTTCTCCCGCTGCTGTGTTCTTCCGCGCAGTCAGTTACGAGCTAATAAAAAAAAAGCTGCTCTTCCTCTGTGGCTATCCGATGACATCACCCGGAGAGCCCGCCCCATGGCTATGAAGGTGACGCCACACAGTGGGTGACAACACAGCGGAGGAAGACCGCCACAGAAGAGCGGCTTTTTTTTTTTTTTTTTTTTTAGTAGGTAACCGGCAGTGCGGAAGAACACAGCAGACGGAGAAGACGGCGGCAGGAGAGACAGCTCTGGGAGAAGACAGCTCAGGGAGAAGATGGCAGTGGGAGAGACAGCAGCAGGAGAAGACGGCTCAGGGAAGAAGACAGCTTGGAGCTATGTTACAATAAAGGACTTGTCAAAAACCGGCTATTGTTTTATTTACATTTCACGGCTCTTTTTGGGGAACGGGTAGGGGTACGATACCCATTCACATAGGGGAGGTAGGATCTGGGGGCCCCCTTGTTAAAATCATGGGGTATGACTTTTCATGCGACTCTGATGTCCAAAGTCACAGGAAAAGTCGCACAAGTGTGAAAGAGGCCTCAGCCCGACTTTGTGAGCGATTTTAGAGACATCAGTGCACTTTCCTGCACAGATGTTTAGTGAAATCGCATAGGTCCCAACTATCTCTGATTTGGAACAAAGTTGCTCAGTCCCTCTGTCCCTTTCAAAAAGGGTTTCCCAGCGCTAAACCTTTCATCTAATTTCTAAATTGCTTTGTTTGTAAATTTCCAAAGCCAATCTAAAGGAATATTATTGGTAAAAAAAAGCAAGCTGGGGGTTTACTTGGGGGTTTAACTAATATATATATATATATATATATATATATATATATATGGAATAATTCTCCTTTAAAGGTGCTTTAGGGGGTGTGTCCTATGCCTACATAGTTTTGCTAATAGGTGTCCCTTATACCCATCTCAAAAAGTTGGGAGGTAAGAAATTGCCCCCCTGAAGTTGCCCAAAGTAGTGCAGGAACTACTTTTGGGAATCTGTGCGGCGTCACGCCAATTCGGACAGTTCCATTGCCGTCAATAGGCGCCGATTTGACCTGCAATTTGACATGTCAATTCAGAGCTATGTGAACATTGGTGAAGTTGCACAGATATGAATGGAAATCATGGGGGGCAACTTTTCATGCGACTCTGAGGTCCAAAGCTGCATGAAAAGTCACCCAAGTGTGAAAGTAACCAAATGAGCTTAATTGATAACACGTTTGAATTAGGCCCTATTTGCCGTGACTTGAAGCAATGCCTGTGTAATCTTGTGGTGTATGGACCACAAATGGCATCCAAGTCAAACCAAGGTAGTGCAGGGGTGAATTTTCCCCACTTTCAGGATGCACAAGTGACAATAGGGCCAAATACAAAGGTGTTATCCATTAATCTCATTCACACTGCTGCGACCTGAAAGTCACACTATTTTGCTGCCACTTTGCCGCTGCAACTTGGCCCCAACTTCTGGGAATGCCTGTGTAATATAGTGACCCATGTACCTCAAGTCGCATGAAAGTCACACCAATGTAGTACAGAGACTAATTTGAAGTTGGTGCAACTTAAAGTAGCACAGCTATGAATGGGAATCACGGGGTACAACTTGTCATACAACTCGGAGGTCCAAATTTGCTGGAAAAGTCACCCAAGTGACATTAAATATATATATATATATACACACACACATACATACATACATACATACACACACACACTTTAATAAAAGGTGCTCTCATTTATATTTGTATAGTCCTTACTGATTTACATCAGCAGAACAAATGCATGAAGTGATGTGTGCACATGGCCCGACAGCAAATGTGTGGTGATGCCAAACAAATCAATGAACCCCACCCACACCAAATCTAACTACCAGATCCACCCCACATTGAGTAAGCACAAGTATATATGCTACACTTGTGGAATAAAAGTGTGGCGCTAATATGTATAATGATATGTATGATATACCCCAGCAGAAGTCTTTGAGGATGAAACGCATAGGGTTCATTTGCCCATCCCAGCCACTTTTTATCACTTCAATTGAATCAAATTTTATTGTCATGACTTTTTTTATTGAATGTTGGAAAATAAAATTTCAATAAACCCTACATCCGTTTTTGGATTTACCCCATGTGGAGGCTGTCTCTTTTTTCTTCTATATTCTAAGAATTACTCTTTGATTGAAAGGTTTGTAGATACCTCAGAGTTAGATGGCAAACAGGATAACTGGGCGTTCAGGCACAAGACACTTCTTTCCGGCAAGTAGATGTCCAAGTTCCCCTTCTAGCAGGAACAGTCCATCGATTTGGACCAGACCTACATCTACCGTGTGGCGGTATAAGCGCTTTTGACTCACCGCTCATGGCGTGTGGATCCACCACTGCTGGTAAGAGTACCCCATCTTTCTTTACCATTTGAGATTACCATTGTGAAGACAATAACCTGAATATCACCTTGTCACCTAAAGCCTCTTGAGAAGCATATAAGAGATTTGGGATCACAACTATTGTGTTCCTATGAACTCAGTTCTTTCGTTAGCAACATGGACTCTATATATACCAATGTATGCACATATTTATTGGTGTTTGTAGATATTTACACTTTCTGCACTTCTAAATGGTTTACTAATGTTTATATATTTTTGTATTTTTAATTTGTAAGTTTATACTTTTTTCCTATGTGTATTTCAACACACTTAATTGGAATTACACCTTTCATGTGAGTGTGATTTTTTGTGATAAGGGTCACACAGTTACATATATTCATTTCCACTGGTATTTTTATTAGCATTTTTATACCCTCACATTCATACACGAGTTTACATATCACACTCTTTACAAGATTTGTGCGACTTTGAGTCTACGCCCAGTCGCATTGTTGCATATTGATATATATTTCATCATATATATTCTTGTTCGGAGACGTTGAGTGTCACTTTAAGTTTTAACTTTTTTTGTACACAGATTCTCATTCTGATCTTTTTTGTTATTATACATATTAGCGCCACACTTTTATTCCACATCTCACTGCACAATTTGATTGTTGTGTTGGCTGCTTTTGATCCTTGTAGCTGGTGCTATGCTATGCTACACTTACCCGGCAAATAAGCAGCACCTCCTATTTTCTAAAGAGGGATCTCACCATGTCCACCTTGATGGAGATCCTGACCAGCACAGGAACTTCAGGGTCAGAAGGTGAAACCCACACTATTCTTTTGATCTCAACCATGATTAGAATTTTTGATTTTCATTTATTTGCAGAATCTGTATTTCTACATATAACGATATTTGAAGGCAAACTTAAGGGAGTTTGATAAGAAATGTTGTCCCTGGGATTGCAGCAGGTGAATTATAAAGACAAAGGCTCAGCTTGAGCCCTGGTTCACACTGACAGTGGGAAGAAATCGTGCGAGTTCAGCTGAACTCACACGATTTCTTTCCCCCGTGTCAGTCCCAACTGCGGGGGGGATTTTTAGAGGCATCTATGCAGATTTCTGCAGCGATGTCAATGAAAATCGCACCTTAATGTCGCCAAAAGTAGTACAGAAACTACTTTTAGAAATTGCAGCGCAGCACCGGTGCATTACCGTTGATTTGACATATCAAATCGCACCAATGTGAACCAGGGCTGACACATACAAACACTGCCTATCCACCAGCTGAATTCATTACCTGCAATTCTCCACAGCTGTTATAAAGATTCCACCTAAACACCTTTATCATTTACTTGTAGGTGTGCTGAATTTATTTTGGTGCACAAATTATATCTTATAATTTCTATGGGTATAAGATATTGCACTCCCCCAAAACTAATTAAAAAGAGAAAAAAACAAAAAAAAACAAAACACACACACACACCAAGCTCAATAATGTACTTTTATTTTGCCAGCAGAAACAAAATTATGTACATTTACTAGCATAAAAAAAATATATTCCACAGGATGAAAAAATACAGGTGTGGCTAGATGGTTGTATTGGATACGGCACCTCATCCCAAAGTAATTGAATAGTTAGTAGATAAAGGGACAGGGGATTATAGCGGTGCTAGGGTAAAAGGAGTGAAAATAAGAAGGAGATGTAAAATTACAAATATTTTATTTCACAATATTAAATACATAGAAAAAGCAATAAAATGATTAGCCACAAAAAACATATATATTGCGTGTGACCCAAATACGGTAGGGTGGGCCAGATGGAGACGGCCTTCGAAGCTAGGGCTCGGTTTCCTACATGTTTCGCCAAGACATTGGCTTCCTCAGGGAACAAGAGCTTTTTGCAATATAAAAGGATCTATACATAGAGATACAAAAAACATCGTGTAAACAAACAAAAATGCTAGAGTATGGGCTGTGATACACATTGCTGGATGTTGGAATACTATGGCTGGACAATCTCACACAGGGAGGTACCCCATAAGAACCCCGGGATTTCAAACATACCTGAACAACAGACACCCAGGGGAGGCGCGGCAAAGGACCCCCAGATGGGGGAAGGGCAGGCTGCACCGTATTTACTTCTCATTTTTTGTTTAACCAGGACCCTGTGGTTCTCTATGTCTCGTATGGTCTATGTGGCTGGACATTGCGGGTTGAGACGCAGGGATATTCCCTCTGTCCCCATAGACCCCTGGGGACCATTGGGCCGTTTGGGGATTTTTCCTCTCACGCTGCACCTCCGCCCGTGCTTTATCTCACTCCGGGGGGTCCCATCTCCGGATTGTTCTTGCTGCCTGCTCTTCATCCATCCCACGGCGGGGCTTGGTTCTGGCCCCCTGCTGGGATGGGCGGAGCTAGTGCTGTTGTTGCTTGTACGGACGCCCGGGGCAGTACTATCTTGTCTGCCCCTGGTGTCCTCGTACCGCCCGGCTCCCCGTAGATCCTTTTATATTGCAAAAAGCTCTTGTTCCCTGAGGAAGCCAATGTCTTGGCAAAATATGTAGGAAACCGAGCCCTAGCTTCGAAGGCCGTCTCCATCTGGCCCACCCTACCGTATTTGGGTCACACGCATTATATATGTTTTTTGTTGCTAATCATTTTATTGCTTTTTCTATGTATTTAATATTGTGAAATAAAATATTTGTCATTTTACATCTCCTTATTTTCACTCCTTTTACCCTAGCACCGCTATAATCCCCTGTCCCTATAATCTACTAAATATTCCACAGGATATATGGTGCTACATTTAGCAAAACAGTTAGCAATTGGGGTTTAAGGGCCCTGCTCATAGGAGCTTACAATCTAAAATTTGTCTAAACCTTAGAGTGGACACAGGTTTACTTCAGTATATAATGGGCAACACATCACATTTTTAGCTGCAAGATTATACAAACATACAAAAAAAAAATTAAAACGCCCCTATCCCCGGTAGCTCGCGCTCAGAAGCGAACGCACACGTAAGTCCCGCCCACATATGTAAACGCCGCTCAAACCACACATGTGAGGTATCGCCGCGTGCATTAGGGCATGTGCAACAATTCTAGCACTAGACCTCCTCTGTAACTCTAAACTGGTAACCTGTAAAAAATTTAAAAGGGTCGCCTATGGAGATTTTTAAGTAAAGAAGTTTGGCGCCATTCCATGATTGTGCGCAATTTTAAAGCGTGACATGTTAGGTATCCATTTACTCGGCGTAACATTGTCTTTCACATTATACAAAAAAATTGGGCTGACTTTACTGTTTTGTTATTTTTTAATTCATGAAACCGTTTTTTCTCCAAAAAAAAAGGCGTTTGAAAAATTATTGCGCAAATACCGTGTGAGATAAAAAGTTGCAATGACCGCCATTTTATTCCCTAGGTTGTCTGCTAAAAAAAACATATATAATGTTTGGGGGTTCTGAGTAATTTTCTAGCAAAAAAAATGATGATTTTTACATGAAGTAGAGAAGTGCCAGAATAGGCCCGGTATTGAAGCGGTTAACAGTCATTATTCTTACAAAGCATTCCAACATAATATTAAAAAAGGCACCTGTTCAAAATATAACACCCACCACCACCCCACAAATCCACACACATACATTGGTGACCATGTTCTGCTGGAAGCTGCATTTCTGTGTACATGATTAAGCAATGAGATCAAAGAGTAGAAGGTCAGCACATGCTCCCAAACCATGTTTGCATGGTCAGACAGGAACAATACACACACCACATTGACAGCATGACCACATAAACCCACTTTTGATTGAAAAAATGCACAAGAATTTCAGTTGGGCGTTTGTCAATATGCACAATCTCATTCCTTCTCCCCCACAAATCACAGCAAAATACCTGGCCTTCTCAGGCCAAACAAACCCTCTCCTGCAGCCCTTTATATAAGATAGATTGTATTGTTAGCACACTGACACACCCAATAGACGTACACGCCCACCAGTATCTTTCAATCTGTCTCTTTGTGTATGTCTAAAGTGATTGCATCTGATGAGCAGGAACATATAATACTATTTGCAACTGTGTTAGCCCTTGGCTATGTGCATCAAATCTCCAACTACAGGCCAAAGATCAAAGTCCATTTGCATGCACATAAACAAAGCAACAGTTTTCTAAGCATATGTACCAGTGCAGTGTAAACCCTACAATTTTAAAATGTCTATGTCCCTGGGTATGATTAGTGCTAACAAACATTAACATCAGTCCCTGCAATGAGCTTCCAATCTAAAGTCCAAAACTAACTTTCTTACATTAGAGACTATTTTGACAGGAGACAAATAGAATACCAGCATGTCTTTGGATTGTGGTAAAAAAAACCCACACAGGGAGAACATATAAACTTCAACATAAGCATGTTGGGGAATTGATCCAGCAACCCCAGTGCTGCTAGACAGAATTGCTACCCACTTAGCCAGCAGGCAGCCTCACTCATGCTCTCTGCATCTCTGTGGTGTGAAACAGCCCTAAGTCCATAGTCATGCTCAGTGTCACAAGCAATATACAACATATTGGCCTAAGTCAGTGTTTCTCAACTCCAGTCCTCAAGGCGCCCCAACAGGTCATGTTTTTAGGATTTCCCTCAGATGAAATGGTGTGGTAATTACTAAGCCAGTGAAACTGATCAAATCACCTGTGCAAAATAATGGAGAGCCTGAAAACATGACCTGTTGGTGCGCCTTGAGGACTGGAGTTGAGAAACACTGGCCTAAGTATTAGGATGTCTGCCTTTAAAAGCACAGGAACTGTAATGGCATCCCAGTCTTAGTCCGTAGGGTTTAAAATTCATTTGGTCCACCCTTTGCAGCTATAACAGCTTAAACTCTTCTGGGAAGGCTGTTCACAAGGTTTAGGAGTGTGTCTATGGGAATGTTTAACTATTCTTTTAAGTGCATTTTTGAGGTCAGGCATTGATGTTGGACGAGAAGGCCTGGCTTACAGTCTCCTCTCTAATTCATCCCAAGGTGTTCTGTTGTGTTGAGGCCAGGACTCTGTCCAGGCCAGTCAAGTTCCTCCACCTCAAACTCATTCATCCATGTCTTTACGGACCTTGCTTTGTGCACTGGACTTTTTGGACAATTTCATGCTCCCAACTTTGTGGGAACAGTTTGGGGGTAGCTCCTTCCTGTTCCAACATGACTGCACAAAGCAAGTTCCATAAAGACATGGATGAGCGAGTTTGGGGTGGAGAACTTGACTTGCTGCACAGAGTCCTGACCTCAACCTGATAGAACACCTTTTGGCTGAATTAGAGAGAGCCAGGCACTCCTAAACCTTATGGACAGCCTTCCCAGAAGCTGTTCTAGCTGCCAAATCAATTTTTTACCCTACGGACTAAGACTTGGCTGCCATTAAAGTTCATGTGTTTGTAAAGGCAGGTGTCCCAATACTTTTGGCTAGATAGTGTATCTGGCAAGATTTACAATGGTGGTGGAACCCTCCTACAGCTAAAAAATACTACATTTAGACATAGTTTTAGGATAGTTTTCGAATCCCAGACACTCAGGGATGCTAAGCAGAAGTTCTAACCTCTAAGCCCCAGAGCTACAACAGGTGAAATCTTTCTACACATAAATACTGCATTTCTTTGGACATACAGGTGATGGAATTACATTACTCAAGAGATATTCTTCTTGATTTATTCTGTGATATTTGCTGGTTCTTTGTGGGTGAGTGTAGAATAGTGATATTACCCTCAAATTTTTAGGAATTACATTTTGATTTCTGATATTGGTACACATATCACATTTTTTGGGCTCAAATTATGATTATTTGGAAATGATAAAAAGCACAAAATCTTGTGACTCGTTTTAAATTTGCATCAGCAATGGTATTGTTTGTGGTTTGTAAAGACCCCTGTGTGAGTTTGGGTTAAGATTGTTGTGAGATTGAGAGTAACAAGTGAAAGTGACAAAGAAAACTATATTTTATCAAAACATTCCACATTCTAGTATTCTTAAAAACAAAATATTTGAAGTAGAAGCAACAATGTTGCAAAGGATGGGGAGTGTCATACAATGTTAATGCGAACTGACAATTCGGACATTTTCAGATCGCATAGGTGTGAACACCCATGCGATCCGATTTTGGTCCGAACAAAAAAAGGGTCCTGTGCGAGTTTGGACCGAATGCGGTGCGATATCAGCCATACTATCTGTATGGCTGATATCGCACAGCACAGACATCGCATGTGATGTGAACAGCAGTGCGCTGCGAATCACATGCGATGTCTGCAACGGCAGCAGTGTGAACCCAGCCTGAGTTGTGCACTCCACAAATTTGGCCTTTATGGAAGAGTGGCAAGAAGAAAGCCATTGCTGAAAGAAATCCATAAAAAGTTCAGTTTGCAGTTTACAACAAGCCTTGTGGGGTACACAGCAAACATGTGGAAGAAGGTGCTCTGGTCAGATGAGACCAAAATTGAACTTTTTGGCCTAAAAGCAAATACTATGTGTGGCGGAAAACTACACTGCACATCACTCTGAGCACACCATCCCCACCATGCAATATGGTGGTGGCAGCATCATGTTGTGGGGATGCTTTTCTTCAGCAGGGACAGGGAAGCTGGTCAGAGTTGATGGGAAGAGGGATGGAGCCAAATACAGGGCAATCTTAGAATAAAACCTGTTATATGTATAGTCTGCAAAATACTTGAGACGGGGGTGCAGGTTCACCTTCCAGCAGGAAAAACGATTCTAAACATACAGCCAGAGCTACAATGGAATGTTATAGATCAAAGTATATTCAGGTGTTAGAATAACCCAGTCAAAGTCCAGACCTAAATCCATTTGAGAATCTGTGGCAAGACTTGAAAATTGCTGTTCAGACACTCTCCATCCACAAAGCTTGAGCTATTTTTCAAAGAAGAATGGGCAAAAATATCACTCTCTAGCTGTGCAAAGCTGGTAGAGACATCCCCAAAAGACTTGTAGCTGTAATTGCAGTGAAAGTTGGTTCTATAAAAGTATTGACTCAGGGGGGCTGAATACAAATGCACGCCACACTTTTCAGATATTTATTTGTAAAAAATTCTGAAAATCATTTATCATTTTCTTTCACTTTACAATTATGTGCCA
Source organism: Lithobates clamitans (assembly GCA_037952925.1). Classification (NCBI taxonomy): domain Eukaryota; kingdom Metazoa; phylum Chordata; class Amphibia; order Anura; family Ranidae; genus Lithobates; species Lithobates clamitans. The sequence continues at coordinate 1,345,009 of JBBGZY010001310.1, forward strand.
CTTTGTGTTGGTTTATCACATAAAATCCCTATAAAATCCATTTACGTTTTTGGTTGTAACATGATAAAATGTGGAAAATTTCAAGGGGTATGAATACAATTTCAAGGCACTGTCTCTGTACCAATAAACATGTTATTATATATCGATTCTTCCCCCCCCCCATCACCGCATAGCCATGTGCTTCATTTAAAGTGAATACTTTTTCTAGGCACTGTACACATGTTGAGTCATAACAAAATACAGTGAATAAATAGTATTGCTCATTAGTAACACATGATACATATACATACATATCGTTGCACCACCGTGATGTGGGTGGTGTTAGTTGGTAACCTAGACCTCGCTAAGTAATATAAAAAAGTCAATAATGAATCATGATTGTAAAAGCAAATATCAGATGGTAGGGATAGCGTAGCATCGGAAAAAAGGCTCTATGCGTTTTGTGGGTTCTTTCCACTCAACAAATGATCGTCTTTTTTTTGCATACTAATCTCAGATCGAATATGATGAGTTTACATAAGTCACGAAAATGTGCGTACGACAGAATAAAAAGTGATGTCATGTGTTGTAATGCATTAGTATTGCATTTTTGAACAACTGTACCAATAAATCGTATGGAAAAAAAAATTTTTTGCATGTCTGATCAAATAATATCGGATGGACTGTCCTGACTGACTCTCGAAAACTCTGTACTAACGATCAGATTATCATACGATCGCTCCGAAATCTGTATTTTCTTACGATTTTCTGATCGTGTGTACTGGGCATAATGATATAGTAAGGACAAAGCCCAAAGCATGGTGTCAGTAAGTGAACCCAGGTGAGGAATCAAAGTAGATAATAACATATAAATGAAAACATGTAGCTCTCACCAAAGGAATAAGTAGTATGAAAAAAGCACCAAGAAAAACTAGGGAAACAAAGCCAAAATGAACAATGTAGCCAAGTGACACCTGAATCCCAGGTGAGAGAGTATGATCCAAACAGGTGTGTTGTGTAACAAGCAAAACAAGAAAAAGGAAGTGAGTGCTCAACCTGGAAGTGATATTTATAGTGAGGTCATGCCACTGAGCCACTCCCTAATGCCACACTGGCATACTCAGCAAGAGGAGGGGCGTCAGCGCCTGAGTGGCAATAGTTGCTCGGCACTCGATGGCAAGGGTGTCACCACTGATATGGTACGCAGATGGAAAAACAGTGCACCAGGTGCCACAGTTGATGTGATACACACAACGTGGAAGGCATGGCGTTGATGCACATCAAGTGCCCACCAATCCCCCCACGCAAAAATAAAATGGAGGGGGAGAGGAAGGCACCAGGTGGGCCTCGTAGCTCCTGGAAATGTATGAAAACCCAAATACCTCCAGCATCCAGGCCCATATAGAAAGGACAGCCATTAAGTGTCATTTAAGTGTCATTTAAGTGGTGTTAGTGATTTATGTCAAAAACATGTATTGGATAGATCTCCCGACAAACCCCCACAACTTGCCAAGTGGCCACCCCAAAGGGAGGGGAGGGGGGCGGAAGAGAAAGGAACCTGCTAATGGATGGGACTGTGCATGAACTCATCACATAGCCACGTGCTTCATTTAAAGTCCCAAATCTCCCCTCTTTTTTATTTGTACCAGGGATGGAGGCATATGACACAACCCAGTCACTGCCTCATTTAAAGTCCCACCTACCCCCCCCCCCCCTTTTCAACTAGGGTTCCCATTGGGTTTTTGTTTTTTTGCGTGTTTCTGTGCTTGACACACAGGGAAGATCGTTCACTTGAGTGACAAACGTGCCAAAGAAGCCAAGTACGTTTGGTGACACACGTTTTGTCATGCGCAAGCATGTCACCTATTTTGTTACATTTCTGAAAACCCAGGCAGAAACGTGCAAGTCTGCCCATGTTTTCAGAGTAACCAAAAGTGAATGCAGCCTTATGCCGCGTACACACGGTCTGACTTTTCGTCTACAAAAGTCCGACGGACGCCGACGGACCAAATACGGCGGACAATCCGATCGTGTGTGGGCTTCCCCGTACTTTCTGCGGACTTTTCCAGCCGCAAATCTGACGGACATTAGATTTGAAACATGCTTCAAATCTTTACGTCGTAACTACGCCGGACCCAGAAATCCGCTCGTCTGTATGCTAGTCCGACGGACAAAAACCCACGCTAGGGCAGCTATTGGCTACTGGCTATCAACTTCCTTATTTTAGTCCGGTGTACGTCATCACGTACGAATCCGTCGGACTTTTGTGTGATCATATGTTGGCAAGTCCGTTCGTTAGAAAGTGTGCCGCAAGTCCGTCGAAAGTCCGTCGGACGGGCTGTCTGCCTTTTGTAGCCGAAAAGTCCGACCGTGTGTACGCGGCATTAGAATGGCTTCCCAATACACTACACTGCGTGCAGAGATGTCTCTTCTTTCATTGCCATCAATCCCTGTTAAAAAATAAAATAAAATAAAATATCGACCATCCCTCCTTTGAGGGTCCCCATGCAATATTTTACGTTTTTTAAATGTTTTATTCCTTGCTATTTCTAAAGTCTTCAGGCTGGTCACATGATGCCACAGGGTCCTCTTTACCTCTTCCTTTTCTTCAGACCTTAGGATCCTTATGTCAGTATTGTCAGTATTGTTCTCTGCACTAGCAGACTATGAATGAAGGTGATTGTAGTGATGCCCACTCAGGGAGCAGGACCATGATGACCTGCATTTCCAGGAGAGTCTTCAGTGCTCATTCACACTATGATGTTGCATTAATGCGCACAGGTGCCACAATCAGGGGCATATTTACCACAAGGCAAACAAGGCGTTTGCCTTGGGTGGCATTTTTCGGGGGAGGGTGGGCGGTTCTGCCCCCCCCCAGGCAGAAGGGACACTACGAGGACTGCAGAGAACCAGTGTAGTTGCTACGAAGGTGAGCGGGGGGGGGGGGGGGGTGGACCACACCCGGGTGACACCTGCCAGAGGGGTAACACCAGGGATGGCCGCGAACTGACCGTTCAGTGACAGGGGAGCAAAGCATGAGGCGGTGGTGGCTGCAGCCTCCGATCTCAAAAGTAGCTCAATTGGCAGACCAGATCGGAGTTCCGGGCTGTGATGGTGCCTCGGCAGCCTTGCTACACACAGCTGGTAAAAAGGAGCCGATAGGCTGCAGGAAGGTGAGAGTTCGGTGAAAGTCTCCTGGTGTAGTGTGGAGGGATAAGGTAGCTCCCTTCTCTCTCTCGCCCCTCTCCTATCTCTTACCTCCTTCCCTCTCCCCTTCCATTTCTCTTTCCTATCTCTTCTCCTAGTGGGGGGGAGCACTGTGGCAGGCTAGTGCGGGGGGATTGGGGGATGAGTTGGGGGGAGCAAACACTGTGTTTGCCTGACCGATGCACCAGTAATACATGCATCTTACTACCCCACAGGCCACCAAAGACCCCTCATAGCAACCAGAGACCCCAAATAGTCACTTGAGGTGGATGAGGTGGGACAAATCTAGATTTTAGTCTTGCTTAGGGCAGCACAAAACCAAAATACACCACTGCCTGCAATGTACTTTGCATGCACTGGTGCAATACAGTGCAATTCATTTTAGATGGCACCCCAAAGCACCTTGCTAATGTACATGTGTTACAGTGCACTGCAACTGGTACAATGGGCAGCCCACTCAACGTGCACCTAAACATGCAACACAGTGCATGTTCACACCTATGCATTTAACACAGAGGACCAGGCTGTTATGAATGGGCCTTTGGTCTTCAAGGTTGAGTCACATTAGGCATCATTAAACACAAAACACCGAGGACATCTGATGGCCAGGAATAAGTACTGCTGGAACAGTTCCAGACTGAAGGTGAATAGTGCAGCCCTAGCTGCTTTTCTTTCAAGGGGGCTATATTACATAAATTTCCTTTCTTCACTACTTGAATCATTGACTTAAAACAAGTATGCAGATAAGAACTTCAGACTTTTTTTTCCTTCAGCATAAAAGCCAAACAACAAGAATTTTCCCAAGGAGGTTAGGTCCTTTAAAGTGACCTCCAGGGACAGAGGGACCCCTGAAAGAATCTCTGTGGACCAACCTGTGCAATACACATTCACTAAATCAGCATACTGAACAATGCATTGCCAAAAATGCCGAAGGTGCAGACCATTCAGAATAAAGCATCTTACGTTCCGGCAAGATGCGTTTTTCTACTTTAATAAAATGTAAAAAAAAAATGTTGAAAAAATGAATAATACAGATATAAAGAGATCAATAAATAAACCCTGCACACTTCATAAATAATAAATAGAAGTATAAATCATTATCCCAAGCAAAGTACAGAGATGATCAATCAGCAAGGCTGGGTTCACACTTATGCAAATTGGATGCATTTTAAACGTATCTAATTCGCATAACATGTGAATGTGACTGGCTTTCAATGGAACCATGTGCGGGGTGGCCGTGGTACGGTTTTGAAAAGGGTCCTGTGCATTTTTGGGTCCAGTTCAGGTGCAAATTCAGGTAAAAATTTGCCTATGAATCGCACCTGAACCAGTGAACAAAACCGCACTGGACTTCGGACTGCAAACCGCATATGTGTGTGCCCAGCCTAAAACAAATGGTCAGTGTATATATTAATAACGCCTATCCACTAATAAACTATGTACAAAACACATTCATGTCCATAAAAACATGTGTTGTATAAACAGTGATCAATCATTAAAACAGTATTGTTTTACTGCTTGATAATCACTCACTCTACTTTGAGATAATGATTTCTCCAATTTTTGTTATTTATTATTTTTTTTTATATTTGTACGTCTTATTTATGAAAAGTACAGCGTTTATTTATATAATTATAATTAATAAGTGTGTTCTAAAATAACATATAGCATAATAGTAAACAAAAAACAGAAAAGAGTAGTAAAAAAAAATTAAAAAGACATATTAAAATAATTAATGAGAGTTAGCAGTAAAAATGGTAAAATTATATAAAAGTGACAGCAGCGGCTAAACCATGTGATAAATCCATAGTTCAAAATCCATTATGTCCAAAAAAAGTGCAGCTTTTTTGGACCTAGCAGTAAAAATGGACATTAGAAAAGATATTGAAAAAAATATATAGAGGAAAAAATAGTAATGAAAGAATAATAACAAAGTAGACAATTAAAAAAAAAAGCAACAATAATTTTGAAGTAAAAATGGGTGTAAAGGAGATATTTAAAAAAAATAGCAAAAATTTGTAATAAAAAAAAAACTAGAATCAAACAAGTGGGAAGCCTGACCGTAGGTCAGCCTGAATTTGTAGGAGGAGTCGGGCTTTATTTAAATCCACCCTCTAGCCCCCATTTCCTGACGGCTTTTCTCTCCTGTCCCACCCGCTCTTTCCCCTTTCTTTCTATTTCTTCTCTTTTACTTATACTTTGGTATGCCCCCTTTAGGCATACTGACCACGTGACTACGGCACACCCCAGGTCACTTCAGGTTTTCCCTTCGTACCTTTCCTAAACACGGTCTACTAGAGATTCCGAGTACAAATTATACCGAGCCATTGCACTTAGAATTAACAGTACATTAGGCATAAAATAATTTTAAAAACTGTACTGTTTATTTATTGTGTGATTGTAGCCGTATTAGTGCACTTGCAACAAAGTCAAATGACTGTGATACTTTTAATTCATTGCACTAATATTTAAACTTTCACGACAAGCTTTCTGAGTGTACTGCTTGATACCAAAAATAGGGAACACCTTGAAAGCTTGATCTAAAAATTAAAATGTTAGTGCAAATAAAAAAAGTATCATGGACAGTATTCTGTCTGCCTGTTAGTGACCAGGGGAGGTGTGCACAGTCTCCTGGCTGCAGCTGTAACAGTGTGGAAGGCTGAGGGTGTGTGCAGGGTGTAGGGATGGTAAATACCCACGTGGGGGTGACGTTGCCTGTTCTAGCACTGAATGTGCTGCTATATATGAGTTCAGTGCTGGGAGCTCATACAGCTGAATCTGTTCACACAGCACAGTCATCGGCTGCTGTCTGCCAACAGGGATTGCACTGGGCAGTTGCAGCCAGACACAGGAGCCACATACTGCTCATCTTACAGAGACAGTATCCAAATCAGTGTTCTGACCCAACTGCAAGAAGAAACAGGACCCAGATCAGTCTTCTAACCCAACTGCAGAGACAGCAACAAGATCACTCTTCTGACCCAACAGCAAAAAGAAATAGTATCCAGATTAATGTTCTGACCCAGCTGAAAGAGGAAGCAGACCAATGTTCTAACCCAAATGCAAAGAGAGACAGAACCCAGATCCTTGTTCTGACCGAACAACAAGACTTGAAACAGAACCCAGATAAGTGTTCTGAACCAAGAAGAAGAAGAAGCACCCAGTTCACTCTTCTGACCCAGAGACAGCACCCAGGTCAGTGTTCTAACCCAAATGCAAGCAGAGGCAGCAACAAGATCCAAGTTCTAAACCAAATTCAAGCAGAGACAGCACCAAGATCAGCGTTCTAAACCAACATCAAGACGAAACAGCAAGCTGAGACAGCACCCAGTTCTTGCTAGCTGCAACTGAAGACAGCACCCATTATATCACAACCAGTGACAGCACCCAGGCTGAGCAGAGACAGCACCCATATATCACAACCAGTGACAGCACCCAGGCTGAGCAGAGACAGCACCCATATAGCACAACCAGTGACAGCACCCAGGCTGAGCAGAGACAGCACCCAACTATTGCACTGCTGAGCTGTGGGCAGATACAGGACCCAAGCGTTGTATAGCTAGATTCAAAGACAGCACCCAAACTGGACAGCATCTAGGTGATCTTTTGAGAAAACAGCACCCAGCTAACCCCTGGGCACAAGACTTTACTGGAACACGGATTTTTTTCTTCCTGCCACCTCTACCTGTTCGCAGAACTTGAATTCTCTTCTACACTGACACAAGACTTGCTGCTACCTATCTAGAGATAACTTGAATCCTCTGTCTAGACACTAGAGTGATCACGCTGGGAATCCAGATGACTCCTATTAAAGTATCTCCCTCTGGTGACCCATTATGTTTCCTAAGACCTTCCTTTAACCCTTGATGCCAGATGCATGTTGTGCAACTCATCCAGATGTCCAGGCAGGTAAGAATCTGGACTACGTTACTCAACAACTAAAGGTGGGGGGAGGAGAACAAAGACTGAGAGAGAGGTGCTGGGAACCCTGTGTCACACCTGTGTGGAGGAGTAGTAGGAGCAGGGAGCTGGTGTGCAGTGGAGGAGGTGGACATGGCCAACCCAGGCTGCTGCTAAGAACTCTTGCCTGTGCCTGGTTCAATGTCACACCCAAGTCTGCTGTGCCCAGGGGAAGACCTATTGATATTTCATGATTAACTTTGAGAACCCGCTAGCGGCAAGGGGGGGCATCTCTGCCATGGAGTGCCTGGGGGACTGTGTCAACAGCACCCTGAACAATGAGACTAATACTGAGGAAGGGGCACCCCCATACTCCCTGCAGGTGACATTGGCACTCATATCCCTGGTGGGTATTCTCATGCTCTTCACAGTGTTTGGCAATGTCCTGGTGGTCATCGCAGTGTTTACAAGCAGAGCTCTCAAAGCTCCACAGAACTTATTCTTGGTCTCTCTGGCCTCAGCAGACATTTTAGTGGCCACCCTGGTCATGCCCTTCTCTTTGGCCAATGAGGTGATGGGCTACTGGTACTTTGGCAAGGTGTGGTGTGAGATTTACTTGGCTTTGGATGTTCTCTTTTGCACCTCCTCCATCGTGCACCTATGTGCCATCAGTTTGGACCGCTACTGGTCCATCACCCAAGCCATCGAGTACAACCTCAAGAGGACCCCCCGCCGGATCAAATGCATCATTGTCATTGTGTGGGTGATCTCAGCTGTGATTTCCTTTCCTCCGCTCATCACCATCGAGAAGGAGAGTGGCAAAGAAGAAGAGCCAAAGTGCAAGATCAATGAGGAGAAGTGGTACATCATCTCCTCCTGCATCGGCTCCTTCTTTGCCCCTTGCGTCATTATGATCCTGGTCTATATCAGGATCTACCAGATAGCAAAGAAGAGAACCAGGGTCCCTCCCAGCAAAAGGAACAACGGGGAAGCTGAGAAGAGGCACAATGGCTACGGCGACAAGGACTTGCCAGTAAAACTCAACGGGGAGAAAGCCGGGGGGTCAGGAGGGGACCAACATCGGGAGCCAGAGGCCAATGGTGTGGAGGACCTGGATGACTCTTCTTCTTCTGATCATCCTGAAGACAAACAGCAGTATTCCTCCAAGAAAAAGTCAGACAAGGGATCCAGGAACAAAGGGAAGACCAAATTAAGCCAGATCAAACCAGGGGACAGCTTGCCTCCAAGAGATGAAGATGGAAGTGCCAAAGCCTCCCGTTGGAGGGGCAGGCAGAATAGGGAGAAAAGGTTCACCTTTGTCCTGGCCGTGGTCATTGGAGTATTTGTAGTGTGCTGGTTCCCGTTCTTTTTCACCTACTCCCTCATTGCAATCTGCAACAAGAGCTGCTCCGTTCCTGAGAAACTCTTCAAATTTTTCTTCTGGTTTGGGTATTGTAACAGCTCCCTAAACCCAGTTATCTACACCATCTTCAACCATGACTTCAGGAGATCGTTCAAAAAGATTCTGTGCAAGGGGGAGAGGAAAAGGATTGTGTGATTCCCCCAATAACAGCATCCCTAAAACTAAACAAAAGAAAAAAAACTAATACCCTAAATTAAGGGTGCCTCTTACTCTAGGGGGCTCCCCATTTCCTCCAACAACCCTTCATCTTATCTCTTGTGTTATTCAGTAAGAGAAAACTGTGCACTTAGTTCAAGCAGTGTGCCTTTCCTTTTTTGCAAGGCATGCAGCTGTAAGTGAACCTATGAATGCTTAATTATAAATATATTTTACTACTAAAATCATCATTCTGCATCGTTCTTGCCAGGTATCTGCTTCTTAATGTATTTTTTTTAATATTTGTAATTTTATTTTTATTTAAAGAGTTGAAATCTGCCAGCCTGACAGTGCTATTGTTCCTTGCAACCATTCAGATTTGATCTTTTTTATTTTTTGGCCTGCCTCACTAAAACCAAAAGCAGGGGTTTTGGTTGGTTGCTAGGAACAACAGCTGTAGTTTTATTTTCTCCGGTGGCCATAAAACCAGCCTGTTTATGCTGTTGTAAGTCAGTATTGTTAGCTTTACTCGTGCTCAAGCACATCGCTGTGTTAACCCATCATGTTTTGTTTTCCTCCAGAATTTGCAAAAAGGGCTTTTAAGACAAATCAATTTGCTGCCATGGGGGAGGGCATTGTGCCATAGCCATTTTTTATGAAGCAGCTAACAGGGCGTTTGGTCCCAGGTTCACCAGGATGGGGGGATACAGCAAATCACTTGTAAAACATTGGGCTTTGATTTGAAGGGGTGGAGATGCTCACTGGTCACCCTCTGGAAGCTAGGAGAATTTGGGGATGATTTACTAAAGGGAGTTGAGGTCCTTTACGAAAGGATTCCCAGGTCCTCCAAGATGAGTGTGCACCAAATCACTTGTAAAAATGGGGCTTTGATTTTGAAGGTGCTTACTGGGAACCCTGTGGTACTTGCTTGTGGAAACTAGAAGACTTTGGGTATGATTTACTAAAGGGGTTGAGGTCCTTTACGAAAAGAGTTCTAACCCCTCCAATATGGGGGTACACCAAAGCACCTGTAAAAATGGGGCTTTGATTTTGAAGTTGCCCACTTGGAACCCTGTGGACCTTGTTTGTGGAGGCTAGGAGACTTTGGGGATGATTTACTAAAGGCGTTGAGGTCCTTTACTAAAGGAGCCCCAGGTGGTCCAAGATGGGGGTACACCAAAGCACCTGTAAAAATGGGGCTTTGATTTTGAAGTTGCCCACTTGGAACCCTGTGGTTCTTGTTTGTGGAAGCTAGGAGTCTTTGGAAATGATTTACTAAAGGACTAAAAACGTTTTTCATGAGGAACAACATTTGCATAAAAAGATTTATTATAAGATTTTATTTATTTTTTCTTATTTATGTAAAAGATTTTCATTTATTTAATAAATATTTTTTATGCAAATGTGCCTCAGTTAAAGCCCCATGAAAAATGTTTTTAGTTCTTTGTATATGCAAATAGGGGATGGAGGCATGACATTATAGGGCACCAGCACACATTTATTTGATTTACTAAAGGAGTTGAGAATCTTCACCCAATAAATTGCAGCTGCGTTTGTTTTGAAGACAGTCACATGCAGATGAGAAAAATAAATAAGAATTTGCTTTTCACGTGATTGGATAATTGTGGCGAATCAATACTAATTGTATTATGGGAAGATTCTGAACTCCATCAAAATCAGCCTCAATTTATGACAGTGAGGAATGTTTTCTGGAATTTTTTTTTTTATATCATCATTTTTTTTGGGGCGGGGGGGGGGGGGGGGTGAATATAAAATGCTCACTCCTAAGAATTTTTATAATTTCCCAACAGAGCAGAGATGTAAAATCTAAATCGATCAAAAAGGTACCACTTGAGGTGAAACCCAAGCATCTTATTTTTGTAAAGACTTCTACCTTATTGCACAGAACAACTACTGAAGGGGTTAACCCTGGCGCTGCACAGTGGCTGGTGTATGTACGCAGCAGGCTAGCTCTGGTCTTTAACCATTCTTGTGCTGGAGGGAGCGACTGGTAATCAGGATTCTAAAGAGCTCCCCTCCCCTCCCCTCCCCTGTGCCTGGCTTCTACACAGCCATGCATTTCCACTTGAAACGCAGCTATGTTGCATAATAGATCACTTACTCCGCTAGAATCTTTGACACAGTGGCAAGAGATGGCTGTCAAGCAACTGTAGCCTGTATTATTGAATTCATGATGGGGGGAGGACTAGTAAATAAGATGCAATGCCTGACCTCACTATTGAGGTGAAACTCATTGAAAGCTTTAAATGCAGACAAGGCAGCCTATTGAGCGCAACCATGGAGGCGGTGCAGGGATGATGGGAACCCCTTATGATGGGCACAGTAGGTGTACAGACCCGGAAAATCAGCACAGGGATTGTGGGAACACCTCATAATGGGTACAACAGGTGTCCCGACCAAGGAACTTAGCACAGGGATGGTGGGAACCCTTCATAATGGGCACAGGGATGGTGGGAACTCCTCATAATGGGCACAGTAGGTGTACAGACCCGGAAAATCAGCACAGGGATTGTGGGAACACCTCATAATGGGTACAACAGGTGTCCCGACCAAGGAACTCAGCACAGGGATGGTGGGAACCCTTCATAATGGGCACAACAGGTGTTCAGACCCAGGACCTCAGCACAGGGATGGTGGGAGCCCTTCATAATGGGCACAATAGGTGTTCAGACCCAGGAACTCAGCACAGGGATGGTGAGAACCCTTCATAATAGGCACAGCAGGTGTGCAGACCCAGGAACTCAGTACAGGGATGGTGGGAACCCCTCATAATGGACACATCAGGTTTACAGACCCAGGGACTCAGTGCAGGGATGGTGGAAAGCCCTCATAATGAGTACAGCAGTTGTACATACCCGTGAACTCACACAGGGATGGTGGGAACCCCTTATGATGGGCACAGGTGGGGTGCAGACCCAGGAAATCAGCACAGGGATGGTGGGAACCCCTCATAATGGGCACAGCAGATGTACAGACCCAGGGACTCAGTGCAGGGATGGTGGAAAGCCCTCATAATGAGTACAGCAGGTGTACAGACCTGTGAACTCACACAGGGATGGTGGGAACTCCTCATAATGGGCACAGCAGGGGTGTAGACCCAAGGACTCCACGCAGGGGTGGTGGGAACCTTTAATAATGGGCACATCAGGTGTACACACCTGGGAACCCAGTGCAGGGATGGTGGGAACCCCTCATAATGGTTACAGTAGGTGTACTGGTCCAGGAACTTAGCATAGGGATGGTGGCAACTCCTCATAATGGGTTCAGCAGGTGTATTGGCCCAGGAACTCAGTGCGGGATGTGGGAACCACTCATAATGGGCATAGCAGGTGGGCAGACCTGAGAACCAAGTGATAGAAGACAGAAACATTTTCACCAAGAGGTATTATAAAAGTTAGGGGTTAATTTAATTTTGAACAATAACTACACAATATGTAGTGTAATATATATATATATATATATATATATATATATATATATATATATATATTTCAATGATGTATTTATAAAAAAATGAATGAGTAATCCCTCTTTAGCTATATGAAATCCCATGAAGAATGGCTCTGTAAGCTAAGGGGTGCCCTGTTTGCTTTGCACTGTGTGCTGCTGCTGCTCCTCCACTTTACAGTCAACACCTTGCAGGAGGGGGCGGGTTCTGGACCAGGCTGTATTGCTTAAAAGAAAAGTGAGGTCTTAGATCTGGCTATCCAGTCTGGCTGGACCACAAGACTGGTTGTACTGGATTACTAATCCTTTGGCAGGTAAACACACACATATGTATTTTAACTGCATTCGTGGCCTACTGCTCAACAATACAGTTGAGTTCAGCTGTGTATTTGAGAGAACATTTTGTGTGTTTGTTTCATACTAAGGGCTCTTCAGTTGTTTGCACAGTGATTGTATACAGTGACAGATACCTTCATTGCACAGTGTGTTTTCCACTACGTTTCCTTCAAACAGAAGTATTTTCCATCTTCCCTGACCCTTTTGCAATTAGAGCATCAGTCAGATAGTGAAGCAATTTATGAAGCTGACCTCCTCCGGCCTTACCTTCAGTCTTGCACAGTTGTATTGGCTCCTCCCCTGTACTGATATTGCATACTCTGATTTCACTGCAGTGCACACTGTGAACCTCTCAGAGTGTACATTAGAAGCTGCAGAAAATCAGATAGAGCCCACCTCATTTTCTGGCTGGGGGACATCCAGCATCCTCTAGCACTTTTCTCCCTGGTCTGTTACCTATCAATGCAATTTTATATTTAAATAAATCCTCCCAAGAGCTGACCCACTAGTGCTTACATCAGGACTGAGAGCTCTTGAGAGAAGTACTGAGGCAGAGCGCTGTCATGTGTTCAGGAAGCTATATACAGCACCCTGCTGGCCCCTCCCACCAGCCATGATCTGCCTACATTGCATAGAGACCCAGTGATGATATTACAGAATCTAAAATATGGTATGTAATAAAAACAGAAAAGTTATAAAAGTTATAGGAAAAAAAAATCATTTACATGTTGATTAGAGGGAAAGGAGGACCAGGAAAGGCAAAATTAAATTTCAGCTGTAAATGTATTTGTAGAATTGGTCTAAGGCCTCTTGCACACTGCAGCCTGAAAAAGCTCAGTACAGCTTCCTTTATTTATTTATTTATTTATTTATTTATTTATTTATTTTTTACTGAGCTAAAATACAACCCATTAATTGTAACATGCCTATGCACACTGGCGCGTAAACAAGCGCTGTGCATTCTTTAGTGACAAAAAAAATTTAAAAATCTAATTTTTTTGGTCAGTAATTTACGCCTTATGCCCAAAAATATGCGCAAATGATCATTAAAATATTATGTCAAATGAGAACACGAGAATCATTTTTTGCAAAAATTTCTCCACAGCCTGTAGCCAATAGTACTGTTTAATTTGGAGAACATAGGAAAACACTTTTACCATAGGTGCGGCCGTAGCAGCCATCTTTAAAAGAGGAAGAAGCCATAAAAGTACATTTATGGCGAGTCCAACGCCTCTCTCTATGGTGTAATCTGCTTGATCCCGATACAAAAGCCAACATCTGACTGGTTACTTGCAATGGGCCCCTGCTGTTACTGTTAAAGAAGAACTCCACCCAGTGTAAGAATCACTTAGAAGGTGGCACTTTAAAAATCATAGGTGACCTCTCCAAATCTTGTGGGTGAATCATGTCAGAAGAGGAGGTCCCAGGCGAAGGACTCCTTGTCCGTTTGTCCAGATCAATAAAGTTCTCAGTGCTAAGATTTTACTGAATGCCACCAACTTTTTTAGACTGAGTGGAGGGTTCGATGTTGAGTGCACTTATCTTGTGTGTTTGCTGTTTAGACACGATACTGGTATTTTCCTTTATAGGCAAAAATCCATACATATATGTGAAGTGTTTTACCTGACAAAATATTTGTAACTCTGTCCAGTCTTGTGATTTAACAACCCCCTGCCACACTACGCATACAGGTGGTTACACCGCTCAGGGCAGCTGATAAAGCACTACAACTGGTCCTGTTGTAGTGGGACCAGGCCTCAGCTAAATGGGAGGGGGGGGGCAGCTTTATTGTTCATTTCTGCCTAAGTTAATTAATTTATTTTACTAGACCACACCCCTCGCTCCTACTTACCAGGACTTGAATTAAATTTTCCTGGGCCCCATCATGTCAACAGAGGGGTGCAGGAGTTGGGAGCAGAGGAGGGGCATTTTTCTAATTTCTGGGGCGCAGGTGGATAAAGTCAGTGCCACTGTTCCGCTGCATCTCGGGGGGGTTGGGCAGGGGGCTAGAGGCAGAGGTGGGGGGCTGGAGCCTTATCCAGAAGGCTGTACTGGTCCCATGATTTCTAACAGTAGCCCTGCCACTGTTCACTACTGCAGTTTCCTGGCCCCTGCCTGATTTGTGGCCTATGAAAAAGTATCCCCGTATTGTTCCTTCGTCCTCTTTTAGGCTGCCTAGGCCTCCTTTCCTCCAGCTCCCAGTGCCTGAAAACATTACTGTGCAATGCCATGAAGCCTGGCTGGCTCACTGCACAAAATCCTCCACTCTTCAGGGGGTTGTGGGAATGTAATACATAGCTCCCAACTGTCCCTGATTTCGAGGGACTGTCCCTGATTTGGAGCAATGTCCCTCTGTCCCTCATTCCTCCTCATCTGTCCCTCATTTTGGTCTGATCTATATAGTTGTATATAAAATGCACTTTTTTATTTTTCAAAAAGTGTTTCCCAGTGCTAAACCTTTCATCTAAATTGCTGTGATTGTTCATTTTAAAAGCCAATATAAAGGAATATTAGTGGTAAAAAAAGCACTTGTGGTTTTTTTTACCTTTTTTTTTTAGTTATGTCCTCTTTAAGGGGCGTGGCAGGGGGCGTTTTTTTAACCTTTTTTTTTTTAGTTATGTCCTCTTTAAGGGGCGTGGCAGGGGGCGTTTCCTATGCCTACATATGTTTGCTAGTGGGTGTCCCTCATTCCCATCTCAAAATGTTGGGAGGTATGTGTAATATAAAGACAGATTTCATGCAGTTCTTTCACCCTCTTGGAGGCTGCCTGCTGCGTGTTAGTGAATGTGCCCATTCACATGCAGGCGTTTAAGCCCCAAACTCCCGTCCCCACTGAAGCATAATTGCACTTTTTACGTAAATGCGTATAAACACGCATAAATATGCATAAATGCATTCTAGTGGCTAGAATAATTGAATACTCTAGCCAATAGAATGAGTTTATGTACATGTGTCTCTAATCGCCATGCGCATGTAAACATGCTTAAACACACATAATTGCACGCCAAAAATTACACTTTTTTTTTTTAAGCTTGATTTTTCTCCTAGCCCCTGGCTGAAAGATGTGTGTACACAAGAGTATTTTAATACGCCCGTGTGCATGAGGTCTAAATCGGATATCTGTAGAGAGAAGATAATATAAAGATAGATTTCAGGCAGTTATACTCGCTCATAGTGCAGAATCTTCCACTCTCAGTATGATATCTGCAGGGGATTGTAGGAAGATATGTAATATATTGTAACTTAAGGCTGGGTTGACAGCTATGCGAATATGGCAATTTGCATAGTAGGAGATTGTGACCTCTCTCTATGGAGGCGGTACACAGATCTCCACAGCGGCTCCGGTGCGATTTGCACAGGAGTCCTGTGCACTTTTGATTCGTTTCGGGTCCGAATTCAGCCAAAAATTCGGGCTGAAATCGGACCTGAAATTGTGAATAGAGACGCACCGGACTCCTGCTGGGAGCCGCTGTGTGTTATAGTGTGAACCCAGACTGACAGTCCTTATCGGTGGCAGCTAAATTCATTTTCTTTTTTAAAGGCTTTTTATTCGTCTTTATTTTCTCCTGGTTGAAACGTTTAGAGTCGTCCCTTTCCCTCAAATATGATTTGTTGCTGTGGGCAGAGATGCCAGCTGTCCCGGATTTGCCAGGATAGTCATACACAGTCAAAAGTATTGAGACACCTGCCTTTACACGCACATGAACTTTAATAGCATCCCAGACTTAGTCCGTAGGGTTCAATATTGAGTTGGCCCACCCTTTGCAGCTATAACAGCTTCAACTCCTCTGGGAAGGCTGTCCACAAGGTTTAGGAGTGTGTCTATGGGAGTGTTTGACCATTCTTCCAGAAGCGCATTTGTGGGGTCAGGCACTGATGTGGATGAGAAGGCCTGGCTCGCAGTCTCCACTCTAATTCATCCCAAAGGTTTTCTATCGGGTTGAGGTCAGGACTCTATACAGGCCAGTCAAGTTCCTCCTCCCCAAACTCACTCATCCATGAACCTCCCTTTGTGTTTAAAGTGTTTGTCCCAACACTTTAACTGATACATTTGCAGAACTGCTTATTCTTTTAAAAAACAGACTTACTGTCCGGATCATCAGGTGGAAACAAAGGAAAGGAAAGCTTAAAAGAAAACCAATGCAGCCACCACATCTAAGCATTGGTAAACATCAATATAATATTTGCTTTTGGATTTAATACCGCTTTAAGTCCTTAAAGTCTCAGCACCACACTAACTGATATATTAGTTTTTTATGGATTCTCACAGTAATGGCTACAATGGTGTACTGCCCAGTAGCCATTATTGGAGAGTTTCTCTGCTTTAGTTTTGGTGTGGAGTCCGCAAGAAGCCAGTAAAAATACCAGTGTTGAGTGGAAGGGCCATTTTCTCAGTGGCTGCCATTGTTTGTAATTCTGAAAAATTTTCCTGGCTGGATCAAGCACACAAATAAGGATGTCTGACTTCAATATGATGGCCAGGCTGGCAAATGTACTAACCGGACAACATCTTTAGAAGGGAATTGATGGCTACCAAACCATAAGAGCCCATTTATACTTAAAGGAGAACTACAGCCAAAGCACGTACAGCAGAACAAAGTGCACTCATGTGACCCTTTTTCAGCAGACAGTGGGCTGACCTCACAGAGCCAGTCTAAGCTGGGGCAAGATCGCATCATAATGGACAGGATCCGCCCACAACCCTGGACCGGCACCTGCCTCCGCCTCTCAGCAATCCACTGAGAGCCTGAGCCAGCCACTCCCACCCCCTCCACAGCCCAGCACTCCAGTGAGCAGGGGGGGGGGCAGAGCAACGATCAGCGGTGTTCGATCGCTCGGTTCTCAGTTTTAGAGCGGGTAAGGGACAGATGCAGCATGCACCTAGGTAAGTAGGATTCTTAAATGAAAAGTTCAGTATTTTTTTTTTTTTAAGTGATCTATTGCAGTGCGGTATGGTATATGTTACCATTTAAAAATGCAAGTGAATTTTTTTTTTTTGTAATGCACCACACCACAATGTATGGCATGTGCATTGTGTTGTCTGTAGAGCTCTACTGTATAGTGCATTAGGATTCCATTACCAGTTAATGGCACTGTGATGTACTGCACACAGAGCGGGTGCATCATCATGTGTTATGGTAACGGCTTGCCACAACGCACAAGTGTGAATAGGTTTGCTTTAGCTTATCACAGGGAAGCGATGACTGATCAGGGTTTGTCCACGCACATAATGTTTACAGTAACCATTCTCTTATGATGAATCTAAAACCAGGTACAAAAATGTAATATGATGCAAAAACCTTCTGTGTGCAACTCACCCCCTCTTTAACTTACCTGAGCACCATCTCAATCCAGCGATGTGCACAAGAGCATCTGTTCTTCTGGCTCTCTCCCTTCTCATTGGCTCCTGTTGCTGTCAATCACAGCCAGTGAGGAGGAAGCAGGGGGCAGGCTAAGCCCTGTTCTGTGTGTCAATTTACACACAGAGCAGGGCTTGGGAAAGAACAGACACACGAGTGCCCCCATAGCAAGCGGCTCAGGCACTCAGCAAGGGGGAGGATCCCACAGCACTGGCAGGGGATCCGAGAAATGGAGAATCAGGGCTGCTCTGTGCAAAACCATTACACAGAGCAGGTATATATAACATGCTTGTTTGTTTTTTTTGTTTTTTTTTTGTTTTCATTTTTTTAAATTACTTTATTATCACTTTAGCAGTTCTCAGACATGGTGGCTTCTATTACTAGTAAAAAAAAAATAAAATATATATATATATATATATATATATATATATACACCATAGTTTGTAAAAGTTATACCTTTTGCACAAAACAATCAATATACGCTAAAGCTGCGTACACACAAGTGAAATGTCCAATAGAAAAAGTCTGACGGAAGCTTTTCATCGTCTATTCTGATCGTGTGTATGCTTCATCAGGCTTTTTTTTCAAAAATTCTGATGGACCTAAAAATGAAACATGTTCTAAATATTTCCGACTGAACCGATTCCTATCGGGAAAACCGCTCATCTGTATGGTGTTCCGACGGTCCAAAAACGACGCATGCTCTGAAGCATGTACGAGATATTGGCTCCTCGCTATTGAACTTCCTTTTTCTAGTCCCGTCGTACGTGTTGTACGTCACCGCGTTCTAGACGGTCGGACTTTGGTGTGACCGTGTGTAGGCAAGACCGCTTGAATGGAATTCCGTGTACAGTATTGGTTGAGAGGCCAGGGTGCCTTCAGTGCTATTGTACCTTGATGAATCAGGGTCAGTATGGTCACTGTTCACATTGGTGATTTAGAGGGTAACTGCGCTAAAATCCTCATTAATTGTCAGCTTCTTGCTGTAAGGTATCAGCTCACTGGATTTCTGGCAGCATTATTTAGCAGGTATAATTTTTTTTTAAACTGATATAACAAAAATCTTTCGGCTGTATACTGAACAGACCAAAGGGGAGCAAATCAAATAAGTTATAACTCCAGCAAAAAAAAAAAATAGCAAATAAAAATGAATAGCCAATTAAAACATAGAAAGAACAAAGCCAGCTTTCCCCTCAATCCAAAGATTACTCCCGCAGTACTTTTTTCTGCCATCAGATGTCCTCAGCCTGATGGCCAGCATCATTCAATCCACTTCCTGTGAACCCAGGTTGTCCCGGACCCACCCCCAGCTTGTGACTGGACTGTGAACAGAGAAACAGCACAGTGATGAGCTCATCTCACCTTCACTCTGCTCTCTCCTCCTATTGGCATGCACCTTGTCAGCACATGAACTGATTGGCTCCTTGTGCTGCTTCTTCCTTTCACTCCTGCCCTGCTGTGTAGGAACTCCAAATGGCTGATAGCAGGTTATCTGTAGGTACTTACAGTGTTTGCCATCATAAAAAAAAACATTTGATGTATTAATGAATACAAATTAAATTTGTATCTATTCTATCTTCCTTGGAGTTTCTTTCTACATCCACTTTAATAACCGTTTCTGATTGGCCAACAATTGCTTTGTAAACAACCCTTGGAAGGGACGGAGCCCGCCTGATCTCATTGTGGAGGGATAGACACTGTCTAACATTTTATAGTAATTTATTACACAGGACCATCTCTCATTCTTTGCATCCACCCATTCAGAAATGACACAAATGGACAAAAAGTCTCTCTTTAGAAGAGGATTATTGTATCATTTTGCCTAATGATCCTAATGGGTAGGATTTAGGGTAAGGAACAATCCTCAGCTGGAAGAAGAAGAGCCTGGGCGGCGCCATGTGATACTCAGGATATCAGCTGCATCTCAAGCTGTCATGGAAGGAAATTGGCCAAAGTGCTTTTTTTTTATAATGCCATCTTTGGTTTTGAACAGGAAATCGCTTACAGTGTGTCTTTAGAATGTTCTGATTTTTTTCTAATGTTTGTGGTTAAAAAAAAAAAAACACAGGAAAAGGCAGTTATTTGTGTGTAATTAAAATAAGAGATCCACTTTGAACATTAAAGAGACCCTGTCACCTTGCCCTTTAACTACTTCAGCCCCGCAAGATTTGGCTGTTGAATGACCAGGCCATTTTTTGTGATTCGGCACTGCATCACTTTAACTGACAATTGCGCGGTCGTGCGACGCTGCACCCAAACAAAGTTGATGTCCTTTTTTTCCCCACAAATAGAGCCCCTGCGGTTTTTTATTTTTTGCGCTATAAACAAAAAAAGAGCGACAGTTTAAAAAATATATATATATATATTTTGTAATTTTTGCTATAATAAATATCACCATTTTTTTTCATCTTTTCTCAGTTTAGGGCGATATGTATTCTTCTACATATTTTTGGTAAAGAAAATATCACTAAGCGTATATTGATTGGTTTGCGCAAAAGTTATTACGTCTACAAAATAGGGGATAGATTTATAGCATTTTTATTATATATATATATTTTTTTACTAGTAATGGCGGCGATCTGCAATTTTTATCTTGACTGCGATATTATGGCGGACACATTGGACAATTTTGACACATTTTTGGGACCATTGGCATTTATACAGCGATCAGTGCTATAAAAAATGCATTGATTACTGTAAAAATGTCACTGGCAGTGAAGGGGTTAACACTAGGGGGCGATCAAGGGGTTAATTGTGTTCCCTGGGAGGCGATTCTAACTGAAGGGGGAGGGGACTGACTGGAGGAAGTGACATGGCGTGGTTCCTAGCTAATAGAAACACACGATCTGTCATTCCTCTCAGAACAGAACACAGATTTGTGTGTTTACACACATACTTTCGTGTTCTGTCCCTCGCTATCGCTCTTGGCCGGCGGTCATCACGACCGTTGGCCACGAGTATTGGCACCCCCGCTGTGCAGCGGGTGCGTGCGCCTGCTATCCCGATCCCGCGAGCGGACGTATAGCTACGACGGTTCGCGGGATCGTGCCGACCTGTATTATGATGTCGGCAAGCGGTTAAGAATCTCTTTAAAGTCTCTTTAAAGCCTGACCACCTTATACTCACCTTCACAGCGCTGCCCCGCCACTTCACAAAATATCTGGAATCAGCTAGTGTCAGAGCTTACATGGGCAGAAATTATAATTTTGTTACCCCCTCTGTCATGTAAAGTCCTCAGACTTAAACTGCATACATGCTATACAATTTTCTTTAGATTTTTTTTTTTCCTTTAGATTTACCAAAACCATTTAATATGAGGTCAAACCTAAACACACCTCAACACAGTTGAAGGTAAATCTATAGGAAATCTAGCAAAAGTTGTATAGTGTGTATCTAGCTTTAGGTTTTATTAGGCTGCTAGGCCCATGTACTGCATAATTGGAAGGAGGTCACGTGCTCTGCCATACCCCGGAAGTATCAGGGATTTTGTGGTAGCTGTGACAGAGAAAGATGCAGTGGGCAAGTGCTGCAAAACAAAGTACACTATATTGCCAAAAGTATTGGGACGCCTGCCTTTACACGCACATGAACTTTAATGGCATCCCAGTCTTAGTCTGTAGGGTTCAATATTGAGTTGGCCCACCCTTTGCAGCTATAACAGCTTCAACTCTTCTGGGAAGGCTGTCCACAAGGTTTAGGAGTGTGTCTATGGGAATGTTTGACCATTCTTCCAGAAGCGCATTTGTGAGGTCAGGCACTGATGAGAAGGCCTGGCTCACAGTCAATGCTCTAATTCATCCCAAAGGTGTTCTATCAGGTTGAGGTCAGGACTCTGGCCAGTCAAATTCCTCCACCCCATACTTGCTCATCCATGTCCTTATGCACCTTGCATTTTGCACTGGTCCAATCATTTGGTGGAGGGGGATTATGGTGTGGGGTTGTTTTTTTTTTTAGGGGGTTGGGCTTGGCCCTTTAGTTCCAGTTAAGGGAACTCTTAAGGTGTCAGCATACCAAGACTTTTTGGACAATTTCATGCTCCCAACTTTATGGGAACAGTTTGGCGATGACCCCTTCCTGTTCCAACATAACTGCGCACCAGTGCACAAAGCAAGGTCCATAAAGACATGAATGAGCTAGTTTGGGGGGTGAGGAACTTGACTGGCCTGCACAGAGTCCTGACTTCAACCTAGGGTCGCCACCTTATCCCTTTACCTGGACACATATGAATTACACAGGTTCTGAGGCTAATTTACTGCAGATAAGGCACCATGTGAGTTTAATTGCCACCTTAATCAGCCACAGAACCTGTGTAATTAATGTTTTTGGTTGTAAAGGGATGAGGTAGCAACCGTACTTCAAACTGATAGAACACCTTTGGGATGAATTAGAGTGGAGACTGTGAGCCAGGCCTTCTCGTCCAAAATCAATGACGGACCTCACAAACATTCCCATAGACACAGGCATTTAAGGCATGGTACCTATATAACGTGTTTTCCTCTATCTTTTTGGAATGTTTTTGCCCTTCATGAGATCTTGACCATAAAAATGGGTTATCTGTATCCTCAAAGAAATGGATATCTGTATCCTGAACCAGACCCTCAGGTGTGTCTTTTCGCATGTTATTGCGATACACTTTAATGCACACAGTTCCGGGACAGGTTTATTCAGCACCCAGGGCAAGGATGCGGAACTGCACCCCCCCCCTTCCCTGCTGCTAAGGAGTGCCAATAATTTAGAATGGAACCCCTATGCTCAACTACAGTAGGTAGAAAAGCACTGATGCTACAGTGTGCACATGCCATATATTTCACTGTACTGCATTAAAAATGCTAAAGAGATTTTTTTTTCTTCATCGTCATGTATTGGCAGCCTATTTTAAATAAATGCACTTGTGGTGATGCACCTCAATGAATTGTTTTGGAGTAAAGGGGCCCTAAATGTACTAGCCATGTGATAGGACAGATGTCACCCTAATAAAAATGAATGTCATGATTTAGGCATCATTCTCACGAGGCGGATCCGCTGCCACGGGTCCGCCTCAGTCCGCCAGCTCAGCGGGAGATCTCTCCGTTGATCTCCGCTGAGCCGGCGGATGACAGGTCTCTCTCTGCTCACTGAGCGGGGAGGGGCCTGTCGAGCGCCACTGCTTCCTATGGAGAGATCAGACGAAAACAGACAGCATGTCCGTTTTCATCAGATCTCACCCGATCCGCCAGAGACGGATGCGAACGTAGGGCCATCCGTCTGCTTTTAGCAGATCGTCCGTCAGCAGACATGCCACCGCTGACATCCGTCGCTCCATAGACTAACATGGAGCGCCCGTTCAGGTCCGCCGACACAACTGACAGGCAGACCTGAACGGTCCGACAGTGTGAAAGGGGCCTTAGAAAGACATAATCATAGTACAGGGGGGTGGTTATCACAAGAATGCTTTTCATTCAGGCCATACAGATCAGGGCTCTGAAAAGGAGGCTCCATATTTGTGGTTATTATTATTATTTTTATTATACAGCATTTATATAGTGCCAACAGTTTGCGCAGCACTTTACAACATGAGGGCAGACAGTACACTTACAATACAAATCAATACAGGAGGCAGAGGGCCCCGCTCGTTAGAGCTTACAATCTAGAAGGGAGGGTCAAGTGGAAACAAAAGGTAATAACTGTGGGGGATGAGCTGATGGAGAAAATGAAAATACAGTTGTTAGGTGTGGGTGGGATAGGCTTCTCTGAAGAGGAGGGTTCTCGGGGATTGTCTAAAAGCTAATAGAGTAATAGATAAGCGGACAGATTGGGGTAAGGCATTCCATAGGATTGGAGAGGCTTTGGAAAAGTCCTGGAGGCGAGCATGGGAGGAGGTGACGAGGGAGCTAGAGAGCAGGAGGTCTTGAGAGGAACGAAGAGAACGAGTAGGTTGGTATTTAGAGACTAGGCTATTGATGTAGCTGGGGGCTAAATTGTGGATGGCTTTGTAAGTAGTTGTTAGTATTTTGAATTTATTTTGTTGGGTGAGCGGAAGCCAGTGGAGGGATTGACAGAGAGGGGGAGTAGACACAGAGCCATTGGTAAGGTGGATGAGTCTGGCAGTAGCATTCATAATGGATTGAAGAGGTGATAGACTATGTAGAGGTAAGCCAATGAGAAGGGAGTTGCAGTAGTCGAGGCGAGAGATGACCAGCGAGTGAATTAAGAGCTTTGTTGTGTCATTGGTTAGAAAGGGGCGTATTTTGGAGATGTTGCGGAGGTTGAGGCGGCAGGATTTGGAGAGTGATTGGTGGGAGAGGAGAGTTCAGAGTCCAGGACTACACCTAGATCCTTGGCATACAGGGATGGGTTTATAGTTGTGCCATTGATTTTGACCGAGAGATCAGGGAAAGGGGCATATGGGGGAGGAAAAATTGTAAGTTCGGTTTTGGATAGATTGAGTCTGAGGAAGTGGTGTGACATCCAGACTTGTTGCAAAACATTAAAGTTTTCTAGTTCAGTTATATACTCTGCAAGGATTTTAGCATGCTTCAGGCTCTTACCTGCCTCTGTGCTGCAGATACAGTACAGGCCACCCCACCAATTTCTTTCAACCAAGTGCTAAGAGTGTGGAGTGGGAGATTCTACCTGCTATAGTCACATTACTGTTGTAATAAGAGTATAATGGCTAGGACATGGGTGTCCAACGTGCAGCCCTCCAGCTGTTGTGAAACTACAAGTTCCGTCATGCTTGCAACTGTCAGCCTTGTAATGCCTGTAAGGACCTTCCTTGCGATGCCTCATGGGTCCTGTAGTTCTGCAACAGCTGGAGGGCCACCGGTTGGACACCCATGGGCTAGGAAAAAGCATCACATGAAATTTCTGGGGAGGATTTTGTGTAAGTAGTGTATAAGACAGCGATTTCCATAGTTGCAAGGAAAAAAGCACACTGGGCAAGAAGGAAGAGGTATAATACCTATCCTGGCACCTCTAGGAATCTCTTATGCCTGCTCCCCTGTTGTGTCCTTGCAGCTGGTGGGTTGAACCGCGTTGTGCAGCGGGGGACACAGACATCTGACACTCGCAGAAGAAGATTCTTTGCCCTGTGTGGCTCTGCAAGAGGGCAAATATTGGAGGTGAGGGGACGGGTATTTACTTTTCCTCCCCAATTTTTTGGTGAATCTAAATTAGGTTTACAGTCCAACTCCAAAAATGACAAAAAAACTACTCTTGCAGTGCCCCCCCCCTCCCCTCAGCACTGCAAGTTTTAAATACTTGGTAAAGAATAACTCAGTTTTGTTGAGGAAAATCCTCTGGGTAATCAATGTAAATTGCAAGGATTAAAAAACTTTTTTGCAGATTCCTACCCGTTTCCACTCTAAAGAATTAGCGATTTGTTTGACAATGTCCTTTGCAGACTGATTCTGAATGGGAGGGGCTGGTTCATCCTAATCACCTCTGTGGTGCACTCTGTGTTCTGATTACAGGGTCTGCATCCCTTTAGAAGTATTTAACCATTGATGAGAATCTAACCAAAAATATAATTTTAATTGGAGAGGATGTCTAAAATCTGGCTTGTATCTTGGTGCAGACGTCTATAAAAATCTGTGAGCCAAACACACATGCAGGGAATTACATTTTTGGAGAACTTTTGACCACCAATGCTCAGAATGCCTTAAGGTTGCCATATTGCATTCAATTTTGCAAAAATTACAGCGCTGCAGATTGTAATGGAAGGGTCATTTTTTAATAATATTAAATTATGATATAGCTAATGTACTATTTGTAAATGCTATATATTTTTTTAATCTGCTTTTATCGTTTTCTACGAAAGTGAAAATACTCTTTAACTCTCTAGTCTAGGGGCTAAGGAATAAGGTGTAATACCTGCCTATTCCTCGTTCCATCTGTAGAACCAGTTCCCTGAGGCCTCTTCTATTAGATGCAGCCACACAATGACCTCATCAAGTACAATACAGGACCAATAGCTCTGCACTGTTCAAGAAGACAATGAGGGAAAAAAAAGAAAAAAAAAAAAGACAATGAGGGAATATCCATAACCCAGAGTGGAGGAGAGTGCCAGGGTGACGAGTGAGGCAGTCATTACCCCTTATTCCTTATCCCCTGAAATGTATCAGTATTTAATCCTTGCAGTGGTGCGCCACTGCATTGCAAGGGTCAAGTTTGACAATTCCTGGAGTTGATCTTTAATAAAAGTGGAGTTACTCTTTAAATGTTCCTGCTACCATCAGGATCCCCCTGTCTAATCTCCATCCAGCATTTCCTGTACAGTATTGATACAAACTGCTTTCATAATAGTCATATAGAGGTTCCTAAAAAATAAATTATATATAATGTTTTTAGACATCTGATTATCACACCTATATGAGCTTATTGGACATTTAATTTCATTTCTATAGAGTTGTCCCTTTTTGTGGCTATAACAGCCTCCGTTCTTCTGGAAGGCTTTACACAAGATTTTGGAGGCTGTCTGCGGGAATTTGTGCCCATTCATCCAAACTAGCATTTGTCAACTGATGTCGTACAAGAAGATCTGGCTTCCAGTTCGTCCCAGAAGGCCTGAGGTCAGGACACTTGCCAAACCATGTCTTAATGGCTTTGTACAGAGGGGCACAGTCATGGTGGAACAGAAAAGGGTCTTCCCCAAACTGTTACCACAAGGCTGAAAAAGCACAATTGTCTAAATTGTCTTTGTGTACTGGTACAATACCCTCCACTGTAAACACCTGAACTCAGTCATTAGGAGGGTGGGCTTGGTGTTTGACAAACTTTTGGCCATATAATATGCACTCGTTTTATCCAAATGTATGCCAAATGCTATTGCTGCCTTCACAATTTGCTATGAGACCCATATCAGTTGTCAGAGGCTATAGGTACCCCCTTGCAAGCACAAACCTTTAAAATAAAAGGTCTAGTTTACTGTCCTTCAGATTTTGAGGGTGTCAGACTGTGGCTAGTTGGAATAGAAACTGCCTTAGTGTTAAAGGGAGTAAACATGTCCCATCATTGGTATTAGTAGGAGGAATAGTGCCCTATTGTTTGGTATCAGGGGAAGGAATAGTGCCCCATTGTTGGTATCAGGGGAAAGACTAGTGCCGCATCACTCGTGTCAGTAGGAGAAATAGTGCCCAGTCATTGGAGTAAGTCAAAGAAACAGTGCCCCATCATTAGTGTCAGTGGGAATAATTAGAGTTGCCACCTCATCCCTTTAAACCCGAACACATATGAATTACACGGGTTCTGAGGCTAATTAAATGCAGATAAGGCCCCAAGTGAGTTTAATTACCAACTTAATCAGCCACAGAACCTGTGTAATTAATGTGTGTTCGGGTTTAAAGGGATAAGGTGGCAACCCTAGGAATAATAGTGCCTGGTCTTTGGTGCCAGTGGGAGGAAAAGTGCCCCAAAGGCCAGATAAAGGCAAACAAAGGGCTGCAGTTTGGAAACCACTGGTCTATATGATTGGATTTGAACTGAATGCATTTCTTAGGAAGATCCTTGGATTACATGGTTGTTTTTAAATCTAAATTGCATTGTACAAATAGATTGTGATGTCTGTGTGTGTGTGTGTGTCAGCTTAAAGCTTTGATATAATTTTTAAACCAGAGTTACAAAAAAAAAAACAAAAGGAATCTGTCTGCTCCTTCAGTGTGGTCACAAAATGGCATTGCATTCAGTGATAACTTTCCAAAGTATCAGAAGATCCAGAGGAACAGATGATTTGAGATTTATTAACATGACCCACTGCATGAGGCAGGGAATGCTCCTCAACCCCTCTCAATGAACTCTAATGCCCTGTACACACAACCGGTTTTACCGTCGGAATAAACTCTGAAGGTTTTTCCAAAAGAATTCCGCTCAAGCTGTCTTGCATACACACGGTCACACCAAATTCCGACCGTCCAGAACACGGTGACGTACAACACGTATGACGGGACTAGAAAACGGAAGTTCAATGGCCAGTAGCCAATATCTTCTGTCTCGTACTTCCTTCAGAGCATGTGTAATTTTTGGTGCGTCGGAACAGCATACAGACGAGTGGTTTTCCCGATAGGAAAAATATAGAACATGTTCTCTATCTAAGTCCATCTGAATTTTCGATGGGGCACAGACACAGTCGGAATATACAATGTAAAGCTCCCATCGGACTCTTTCTGTCGGAATTCCGCTCGTGTGTACGCGGCATTACAGTCTGTTATACTGCTTGGTGGTTTAAATCAGAAAAGATAAAGAGAATCCCAGGACTGGAGTAATCTATATCTTTACTGGTCAGATTGCTTTACAGTACATGCAAATCTAGACTTTGCCAGAAAAGTTGTTAATCACCTTGCCTCCAAGGTCCCTCATTAGTCTTTTAGGGCGCACATCATATTACTGTATATCATAAGATTACTCATATACCTAGTATGCTGACTTCACACCAATGTCTTGTAGTAACATGCTTTACCACAACACACAGCACTTTGTGTGATGTCATTCTTTTAGATCAGGGGTCTCAAAACTTTCTAAGCAAAGGGCCAGTTTACTGTCTTTCAGGCTTTAGGGGGACCAAACTGTTACCAGTAGGAGTAGAAAATGTCCCGGCATCAACGCCCCTTCATGGGTTTTAATGGGCGGAATAGGGCCCATTGTTGATATCAATGAGAAGAATAGTGCTAAATCATTGGTGTCAGTTGGTGGAATAAGGCTCCAAAATTTTGCAACTCAGTTAAAACCTGTGTTGTAGTACATAGGCTGTCAATTTAAAATAATTGGGCTGCCTTAACATGTATATGGGTAACATGCAAAATACTGTATGGTTAACTCAGTGAAAAAGTGTGAGGGTGCCCTTATTAATCCTTATGATTGCCATCCTCCTCTCTGCATGATGTTTGGTTTTGCTAGTATTTTCTTTGAAACTCAATGAAATTTTGCATACCGAAGTTGTACAAATGATTGTACCAGAGATGCCGATATAGGCTCCTCTCCTATACTAAAATGGCTTACTCTGATTTCACTGCACACTGTGAGCTTCTCACAATGTGTATTAGAAGCTGCAGCAAGCCAGATAGAGCCAGCCTCATTTCCTGGCTGTTTCCATCCAAGCCCAACTTTACCTGGCCTACCCTTTCATTCATTGGGGGCTCAGCATCAAATATGTGCGTTACCCAAGGTGGTCTGCATGCTAATATAGCTTGTCTAGGAATGCCCACTTCTCCAGACTGGCATCCACCCCATCAAGGCACTTTGATATTTACATAATTCCTTCCAAGAACCAGCCCACTTGCATCATGGGTGAGGGTTCTTGTAAGGGGTACTGAGGCAAGGTGCTATGACATTTTCGGGAAGTTACGTACAGCACCCTGCTGGCCCCTCTGATCAAACATGATTTGCCAGCATTGCATAGAAAAGCACAGAAGCCTAGTGATGACATAAACGGTATGTCATGAAAACAGAAATGTTTGTTTAAAAATACCATTAGCATGTTAATGAAGGGGAAAGAAGGAAATATGAGATTAAGCTTCAATAATGGTTTAAAGAGACATTACAAAGATTCAAGAAAACTGCCTACAGGAAAGGTTCTGCGTTGTCCTGAGTGACTCAACCTTCAGACTGATGTGACAGCAAATGGGTTAATCCTGCAGGCAGCTTGGGCTTGAGCAGACCTCCAGGCCTGCTGTAATTAGTACTTGCAGGTGACCTGGTCCCTTCTATTAAGGTCAATTTCTCTGCTGTGTTCTGTTTTGTCCCAAGTCTTTTCTTCTGATTGTTTCCTGCTCTCTGATATAGGAAAAGCATTGCAAAAATGGGACTGTTGGCAACCAGTTAGGTGCCTTTGTAAAACATAAAACTTGATTGGTTGTTCAGTGCAACAACATTACTTCTATTCCTGTTTTTTCAATGAGAAAATCGTTGTGATCTTCATGAAAATGTATTTCATTTTTACTGTAAAAATTCTCCTTTGCCTAAAGTGGACCTATCATCAGCTATAATTTTTTTTTTTTTTAATGTTATGTACATGCTAAGTATTATGTTAGTGAAGCACTTCCAGCCATTTATTGCCTCTCACAGACAACACAGTACTCCTGACAATGCCTTCATTTGCTTTTCTTTCCAGGACGGCTCCATCTTTGTTTAGGGATTATCCAGGGTCACCATGACACCATCTCCTTCCTGGACTAAGATGCTTGCTCAATGATGGCACAATTATGAAAATCCTGGTACCTGTGCAGTTCTTAGCTGTGTCCACAAATATCCCATAAAGATCAACCCCTGCTGCAGCCTCCCACCTTATGACTTGTTACAATGTTGCAGTCTGATCAATGGGGGAGAGGCGACTGAGGAAAGGCTTCCTCCTGCCTGCAGCAAACTGATGACATCATCTCAGCTTAAGCAAAGTCACTGTTTGGAGATCAAGGATGGTTGTTTTAATGATAAATGCTGGAGGCTTTATGAAAAATCATACTGTTGCTGTATAGTGTGGCATGTCAGGAATTTGGTCATGCAGAATTGTAAAGTTACTGATAGGTCCACTTTAACAGTGTAAAAGGACCACTAACTTGCACAGTGACAGTAATTTTCAAACATCGGAAGCTCAATCAATTAAAATATTCCGATTTCCATACACAATACCATGCCGCAATGGTCTAGATCTAGTTGTTTGTTCAGGACTCCACATTTTCCTCATTGTGGTTACTCCTTTGCAGTATTGTTTTGCCTTTGATAAAATGCCATACTTTGGACAAAGCCAGGATCAATAAATACTTTGATTTTTGAAACAATGGTCTCTCTGTCTAAGGATTTGTACATAAATGCACATGCTTTCTCATCCCCCACTCTTGGTGTACTTCATTATTAAGATGGAGATACCAACATTTTTCAGAAGCTGTGATTCTGCAGACTTTGCTGCAAGCCTACCTAGGTTCCTCCCACTCTCATCAGCTGCTCACAGAGCAGTCACTTGTGCTGCAAGTCTAATGTCTACTAGAATCTGGTATGTGTCAACCTAAAGTAGCCTTTTACAATAAAGGTTCCATGGTGTCCTAGTGTTCCTCCAGAGTTTGCTAGGGGTTCATTGAACAATGAGAAGTTTCTGCTAACTATAATCAATTATCATTTTAGCCATCGGGGAGTCATGCACGGTCATTCTTCTCTTTGACCAACAGTTTAAAGATCCCTACAACAATACAAGAAGGCTCTTCTCCACTTCCCACCTATAGCACTATATAAGAGGGCCCTTATGAAATCACCACCTATGCACCCATATAAGACGGTCCTTCTCCATTGTTTACCTATATACTTATATAGAAATGTCCTTCTCCACTGACCATCTATACAACTATATAAGAATGCCCATCTAGACTGACCACTTATGCAACTATAAACGCAGGACCTTCTCTATTGACCATCTAGATAACTATATAGGAAGGCCCTTCTTCACTTACCACCTATACAATGATATAAGAAGGCCCCTTTCTACTTACTACTTATAGAAATATATAGGAAGGCTTATCTACACCATCCACCTATACAAGAAGTCCCTTCTCCACTGACCAGCTACACAACTATATAAAAATGCTTTTCAACACTGACCACTTATACAACTATATATTGTAAGAAGGTCCCTCTCCGCTAACCACATACACCTATATAAGAAGAACCTTCTCCACTGACCACCTATACAACCATAAAAGAAGGACCTTCTGCATTGATATAGGAAGGCCTTTCTTGACCAGTCACTTATACAGCTATAGTATATGAGAAGGCCTTTGTCCACTGATCACCTATACAACCAAACTATGTTACCAAAAGTATTGGAATGCCTGCCTTCACACGCACATGAACTTTAATGGCATCCCAGTCTTAGTTTGTAGGGTTTAATATTGAGTTGGCCCACCTTTTGCAGCTATAACAGCTTCATCTCTTCTGGGAAGGCTGTCAACAAGGTTTAGGAGTGTGTCTATGGGAATGTTTGACCATTCTTCCAGAAGCGCATTTGTGAGGTCAGGCACTGATGTTGGACCCAAAGGTGTTCTATTGGGATGAGGTTTGGACTCTGTGCAGGCCAATCAAGTGGCCCTGGTTCACACTGGAGCGTTTTGACATGCAATTTTTTTGCGATTTCAGGCTGAGATTTACATTGACATCTGTGCAGAAACTGTCTCTGAAATTGCGGCCAAAATCAGGACTGACATGCGGGAGTTATATTGTCGAGTTCAGCTGAACTCACACGGCCTAATTCCCGCAGCTCAGTGTGAACCTGGGCTAAAGGCCTGGCTCGCAGTCTCCACTCTAATTCATCCAGAAGGTGTTCTATCGGGTTGAGGTCAGGCAGGTCAGTCAAATTCCTCCACCCCTAACTCACTCATCCATGTCTTAATGGACCTTGCTTGTGCACTGGTGCACACTCATGTTGGAACACGAAGGGGCCATCCCCAAACTGTTCCCAGAAAGTTGGGAGCATGTAATTGTTCAAAATGTCTTGTTCACTGAAACTAAGGGGCCAAGCCTAACCCCTGAAAAACAACCCCACACAATAATCCTCCTCCACCAAATGATTTGGACCAGTGCACAAAGCAAGGTCCATAAAGACATGGAGGAGCGAGTTTGGGGTGGAGAAACTTGACTGGCCTGCACAGTCCTGTCCTCAACCCGATAGAACACCTTTGGGATGAATTAGAGCGGAGACAGCTAGGCTTTCTCGTCCAACATCAGTGCCTGACCTTACAAATGTGCTTCCGGGAGAATGGTAAAACATTCCCATATACACACTCCTAAACTTTGTGGACAGCCTTTCCTGGAAGAGTTAAAGGTGCAAAGGATGGGCCAATTCAACATTGAACCTTACGGACTAAGACTGGGATGCCATTAAAGTTCATGTGTGTGTAAAAGCAGGTGTCCCAATACTTTTGGTAATATAGTGTATATTTGAAGGCCTGTCTCCATTGACCAACCATACAACTATATAAGAAGGCCCTTTTCCATTGACCATCTATACCTCTATATAGGAAGGCCATTCTTGACTGGTCACTTATACAGATATATGAGAAGGCCTTTGTCTACTGATCACCTCTACACCTTTATAAAAAAATCCTTCACCATTGACTACCTATACACCTATATAGAAATGCACTTCTCCACTGGCCACGACTATAACTATATAAGCAGGCCCTTCTCCACTGATCACCTATACAACTATATAGTAAGGCCTTTCTCCACTAACTACTTATACAACTATATAAGAAACCTTATCTCCACGGACCACTTGTACAACTATATAAGAAGGCCCTTTTACAATGACCACCTATGCAACTGTATAAGAAGGCTCTTTTACAATAACCATCTATACACCTATATAAGAAGGCCCCTCTCCACTAACTACCTATATGCCTATGTAAGAAAGCCCTTCTCAACTGACCACTTGTACAACTATACAATAAGGACCTTTCTAGTGACCACCTGTGGAACTATATAGATATGTCCTTCTCCACTTACCACCTATACAACCATAAAAAAAGGCATTTCTCCACTGACCAGTTCTACAATTATATAGGAAGGCTTGTCCCCACTGACCATCTATAAGACTATATAAGAAGGCCCTTCTCCACTTACTAGCTATACAATTATTTAGGAAGTCCCTTCTCCACTGACTATGTTCAAAAATATATAAGAAGGCCCCTATCCACAGACCATCTACACAACTATACAGTATATGAAGACTCTTCTCCACTAACCACCTATACAGTTAATTAGGAAGGCCCTTCTCCATTGACCACCTATACAACTAATATAAGAAAGCTCTTCCTCACTCAACACCAATGTAGGAGAGCTGATTTCACTGACCACCAAAAAAGTCTATTCTGCTCTGACCACCAATGTAAGGAGGCAAGTCACTGACCGCCAATGAAAAGGGCACTTTTCCACTGACTGTCAAAGCAATTGGGCATGTCTTCATTGATCGCAATGTAAGGCAATACACTTTTTACTGTCTGCATTTGTTTATGATGATTCATGTTATTCTTATTGCTTTAATTTTACTCAATGGAAATTATTTTGTGGTGTAGAGCAGCCCTGGGTGCCAAATATGCTGAGTGCATTACATTCCTTTTTCATTTATTCTTTTACCTACAGCTTATGCCGCGTACACGCGGTCAGACTTTTTGGCTACAAAAGTCCGACGGACAATCCGATCGTGTGTGGGCTTCCCCGGACTTTCAGCGGACTTTTCCAGCCTCAAATCTGACGGAAGTTTTGGAACATGCTTCAAATCTTTACGTCGTAACTCCGCCGGACCCAGAAATCCGCTCATCTGTATGCTAGTCCGACGGACAAAAACCAACGCTAGGGCAGCTATTGGCTACTGGCTATCAACTTCCTTAGTTTATTCCGGTGTACGTCATCACGTACGAGTCCGTCGGACTTTTGTGTGAACGTGTGTAGGCAAGTCTAGTCGTTAGAAAGTCTTTTGAAAGTCCGCCAAAAGTCCATCGAAAGTCTGTCGAAAGTCTGTTGGACGCTGAAAAGTCCGACCGTGTGTATGCGGCATTACTGTTTGTACTAATGAACTGTGTATTACGTGTAGAAATATGAATCATTCCCAGTGACCTAAACTCTATTTCAAGGGTGCCTCCAGGTTAAAGAGGTTTAGAAAGGCAGATCTAAAGATAGATTTCAGGTAATAATGCTGCATAGTAACATGTTTCTCTGACTTGTCAAGGGGCGCTGGCAGGAACCTAAGGGTGTCTGTGAAGGTTCTCATTTATCTAGATCATGGTATACTTTGTAGTGGTTAGTTACATTCAACTTGATTTGTTCTATGAAGTTAAAGACATGTTGAAGTTTCCACTGATTAGACTGGAGCTGAGGAAGCTACTTGATGAGTTGTAAAACGTCTTCACCATTACTGAACAAGTTCAGTTGAATGTGGATGACTACTAACTTAGTGAAGCTCATAGTGTTTTTATACATATTTTTCAGGAGCTGGCCTATGAAGTTCAGGACAGCCATTGGCATTTCGTGTGTCTGTTGTTGGACTATGCATCCTCACCAGTAGGTCATGTTGTAACACATCCATTGGCTGGAGAGTTACAAGCTGCAAGTGGCAGTTTGGATGACCTGGCTTCAGTCAGAGAATTGTGGCTCTGCCGCTAACGAGCCACAAATTGCCTTTGTTGTGTGCCACGTTTACAATTGTCATTCTACCTCATGGTAAACTCTTCTGGTGCCCAGACTGGACCAGAACTCCAGAACTGTGTTTGTGCTGCTGAAAATGGGACTTCGCCGCCATCTCTGGTGCCGATACAGCCTTTTTTCAGCCTGAGTTTAGAGAATACAATGAACTCATTCAGTCTTTTTTTTTTCTTGTCTATTCCACTAAACGGTTTATTTCCTAATAAAATCAGTGGATAAAAAAACACTGGCTGTCTGTGTGATTCTATTGGTAAAATATTTTTCTTTTTATACAGCTACAGTAAAAATGAAAGCTACTTTTTTTTTTTGTTTTTTTTTTTTATATATTTTTGTTTCTCGTTTGTGCTTGTGACTTCTGTCCAGTGGCTAGGGACCCCAATAACTATCCCCATTAAAGTCAGTGGGACCCGAACGTCAAAAATCAAAAGTGCCCATTTTAAAGGCTTATATGCAATTAATTGGGCATACAATGGTTATAGGGTCCGGGTCCTGCCCTGGGGGGATATGTATCAATAAAAAAAAAGTTGGTGAAAAACATCATTTTTAAAGCATAAAAATGAAAAATTCCTTCCAATATAGTGCCTGGGGGGGGGGGGGGGTCCCCTTAGTCTACCTGTAGAGTGGAAGATCTGTACCATGTCTAGAATCTGCTGCAGCAATAGTTGCATTTGGCTACAAATGCAATAACTGGCTACAAGGGCGTGTTCAGAGGGTGGTGATAAATGGGGAGTACTCAGAATGGTCAGGGGTGGGTAGTGGGGTTCCCCAGGGTTCTGTGCTGGGACCAATCCTATTTAATTTGTTCATAAACGACCTGGAGGATGGGATAAACAGTTCAATCTCTGTATTTGCAGACGATACTAAGCTAAGCAGGGCAATAACTTCTCCGCAGGATGTGGAAATCTTGCAAAAAGACCTGAACAAATTAATGGGGTGGGCGACTACATGGCAAATGAGGTTCAATGTAGAAAAATGTAAAATAATGCATTTGGGTGGCAAAAATATGAATGCAATCTATACACTGGGGGGAGAACCTCTGGGGGAATCTAGGATGGAAAAGGACCTGGGGGTCTTAGTAGATGATGGGCTCAGCAATGGCATGCAATGCCAAGCTGCTGCTAATAAAGCAAACAGAATATTGGCATGCATTAAAAGGGGGATCAACTCCAGAGATAAAACGATAATTCTCCCGCTCTACAAGACTCTGGTCCGGCCGCACCTGGAGTATGCTGTCCAGTTCTGGGCACCAGTCCTCAGGAGGGACGTACTGGAAATGGAGCGAGTACAAAGAAGGGCAACAAAGCTAATAAAGGGTCTGGAGGATCTTAGTTATGAGGAAAGGTTGCGAGCACTGAACTTATTCTCTCTAGAGAAGAGACGCTTGAGAGGGGATATGATTTCAATTTACAAATACTGTACTGGTGACCCCACAATAGGGATAAAACTTTTTCGCAGAAGAGAGTTTAATAAGACTCGTGGCCACTCATTACAATTAGAAGAAAAGAGGTTTAACCTTAAACTACGTAGAGGGTTCTTTACTGTAAGAGCGGCAAGGATGTGGAATTCCCTTCCACAGGCGGTGGTCTCAGCGGGGAGCATTGATAGCTTCAAGAAACTATTAGATAATCACCTGAATGAGCGCAACATACAGGGATATGTAATGTAATACTGACACATAATCACACACATAGGTTGGACTTGATGGACTTGTGTCTTTTTTCAACCTCACCTACTATGTAACTACTATGTAACTATGTAATATTTATTAAGCCAAAAAAATTACCTTTTCCCTGCAAGCTGCCTTTATTTTGCTCAGCAACAGCTGGGGAGCCAGTGTGTATGATGAGGCCACAATATAGTGCACTGGGAAGAAGATTAGAGATTTTTTGGATATATTCTGGTGTCACTTTGACTTTGTATAGAAATTGGTCTTTGGGTGTCGGTGGCGCCTTCCCACCGTAACCCTATAGAGGTACTCTTGATGAAAGCAAGAATTGGCCTTGCTGTAAAAAATTTCAATGATATGCACCTGTCAAACAGGTGCAGAAAAATTACTCTTTGGGTGTCCGGGGCGTCTTCCCACCGTAAACCTATAGAGGTACTCTTGATGAAAGCAAGAATTGGCCTTGCTGTAAAAAACTTCAATGATATGCACCTGCCAAACAGGTGCTGAAAAATTGGTCCTTGGGTGTTAATTGTGCCCATGAAACCTATACCAAAAACATTCTTCCAGATGAAATGATTGAACACCCTCAAAGCTAGGCAGACTCAAGTCCTGCAGAGATTCCACATCCCAAAAAGACTTAATGAGTGACATCGGCATCAGGGGCTTCATAGCTGGTAATCCAGGACTGATTAATTTTTATAAAAGTCAAACGGTCCACGAAACCTCCTGCAGCACTAAATGCCCGTTCTGAAAGCATGTTGGATGCAGGGCAGCCCAACAACTCAATAGCATACTGTGAAAGTTCTGGCCAGTGGTCTATTCTCATGACCCAGTAAGTCAGTGGATCGTCAGTTGGAAAACTCTCTATCTCAGTTTTGGCCCCCAAGGTAATCGTCCATCATGTGATGCAGAAGCTGCCGATGGGATGTGGAAGCTGACAGCCCTGGGCGGCGAGGACTAAAAAAATTCCGGAATGCCTCACTTAGGTGGACGCCTTCTCCAACGCTCCTCTCTTGACCAACAGAAGACTCAAAACAACGTTTTCCACGACACTGTAACCTACTGGAGTCAGGAAAAACGTTCAATAAAATCCTCTTTAATGTGTCCTCAAGAGATTTTATCTTCTGCACTCTCTGTGGGGACGGGATGAGTTCTGAGACCTTCTCCTTTTAACGGTGGTCAAGGAGGGTTGCCAACCAGTAATCATCTTTCTGCTTTATGAAACGTATTCTTGGGTCCTTACGCAGGCTTTGAAGCATGAGGTTGCCCATGCACCTCATATTTGCCGAGGCTTGAGAAGCAGACTCCTCGGGGTCACTCAGGATGACGGCATCTGGAACTTCCTCCTCCCAGACACCTACTACTCCCAAGGGTCCTGGGGTTGGAAAGCCATCGCTTACAGATTGACGTATGTCTTCCTCTTCTTCAAAGCCTATGAAAGTGCCAGAATCCTCCTACTCATCCCCCCCCTCTCTCCTCCTGTGTGTTCTGTGACATAAGAATGATGGTGTCTGGATAAAGTGGGCCTTGAGAGGAAAGGAAGTCCTCCTCCTGCTGCTCTGCCTCTAGTGCCCTGTCCATAATGCCATGCGGAGTCTGCTCCAGCAGGAACACAACAGGGATTGTGTCACTGATTCATGCACTGTCACTGCTCACCATCCTTGTGGCCTCCTCAAATGGTGACAATACAGTGCATGCATCCTTAATGATCAGCCATTGGCGTGGGGAAAAAAAGCCAAGGCGGCCTGAGCCTGTCGTCGTGCTGTACTGGCACAAGTACTCCTTGACTCCCCTCTGCTGGATGTATAGCCGCTGCAGCATTCCCAAAGTTGAGTTCCACCTGGTGGACATGTCACAAATCAGGAGGTTTATGGGCAGGTGGAATTCCCGCTGAATTTCAGCCAACTGAGCACTGGCTGTGTATGACCGCCTGAAATGGCTACAGACTCTTCTGGCCTGCTTTAGTACACCTTGCAACCCTGGGTGCGTACTTAGGAAACGCTGCACCACCAAATTGAGGACATGTGCCAGGCATGGCACATGTGTCAACTTTCCCTTTCTAAGGGCGGACAGGAGGTTTGAGCCATTATCGGACACCACCATTCCTGGCTCCAGTTGGCATGGTGTGAACCACCTCTACGCCTGTCCCTGCAGAGCTGCAAAAATCTCTGCTCCGGTGTGGTTCCTGTCCCCTAAAAACACTAGCTGAAGCACTGCAAGGCACCTTTTAGCCTGACTC
This sequence comes from Lithobates clamitans, assembly GCA_037952925.1. NCBI lineage: Eukaryota > Metazoa > Chordata > Amphibia > Anura > Ranidae > Lithobates > Lithobates clamitans. Next base: position 1,383,876 of record JBBGZY010001310.1, read on the forward strand.
TGGGAATAGCCCTTTGAACACTTAGGGGGAAGCTGATGTTCATAGGACAATTCTGCAGAGGAGGGCATGGAGGTGGTGGAGGAGGAGGGGGTAGAGCTCACAGGTCTGGCATTATCACCACTAGCTGTATGGAGATGGGGCACAAAAAGCTGCAGTACCGAGCCCTGTCCTGCATCCTTTCGAGTTGCAAGCAGCGTTACCCAGTGTGCTTTGAACTAAATATATCGTCCCTGCCCATGCTTGCTGGACCACGTGTCAGCAGTAAGGTGGATTTTGCGGCTGACTGCCTTGCCCAACGATGCCAGAACATTTCCTTCCACGTGGTGCTAGAGAGATGGAACGGCCTTAAGTGAAAAGTAGTAGTGACTAGGAACCTGCCATTGTGGTACAGCACAATGTGCGAATTCATGGAAGGGGGCAGAATCTACCAGGCTGAAAGGCAGAAGTTGGAGAGCCAACAGCTTTGACAAGCTTGCATTCAGACGCTGGGCATGTGGGTGGCAGGGACTGTATTTTTTTTCCCGCTGCAGCAGCTGGGGCAGAGAAATTTTCCAGCTACAGTCTACAGCTGGAGGTGTACTGCTAGGACCTGGGACCCCCTGTGATATACCATCATCCCTGCCAGTGGAGGCTGCTAAGAGGTAATGACTCGGTATCACAGGGGCAGACTGAAGTGGGTAAGAAGGAGGAGGAGGGACAGATTTGTGCCCCTTTTGTGTGGCTTTTTGGTGCTCTTGCCAACAGGCTCAGTGGTTGGATGTTAAATGCCTTGTTAAGCATATGGTACCCAAATGGTTAGTGTTTTTGCCACGTTTAATGTGCCTGAGACACAGTTTGCAGAGAGCAACAGTGCGATCTGCTGCAGATATGCTGAAAAAGGCCCAGACAGCTGAGCTTTTTTGGGGAGTGGGCCGAGAGATAACAGTTGCAGAATGTGATGGAATAGGGTGGCTGCTCTCTACTCTTTCTTGATGTCGGCCTCCTTGGGGTTGTGCCGCCTCACCTTCAGTTTCCCCCTCTGCTCTATCTGGCACCCAAGTCGCATCAGTGACCTCATCATCATCTCCATATCCTCCATCGTCATCATTACCACTGGAGACAACTTGGCAATACGCTGCGGCTTGGGGAACATGAATGCCAATTTGTCTACCGGTGTTCCTCCCTCTCTCTAGGCTCATGTTCCTGTCATCCTCAACCTCAGAACCAACATCTGAACCCAGCAATGGCTGGGCATTATCAAGGAGCAAGTGGCTGACGCTGTGGTCAAATAATTTAGCTGACTCCTCAATGGCTGATCTTGGGGCTATGGCAGGAATGGACAAGGAGGCAGGTTTGTGCACTCTGGCAGCTGCAGGGGACTGCGCACTTGTCTCTACTTGCGTGACAGAGGATGAGGAGGATGAGGAAGGTTTAGTAAGCCAATCCACCACCTGCTGGATAGCACGAGCAAACTCACTAAACAGAGGAAATGATGTCCTGCTTGAGGACTGACCACCACGTCCACCTTTGCCTGTGGACACATTTGTTGCTGGCCCCCTTACAGTGCCAAGGGAACGTCTGCCTCTCCTTGTTACCCTCCCAGACATTATTGGGAGGGAGGGGGCAGTGCTTATAAGCAAATGTAAAGAAGAAGTTGAAATCTGTACGTAGATGCACTTGTGTAGTGAGTACTCTCACTACACAGACACACTCCATGGATACACTATAATATACTGCAATATAATGCGCCAAACGTACAGTGATGCACAGAACTATTGTCAGAGAGGTTACCTGGATGGGCGCCGGTGCGCGCGGGGGCGCGTTGGTGCTCGTGTTCCTGTGCGTGCTGGGGCGCGTGTTCCTGGGGGCACTGGCGTGTCTGGTCCGGCCGGCCGTGGCATGCAGGGTGGCGTCCGGGCGTGTGTGCGTACGCGCTAACGCTCGTTCACCTATTGGCGTTACCGCGGGTGTGCCCGGTAGTGTTGGCGTGCAAGCCGGTGTCGGGGGCACGCTCGGTCGTGTGCGGGGGTGCGGGGCACTTTGGCAAATCGGCGTGTGCACGAGCGCGGCGTTTTGGCGCCAATCAGCCTTTTTAAGTCTGCCTCTAACCCTGTTCGGTGCTGCCTGATCAACAGCTTTGTGTCTAGTCCTGTGATCCTCTCTGTATTCCTGTATCTCTGAAGTTTGACCCGTTGTGACCCGGCTTGCCTTTTGGACCTCCTTGATTGCTGCCTGAACCCGACCCCGGCTTGTTTGACCTTGTTCCTGCCTGCTCCCTTTGTACCATTGCTGCCAGCCCGTTGCCGACCTCTGCCTGTGTGTGACCAGCCTGATAAGCTCCTACTCAGCATCAGTTCCAGAAAGACCACCTTTCTCCAGGATCCAAACATCAGGCCCTCATACCACTCCGCATTCGCGGGCTTCCTGTTTACTCTATCAGGGGCCCCGAATCGGATACGTAAGGGAGCCTACCGTCTGCCCAAGCGGACTCACCTGTCTGGTAAGTGTGGGACCTGACAGTATCAGGCAGCCATGACTGAGTCCGGGCAGGGGGCCTCCCCCATGGACGAACTTTGCAGGCACCTAGCGGGCCTCACCCAAGCAGTTAAAAGCTTACAGGAGGGCTATACAAGACTGGAAGGACAGGTCCAGGCCCTCTCAGCATCCCCTTCGGGAGCAGCACCTGCTAATCCTGCCTCAGCGCCCTCTGTAGTAATGCTCCCACCGGAGCCCAGGGTGCCTGCACCTGAAAAATTCTCCGGAGAACATTGCAAGTTCCGGGCGTTCTGCAACGCATGCAAACTTTATTTTGCCTTACAACCCCGTACGTTTTCCTTGGAGGCCACCAAAGTGGGGTTCGTCATATCTCTGTTGACCGGCGAGCCTCAGACCTGGGCCCATCACCTGCTGGAGCAAAAGGCCAGATCTCTGGATTCCTTCAATGACCTCTTCACAGCAATGTCTCAGTTATACGAGGACCCCCCAGCTAACAGCCACGGCAGAAGTCGCCTTGCACTCCTTACAACAAGGCCGCAGAGCGGCCGAAGATTACGCCGTGGAGTTCAGGCGTTGGAGCTCTGATACGGAGTGGAATGACGCGGCCTTGCGTCACCAATACCGGCTGGGGTTGTCGGACCTTCTTAAAGACGAATTTGCACGTTTAGGGGTACCTCAGACACTGGATGAGCTCATAAACCTGTCAATCCAGATTGACCGCCGCCTTAGAGAGAGACGTTCTGAGAGGTCCATTGGCCATCCACGCCTCACTTGGATGCTGCCCAGGGCTCCTAGTGCCCCGAACCAAGCTCCTCCTGTCCTGTCTGTTTCAACCCAGGAAGCTCCTGAACCCATGCAGCTAGGACTGCTTCGTCCCTCCACATCTCCAGCAGGTGCAGGCATCTTTTTCGTAGAGAAGAAAGATCACTCCTTACGTCCCTGCATCGATTACCGGGAACTCAATAAAATTACTATAAAGAACAGATACCCGCTTCCTCTAGTGCCCGAATTATTTCAGAGATTAGGATCTGCTACCGTCTTCACCAAGCTGGACCTCCGCGGAGCCTACAATTTGATCCGCATAAGAGAGGGGGACGAATGGAAGACGGCTTTTCGTGCTCGATTCGGGCACTACGAGTACCTTGTCATGCCCTTCGGCCTGTGCAACGCGCCAGCCACATTCCAGCACTTCGTCAACGATGTCTTTCGTGACTTTCTGGACCTACAGTATATGTCATCGTTTATCTGGACGATATCCTGGTTTTCTCTGCTTCCCTGGCTGACCACCGCAAACACGTGCGAAACGTTCTTACCCGACTCAGACAACATGGGCTTTATGCCAAACTCGAAAAATGCGAGTTCGAGCTCCAATCCATCCAGTTCCTAGGCTTGGTCATTTCTCCTGACGGTATCAAAATGGACCCGCAAAAGGTATCCGCTATCTTGGATTGGCCTGCACCTATTGACAAAAAAGGAGTACAGCGCTTTATTGGCTTTGCCAATTTCTATAGGAAATTCATTAAAGGATTCTCGTCAATAATAACTCCCATTACGGAACTCATCAAACAGGGAATCCGGTTCTGCTGGACCCCTAAGGCGCAAGTGGCCTTTGAAAAACTCAAAGCTCTGTTTACGTCAGCCACTATCCTCAAACATCCCAACCCTGCCTTGCCTTTCGTCTTAGAAGTGGATGCTTCTGAAGTCGCGGTTGGAGCCGTGCTCTCACAAAGACAAGGTGCCAAAGCACTCTTGTACCCTGTGGGATTCTTTTCACGCAAGCTCTCCTCTTCCGAGAGGAACTATGACGTGGGAGATCGGGAACTTCTAGCCATTAAGGCAGCTCTGGAGGAATGGCGTTATCTCCTGGAGGGTGCAGCTCACCCCATTTTGGTCTACACAGACCATAAAAATTTAGAATATCTAAGGACGGCTAAGAGACTAAAACCCCGGCAAGCCAGATGGGCACTTTTTTTTCCCCGATTTATTTTTCATATTACCTACAGACCCGGATCCAAGAATGTCAAATCCGACACCCTTTCCCGAATGTTCCTTGATTCAGAGAAGACCCTGTCTCCAGACACCATCCTCCCCTCTGGGAATTTCCTGATCCTACAGGAGGATCTAATCTCTCAGATCAGACGGTCCTCTATGGGAATGTCACCACCTGCTGAAGCTTGTACTAAAGATGGACTGTTCTGGTACAAAAACAAAATTGTGGTCCCTGAGGAGGTGTTAAACTTGTGCCATGATCACAAATTGGCCGGTCACTTCGGCACACGGAAGACAATTGATCTCGTCCAACGCACCTTTTGGTGGCCTCACCTTACTAAAGACTGCAAGGAATACGTTGAGTCCTGTAATACTTGTGCCAGAAGCAAGAGTAGCCAGGCAAGAGCATGGGGTCTGTTGAGACCATTACCAGTCCCAGAGAGACCGTGGGCCATGATTTCAATGGTTGTTGAACTCCCCCCATCAGAAGGTTTCTCTAAAATGGCCCACTTCCTCCCCATGAAGGGCACCCCTTCGGCTATGGAAACCGCTACCATCTTTATCAAAGAGATCATCAGACTGCATGGAGTACCAACCAACATAGTTTCCGACAGAGGCGTCCAATTTACCTCCAGATTCTGGAAAGCCCTCTGTGGCGCCCTAGAGATCGAATTATCATTTTCTTCGGCCTATCACCCCCAGTCAAATGTACAAACCGAGAGGACGAACCAGACCTTGGAGCAATACCTCCGCTGTTTCTCTGCATTCTCCCAGGATGACTGGGCTTCCCTGCTCCCCATCGCGGAGTTTTCCTATAACAACTCACTACACTCAGCTACCAATCAGTCACCATTCTATGCTAACTATGGTTTCCATCCATCCTTCTTGCCTGGATCTATTCCCGAGTGCCCTGTCCCTGCAGTATCCGAAACCTTGGACTTTTTCTCAAATAATAACAAATTACTGCAGGATACCATGACCAAAGCTCAAGAGGATTACAAAAGAATTTTTGACAGAGATGTGGAGAACTTGCTCTGGAACCGGGCAATTCTGTCTGGTTATCTAACACTAACCTTAAGTTGGCCTGTCCATCCAGAAAACTAGGCCCTAAATACTTGGGTCCTTTTTCGGTTAGAAGAAAAATTAACGATGTGGCATATGAACTGGATCTTCCTAACACCCTGAGGATACACCCAGTCTTCCATGTGTCCCTCTTGAAGCCGGTCACCCCCAATTCCTTTGCTGGCCGTAGTATTGGCCCACCCAAGCCTATCTTAGTGAATGGCGAAGAGGAGTTCGAGGTGGAGGCAATTTTAGATTGCAGAAGAAGACGCAATCAAGTTCAATACCTTGTAAAATAGAAGGGCTATGGGCCCGAAGATAATTCTTGGGAGCCAGAGAGCAACTTGCATGCCAGGGAACTCCTACAGTCATTTAAAGCTTCTCATGCCTCAAAAATGGCCCAGCTGGGCATCCGGAGTCTGCCCTTGAGGAGGGGGCACTGTCAGAGAGGTTACCTGGTTGGGCGCCGGTGCGCGCTGGGGCGCGTTGGTGCTCATGTTCCTGTGCATGCTGGGGCGCGTGTTCCTGGGAGCACTGGCGTGTCTGGTCCGGCCGGCGTGGCGTGCAGGGTGGTGTCTGGGCGTGCGTGCGCGCGTTCGCCTATTGGCATTACTGCGGGCGTGCCCGGTAGTGTTGGCGTGCATGCCGGTGTCGGGGGCGCACTCAGGCGTGTGCAGGGGCGCGGGGCGCTTTGGCGAATCGGCACGTGCACGAGCGCGGCGTTTTGCCGCCAATAAGCCTATTTAAGTCTGCCTCTAACCCTGTTCGGTGCTGCCTGATCAACAGCTTTGTGTCTAGTTCCGTGATCCTCTCTGTATTCCTGTATCTCTGAAGTTTGACCCGTTGTGACCCGGCTTGCCTTTTGGACCTCCTTGATTGCTGCCTGAACCCGACCCCGGCTTGTTTGACCTTGTTCCTACCTGCTCCCTTTGTACCGTTGCTGCCAGCCCGTTGCCGACCTCTGCCTGTGTGTGACCAGCCTGATAAGCTCCTGCTCAGCATCAGTTCCAGTGTTCCTGAAGTTCTACCTGTTGCTTGAAAGACCACCTTTCTCCAGGATCCAAACATCAGGCCCTCATACCACTCCGCATTCGCGGGCTTCCTGTTTACTCTATCAGGGGCCCCGAATCGGATACGTAAGGGAGCCTACCCTCTACCCAAGCGGACTCACCTGTCTGGTAAGTGTGGGACCTGACAACTATATATCGTTAAACTGGCAGTAACACACACAAAACTATATGGCATTAAACTGGTAGTAACACACACAAAATTATATGGCGTTAAACTGGCAGTAACGCACACAGAACTATATGGCGTTAAACTGGCAGTAAAGCACACAGAAGTAAATGGCGTTAAACTAGCAGTAACGCACACAGAACTATATGGCGTTAAAGTGGCAGTAATGCACGCAAAACTATATGGCGTTAAACTGGCAGTAACGCACACAGAAGTAAATGGCGTTAAACTGGCAGTAACGCAATCAAATAGACGTTGTTCAACCGTCACTACACTGACGCTATCTGAACTGTCCCTACTCTAGCTATTCACTAATGTAAAGATTACTGACACCTTGGGGAGATGCAGACTAGAATACTGCAATCAATGAGCAGCAAATGATATCACCTGTGATGTATTTTAGTTATCTTGCAAACCTGGCTTGTTAGTGGGCCCTGAGTACAGGTTCAATGACCACTGGTCTATACAACAGGCTGCCATATAACAAGCTGGCAGTACCCAGTATAGTATATAAAACAGGCTAGTACTCTTTATAGTATAATATAAATATATGCCCAGTATAACATATAACAGGTTGGCAGTGTCTAGTATAACGTATCTAAAAGGTTGGCAGTGCCCAGTATAGTATATATGATAGGTTTGCAGCACCCAGTATAGTATATATAAAAGTTTGTCAGTGCCCTGCATAGTATAAATATATTTATATTATACTATACTATTTATAATAGGCTGGCAGTGCCCGGTGTAGTATTGATGTCATAGGCTGGCAGTGCCCAGTACTGTGCCCCGCTATCAGTAGAATGCCCCCCTCCCCCAGCCTCACCTGCTATGCTGTCCCTGCTCCCCTCACTCCAGTCTAGGGCAAAGAGCAGATCAGGCTGTGATGTGTGCCTCCCCAGCTGAGCAGAATGTCCCAGCTGGGACACCGTACACCTTTGTTCCCGCCCTGTCCACTACTAGCCTCTGCCCATCCGGCTCCACCCCACCCCCTCCTCCGATGTGGTTCCACACTCGCCATCAGCTTATTTCCACTTGCACATTAAGCGGGTGGAAATTTTGAGGGCTGAGATAGGTAATTGTTTTTAGACATAATTGACACAAGAAAAGTTACAACTCTTCAGCATCCCTCACTAAACTGTGCACTGTAAACAAATTGGATATTTTTTTATTTTTTTTCTCAGCACCTACTGTATATCTGCTGTGTTCATTTTTCACTTCCTCCTCCCTGGCCGCGGCCCATCGCATCATTTCCTGTTTGCAATGCCTTCTGGGAAGGGGCGGCAACTTCCTCTGAAACTGCCGTTGCTATGGAAACCTGACCTGAAACCTATTTCACTACTTGTGCTGCACTGAGCATGTGAGGCGGCAACTTCCTCTGAAACTGCCGTTGCTATGGAAAGCTTACCTGAAACCTATTACACTGCTTGTGCTGCACTGAGCATGTGCGAAATCTGCAAGGATGAGATCCAGGAAGAAATACAGTCTGGCTTCAGATGCCCACACTTAAGATGGCCACGGCCTGCTGTAAGTTTATAAAATAACAAACTACTGCTATAAACTAACAAAACAGACCTTAGTTTACAGACTAACTTTAATAGAATACATTAAGCTTGTGTATTATAGGGGTATTTTTATTTAAAAAGTATAGTTTTGGCCGGAACACCACTTTAAAGTGTTACTAAACCCAGTAATATGAAAATAGTTCATCTCTTCTTTTTACATCAAAATACTGCCACAATATACATTTTTGGATGATCTGTTTACCACGGTTACATGATAAACGGCACAGTTTCTTCAATGCTGAGAGTTCAGGATATTTTCACTACAGCCTGTATACATGCCCACATGTGTGATGCCAATATCATGTGACCTGGCTAGCTCTGAGTACAAGTAAATGTTCTCTCCAACATAAAAGACACAACTGAGCATGTGCAGGTTGGCTTCTCTGCCTGTGTTAGCTGGCCTTCCTTAGATAGACAGTGCAGGAGGGGTAGGATCTGTGCATACAGGATAAAACAACCTTTTTACACAATGCAGAGGATTAACCCCTTAAGTTCCACAGTACGTATAACAAGCATGCCATGCTGCATTTACAGACAGAGTTTACTGTTGTGGGTTTAGTAAAACTTTAAAGGCTTGTTTTTTTTCCAAAAACAACAAACATGTTCTTCTCACCTGTTTTGTGTAATGGTTTTGCACAGAACAGCCCTGATCCTCCTCTTCATGGGTCCTCTGCTGGCGCTCCAGGCAGTGCCATCTTAAGAGCATTATAGGCCCCCGGGCAATACAGTGCACTGGGGCCCTGTCTACACAATTACGCACGAGAATAAAAATCCAAATTATCAATAAGGCTATATTTACTGGTACTTCCAACAAAATCAGTGTTTAAACATTAACACAACGTTTGGACAATATAACACGAGCTTGAAAAGCAAGAAATTGAAAAACAAGAAATTACAGATTGAAATGGGACAGTACAAAAGCACTAATTATGTGTAAGCGGGAGATATTTGTGGGGGGCACAGAGTAAAATTAGGGGGGGGGGGTCGTGGCCCCACGCTGGTGACTCCATTGCAGCACTGGCACAATGTAGCAGAATGATGCTTGGCTGGTGGGGCCCCCAGGCAACTGCCCAGCGTGCCCATGCGAAAAGATGGCCCTGGCTCCAGGCACTTTCCACCTGCCAGGTGCCCCCAGAACAAGCAGCTTGCTGTGGGGGCAACCGAGCAGAGCAGCTGCTCTGCGTGTCCATTCACACACAGAGGCGCCGCTCCACCCTGCCCCCCCCCTCTCCTCATTGGTTCACTGGCTGTGATTGACAGCAGCGGGAGCCAATTGCTCCCACTGCTGCCTCAGCGAATGAGGAGTGAGAGTCCCCCATAGAGCATAGTCTCTCGTGCACATCACAGGATTGAGAGGGGACTCAGGTAAATTAAGGGGGGGCTGGGGCAGCACACAGAAGGTTTTTTGCCTTCATGCATAGAATGAAGGTAAAAAACATTTAGCCTTTACAACCAGTTTAGTGTGTAATGAGAATAGATCTGTCTATGGTGAGGAGGACTCCAGGAACTCCCACAGCTCCAGGTAATTAATAAAGAGCCTGGCATCTGGTTCTGGAGAGATAATCGCCCTGCGGATGCTGGAAATGCGGGTCACCCCCTGTCACCTCATCAGACATATCGATTATTGGAAGTCACATGACTGACGTCACCTGGCTGAGATTTCCCAGGCCTGGACACTGTGCTTAATACAAACCAGACCAGGCTTGGGGATGGCGGCGTTAACCCTTCCACCTACGGCCGCCAGGAAATGCCATGTCACCTCTCCTGGCAGGGTACCAGCCTGCATTGCTTTTTCATAAAGCTCCATAGTATATAGGTTACAAGTTCGTCTCCAAATAAACGCGTTAATGGGCCACATTCACCAGTTTTTCCTAACGTATTTGTGTATAACCTTAATGCACCAGCATTGTTGTGCGTTATGTCTCGCCTTAATGTGCGCTGTGTTAAGGCAGCCCATTGAAAAGAACGGGTGGTCACAGCACCCTAATGCACTAAAAATCATCCCTGACTCTTTTTTTATCCCTACCATGCATTGCTGTTCATTGTAGCACGCTACAATGTGGGTGAACTATCACCACAATACAGCAACATGTATCGCTGTGTGATACTGAAGTAGCAAGTATTAGGTAGGATATCGGTAATGACAGTTGGACAATGAACTCTGGTATGCGAGATTTATTCCACTCTTCTGGCCAGAAAAGAATGGACACTCCTGACCCGACTCGTGTCTACACGCCAAGAGATGTCCGATACAGTGAATACAGTGTACATATATCTTCCATCACATTACGTCACAAGCGAACAGACAATAAATTTCCGTTATAAGACATTCTAACCTTTTAACCCTTTTTAAGCAGTCAACCTACTCTTATTGGTGCAAAGCGATTTAGCAAAGCAAATTCTTTTTGTACTCTTGCAAAGTTTGCAGGTTTTTTGCTCTTGCGGTTTCCTTATCTTTCTTGCTAATCAGCTTGACATTCTCTAGCTATAGGAAAGTGTGCATCAGTGTGCTAAATACAGGTGTCTGTGTTAAGGGGGGGTGAAAGGGTGAATTCAGTGTCTTAACCACAGCCTGTAAATACAGTGTACAGATCTCACAAATGTTCTTAGCATAGTATATAGGAATGGCTTCTTAGCTGAAATTCTAAATCAGTCTTACTACACACATAACCATGGCCATATAACCTGATCCCCATTCCCACTTCAATACCTCAATGCAATAGTGTAAATAGGCCATGCAGAGGGGTGTGTGTTTGGAGGGGGAGGAGTTGCTGACCAAGATGGCCGCCTAGGCAGACCGTGGACTGCCATGCTGCTAAGACAGAGCGTCTGACGTACATCCAGCTGGGATAAGCTTCCGACATGCTATCGAACCTACGCTAAGTATTTCACTCCATGCCCTCCTGATCCGAATACCGACTAGTACAAGGCGGCAGCGAATGCAACACAGATCGAAAAAGGCATACCTGGAATTATTAAGAGCGGAGACCTGCGGAGACCTACAGGAGACGGAACAAGAGCTTAAGCCGTGGAAGAACCGTGAGCCGGGAGACAGCGGACGCGGGAAAGCGGGAGCCCCTGTGAGTCTGCGAGAGCGGACGGCAGCGGTTCTCACTGGCGAGCGTCCTCCCCGGCAGAAACAGCAGACACGGAACGGCAGGGAGAAGCCAAACCCAGGACCCCAAGATCTCCAAACCATAAAGGTTAGCCGCCTATCTCTGAAACTAAAACTACCTACCATTAAGATATTAATCTGTCGAACATTATTGAAATTGCTGAACTGAAAGGGAGTGAAGGACTGGAACTTCAGGCATGACATAGGGGCCCTGCCCCCAGGTGTTTTCTGTGTTATCCCCTGAAAAGCTGTTTTTTTTTTTTTTTTTTTTTTTTCTTTTTTTTTTTTTTTTTCCCTCCGTCGGTTTTTTCTTTTTCTTTTGAGTCTCTGGAAATATATGTCTTACGCTGGAAAATAAAAAACGGGATAAAAACTTTAAACATATAATATCCCCCCGCCTCCCTGTCCCAGGGACTAAGAGATAAAACAAAAGGAAAAATAAAAAGAAGGGGGAGTACGGAGAGGGTGAAGACAAAAGGGTTAAAAGGCGGAGGAGGAAAGAAAGGGGAGAGGCAGGGGGAGAGAGGGGGGAGGAAAGGAAAAAAGGGAAGAAAAAGGGAGAAGAAAAGGAAAGGAAAGAAGTATGGCCCCTAAGAAGAGCAATAAAACCCCGCAATCCCAAAAAAGTAAAAAAGACAAAACAGAAGACACGAGTAAAAACACTACAGGGACACAACCTATACAAACAACCGACATCAAAGAATTTTTTCAACAATTACAGTTACAGATACACCCTCCCCAGGAAAGACTGTTACAATCATCACATGATCTACTAAATATAACGGAACCAATAGAAACATCTAGATCATCAGGGGAAGAGCAATTAAGACACCCTAGAAATAGCTCATTAATGGACACAACAGGGTCCTCAAGTGAACACAAAGAGGAAGATAAAGAAAAAGGGGATATAAGAGCCTATATTCGCTCGCTGCCCACCAGGGCAGACATGGACCAATACGTACATAGATTAGAAAAATCATATAAAGAAGAGATCCAAGAACTTAAAATATCTACAAAAAATATGCAAGAAAAGACAGATAATATCGATAAGAGAATGTTAAAGACAGAACAGGAACTGGTAAAAATAAAGGAAAAAACACAGAAACAAGAAGCTCAATTAAAACAAATAATAAACAACCTTGATGAACAAGAGAATAGAAGCAGAAGATCCAACATAAGAATAAGAGGTCTAAAAGAATCAGTGGGCCCAAAAGAACTTATAATAACACTACAAAAAATATTTCAGGAAATTACTCAAGATACCGATATAAAAGATCTAATGATTGAAAGAGCACACCGGACGGCAGGAATAAGGAAATCAGACACTAATAAACCTCGAGACATTATTTGCAAAATGCACTATGCTCATATTAAGGATAAAATCATGCTTGCAGCCCGCCAAAACAAAAATATTCAATTTGAAGGAGAACCTCTTCTGCTCTTTCAAGATATATCAAAATATACATTGGATCGCAGAAGAGCACTGAAGCCCCTGGTAGAGCAACTAATAAAAAAGAAAATTCAATATAGATGGAAATATCCATTTCAGTTGCAAATCCAAAAAGAAGGACAGATTACCCTATTCAGAGATTTGGAAGACCTACCGGAAGTTTTAGCGACTATAGGAATTACGGAACTTGTATTGCCAGACTGGCCTATAGAATATATGCAAACATATGGAAAAAAATAATGGGGCCCGAGAGGGGGGGTGAGGGAGGGGGGGGCAGAAGATAAGATAAGAAAATTAATTATGGTCTTGAGCTAGAAATCTCTTTTTTTTTTTTTTTTTTTTTTTTTTTTTCGGTATTGATTGCACTAAGAGAAATGTAATAATACTCACAGATAGATAAAAGTTTTTATATGTATATATGTATTAGTTAACTCACATGAAATGATAATGGATATAGATAAAAAAAAAAGAATTTGTTTTCCTTTTTTTTTTTTTTTTTTTTTTTTTTTTTTTTTTTTTTGGTAAAGTATTAGTCAACTCACATAAAACGGTAATGGATATAGATTTAAAAATGGAAAATTTTTTTTTTTTTTTTTTTTTTTTTTTTTTTTCCCCTGGGTACTGATTGCACTAAAAGAAACGTAAATATATTCACAGATATTCATAGATAGATAAATGTTTTTATAAGTTATGCACAGGAAATGGTAAAGTTTATGGATATAGAAATAAGAAACGGTCTCTTTTTTTTTTTTTTTTTTTTTTTTTTTCCCGGTATTGATTGCACTAAGAGAAAGGTAATAATACTCACAGATAGATAAAAGTTTTTATATGCATATATGTATTAGTTAACTCACATGAAATGATAATGGATATAGATAAAAAGAAAAAAGAAAAAGAATTTTTTTTTTTTTTTTTTTTTTTTTTTTTTCTTTTCCCCCTGAGTATTGATTGCACTAAAAGAAGCGTAAATATATTCACAGATACTCATAGACAGATAAAAGTTTTTATAAATGTTAAAATTAGGCACATGAAATAGTAATGTATATAGAAATAAGAAATGTTTTTCTTTTTTTTTTTTTTTTTTTTTTTTTTTTTTTTTTCTTCTCTCTCTCTCTCTCTCTTCCCCCCCTCTTCCTGTACTGCCTGGACGGGGGGGGGGGGGAGAGGAGGGGGAGAGAGGTTCATGAGATTAAAGAAATGGTTATTTAGAAGAGACTATGGTGACCCGCCCCCCCTTTACCCCTCCCTAAGAAGGAGGGGGGTAGGAAAGGAGAAGAGATTCAAAGGAATTTAAGAAGAAAGAGACCCAAAACTGGAGTAAAAGTAGAAGAATGATGATATGCGGTGGGAGTCCAACGGCCGCGAGGCGACCCTTGGTCACCAGACTCAAAACCCCCATAATAGGGATCTTACTTAGATAGTAAGAAAGACTATTTTTTTTTTTCTAGTCAATAGATTAAGTGAGAGGAGTGAGTGTGTGGGGGGGGGTTTATTTTTTTTTTTTTTTTTTTTTTTTTTTTTTTTCTCTTCTTCTCTGGTGTTCTATTCAGCCCTAAGATATGAAAATATGTTCATACAATATTAGAGGCCTCAATTCAACAACAAAAAGGTCACAGGTCCTATACTCTCTCCATAAACAAAAAGTGGGAATAATCTTTTTTCAGGAGACGCATTTCCGTACAGACCACATCCCAAAGCTACAAAATAGATTCTACACTACCTGGTATCATGACTCTTTTCGATACTCAAAATCAAAAGGAGTCTCCATAGCAATACATAAAACAATACCTTATCAGGTGATAGAAGAATGGTACAATAAGGATGGAAGAGCAATATTACTTAAACTTATAATATATGGCAAAAAATATACATTTATCAATGTATATCTACCTAACCAGGAACAATATAAAGTAGGAACACAAATATTGAAACAGTTAATGGAAAAAGCCGAGGGGATAATAATAATTGGAGGTGACTTCAATATGGTCCTAGATAGGGAAATGGACACAACGGCACCCTCATTAATGCAGACAGGGAGAGAGAAAAGATTTTTTTTAGATATGCTGGCAAAACATCAGTTGATTGATATCTGGAGGGTATTACACCCAACAGAAAAAGATTTCACATTCCACTCAGCGGCACATAAGACATATCATAGATTAGATTTTTTTTTGATCAACCAAAAAGGGATGGCTGAAACCCTATCCTCCGAAATAGGCAGCTCATTATGGTCAGACCATGCACCAATATTCTTGGTTTTGGACCTGCTTAAGGGTAACAACACTAAGAGAAATTGGAAGCTCAACGATAATCTACTACATGATGAGACCTGTGTGACAGAAATAAGGAGGGCAATATCAGATTTCTTATTCGATCATAGAGAGGACACCACTTCTCTACCGATCAAATGGGAAACATTAAAATGTGTAATCCGAGGTCTATTCATAAAACATGGGGCTAGATTGAAAAAGGTAAAAGGGAACAGAAAGACCCAACTGCTAAATGAGATACCCAAAATTGAAGCTCAATATAAACAAAATCCAGGGCGGGAAAGGTTAATAGAATTAACAGAAAAGAAGACAGAACTAAAGGCACTGATAAATGAGCAAACCCTACGAATAAGAGACAGCAATCGTGCCCTATACTACCATCAAGGTAACAAACCAAGTAAACTCCTTGCAAACGCTCTACGCCATCGGGGAAACGTACAACCCATTGTTAAGATAAAATCAGATAAGGGTGACATCAGATACGACCCAAAAGAGATATTGAAAGAGTTTCAAATTTTTTACACAAAATTATATAATATCCACAATCATGCTACAGATAATGCCACAGAAGCAACTCAACATAACATAGAGCAGTATGTGAGAGAAACGGCACTTCCTGTATTGACCTCGACAGATAAGACACAACTAGACCAGGATTTTACAGAGATAGAAACGCAACGGGTAATCGAGGCATTAGTAGTGGGGAAGAGCCCAGGCCCTGACGGCTTCACCCCAAGATTCTATAAAATATTTAAGGAAGAACTAATCCCCATTATGACACAAACATTTAACGCAATATCTTCATCACTACCTTTTGGTCCACAAAGTATGCAGGCCTATATCACACTAATACCTAAACCAGATAAGGATCATACCTTATGTGGAAATTATAGACCAATCTCCCTGACAAACATTGACATGAGATTATATGCCAAAATAATTGCCAATAGACTCGCTCCCCTAATGCCAATATCTATACATCTAGATCAAGTGGGGTTTGTGGAAGGAAGAGAAGCTAGAGATAATACTCTAAAAACAATTATACTGATGGAACATGCAAAAAGGAACTCCATCCCATCCTGTCTATTGACAATTGATGCTGAGAAAGCGTTTGACAGGGTGGGATGGAGTTTCCTTAGAGAAACTTTAATACAGTGGGGACTGGGTCCTATACTCCTGGACAAAATAATGGCTCTATATAAGAATTCAACAGCCAAGATACGGGCGAACGGGGATTTATCAGATATAATCCCCATAACAAACGGAACCCGCCAGGGCTGCCCACTATCCCCAATACTGTATACACTGGTGATGGAACATCTATTAATAGCGATTAGGAAAAATCTAGATATACAGGGGATCAAAGTAGGAGAGAAAGAATATAAAATGTCTGTGTATGCAGACGATATCCTAATGTACATCACAAATCCATTAATATCAATACCAAATTTGATAGCAGAATTCAATCGGTTTGGTATATTAAGCAATTTCAAAGTAAACTATAGTAAATCCGAAGCCTTAAACATTAATCTATCAAGAGATATGGTAGAACTCCTTAAAAAAGACTTCCCATTTAAATGGCAAGAGAATACAATTAAATATCTGGGTGCCTATATCCCAACTGATTTGGATAAGTTACAGGAGTATAACTATGTCCCAATGGTACAGAGAATTGCGAGAACGCTACAAAATTATGAAAAGGGAATGTTCTCCTGGCTCGGTAGAATAAATATAGTAAAGATGGACATACTACCCAAAATATTATATGTCCTTCAGACAATACCCATTTTTCCTGCAACAAAAAATATGGATAAATTACACAGACTAATAGGAAAATTCATTTGGGGAGGCAAGACACCTAGAATTAAAAGAACAGTGTTAAATAAAACAAAAGAAGATGGCGGCCTTGCTCTCCCGGATATGGGTACATACCTCAGTGCAATAATGATAACCAGAATAGTAGACTGGTTCCACAACAGAGATAATAAACAATGGGTAAAATTAGAAGAGGATATTACAACTCTTAAGCTAAAGTCCCTTCCCTGGATTAAGAAAGCACAAAGACCACCAGAAAGAGAAATGCCCTCCCTAGTGGTAGCAACATTAAAAGCATGGGATAATATGATAAAAAAAGGGAGCGGATCCACTTATAGAGGTCCAATGACCCCGTTATTTAGCAATCCAGAATTCCCACTGGCACTCACAGCTAAAACGTTCCTGAAATGGAAAAGAAATGGGGACACTAGAATTATAGAAACGATGGAAGAAAATAAACTGCTCCCATTAGAAAAAATAGGGATAGAACACAAAAATAAATGGATGCAACATGGCCTTCTCCGACGGTATATAGATTCCTTAACAAAAGAATCCATAATAGATAGACCTATGACAAACTTAGAAAAGATCTTTGTGCAAGAAGTAAGACCCACCCATGTCCTATCTAAAATCTATAAATATCTAATCTCAGAGAATAACAGACAAACATTATCATATGTAAAAAAATGGGAAGCAGAGATTGGAACAGAATTTCCTAGAGAAATATGGGGAAAAGCATTTATAGCGACCCATAAACTCTCAATATCGGCCAAACATCAAGAAAGAAACTATAAAATCTTAGCCAGATGGTATAGATGCCCTGTAGATCTACATAAAATAAACTCAGATAACACAGACAGGTGTTGGAGATGTCATTTAACCCAAGGTACAATGTCACATATTTGGTACTGTTGCTCTGAAATCCAACCATTCTGGCAAAAAATATTTGAAATCTATAGAACAATGACCGGGATAAAAATATATCCAGAAATACAAGTAGCAATTTTATCTATGATTCCAGGTTCAATAAAAAAGATTAAAAAGGGAATTCTGAAATATTTTCTGACAGCAGCACGAACGGTAATAGCGAGAAAATGGAAAAACACACTAGCACCGTCTATTGCAGAATGGGAATGTGAGCTGACGGAGATGCGTACCCTAGAGGAAAGAATGATAATAGAAGAAAGGGTAAAAATGCCAAAACAAAGTATTTGGACCAAATGGGAAGAGTTCAGAGCCTCTTCATTACTCTTGAGGACAGCATAAGATTAGTAAAGAACATAATAAATTAAAAAATTTTTTTTTTTTTTTTTTTTTCTTCTCTTTAGTATGAATGGGTATGAATGTGGGGAAATGGGTAGATAAATAGGTTTTAAGTATAGTATGTACATCCCTGACTTAAAAGGAAGAAGAATTAAAATATAGAAATAATTTTGAATGATGCTTTGTTAAATAATGGAAAAAATGTCTTGTTACATGGATGTATATAAATATAAGTTGATTAAGTGTATGTTTTTGTTTTGAAAATGTCTTGATAAATAAAAATTGTTAAACAAATAAATAGGCCATGCATGTTCTTTTTTATAAATCCTGCAGTTAATAGTTAAAGTGCATGTAAACTCCTTCACAAAAAGCTTCTCATCCCTTTTGGTCTGTTAAATATATCATTGGAAGTGTTTTGTCATTTCTTTTTCGATAAGTTCCAAATATTACCTGTTGATCCTGCAGAAAATCTAGTGAGCTGATAACTTCCTGTGCTCTCTGCTTATGTTCTTATCAGTTACATTGTTTCCAGTTCTCTCTGTGGACTACAGAACACCTGCCTGTATAACATGGAGATGAACAGTAGTGAAGCTGTTCTATAGTTCTAACACATTTCCTGTACAAGGGTGACAACATGACCCCTTTATAGAAACAGTACAGTGAACGTTGTCACCCTTGTACAGAAAGTTTGTTACTGGCAGGATCACCAGGTTAAACTGAAAGGAAAAAAAAGCCCCAAAAAAGGAAAGTAATGCAACCACATCTAAGGACTGGTAAGCTGCAATATATGACATTTAGTTTTGGGGTTTAGATACACTTTTATGGTCCAACATACATTTGAATGGTTTTGAATTAATGCAAAACTGGAATAAAGGGCGTCCTCTCTTTAATTGTAAGCTACATTTCTTTTCCCTTCCTGTTTTCCCTTTTCTATTGCATCCACTAAATACCTCACACTGTCATCAGTGCAACATATAGAACCTAAACGCATCTTTAATCCATAAAGACATGGATGAGCACATTTGTGGTGGAGGAACTTGACTGGCCTGCACAGAATCCTGACCTCAACCCGATAGAACACCTTTTGAATGAATTAGAGCGGTGACTGCAAGCCGGGCCTTCTCATCCAACATCAGTTCCTGACCTCACAAATGTGCTTCTGGAAAAATGGTCAAACATTCCCATAGACACACTACTAAACCTTGTGGACAGCCTTCCCAGAAGAGTTGAAGCTGGTATAGCTGCAAAGGGTGGGATGCCATTAAAGTTCATGTGAGTGTAAAGGGAGGCATCCCAATTCTTTTGGCAATATAGTGTAAAACAGAAATATTTGAAAAAAGTTTAAATGGGGAAACAGTCTAAGGAGATTCCCTCACTCTGGAGAAATTTTCCCTCGCTACCTGTTGCATCTCCGATTTACGAAGAATGGTAGAAGAGTCTGTTGCGCTAGGACAGGAAGCCTGTTAGGATCGCCTCCTTCCCTGCAGATCCACAAAAAAAGGGGAGGTGCTCTATAGTCCTAAAACACTTCCTGCTCTAGGGTGACAACGCTGCCCATTGATGCAGTGCGTAAGTAGGTGTTGCCACGCTTGGACAAGAAGTGTGTTACTGGCAGGTTCTCCAGGCAAAAAGAAAGAAAGAAAGAAGCCTGTAACCAAGAACAAGCTTACAAGGAGTGTTTTTGACCAGGTGTGGGCTAAACATGAATGTTTAAGTAACCAAGAGATTCATGTTTATACCAGTGAAGAAGGAGGGTTGAAGATGACACATGACCAACAATGGCGGGGGGGGGGGGCAGAAGTGTTCAGACAAAGTCTTCCAACCAATTGACCCTTTCCTTTGAGGATGGTTGGCTGAGGATGTCTCTTGTAGACCTAAGAAATCCAAGTGTAATAGGTCATAGTGAATGTCAAATAAAAAATGCTTAGGAGTCCAAAGTCTTTATTGGTCTACTGTGAACACCAACATTAACTGCTGTTTATGATATCCTATACCTGCGGAAGTATTTGAGACAATTTTAATATTATGCATTTCACCCAGCTCTGATGGAGGGGGATTGTGTGGCCCCTGTGTGGCTTTGGATGTCTTTTGCCCCGCTTGGTATAACCAGTTGAGCAATGACAACTTTGGAATCCTAAGGATTTTTTTTTTAGTTGCATAAACATTTAGATTAAACAAGATAATACAATGAAAAAATCCCAAGTACAGCGCATATGTTGCAACGTAGGTACAGAATGTTGCGTCATCACTTCCCGGAAAAAAAAAACAGGGAAGAGTATACAAAACAGAAGTGTGTGACCTACTGTACATCAGGTAGTGGGGCCTAAATCTGGAAGTAAGTACCTGGGCAAGTCATAGTATAACAAACTTTTAAACAGAAGAGTCAATGTGAACAATACACAAAGAAACAGACATAAGAGTAGCGAAGCCCTCTATGGCCCAAGGTAGGCAAGCCTAACCCCTCTCCACTATGCCCATATACCCCCGAGGGGACCCTAGGAGGGAGGGGATGGGAGGGCCTCGCCCGTACATGGAACCAAAGGTGAGAAGGTAGGTGGGGAGGGGAGGATTCAAGAGTTCAGAAGGAGTGAGAGAAGCAGGAAAAAGGAAAGGGGGAAAAAAGGGCGACACATGGGGGGATGGGGGGAGGGTAGGAAAATTAAAAAAAAGAAGAGGGAGGAGGAAAAAAGGACAAGACATTGAGGTGAGGGGATGGGGAGTAGCACCATCTGCCATCCCCATCTCCACCTGCAGACTCAAATCTAGGAAAACTGTAGGCACAGTAGAGCAAGTAGGCGTCAAAAAAGAAAAAGGGAGAGCTCAGGGGTCCACTCAGGGTTCAGGTGTCGTCCTGCAGGAGCGCTTGATATGACAGAGAACCCTGAAAAAAAGTCCAAGACTCCCAGGTATGAGAGAATTTAGAAATGTTATCTTGTTATGTGTAGATCAGCTCAAGGATTTTTTTTCATTCAGTGCTTGCTTTGACATATTTACATATAGTTACATAGTAGGTAAGGTTGAATACAGACAACAGTCCATCCAGTTTCACCTGTGTAGGTGTATGTGTGTCAGTGTCTATAATCATTTCCCATATCCTTGTATGTTGTGTTCTTTAGGATGCATGTCCAAGAGTCTTTTAAAAATATCAATACTCGTCGCTGACACCACCAATTGTGGAAGAGAGTTCCACATCCTTATTGCCCTGACAGTGAAAAACCCCCTATGCAGCTTAAGGTTAAACCGCTTCTCCTCCAGTCTTATTGGGTGGCCCTGTGTCCTCTTACACTCCCTGAGACTGAATAGTTTTTTTTCTTATGCTGGGAGCACCATTGAGGTATTTGTAAATCGCTATCATGTCCCCTCTCAATCGTCTCTTCTCCAGCTAGAATAAGTTTAGTGCTTGTAGTCGTTCCTCATAATTGAGGTTCTCCAGTCCCCTTATTAATTTAGTTGCCCTTCTTTGGACTCTCTCCAGCTCCAGCACATCCCTTGTGAGGACTGGTGACCAGAACTGGACGGAATACTCCAATGTGGCCCGACCAGAGTTTTATAAAGTGGCAGGATTATATTTTTATCTCTGGAGTATATCCCCCTTTTTTTATGCATGCTGATATTCTGCTAGCTTTAGTAGCTGCAGCTTGACATTACATGCCATTCCTCAGTCTGTCTTCTACTACCCTGTTTCCCCGAAAATAAGACCTAGCGTGATTGTCGGTGATGGCTGCAATATAAGCCCTACCCCTGAAATAAGCCCTAGTTAAAGTCCTTGTAGGTCTTATTTTCAGGTTAGGGCTTATTTTTGGGGAAACAGGGTAGGGCTTACTTTTGGGGAAACAGGGTAGGGCTTATTTGGGGGGTAGGGCTTATATTGCAGCCATCACTGACAATCACGCTAGGTCTTATTTTCGGGGAAACAGGGTAGGACCCCCAGATCTTTCCCCATCCTTGATCCCCCCAGAGGTTCTCCACCTAGTGAGTGATTTTCATTTATGTTTTTAGCCCCCAAGTACATTACTTTACATTTCTCCACATTAAACCTCATTTGCCATGTAGTTACCCATCCCATTATTTTATTCAGGTCATTCTGTAAAATTTCTATATCCTGAGTTAAGAAATCCATATTGCACTTGGATTTTTCAACTCAGGTGAAACACATATCCTGGGGGGGGGGGTTACCAATCTTTGCAGTGAGCTGCCAAATACATGCCATTTGGGCTCAAGTAATGTCCACATTTGGATAACCTATGAAAATCCATGTCCAGAGCCCCTTCACCACTACCTTCTTAGACTCTTGTTCATGTGAGACTGCTATCCATTCTAGCTGATCACCTTGTGTCAATGGCTTAGTTTAATCTTGGTCACTTGATAACTCCTCAATGCTGTGATACTATCCTGAAAACAAGTCTTTGAAAAAACACTGCACATCTAACAGAATCAGGGCATTTACCAATAATGCCCACCCTGGGGATATGCTTCATCTCTTAGCCCAGTCATGAGTTAGTCAGTGTTGGAAAAATGTCTCTAGATGTAACAGATGTGTTTAAGATTTCAAGGTCTGCCCTAAAAAATACAGGCAGGGCTACAGATTTTAAAGTAGACGAGCATAAGGGAGGTACAGGGCTCCATCACCCTAAAAAAAAAAAAAATTTAAAAGGAAATGCCTTAGTGGCATAACCCTGACTTAAATTAATGCAAATAGAATAACCAAGAAATCTTAGGGTATTGCCATCACAAAATTATTACCAAGAAACAGAAAAAAAGAGAAATTATCCTAATAACAAAATAGAAATTCTTCATTTTATTAATTTATTTATTTTGTGATGGCAATAGATTTTAAAGTAGAAATAAAAGAAATATGATAGAGAAAGTCAGGGTTATGACACCACCTGTCTTTTATATTTTATTGGCCATCAGTGTCCCATTGGGGGAATTTCCCAGAAACTGGCTGTAATCTGGGAGGAACCACCAGGACGGTGGGCTTGTTATGTGTGGGCCTTGGGAGAGAATAACAGTGTCTCCTTGACTAGGACTAAGAAAATAATGACTCTACTGGCTTTATCAACAGGAACTAAAACTATGTTATAGGGTGGACAAAAAACCCCACAAAAACTGCTGTGTTCATGCTATGAACAGACTGCATCATATAGAGTATGTCACTTTTTATTTTGACTATAGTTTTACTTTATGTACATGAGGAAAATGCTTGTTGTATGTATCTATCTTTGTAGTGGGTTAAGGTGCTTACAAAAGACTATGAGATCACAGCTGAAAGAAAACATGACAAAAATCTTGACTGCTCAGGTATTTTCAATTAACCCAAGTGGTGTCTACCTTTTTCAGAGTTGACCCCCCTATCACAAAATAAATGTGGGCATTCCTGCTCTATTGCCATAAAGCAGGGGTCTCCATTTTTTTTAAACAAGGGGCCAGTTTACTGTCCTTCAGACTTTAAGGGGGAAGCACTGTGGCCAGTGGGAGTAGAAAATGCCCTGGTGTCAATGGGAGTAAACAATGCCACATCTTTAGTGTGCAGAATAGTGCCCCATCATTTGATGTCAGTAAGAGGAACAGTGCCCCATTGTTTGTGTAAGTAGAACAAAAAGCGCCGCAATGGTGTCAGTGGCAGGAAATATGCCACTATTGGTGGTGTCAGTGGGAGGAATAGTGCCCCATCGTTGGTGTAAGTGGCAAGAATTAAACCCCCATTGTTGGTGTCAGTGGGAGGAATAGTGCCCAAAGGGAAGGATAAAGGCAAGCCCTCAGGCCCCAGTTAGGAGACCACTGCCATAAAGTTTAAAAATATTTATTACCAAAGTTTAAGTTGTACATTACACATTGAAGATTGTTAGGTTCTTTGCACCAGTCTACAAAGTGACTTTGGCCTATCTGTAACATTTGCAGTCCCAGCTCTTCAATTTAATAAAATGGGAGACTTGGTGAGTAAAATTAGAACATCAGCTTTGCGTACTGAATCAGAGGCCTCATTTACTCTGACAACCCAAGATTTATTCAGGAAAGAGCTCCTCACGAGAGAAGTGGGATTCAATCAACAAAGTAACATCTGTTTCAAGCCCTCTCAGGTGCCTTGAATTGGGATGGGACCCCCCCCCTCTTGTTCCAAGTTACAATTTGCATTTTGTATTACTCAACATCTGGAGAAAATAATAAGAAACAAAGTTGCAACCAGCTGAGGACTGTGGGGAGTCCCAGCAGAGTTCCCTCTTACCCAAAGTATGGCCTAATGAAACTTTCCTAGAATGGAGACGTGTGTATGTTTTGATTGCTTTATCAGCATGCAAATGAAATAAGAAGAGACAATGAGAGGTGTTCCTCCATAGACGGAAGGGTAGCAGTCCAATGCAAGTACATATTTTCATGCATTTTAACTCGCGTTTTCTACTACATTTGCAAGGAGGAAAGAATTGCCTGCTTTTTGCATGCAATGACACTCGTTATTTTGGAAAAAATATGTAATGCCATATAAGCAAGAAGAAGCAATTGGACAAGCCAAACAAATTTCCAATAATTTTAACAAGGTTTTAAGGTTTGTGATGTATGCAGCCAGTCTTGTTACCACCCCCTTGTGATGTCACTATATTGTTCCTTTATGACTAAAGAAAAGTGGAAAGGTTGCACTGAACTTGCAAGCTTATCTTATTGGTATTGCCTTCTCATCTGTCCTCATGTTTTGTCTAGCCCTTAAGGGGGATGTTTTTGGACCCCTGAAATGCATTTGCTACTGTTTTGATTGTTCTCCAACCCTTACTAAAATAAAGTCATATTTGCACCTTTTAGGTGTGGTGCTTCAATTCACATTTTTGTTACTTTGTGATTAGAGGATCCACCCCTGTGGATCCAGTTGATGGACAACTTCACCAGAAAGAGATAATTTTTCTGGTCTTTAGTTCTTTAAATTACAAGATGTGAAACGCCGCGTGAGTAGGGGTAGGTGGAGTGAAAAAGGAAGGGGAATTCTTTAAATGCCCAGAATAGGCTTTAAAGTGTAGCCAACTCATTTCCAACGTGTAGTGTACCTTCTTCAGGGCTGATAGTGGACATAGAAGTAGATTTGGGGCTAGGAATGAACTACGATGTAATATGTCTGTGAGGGAGTTGCAGGTTATTTAGTGCTCTGACTGCTGGTGTAGTATAAAATATGAAATTTATGACAAACTTAGTTTCAATCGTCTTTAGACTGTGAGCTCTTACGAGCAGGGCCATCTAATGCCACCTGTATTGGAACTGTACTGTCTACCTAAATATAATAAAGCGCTGTGCAAATAGTTGGCACTTTATAAATACTGAAAAATAGTAATTGCATTTACCTGCAGTGTTACTGTAGACAATCTGATAGGGTCCATTGATACAAAGACAGCCACAAGGGGTGTGTAGAAATTAGTAAACTTTTTAACTGTAGCAGCCTGGAGTTTAGGCAGGGAGCTCCTCACAAATTTACTTGGCAGGAGTAGTTATCCTGGTCAATTGTTAGAGATCTTTTGATTTCTTCCTAAGCTTGGCCTTGTTGCACTTTTCTCTTCTACCACTAGGTGGCTGGGTACTTGTGGGTACTAGATATGAGAAGGGCAACTAAAGGTCAGGTTATAGGTATATGGGATATCTCAGCCTATGGGCAGGGGTTTTCTTGAATTTCTTGGCCTGCTGGGAGCACCTATATATTTGGGGGGAGTCAGGTGATCTATGTTCTGTGTCACCTGGATGGCTGTCTGGGTGGACGTGTGTCGTCTTGCCTCGGGCTGCTAGGCCAGAGAATGGGCCTATTCTGGGGGCATCTAGCTGCTAGGCTGTCTGAGGACCTATCCAGAAGCAAGAGAGAGCAGCACAGGGTTGGGATTGCGGCTTGCAGTCAAACCAGAAGTGACGTTCTGCTGGCCGGAAAACCTGTCATGGTCGGAGGTAGAGGGGAAGCAAGTACCGGAGCAGTATTCTCACCGAACGGGCAACATTAGACGGTGATCAAGTCAGGGACCCAGCCAGCGGAGGTGCTTGCAAAGCAGCCTTGTGTGTCAAGCTAGGGACTGAGCAGGCCAGCAGGGGTGAAGCTTGAGAAGTATCAGAAGTGCCAAGCTAGGGATCCAGCAGAGAGGCGGGGGTGACGTTTGAGAAAGATACCACTGTGAAGATTGGAGGAGCTCAAGGGATTCAGTGGCAGTGAATCAGAGGGTCTAGTGAGAGACCAGGAGCTCAGTGGGTTGAAGAACTACAAGGAGAAGTTGTAGTGAAGCTGAAAGAACTGTTACGTTTGTGTTAGAAACTGTTAAAGACTGCCATAGGGGACAGCATTTCTGCACATGCAGATGTGGTGCCTTGCTGGGGCCTTTCCCTGCACGGCTGTCCTCCTATTGAAGTCTCGGAGTCTGCTAATTGAACTTGCACCTATTCAAGGGTGTGCTGGCCCTAACTCTCTTCCCGCCATAAAAATTTGTAGGAAAAATAAACATCTCTTTTGCATTCAAGAAGTGTCTGGCGCCCAATAACTTTCACCTTGCACCTACTATGCCTCACAACTCATAACCAAAATACAGAAGGATGTCAGCTATCTCTGGCCCTGGAGGTTCTCATTAGACTGAAGGAGACCGGAGAACTTGCTATATAACGTTTGCTTCATTGGGCATTCAGCCAGACCTGTCAGAAGGATCCATTTTTATTGCTATGTTCTATCTATCTTTAATTTCTATTTTGGAGCATAAAACTTAATTACTCCCTACCCTTTCTTCTATTATCCAATAAAATCTGACCCATGGGAAGTCCTGTTTGCTTTTGATCTGTATGTTATCAGGTCAGATTGACAAAACAAGTGTTTGGACAAGTAAGAAAAGTTTAAGCCTAGGTTCACGTTGCAGCAATTTGGCATGCGATTCGACATGTCAAATTGCATGCCAAATCGGTGGCTATTGCCGGCAATGGCACCATCCGAATCGGTGAAACGCCGCATTTTCGGCGCCACACCGATTCCTAAAAGTAGTTTCTGTACTATTTTTGGCGACTTTGGGGTGCGATTTGTACAGAAACCTGCACAGATGTCTCTGAAATTGCCCCCGAAGTCGGACTGACATGTAGGAATGAAATTGTGCGAGATCAGCTGAACTTGCACGATTTTAATCCCGCTGTCGGTGTGAACCTGGGCTAAATCATTATTAACAAGGTTTTAAGGTTTGCAATGTATCAACCATATTCCTCTCTAAATCAATACTTCTCTTAATTATTTTTAGGTTATAGTTATTTTAATGGTAATCAATTGATTTCTTGATTTTTCTACAGATAATTTGGTTAATTAAAAAAACCTATAAACACATGCATAGACAAGCAAAATCTGAGTAAGAATTTTCCATCAGGTCAAAAAGAAGGATTAAATAAATTGATGCCTACAAGTCCAATATAAATAAATTTGAATCCCGGTGTTCTGCCGAATAAGTTCCGCTCGGCGGATTAGTTCCCCCTCTACTGCGCATGCACAGTAGAAGCCGGCGGAAATAGCCGAAGCGGAACAGCTGAAAATCAGCTGTACACGGCGCGTGTAAGAGGGCCCCTCGCGGGCTCGCTTCGCTCGCCACGCTTCGGGCACGGCCTCGCTGCGCTCGGCACTTTTAGATTCCCCCTCTTGGTCCACTTGGATAGAGGGGAAGGAATCTGGACCCAGAGTGCAGGCGCCGTGTACAGCTGATCGAAGCGTTTGAGCTTCGGCTATCTCCGGCGGCCAACAGTAGTAGGTACTGCGCAGGCGCTGCGCCTGCGCAGTACAGGGGGGTAACCTATCCGCCGAAGGAACTTATTCGGCAAGACACCGGCATTCCCTTCAGTCTTGCACAGTTGTAGTAGCTCTTCCCCTGTGTTGAAATTAGACATGTGCGATTAGTTTCAAATCGAAAATTCGTACAAATTTCCGAAAATTCGTACAAATTTCCGAAAATTCGTACATTCGGAAGCATCCGAAATACGAATTGCTATGCTTCCGAATTTTATACAAAATACGAAATTTCGTTGACGATTTTCGGATCCAAATTCTGTTTCAACGGAAACCCTAGGAACTCCCACTCCCCCAGACTGACATTCACCCATCAAGGCAATTTGATATTTACATTTCTCCTCCCAACAGCCCGCCCACTGCTTGTATCATATCTGAGGGCTCTTGAGAAGAGTACTGAGACAGGGTGCTGTGAAAATTTCAGAAAGCTATGTACGAAACGCTGCCAGCCCCTCCCACCAGCCATGATCTGCTTGCATTACATAGAGAAGCACAGGGTTGCAGTGATTATGTCACTGGGCCTAAAATAAGCTATTTAATGAAAACAGAAGTATTATTTAATTACTTGACCAGGCCATTTTTTGCGATACGGCACTGTGTTGCTTTAACTGACAATTGCCTGATCATGCACCCAAATTAAATTAATGTACTTTTTTCCCCACAAATAAAGCTTTCTTTTGATGGTATTTGATTACCTCTGCGGTTTTTATTTTTTGCGCTAAAAAAAGACAATTTTGAAAAAAAAAACAATATTTTTTACTTTCTGCTATAAAACATATCCAATAAAAAAATGTAAAAAATCTAATTTCTTTATAAATTTAGGCCAATATGTATTCTGCTACATGTTTTTGGTAAAAAAAATTTCAATAAGCATACATTGCTTTGCGCAAAAGTTACAGTGTCTACAAAGTACGGGATATATATATTTTTTACTAGTAATAGCAGCGATTAGCGGCTTAAAGCGGGACTGCGATATTGTGGAGGACAAATCAGACATGTAAAGGACACTTGACACTTTTTTGAAGACCAGTGACATTATTTCAGTGATTAGTGCTAAAAATATGCACTGTCACTACACTAATGACACTGGCAGGGAAGGGGTTAACATCAGGGACGATCAAAGGGTTAAATGTGTGCCTAGGGAGTGTTTACTAACTGTGAGGGAGGTGCTTTGACTGCTTGATGACATGGATTGGTGTTCCTGCTTCACAGGAACACAGGATCCATGTCTTCTGTACTCACAGAATGACAGTCTGCCTTGTTTACATAGACAGACTGTCATTCTGCCAGAGTACCAAACGATCAGCGGGTCCCAGTGGACAACGGGTAAAATGGTGTAAAATCACAGGAGGGGGTGAGCAGCCAACATCTCACGCTAGCTCCTGAAACCCGGAAGTGCAGAATTACATATATATATATACTTGATTCTGCATGGAGCGGCCACCCTGTAGCAGTAAGTCTGTTATAGGGCGGTCAGCACGTGTTTAAAGGGTGACTCCATGTTTGTTGGGAAAAAAAACATTCCCCTCTAGGTGATCTATGTACATTGCAGGGTTTTTACTAAACTGTGTGGCAGATTCCTACGTTTTGTTATTCTGAAGAAATCCCTGTGTGTTTCTCTGTGTCCATGTGGAAAGTGAATCTAATGGGAGTAGTTTTATAATTATCAATTAGCTGCTGCACCTGCAGGCCTCTAATGAGGAAAATTGTAGTGTCTGCATCTCTTTGGATGTGTTTTCCTATTGGAAGTATCTCACCAAAAATTATCTTTTGTTATAGGGGATGCCTTTAATCTGACTTGCATCTTAGTGCAGACTTCTGCAAAGATTGGTGAGCCAATCACACAAGCAGGAAATGATGTTTCTGGGGGGCGTTCTGTACACATTCTGTGTACAGAACTCCTCCAGGTGGCCATATTGCATTGCATTTTACAGAAAATTACAGCGCTGCAGAAATAAAAAGGAAATGTCATCTTTAACTTCTTCGCACCGAGCACACACAAAAATGCGGCCTCTTGGCGGCGTTGGCACTAAGTGGCCGTATATTTGCCTGCAATAGCGCCGATAGACCGTTGCTGAGAGCGCGTGCACTGCACACTCCTTTTTCTTTCTTTTTTTTTTGAAAGCCTATGGCGTGCATAACACACCCAAAAAACCTCACCCGGTGCCAAAAAATGTGCACACACATAAAGAGTGGTCACAAAAAAGTGCAAGGGGTACACAGACGTGCCAATTCCCTGATCCCCCGGGGGCGTTAGGTTCCAGACGCTGACAAAGGTACTTTACAATGGTCTATCTGGCCGAAACCAGACAGACCCAGTTCTCTGGAGGACCTGCCGAAACAGAACCCACCCAAGTACTAGGTGGGGCTCCCATGAAGGGAGACCCCATGAGAGAGAGAGAACTAAGCCAGAAGGCCATGTTCACCCCTTCCCAAGACTTTTTCAGGGCTGGCCCGAGGACCCGCATCCTTCCTCATCACACAGTGAGACAAACGTGTACAAAGACAAAACGTGACAAACATAGGTTCCAATCAAAATAAATAAAAACGTGGGGAAGGGATAGTGGAGAGGAGAGTGAAAAAAGTGGCCATTGTGTATAACAATGACCAGGCCCTCCGGCCAGGAATAAAAAATTCCTCTGGTCTCAGCCAAAAGGCCCGGCCCAAGAGGCAGGTGCTAAAAAAAAGCGTGTTCTATGGTGCAGTGACCGTGGTGCCTCAAATCAAAGTGACTGCCACTCCCAGTGATTATTTGGCACCCCTGGGGCACATACTCCATAGGCTTTCAACCCTGGACCATGGCCTAGACCACAGCAGCCCCCACCGCAGACAGAAAAGGCATGAGGTTCAGGGAGCTTGGTGAGAGCCCTTGCCCCATAGGCTCCACCGTCACTCCCATCACCCCTTCCAATTTCACACTCGGGTAGATACTAACCACTCCCCCTCACCAGCAAAAGGGGAGTAAGCATTCTCTTACCCAAATAACTGTCCGTAGCTAGAGCTACCACAATCCAGGCCAGAAGGCCAGGGACCCGACCCTCCGGCCAGACCAAGATGCAGCACCCATCCCCACCAGGAGCACCCTTCCAGACGGCTCAGACTCAACCATTGGCCGGTCCCCAGTCTATCTGTCGGGCAACTCAGTATAGTCCCTGCTGAGTGCCGCCCTTCCAGGCACCATTGGATTTGCTGGCCCTCCCCAACGAGAGTGACACAGCGCCTCCTCTGGAAACTGATAAGAACAGATACTACACTTCATCTTAGCCAAAAGGCCGAGAAGCGCTGCACTGCACACTCCTGGCACAGTTATCGGCGGCCAACCGAAAGCTCCCATTCGCTGCTTTCCGATCATGTGACCGCAGTCACATCCAATCATGGGGGTCACATGACCATAAGCTCTGCCTCGCTTCACGGCATTCTAAAGCCCTTAAAAGGCCGGCAGTCCCCAATAACATTTAATTACAATATGACTTGTGTAGCAATTGTATATTATTTTTTTATTCCTTTTTTTTTTTCCCCACGAAAGTGGAGTTACCCTTTTGAACATTTCATCAACATGTTAATGAGATGGAGGAAGGGGGGGGGGGGGGGAGAGACCATGGAAGGCAAGATTTTAGCACATTACATATCAGCTTTAAAAAGAGTCAATGTGAATAAGTATGATGTCTGTACAGTATTACAAAATCATTTTCTTTTAACTTAAAATAAAGGATCTCTTACTTGCCTGCTGTTTTGAGCTAATTTCCATAAATTATTATTCAAAGATCACTTGGTCCCTAACTACCAAGAATATTATGGATGTCACAGCCTGGGCACAGCAGTGTGCAGACCTGGGATTTCAGCACAGGAATAGTGGGAGCCCCTCATAATGGGCACCACAGGTGTGCTGGCAAGAAACTTAGCACAAGAATGGTGGGGACCCCTCATCATGGACACAGCAGGTATGCAGAACCGGAAATTCAGAGCACACAACTCACTAAAAGAGTCCTGGAGAAATAAAAGGGACTGTTTAGGGGCCCTTTAAAAAGAACACTCTATGGCAAAGTTTTTTATGTTTTGCACTGGCAGTCCCCATGCAGAGCTGTGTAAATCTCCTCCGTGTCCTCCCCATCTGTTCCCTGTTCCTGATTGCACATCTGTATATACATTATCACTGTGCAATGTGTATCAGCTGCTCTGGGTTCACCAGGTAATGCAATGTTCAGTTTGATGGCCTCCATGAACTCTGGCTCTATGTCTTGCACAAGTATTCTCTGCCCCATGCCAGTGCTGATATCTACAGAGGCAAGTCATAGTGGCCTAATCCTATGATTGTCATCTGCCACCCTCCGATCCAATCTGCATGGCAGGTGCATAACATAGTAAGAGAAATAGCATATAATATTGGGGCTTCATGCTTACCAACATTTTAGTTCTGGTCTCCAGTACAGTTAACCACACCTGCCCGGACTTAAAGTGGTGTTCCACCCTAAAAAAAAAAAATTCATGACTGTGCCTAATAAAAAATAAAAAAACATTTGGAAGTTTTTTTTTTGTTTTACTTACCTCTAAATTCCTGTTGCTAGGGGGTCCTTTGTAGTCTGCCTCTTCCACTGCCTGGGCTGGTGACATCATTTCCCCCTCGGCACAGGAAGGACTCAGCTCTGCTCCCTCCCTCTTGTCAATCATCTGGGACCCATTACAGGTCCCAGGTGACTGAGCGGCCAATCACGGCGCGCGGCGCCGCTCGCGCATGCGCAGTGGGTGCCAGGCTGTGAAGCCACAGCCCGGAGCCTACAGTTGCAATGCCGGCGCCGCCAAACGGAGTGGGAGATGAGCGGGGCTTCGTTCCCCCCACATCGCTGGACCCTGGGACAGGTAAGTGTCCAATTAAAAGTCAGCAGCTGCAGTATTTGTAGCTGCTGACTTTAATTTTTTTTTTTTTCATGGGCCCTCCTCTTTAATGCCTTTGCAAACCCAGATATTACCCTATAAAAGTATAGATGACATCATCACTGTGTAGTATATAGCCTGTGCAGAGAGCAGAGCTGTGGGAGGGGTCCAGAAGCTCCACCCAAAAACTACAGAAGGGGGCGGAGACAAGACCAGTCTCCCTGCACAAGGAGAGAGAGCAGCAGTGAGAGGTCTTTATTACAGAAAAAGTCTCACATTGGATTACTGCACAGATCTGAAAGAAATACACAAAGCACATCAAAATTCAAGAATGTATTTAGATAATATTTGCTTATCCCGGAGTTCAGCTTTAACTGGAACATTATAGGGTGAGGATTTAATGGCATAGAAAGATTACAAAACAGTTATTATTATATTAAATAAAAGGACGACAGTCAGAAAATGATCGCATAAACACAAAACAAGGGAGAGGGCAGAGCAGTCTCTGTGCCGCGTCTTTGTTCGCGTTCTGCACACAAACATTGCCACTTAATATACTTTGTAGTTGGCTCTTGTACCCCCCTCTGGCCTATGTCAGAACTCCAACTGGATTCCTGCAGCTACAATCTGCCTGCTCTATTTATCACAATGTAGCTGCTCTTTGCTTTGTCATACGCTTTCTATAGAACAATTTGTAACTGGCACCTTCCATGGGCGACGTTGCCAGGACTTTCTTCTATCCCAAGCCAAGCTGCCTTCCCTTCATTCTAAAGGATTGAATCCAAAGGAAGCAAAATCTCTCTGCAGCAAACTGTGCACTGATGTCATTGTCTCAGCTTTTATGTTTTTCTATAAAAGAATTGGTCGTGGTGTTCACAACAGAAATACATGTATTAAAAAAAAAAAACTAACCATTGACAGGGAGCCATCAATAGGAAACCCTAAACACCCAAAAAGAAAAGACTTTTAAAAATGTGCGCACCACAAAAATGATACAATGAAAAAAATTTTTATTACAAAATACCAAACATTACACATTTACATGATATACAAACCTAAAGCTGAATTCCGGCCTTCCATTTAGTCTTGCACAGCTGTTCAAGCTCTTCTCCCGTACTAAGATTACTTACTCTTTTTTCACTGCACACTGTGAGCTTCTCCCAATGTGCATTAGAAGTTCCTGGAAGTCAGATACAGCCTGCCTCTTGTTAAATTAAGTCTATGTGGAGTTATACATTGCCAATATCCCTATACACTATATTTTCAAAAGTATTGGGATGCATGCCTTTACACTGACATGGACTTACACATGGTAAGAATAACTGCTCTATTGCTTCCTCATATGTCCTGAAGCCTGGGCAAAGATCACATTGTCAAAGGCTACCAGGAACATCGTGGGTGTTTGACAGACACATGGTACTATATACACTATATTGCCAAAAGTTTTGGGACGCCTGCCTTTACATGAACTTTAATGGCATCCCACTCTTGGTCTGTAGGGTTCAATATTGAGTTGGCCCACCTTTTGCAGCTATAACAGCTTCAACTCTTTTGGGAAGGTTGTCCACAAGGTTTAGGAGTGTGTCTATGGGAATGTTTGACCATTCTTCCAGAAGCGCATTTGTGAGGTCATGCACTGATGTTGGACGAGAAGGCCTGGCTCACAGACTCCGCTCTAATTTATGCCAAAGATGTTCTGTCAGGTTGAGGTCAAGACTCTGAGCAGGCAACTCAAGTTCCTCCACCCCAAACTCGCTCATCCATGTCTTTATGGACCTTGCTTTGTGCACTTGTGCACAGTCATGTTGGAACAGGAAGGGGCCATCCCCAAACTGTTCCCACAAAGTTGGGAGCATGAAATTACCCAAAATGTGTGAACCTGTGGAGAGGTCAAAGGGGCACAGGAGGACACAGCACACTGATAATGTGGAGAAGTAACATGATGGTGGACAGAGAAGCTACTGTGAGGGGGTGAGGAGGACACTATCATGTCAGTAGCCTCTGTCCACCTCCTGTGGTATGTCCGCAGGCCTCTGTTCACCTCCTGTGGTATGTCCGCAGCCTCTGTCCACCGCCTGTGGTATGTCCACAGCCTCTGTCCACCTCCTGTGGTCCTCTGACTGCAAAGTGGGACTTTCAGACAGCTTCTGAACAGACTGAGACGGGAAGACGTCACAGTACTGGCAGCATTTCCTGACTGGCCAAAATGCCCTTGGTATCCTCTACTCTTACGTATGTTGTCAAGGCGCCTCGGATGTTACCGACGAGACCAGATCTCCTGAGCCAGGGCCCAGTTCTACACCCAGCGCCAGAGGAACTCGGGCTAACGGCCTGGATATTGAAAGGCGGACGTGCATAAACCTAGGGTGCTCCGCGGACATGTACAGACCCTCATGAAGGCCTTCAAAAATAGCACGAACAATGTCTACAATATAAGCTGGCAAAAGTTGCAAGAGTATGCAGCATCAGTGGGACTTGGAATGGAAGAACTCAGAGCCTGTCACATCCTTGAGTTCCTGCAGAAGGGCCTAGAAATGGGACTAAGTGCAAGTACGCTCAAAGGCCAAGTATCAGGCCATTTGTCTCTAATGACCTATTAATCCAGTTCTTTAAGGCTGTAGCAAAACTAAGGCCCCCCCAGAGCACCCCCACTTTCCAAGTGGGACCTGCCGCTAGTTGAATTTCCTGGCCTCACTTAGATTCGTCCAAGGAGTGTCGCTGCGGGACTTGACGATGAAAGCATCTTTCCTGGTCGCAATAACCTCGGCCAGGAGGGTCTTGGAAATAGCGGCTCTGGGAGCTAAAGAGCCCCACATGTCCTTTGGGGCGGGTGGAGTCAGCCTAAGGCCAATGCCAGACATTCTTAAGGTGGCCAACAAATTTCACCAAAGTCAGGAGAGTGCGGCCCACCTCTTTCCAGGAATACAGGCAAGAAGTCAGCCCACTGGATGTGGGCAGAACATTGAAAATGTACATTAAAGAAACCTCTGGCATAAGAATCTCAGGCTCCCTGATCGTAATTCCTGACGTCACTGCCTGGCTCGTAAAGACAATAAGAGGTTGGCACCTCCAGAGAATAATGGCTCACTCCAGGAGTGTTTCAACATCATGGGCAGCTGCATGTGGGATATCTCCAGAAGTCAAAGAGAAAAGGGTGGGACTTTAAATGAATTGCGTGAATGCTCGGAAACAAAATCGATGAACAACTAGGAACATTTTATTTAATTTTATTCATTCACCTTTGTTTCATGTATATACTTACCAGACCAATTTTTTATATTTTCTATCCTAGATAAGATACGCGCTTGCTCCTGACGAGTGGCACAACAGCCACGAAACGCGTAGAGCTATCATTGTCGCGTTTTTTACCAGTGTCATGCATTTCTAATTTTTATTTGGAATTTTTGGAGGCCTTTGGTGTATACTCTTTTATATATGTTTGTGTAATAATATCCAATTGGTGTACCATGGAGAATTTTTGTATTCATATAATCATGTAAAATTGCTGCTATTATTGCCAATATTTCTTTCCATTTATGATTGATATATTTATGCATGTTATATATTTTTATGAATTGAATAAAATTTTCTTAGTTGTTTCTTAGTTGTTCATCGATTTTGTTTCTTTGTTTCCAAGCATTCACGCAATTCATTTAAAGTCCCACCCTTTTCTCTTAGACTAGTACAGGGATGGAAACGTATGAACACATCTGTGATGTTGTACATACATATTTTTCCATTTTTAGCCTCCTCTCAGTCAATTGCTCGATCTTACCATTTGATTAGCCATTTTTTATTTTGGATTATTTTTATTTGCAATTTAATTTAGATATCAGTTATGTCTATGGTTTGTCTGTTTGGTGGTGACTCTTTTGGCCCAATGCACCGCCGGCTGTTTTGGATTTCTCCCTTCCGGGAGCTGTGACGTGCCTGTCGGCTCCTCCCCCCTCCCCCCTCTGGGGGTGTGGATCTGCCGCCACTGCACGTCAGCGTCACGCACTCCCCATCGGACGTGCGCGTCCTCTAGGACGCTTACACGCCTGATTGGATGGTGTTCATCCCGCATGTCACGGGGATGGGGCGGTGACGTCGGCGGGTCGGGCGTTCAGTACCTGATCGACGTTGCAGCCCGCCCCTCTCTTGGCTTTGCGGCGTGACGTTGGTGGGTGGTCCCCGTGGTAGCGCCTATATGGGCGTAGCCTCGGCGGTGCTGGCTTTCGAGGCTTTCACTTCACTGGATGTCACGTTCGTTTGGGGGTACTGCCTTCTTCCCCTTACACTTTTCCACACTGCACGCCAGGTATCCTTACTTCTGTCATGTCCTCTCATGCTTTGTCCCTTCCTCTTTTCTCTATATCTTCACCTCAGGGTACTTGGTCTTTTCCTTTTTCCATCCTCAGCATTTTCTCAGGTGTTTCAATCTGGATTTCTTTTCAACCCTCACACGGGCTCAATTTCTTTTTGGGGCAGTATCACTCTTGTATTCTCACTTTCACACTGCTCTCTATCTCTTGGCAGTTTTGCAGTTTCTTCTCTAACCTTCACTTATCACTTCAGGTTTGCCTCGGAGGACCATGCTTGCCCTGGATGGCGCCCTGTGGGCTTCCCCCGTCGATCCATTCATCTCAGCTCCCGGGGGGTGGCGTCTCCGATGGTCGGGCGGTCTACGGCTCTCTGCCACCACCCTACAAACCAGAATGCGTAAGCATGTACTTTGTGTGGGGATTTTTTATCACCCCACCTTTGTTTCATGTATATACTTACCAGACCAATTTTTTATATTTTCTATCCTAGATAAGATACGCGCTTGCTCCTGACGAGTGGCACAACAGCCACGAAACGCGTAGAGCTATCATTGTCGCGTTTTTTACCAGCGTCATGCATTTCTAATTTTTATTTGGAATTTTTGGAGGCCTTTGGTGTATACTCTTTTATATATGTTTGTGTAATAATAACCAATTGGTGTACCATGGAGAATTTTTGTATTCATATAATCATGTAAAATTGCTGCTGTTATTGCCAATATTTCTTTCCATTTATGATATGATATATTTATGCGTGTTATATATTTTTATGAATTGAATAACATTTTCCTAGTTGTTCATCGATTTTGTTTCCGAGCATTCACGCAATTCATTTAAAGTCCCACCCTTTTCTCTTAGACTAGTACAGGGATAGAAACGCATGAACACATCAGGCCATGGTTTCATTTAAAGTCCCACGGGATATATAGTCCCAACCACTTTCTAATATCTCCAGAAGTCATATACAAGGCAACAACCTGGTCGTCCATGCACACGTTGTTCTCTCACTGCGGCATTGACCCGGCAATGTTAACCACAGCTGAATTTGGCAAAACTATTATTTCTGTGGCCGGTGGCCATAATTAAAATAATTTAGCAGCATCCCACCCTTGTAATTAGTTATTTCCCAGAGGTGGCTGACATGGAGCTGTCAGGAAAACAAAAAATTGTATATCAAATACTTACCGCAATTTTCCTTTCCTGACGAGCTCCATGTCAGCGCAGACTCCCACCCTATGGACAAAATTCTAGTTATGTAACATCATTCAGGGCGTGGGGGTCAAATTTATGAGTTAGGTCCTGATTGCATGGGGGTGAGCGGGGCCTTACCTGGAGGTGGCTGACATGGAGCTCTTCAGGAAAGGAAAATAGCGGTAAGTATTTGATATACAATTTTCAGTTTTCTCCCCATTCAGAGGAGAAAAAAACTTATGGGTGGGCTGCACAGTGACTGATCACTCTGATAGCCAATCAGAGGCTATCACAGCAATCAGGTGATCGGGAACCTGAGAGTCCTCGTTAGTACTAGACCCCGAGCTCTCTGGGACAGCCCAGTCTCTTGGAGCGCTCTGCACATCTCATTGTATGTGGCCCTTTGGTGACATCAGGGGCCACACCTAAAGCCCATTATATCATGAGAATAACCCACCACTGTTCTAGCCTCACAAAGGCCTCAACTTATTGCCTGCCGCCAGTGAGTATATATGAA
This sequence comes from Lithobates clamitans, assembly GCA_037952925.1. NCBI lineage: Eukaryota > Metazoa > Chordata > Amphibia > Anura > Ranidae > Lithobates > Lithobates clamitans. The sequence goes on from JBBGZY010001310.1 coordinate 1,422,760, forward strand.
GTGCAGGAAGATGTAAAGGCTGCATTAGCCCGGTAAAGGGTTGGAAGGTTGGGCAATTCGAAGTAGATTTTCTTCTAAAAAAAATGTTTTTTTTTAATTCAGCATTTGGCAGTACATCATCTGTCTATTTCAGGAATGGAAAGTTTTATCAGAGTAAATTTATCCTTTAAAGTGGACCTATTTTTAACATACACACTTGGCGCAGATCAATAGGGCAATAGTCAACATTAACAAATTTAATTTAAATATAAACAGTGATTGTTTTTCTTATCTTACCATGTACACATGGCAAGAATGACTGCTCTATTGCTTCCTCATATGTCCTGAAGCCTGGACAAAGATCACATGGTCAAAGCCTGCCAGGAACATCGTGGGCGTTTGACAGACACATGGAACTATATACACTATATTGCCAGAAGTATTGGGACGCCTGCCTTTACACGCACATGAACTTTAATGGCATCCCACTCTTGGTCTGTAGGGTTCAATTTTGAGTTGGCCCACCTTTTGCAGCTATAACAGCTTCAACTCTTCTGGGAAGGCTATCCACAAGGTTTAGTAGTGTGTCTATGGGAATTGTTTGACCATTCTTCCAGAAGCGCATTTGTGAGGTCATGCACTGATGTTGGATGAGAAGGCCTGGCTCGCAGTCTCCACTATAATTCATTCCAAGGGGGTTCTATCAGGTTGCCATAAGGACTCTGTGCAGGCCAGTCAAGTTCCTCCACCCGAAACTCGCTCATCCATGTCTTTATGGACCTTGCTTTGTGCACTGGTGTGCAGTCATGTTGGAACAGGAAGGGGTCATCCCCAAACTATTCCCACAAAGTTGGGAGCATAAAATTGTCCAAAATGTCTTGTTATGCTGACACCTTAAGAGTTTCCTTCACAGGAACTAAGGAGCCAAGCCCAAACCTTGAAAAACAAATCCACACCATAATTGCTCCTCCGCCAAATGATTTGGACCATATATACATATATATAATGTAGGTTTAAGGCTTCGCCCATAACTGCTCATTTCATAAACACGCGCAAAAGTGTGCATTTTCACACACGTTTATGGGCGCATGAAAAACGCTGGTCACGCTTGCTATGCCATAAATTGTTAATGACACCCCAAATGCAACCAGCAAACATGTATTTTTAATGGTGAAAAATGCACCAAGCTCTATACCCGATAAAGGCGGAGTTGTCACACATAGGCCAGCTACTTCAAATGAAAGCACAAAGAAAAAAAGCAATTGCAGCCTTAAACTGTATCTTTTTTTTATCTTGGACAATTCTATTTCTTTATAGGTAAAGTTTGTTGTCTTTGTATATAATTTGTTTTAGGGCTTAAAAAAGGTTTTCTTATTTTTGTTGCATATCTATACTTCATATGTACTCCTTTCATCCAGCATGTTTACTGTTGTTTAGAGAACTCAATAGCTAAAGCTCAGATCTCTTCTAGAAAAAAAAACCCTCAGATTTCACACACAGCTTTGAGTTTCCAATTACAGAGAGGAAATCCAAAAGGAAAAAGCTGCCTTATTAGAAAACCCATTACACTCTGTGACAAAAGTATCATGGGTATACCCTGTATTAAAAGTTGATTCCTAAAATATTTTTCTTTTTTATCAAATTGATCCAAAGCTATATTAGTGTTGTATACTTGCCAGCATGTGAAGGAATGTTTCTATCGCTTGATCTGTTGACATTTCTTCCAGTTTAATAAGTTGTATTTACTGTGATGATAGAAACGAACTCAGAGGACACGGGAATAGGGTAACCCGCCCAGCAATGGAAATTGTTTAGGATATAGCACTGTATTAACAGTATACAGTATGTGGCACAAAAAGGGGATATTTATTAAGCATTGTAGGATGAGATAATTGCTGCTTTTTTGGGGGGAGTTGTATTTAGGATAGTTGTATTTATTTTATTTAGTCATCTTTGTGTTTTTTCTTTTTTTTTAAATGTATTTGTTTATTTTTTTGTTCCTGATCGTTACTTGTGTTGTGTCACTTTTATTTATTAAACTTTTTTTTTACTTCTGAAAAAAAAAAAAAAAGAGACTAATCTGGGTCCATATTTTGCCACAAGAACAAGGTAGCTGAAAGGAACTTCTGTAAATCTCATGCACATTTGAGCTAAAAAAATGACTGTTTTATAGGCGTTTGACCTTTTCTTTCTGCCTCTAAACACCCCTCCATATTAGGCACTTCAATAAAGGGCACTTTTACCCCCTACTTCCTGCCCAGACCAATTTTAAACTTTCAGCGCTGTTGCCCTTTGAATGACAATTGCGTGGACATACACTGTACCCAAACTACATTTTTATAATTTTGTTCACAGAAATAGAGCTTTCTTTTGGTGGCATTTAATACCCTCTAGGTTTTTTTAATTTTTTTGCTAAATAAACAAAACAAGACTGAAAATTTTGGAAAAAAGAAAAAGGTTTTTCTTTGTTTCTGTTATAAAATTTTGCAAATAATAAGTTTTTCTTCATACATTTAGCCCAAGTTGTATTCTGCTACATTTCTTTGGTGAAAATAACCCAAATCAGTGTATATTGTTTAGTCTGTAGGAAAGTTATAGAGTCTACAAACTAGGGTATATATCAGAAAATTGATCAATCCTGATGTACTGACGGCCAATCTCATTTCTTGAGGCCCTAAAATGTCAGGACAGTAGAAATACCCCCCAAATGACCCCTTTTCGTAAAGTAGACAGTCAAAGGTATTTAAGTAAGAGGCTTTTTGAAGTTGTTATTTTTTGTCATAATTTTTGGGTAAATTAAGAAATTAAAAAAAAATGTTCACAGTTTTTTTTTTTACACACTCTCATTAGTGCAGTACAGTCTCATCCTACAACTGGTGTGGCGGTGATCAGGGACACTGACTGGTGACAGTATGAAAAAAAAAAACAATAATTTAATTTTTTTTTTTTTTTTTACAATTTTTTTGTGACCAGAGCAATCTAATGTTACCATAGTAACATTGTACTTAGCAACAGGTTGTCCCAAACAGAGGGGGACCAAAAAAGAAAAGCGGGGCTCAGGGGAAGGCACACTCAGTATGTAGTCAGTATAAAATATATATTTATTGGTACAAAATGGATATACATGGAGATATGTGCACAAGCATGATCACAAAAAGTATAATGATACTGCCCTTCTAAAATTGATCAAAAGACCAAACACAGACTAGGGAAACATAAAACATGTATGGGTAGACAAAAACAAGACAAATGCGTCCGGACGTCTTGGCTATTGATGTCTACACAAACCACCTGGGGAAGTTGTGCAGCAATTGCTGAAAACGGTTTGTGGTGCAGACATCAATACCCCCGGGGGGAGGACGGCTCATAAATGGGGGGGGGGGGTATGGGATGGTGTAGGGAGGGCAAAGGGAAGTGGAGGGGGAAGGGGGAGGGGGGAAAAAGGGGGGAGGGGGGGATGGGGAACCTGGAGGGAGGTATTCGGCCGTGGGGTAGGATGCTGGTATGAGGTCTGTGGTCAGACTTCAATGTGTCCTGGTTAGGAAATAGGTGTTGGTCATGTGGTACAGCTGTGGGATCACTGTTCCCAGGTTCCGGAGTAATAGGTTGCAGCGTGTACACTCCCCAGTGCGGGTAGACTCTATGCAGGAAATGCTATGGTAAAGTCAGTTGGTGACAGGTATAGGTAAAGAAACATGGAATATAGCCAGGTACATTACCACTTCCGGGTCCCGTTCTGGACTGCTGAGGTGCTTCCGGATGGCGGTGGCTCCAATGTTGTGAACAAACCTCCCTGTCACCATGTACACTTCCGTGTCCTGACCTGGGTAGTTATCCGTCATTCGCGGTACATTGCTGGTATGCCACTGTTTTATGGCTGTGCCCATACACGCAGGTACACCTATCGTCCTACATACGGCTGCTCCAGACTTTGGAGCGGGATACTCCCTCGATGTGTGAGCCGGCTAGCCCCCACCGGGGATGACAGCGGGCGTGACGTCCGGGCGCAGTGACGTCGACGCGTTTCACAGGACAAATGTGCGTAGCTTCATCTGGACGACATTGTACTTATCTGGGGAAGTGATCAGGATTTTTTACACATGAAGATTCTGGCCAATAGAATTCATTAACGCCAAATGCATGAACGTGCATAAACATATGTGAAAGCGCATAAACGTGCTTGCAAAAATGCAGCTTTTACCGCATTTTTTCTACTTCTTTTCTCTGGTAGGGAGAAAAGGTGTCTAAAAGGGTACGGTGTGCGTGTGGCCTTAGATGCTATTTAAAGCCACCTGACACTGCTTTTTACCAGAATTGTGAAATTTTACCAAAATTCCCAGATTCTAACAGAAATTTGGGGAAGTGCTCTTAGTTTCACTCATGCCTAGTCAAGATGCTGCCATAAATACCGCGAACAGAAACTCACATTAAAGCTAGTTTACACTTGTGTTTGGGGGGTGGTTAAAATATTGAATATATATATATATATATATATATATATTTTTTTTTTTCCTGGTTTCATGCCTCGGCAAATGATGTCATACATCCCAGGAGTCTTAAGGAGAGGAGGAGAGGAGGAGGGGTTTTCTCAGCTAAGCACACTCTCCTGCATGCATGTTTGAGGTAGGCCCCATACACACTATTAATCCGTGTACACACGATCGCACATTCTGACAACAAAATCTTGTTTTTTTTTTCCGACGAATGTTGGCTCAAATTTGTCCTGCATACACACGGTCACACAAATGTTGTCGGAAATTCGGAACGCCAAGAACGCGGTGACGTACAACACGTACGACGAACCGAGAAAAATTAAGTTCAATAGTGCGGCTCTTCTGCTTGATTCCGAGCATGCGTGGAATTTTGTGCATCGGAATTGTGTACACACGATCGGAATTTCCGACAATAGATTTTGTTGTCGGAAAATTTGAGATCCAGATCTCAAATATTGTTTGTTGGAAATTCCGACGGAAAATATCCGATGGAGCCTGCACATGGTCGGAATTTCCGACAAAAAGCTCCCATCGAACATTTGAATGTATGTATGCGGCATAAGACTTTCTGCAGATTTTTGTTTTCAGATTTACCAAAACCATGTAGTGCAAGGGCCTGCCTGTCTGCATACTAATTGAAATTCTTGAGGTTTGACCTCATATTATATGGTTTTAGTAAAGAAAAAAATCTGCAGAAAAACTAATAGTGTGTATGGGGTCTTAAGGGCAGATGGATTCCAGGAAATAAATGCTACATTAATCATTTGCCCTTATTCAAGATGGCCACGGCCAGAATAGCTAGGCGCAGTGATGGCGAACCTTGACACCCCAGATGTTTTGGAACTACATTTCCCATGATGCTCATGCACTCTGCAGTGTAGTTGAGCATCATGGGAAATGTAGTTCCATCACTGTGCTAGGGAGTTATTTATTTATTTATTTTTTTTGTAAATTCTTTTTATTGAAATTTTTTTTACTGTCAAGGTACAAAAGGGAGTTATTTCTCAAAGTGATTTTGCAACAAAATAAAGCATGGAGACACGGGTGGATAAGGGGGGGGGGGGATTGCTTTGAATAATAAAAATTAATCAAATAGTGTTTTTGGTTTGTAGTGCTCAGATGCAGTGAAAATCCGCTCTAATGACTCATATAGTAACAAAATCAACATCAGAATATAGAATTTAGCTGTTTCATATTATCTTGAAAATCCAAGTAATCTCAGTGACACACAAACAGAAGAATCACAGAGAGAAATAAATGGGAAATAAGAGAACAGAATGAATATAAAGGCAAAGTATAAATACTAGAAACAGGTGCCAGATGTTAAATGGCTCAAAGCACAAACATGTTGGGGTTTACATTATACTTAGAGTCCATTCACACTTGTGTAACTTGTCATGTAACTTTGGACCCCAAAGCCGCATGACAAGTCACACCCCCTGGTTTCCCATGATAACCACAGTGACTTCAAATTAGTTCCTGCACTACTTTGGTCCAAGGTTCATGCAACTTGAGGTTCATAGACCTCAATGCAAACCCTCAATAGTTGCATAAAAGTTGCACCTGCATTATATAGATGCGATTTGGCTGTGACGTGTGTGGGACCTGCAAAAAGAATGCCGGCACTGAATAAACTGCGTGGGGTCCTTCCCAAAATCCATACCAGACCCTTATTCGAGCATGCAGCCCGGGAGGCCAGAAAAGGGGGGGGGGGGGGGGCGCCAGGAGGCCACATGTCCTCAACAGTTACAGTAACAGTAGTAGTAGTAGAAGTAACAATACTATCCCAGGCTTACAATACATTCCCCTGTCTAGAATGGCATATGAGGAAAATGTATAGAGAAATCCTCAATATATGGGTATCGTATCTAATCTGTTAAAGCAACATGGTGGCAAGGCTACTAGCAAACAGTCAGATAGAGGGAATTCATGTGTAGAAAACTAACAATGGTCTTTTATTTCTTTAGAATAATACATTCACCTAGATCAAATATCTTGGAAGGTATTTTGTTTGTCTTGGGAGGTTAGTATCCACATCTCTGCCACCAATATCTTATCTACCTCTGCTTTCCAATCAAGAGAAGTAGGGCTCCTGTCCAGCTTCCAAACCCTGGGAATGAGACTGTTGGCTGCATTTAATAGGTGAGGGGTGACACTATTCTTATAAGAATAAATAAACAAAGGGGTTGAATTACTAAAGGCAAATAGACTGTGCACTTTGCAAGTGCAGTTACTTCAGAGCTTAGTACTGTACATGAGATAAAGTTTCACTTTGCAAAGCATACTCATTCACATGCAAGGAAAATAAAAAACAGCAGCATTTTTGCTTGCTTTTTCTCGTTTACTAATCTCTGGAGCAATTGCTTTTCCAAAGTGCACAATCTATTTGCCTTTAGTAAATCCACCCCAAAGTAAATAATGGAAAAGATAGTGGAGGGGGTATTCTTAATGAGCTTAAGAGTAGTTTTCTGTATCCAGGGGGAGAGAACTTTTTAATTTGAGGACAATTCCGCCATATATGAACAAATATACCTTCTTGAGCAACTGGAGGACGGTCCCGGAAAGATTCTGGCCAGGCGAGTGGGAGTTTTATACTAGTGTGATAAAAATTTATACCATGATTCCTGTGTTTTGGTATTAATAGTGGAGACATGGGAGAGTTTAAATATCTTTTGTAGTTGTGAGGATGAAAATGCAATTCTCGATTCCCTTTCCCATTCCCTCAAAAAGTATGGGGTCTGTCCTGAGTACAGAGAAAACAAACGTTCATACACCTGGGAGAGTAGGTGTCTTGTGTCTCTATCCATAGCAAACATGGACCCACCAATCTTATTTTAGGTTCTAAATTTTGTCTATAGTGCCAGTGACCTATTGGATACTATCCCAGATGTTGTCCTAGCAGTTCCAGGGGAAGTTTTCCTAAAAGGCAAATTTATAGCATTTGGTGTTCCCATCCTTCGTTTAAAGAAGGTTGCATCTTCCCTTATTCAAATAGCTTATGTTCCCTAGAATCTTTTTGGATTTCCCTGATATCTGGCTTCTGCCTAATTTTTGTAAGACCATAGATAATATCAAACAGGGTGAATTTATTGGGCAAAATCATGCCCAATGTAAGATATGAAGAGTTCAAATAGTATTATCATGAGCCTCTCTGTCAAGAATAAAGCTGTCTGATCAGGGTGGATTAACAAAGGAACATACAACTGTAGTCTGGAGGCCAGGAGGCCTGGAGTATAGAAAATATGTTAGTAGCATTGTTTAAGAGGGATATAGGCTAATAATTTGGCATAGGATCTTGGCCTGGCTTGGGTATTATTGTGCCAGAAGTGCCTCTGTAGGAAGAGGGCTAAGCTCTGTGATGGTATTAAAATATCAGCACATAGGCTCCAATAATACCTGAGATAGTTTATTATAGTAAGAGAGTTGGTGAAGCCATCTAGGCCATAACTCTTGCCATTAGGGTGATTCGTAATAAACAAGCCCAAGTCCTGTGGTGTGAAAGGGTCATCTAAATCTTCAATACCTGTGGAGGGAGATGTGGAAACTCATCCTCTTTTAGATAATCTCTAATTAACTATCTGTGTGAAGTGTCACCTATAGTGAGGGATGTGGACAATATGTTATATACATAGAGGTTAAACTCCTAAGCAAATTTAGTGGAATCCAAAACAAGATCATCATGCACCATTAATTTCTGAACATGGAAAGAGCATGTTGTTTTTGTAAAGTTTTCGATGTGAGTTTTCCGCACCTATTCTTCTGTTTCCGTGTTCATAGAACATTTTTGCATAATACCTAAGTGTATCCCTTGCTTTCCTATCCATACATTGCAGTTTAGTATGCAAGTCATGTAGAGATACCACATCTGCCAGTTAATGGAGCACTTGAATAAATTCACCCCACATGACTGCTTTATGTCCTCATATGGCTTTTGCGGACACTTCACCATTGATATTCTCTTCAAAGTTATGTTTCAGGGAATATGTAATAGTGTTCAATAGATGGGTCATCTAATGGGGTCTCATTGCATCTTCACATCCAGTTCCTTTGGGACGGGAAGTGTTAGAGGGTAAAAAAGTTAACGAGACAGCAGCATGGTCCAAGATAGTTGTCTGTTTAATAACAGTAGAACATACAATGTGAAAAAAATATTGGTCCATGAAAATAAGATCCAGTCTACAATACATATCATGGATCTTAAATAACCATTGTCCTCCAGCTGTCTACTAAGTGTAAGTCCTGACTCCTGAAGTATTTTTTAAAAATTTTTCAAAGCTCGGAAAGAGGAAGTATCTATGGTCGGATCCATGATAAAATAAAATCCCCAACAAAAAGCAACAGTTCCTCCTGAAAAACAGTGAGTTTCTAAAGAGCAGTAGATGAGAAGGAAATTGTACGCATATTGGGGGCATATACTGTATATTGGTCAGGGTGCAGGTTTGTCCTTCTATGGTAACTTTAAGAAAAATAAACCAGCTTTCCTGGATCCATAAGCTGTTATTGTAAAATAAAGGGACAGGGTTTGTGAATAGCAATGGCTACCCCAGCCCACCACACCCTAGCCTTTAATATTGGAGATTGACAAAGAAACCATTTATTAAAAATTAGTTGAGGCAATTTAAAGCTAGAAGCAGCTATAAAGTAAGTCACCTGAATCATAGCTATTTGCGGCTCTAAACGAAGGAGTTCTTGCCATAGCCTGTCCCTTTTAGATGGTGAGCAGAAGCCAAATACATTGTATGAATACTGCATCATACAACAAAATGTATAAAGATGAACCAACATAGTAAGATTCAGAAATGGAATAAAGTTTAAACCATAATCAAACACTGCTGAAGACAGGAGGGTGAACAACCTAATGAAAAGGAGAGGAATGGTCCCCAAATCTGAGGCTCCATACTGGATCCCTCCTATTCCTGGCTAAACACAGTAAGGGGTACGCGTAGCGAGGACAATACTAATTAGGGGAAGAGGTCTATACGACAAATATAAAGAAAAATGCGAGCAAGAATATAAGAAGACATAGTAAACCGTCTGCCCAGAGAAGTAGGGACAAAAGTCAACTTAACGTCCAACAATTGGTAAATATAGTCTCTCAGACTAAACACCACTGTTGGAACCTCAGCAAGGATTTCTATTGGTAATGCCATAATAATACGATCCTGCAACCAAGGACCCAATACTCATTACAATTGCCATTGTCACCATTTGTGCTGCTGATCCCTCTGGTTGCTGCTGCAAGCTGCTTGTTGTCATCTACATGATCGAGATTTAATATAAAAAAGTGTTATCCGCGCTGTGACAAAATTGCAAAACAAGGCTGCTAATACAAAAGACAGTATAACTGTAACCTTCAAACATAAATGTACAAAACAATAGTGTAGTAGCTCAAATAAGTGCATAATAATTAATATAAACTGTGTTGAATAGCATACAATGAACAGTGTGGAAAATATAATACAAAGTCCAATATTGAAAAAAAGAGTCCCAACAGGGTATATTCAGTGAAGACAAAGACTGTGTGCGACAACACCAGTGTTCATAAAGATGTTCCTTCAAATAGTGCTTCAGTGATCTATCACCAACAATGAATGAATTGCAAACTCACCAGAGTGAGTAACTGCCATCACAGCAGCAAAAACACCCAAAACAGCATGAGGGTCTCACAGGAATCACTACAGCATAGTGAACTTTAAAAGTATCTCCTCTTAACCCTGCTAACTATGGGTAAATATAGCTCATCAATAAAAGGATCGTATGACAGGCAAGTTAAAAACAAATGATGTAACACGGACAATCTGCGCTAGCCCCAACTACTTACAGCACTATAGAAATGTTTTTTTAAAACAATTTGAATTATTAGATCAATTAAAGATGATGGTGACAAAAAGTGCCGCAACCTAAAAAAAAACTTAAATATCCAGTTTTGCCAAATAGTGAATAAAATCAGGTGCCAAAACACACTGGTGAAGGATTCACCTCCAAACTAAGTATGAATATTATCCAAACATTAAATGTGAATAAAAGCAATAAATTGATTATTTCGATAAGGTGCAGTCCACCTAAAGAATAAATGACTAGTAAAAAGTCCTGAAAATAATCTCAAACGGTGTATTTTTTCCTATATAAGCAATCCTTTCTTCAGATATGGAATGCCATCTTCTTTGTGTTAAACAAGCCAGATAATGGTAAAAAAAGGGCCGCTTACCAGATGCGCGGGACCCCTATTACGGGGGTTTTTAGGGCTCAGATATGCTGGATCTTGTAGGCAGGAACAGCTGATTTTGATTTCACACAGAGACTTCCATCCGCCTAGGCATATCTGAGCCCTAAAGACCCCCGTAATAGGGGTCCCGCACATCTGGTAAGCGGCCCTTTTTTTACCATTATCTGGCTTGTTTAACACAAAGAAGATGGCATTCCATATCTGAAGAAAGGATTGCTTATATAGGAAAATACACACCGTTTGAGATTATCCTATCTACAGAGTGAGGAAGGGTCGAAACTATTTAAAGGCAAACCAACAAAAATGTATCTATAACATGATAGTTTATTCTTTCAGACTATCAATGGCATGTTTAAAGGTAGTTTCGACCGAAGCTATTAGTTGTACCCTGACTGCCTTAGTGATCTTGCAGAGACTGGAAGTGATCACGGTATTGCACATCTGGCATTGTGGACACATCACGGGTCTGTATCTAGTTATTGGGGTCATACCATCTATTTAAATGCAATGACTGCAGCGGACTGGCACCCCAGATGATGTCTTGTTGATGAAACGCGTCGGTACGAGCCCTGCTGATGCCATTGCGTCATTTGTACCAAAGCGCTTTTTTATCTTCTCAAATGTGTTCCTAATTTTAATAAATGCTTTTTTTACTAAATGGAATTATACTATGTGGCACTTTGTTCTCCTTTTTGGCCATAATATATGAATCTATGGGAGGGATTTGATCCATCCTGCTCTGAGATTGTCCATCCCGAGGGTTACTATCATTGTGAACCATCTAAAAGACGGTGTGATCATACTGCTTTTAAGCCAGAGGCCGCTGACACGGATTTATTGGTGTAACCTCATCACAAGTCTTGACGACTCATTGGGCTTTTGAGTCCACTTTTTGATGTCATGAGGATGTTTTTTATCTGTCTGGACTAATCATACCTTCAGTTCCCTCATGTGTGGGCTTTATTTTATTCCCATTCATCACGTTTGCGGATACATTTAATTATGCTAATTATATGTGTTTCTATATATGTTTAATAGCCACATGATTATTACTAGATGGTCTCATTCAGTTTAGTGACTGTTTGTTTTTATTAGCGCTGTATATATTATATTTACTGCTGACCACAAAAATTGTTAAAAATCCTTTCTAGTGTGCCGCGAAAACTGTTAGATCTTTTTGGTGTGCCGCAAGACAAAAACGTTTGAGAAACACTGCTATAGAGCCTGGGACTTCAGTTGGCCATGTTCAGGTCATGTTTCTTTCTTTATGTTTGTGAGCATATATTTATGTTTTATTCCTAATAAATTGTAGAACATGCTTTACAAGACCAGTGTGTTCTCTGTGTATGTGTGTTTTAACCTATTTTTTCAGATATTTATTGCCCTTTTTATCCCTGTTAGGGATCACGTCTTATCCTAGTGACCAAACAGGAAGTTTGGAAATCTCCACAAAGGATGCACAGAAAGCAATAAATGATCAGACATAACATTATGACCACCCACCACAACTTGTCGAGGCATGGACTCCACTAGACTCCTGAAGGTATGCTGTGATATCTGGCACCAAGCCGTCAGTAGCAGATCTTTTAAATGCTGTAAGTTGCAAAGTGGGGCTTCCATGGATCTGACTTCTTTTTCCACATCCCACAGATGCTCGATTGTATAGAGATTTGGAGAATTTGGAGGTCAAGTCAACACCCCAAACTTGTTGTTTTCCTCAAGCCATTCTTAAATTCATCAGCCCAGGCCACCTTCTTCCATTGCTTCATGGTCCACTTCTGATGATTATGTGCCCTTTGTAGGCACTCTTTGATGTGAACAAGGGCACCCTGATAGGTCTGTGGCTACATAGCCCCATATACAACAAACTGCGATGAGCTGTGTGTTCTATCAGAGTCATCATTACCTTTTTTTAGCAATGTGAACTACAGTAGCTTTTCTATTGGATCAGACTACACGGGCCAGCCTTTACTTTCCATAGGCATCAATGAGCCTTGGCCGCCCATGACTCTTTTGCTGGGTTCACTGGTTTTCCTTCCTTGGACCACATTTGGTTAGTCCTGACCCCTGCAGACTGGGAACATTCTACAAGAGCTGTAGTTTTGGAGTTGCTCTGACCTAATCATCTAATCATTACAATTTGGCCCTTGTCAAAGTCACTCAAATCCTTACGCTTTTCAGTTTTTTCAGCTTTCAACACATTAACTTCAGAGACAACATGCTCACTTGCTGCTTAATATATCCCACTTTTAAATGCCATTGCAATGAGATAATCAATGTTATTCACTGTTATTCTATGTAGTAACCTGAAAGAAGTTTTCACGCTTCCCTAGTCTACTAACATTTAAAAAAACATTTAATCACTGCATATGCCCCTGTTGGGAAGATGTTACTCCCTTCCTCTGTTGGCGGGCAAACAGGAAGTGATGGAAAATCTTACCAATGGCTATAGAAACAGCAGTTGAAAAAACTTACAGAGGCTCTAACCCTTCCCATTCTGTTAAAAAATATCTCTAAATGCAAAACTGACAACAGTTTTGGGTGGACTGTTCTTTTAAAATCGGTCATATTGATGTGTCTGTTGCATAAAACAAATGTTTCTCTAAAGCTCTTGTTTCCATTACAAATAGTAATCATTCAGTAATGAGATTTGCCCTCCTGTGAACTTGCAGCATAGCCCTTGGCAGTGGCAGGCTGAGTCCAGCTGGGTCTGTAAGTTCAATGACCCGAGATTGCCTATTGCTACGAAGATTTCCTCTCCAAATCATAACAGAAATGAATGTGCGTAGAGGACGCCCAGACACGTGGCCAACGGGCCTATTAACCCCTGCAGTCAGTATTGTCCCCTATTACACCAGAGGATCATATATACGAGGGGAAAAAAGTATGTGATCCCCTGCTGATTTTGTACGTTTGCCCACTGACAAAGAAATGATCAGTCTATAATTTTAATTGTAGGTTTATTTTAACAGTAAGAAACAGAATAGCAACAAAAATATCCAGAAAAACGCATTTCAAAAAAGTCACAAATTGATTTCATTTTAATGAGTGAAATAAGTATTTGACCCCTTCACAAAACATGACTTAGTACTTGGTGGCAAAACCCTTGTTGGCAATCACAGAGGTCAGACGTTTCTTGTAGTTGGCCACCAGGTTTGCACACATCTCAGGAGGGATTTTGTCCCTCTCCTCTTTGCAGATCTTCTCCAAGTCATTAAGTTTTCTAGGCTGCCGTTTGGTAACTTGAACCCTCAGCTCCCTCCACATATTTTCTATGGGATTAAGGTCTGGAGACTGCCTAGGCCACTCCAGGACCTAAATGAGCTTCTTCTTGAGCTACTCCTTTGTTGCCTTGGCCGTGTGTTTTGGGTCATTTTAATGCTGGAATAACTATTCACGACCCATTTTCAATGCTCTGCCTGAGGGGAAGGAGGTTCTCACCCAAGATTTGACGGTATATGGCCCCGTCCATCGTCCCTTTGATGCGGTGAAGTTGTCCTGTCCCTTTAGCAAAAAAACACAAGGTTAATTATAGTAAACATTACTCCCCAGCCACATACATTACTCCCCCTGCCACCTTTTTAAAGAATATGTTACCCTGACACTTCATATTCCTGATATGTGTCTGTTGTGCCATGTACTTGTATGAAAAACTATCTTGGTATTCTTGTATTGCTTCCCTTTTGTGAAATACCTGGTGATCCTGCCAGTCCCCTGCTTTCCTGTTTTAAACTGACCATGCTAGGCTTCAGAGTACATTGATCCCAGCATGGTCAATTTTCTGGCTGTGCTGGGAGAACAGTCTGCCTGTCCTCCAATTATCAGACTTCTGCTGACACAGCCCCCTGCACAGCCATTCACTGGGAACATCTGAGTGCTACTGTTTCTCCACCTCCCGCTTCTCTAAGCTCTTTATGCAGCTGAAAACAGACATCATGTGATCGCTATTTTAAACATTTTTTTATATCTACACTATATCTACACATGCTTCGCATACTAGCCCATTATGTGACACTTACCTGCAAACTAATCAATCGCTGTCCCCCCGTGCAGGCCGCGTCCATCTTCACCCCTCTTCCTTCCGGGGGCCGCGGACTCCGGCTCTGTGACTGGCCGGAGCCGTGTGACGTCACTCACGCGCATGTGTGCGGGAGCAATCAGTGACGGCACACGCTGGGGGAAGAAGCTGTACAAGTGAAATATCTCCTAAATGGCGCACATTTAGGAGATATTTCCACTACCTATAAGTAATCCTTATTCTAGGCTTACCTATAGGTAAATCTCACTAGGGAGGGTTTACAACCACTTTAAATCCCCTTCTTCCCCATTCTGTTGCTCGGTTTGAACGTCAGCAAGTCGTCTTCACCACATTTAGATGCCTAAATGCATTGAGTTGCTTTCATGTGATTGGCTGATTAGAAATTTGTGTTACCAAGCAAGTAAATGGGTGTACCTAATAAAGTGGCCGGTGAGTGTATATTGATGTGTCTAATATGAGGGGTTCCCACCATCTCCACTTTATTTATTTGATATTATAAAGAATGTAATATACAAATGTGGGTGGGAATATATTTATATATTAATGTCACAGCCCTTTTATATTAAAAAATAACAAGATGGTGTGATTGTTGTATCTTACACCCTACACTTTGTCTTGAGAAAACATTGCTCAGCTATTATCAGTTGTATCAAAAATAATAACATAATTGGTTCAAATTTTATCTGCTGAACCCGACAGCTTTTCATAGCTAATGACAGATGTCCTGACCAATCAGCATCATATTATTGATCCTTAAAAAGCCATATTGATGTGTTACCATAGAGCATAACTTTAGAGACCCTTTACCCTCTGCTGCTAAAATTAATTAAATGTCCGATGTTCGCACGAAGAGGTTCCAACTTCTGTTACTGCTTTTATAGCAAACGCAATATCAATATCAATCCAACTCTGGATAATAGAAGGGTCGCATTCAGCGTCCAATTACAGGATTCCTAATGATGAGCAGAGTACTTATCCATATACCTCCATTAAACCATAAAATGCATCTCTACAAGGGCCTGGAGATAAGTGTTATTTGCTGCAATTATAGCAATGCTATCAGCAAGGATAATTATAGCTGTTTTTGAGTTGTCAAAGTGATTGTAAAGGATTGTTTTTATTTTTTTTAAATAACAAACATATCATACTTACCTCCACTGTGCAGCTCGTTTTGCACAGAGTGGCCCTGAACATCCTCTTCTAGGGTCCCCCGGTGGCTCTCGCGGCTCCTCCCCGCATCAGATAACCCCCTAGGAGAAGCGCTCCCCCAAGTACAGCATTTGCATCCACAGACACGAATGCCGGACTCAGCCCGCCCCCCCCCGGCGCCCGCGTCATTGGATTTGATTGACAGCAACGGGAGCCAATGGCTGCAGTGCTATCAATCTATCCAATCAAGAGCCGGGACTCCTTGGAGAGAAGGACTCGGCGTCCACGCCGAAGAAGGTGAAGAGGCTCAGGTAAGTAAAACGGGGGGCCGGCGACTGCCAGGTGTTTTTTACCTTAATGCATAGGATGCTTTAAGGTGAAAAAACACGGGGGTTTACAACCCCTTTACAACCCACTCCTTGTAAAATAACCCATTCAGTTAAAAATAGAAATAAAAGGCAAAACATTTGTGTATAAATATAAAAACATTACAAACATTATAAATACCCTTTTCCTTTTTTTAAATGTTATCACATGACCTCTGTTCTCAGCTGCATAAGGAGCTGGAAGAGCTGGGGGAGAAGAAACAGCAGCTCACTAGTCTCCCCAATGAATGGCTGTGCAGGGTAGACATGTCAGCAGAAGCCTGGTCATTGGAGGAGAGCAGGCTGGGTTCTCGGCAGAGCTAGAAAACTGACCACACTGTGCTTCGTGCCTAGTGTGGTCCTTTTATAATAGGAAGGGTAATGCTGTGATTTCTCGGAAATAGCTTCATCATAGGCCTGAGACACGGTATTGTCTTAGCAAGTTCAGGCCAGTTAGCATCTATGTTGTAGATCTAATAAGCAGGTTTTGAAAATGCAAAGTCTAAAAAGTAAATCTTCAAAGGTTGTATTTTACCTACACATCACCTTCTGAAGTCTTGACCTGCTTTGGATTTGGGTCCACTCAAGAAATAATCATTTGTTACACAATTCAAAGTTGTTGCTATCACATACACAATTTACAGTATGTCTCAGCAGATCATTAAATGAATGTCTTATCCGTTTTTGTTACAGCTTAAGGAACTCCACAGACGCTGCTAGCACGTCGCCTGGATGATTATGCAAATCACACTATTAGCTTTTATATGTAAATGTGCAAACATTAATCCGCTGAAAATTTAAGGATTACATGCGTTGTCATTACTAAATGACAAATTACTTCGGCCATCAAGATGTATACCCAATCCATAGTATATAAGCTCCACACAAGACAAAGATGATAGTTTAGATGATAATATAGTAGGACCACTATATGTGTGCCTGTTCATTGCATGGTTGGAATACAAAACAAATTAAAAAACATTAATTCTGCGACACATCACGGCACATTTGTCTAGTATAAGTATATTCTAACATTTACAGTTATAAAAATGGATGCCATCACATCAAGGGGTCTATTTTTAAATGTTTTCATCAAAGTTACACAGAGATTTTTAATAAGATGCTATTTAAAAAAAATCTGTAAATCCTGGGGAAAAGCTGTGTGAATCTTGGGAGAAAATACTTATAAATAAAGTGTTAAGTGTGCTGGATATGGAAGAAGAGCAACTGGAGCGATGCTTTTCATTATGTAGTTCCAATGACAATAGACGTGGAAAAAAATGATAGTACACATGTGAGATGCTAGTGTTTTAGCAGACTAAAAAACTGTACAAGAACGAATTTGCTTTGTAGGGTGTAGGTGTTAGCTGTTGATCAGGGGGTGGCTGGGTTTGTGGCTGGACAGAGTCTATAGGGATACCAGGGGACATGATGGAATTTCTCATTGTACAAAATCAGCAGGGACACTAGTGGGACATGCCGGAATTGGTCACTGTATAGAGTCAGGAGGAACACCAGAGGGACATTGGAAGAATAATACCCCATTATTGGTGTTGGTAGGAGGAATATTGACGCATCATTGGTTTCAGTGGGAGGAATAGTGTCCCTTCCTTGGTGTCAGTGGGAGGAATAGTGTCCCATTGTTGGTGTCAGTGGGAGAAATAGTGCTCAATCGTGGTGTCAGTGGGACGAATAGTGCCCCACTGTTGGTGTCATTGGCAGGCATTATGCCCTATTGTTAATTTCAGTGGGAAGTAAGCAAAGGGCCACAGTTTGGAGACCACTGGTATAGAGTCAAGAGGGACACCATTGCGACACAATGGAATGTGTCATTGTATAGAGCCAGGAGGGACACCAGTGGGACATGCTGGAATATGTTACTGTATAGAGTCTGGGGGGACACCAGTGGCACATGTTGGAATATATCATTGTACATAGTTAGGAGAAACATCAGTGGGGGAAGCTGAAATCTGTCATTTTGTAGATTCCAGAGGGACACCAGTGGGGCATGCTAGAATTTGTCATTGTATAGAGAAGAGGGACATGCTGGAATCTGTCATTGTATAGAGTAGAGGGATATGCTGTAATGTTTTCATTGAACAGAATCAGGAGGGACACCAGTGAGGTATGCTGGAATTTGTCATTGTATAGAGTAGAGGGACATGCTGGAATTTGTCATTGTATAGAGTAGAGGGACATGCTGGAATTTGTCATTGTATATAGTAGAGGGATCTTCTGGTATGTTTACATTGAACAGAGTCAGGAGGGACACCAGTGGGGCATGCTGGAATTTGTCATTGTATAGAGTAGAGGGACATGCTGGAATTTGTCATTGTGTAGAGAGTAGAGGGACATGCTGGTATTTTTTCATTGAACAGAGTCAGGAGGGACACCAGTGGGGCATGCTGGAATTTGTCATTGTACAAAGCCCAGAGGGGCACCAGTGGAACGAGCTGAGATCTGTCATTCTACAGATTCAGGAGGGACACCAGTGAGGTATGCTGGAATTTGTCATTGTATAGAGTAGAGGGACATGCTGGAATTTGTCATTGTATAGAGTAGAGGGACATGCTGGAATTTGTCATTGTATATAGTAGAGGGATCTTCTGGTATGTTTACATTGAACAGAGTCAGGAGGGACACCAGTGGGGCATGCTGGAATTTGTCATTGTATAGAGTAGAGGGACATGCTGGAATTTGTCATTGTGTAGAGAGTAGAGGGACATGCTGGTATTTTTTCATTGAACAGAGTCAGGAGGGACACCAGTGGGGCATGCTGGAATTTGTCATTGTACAAAGCCCAGAGGGGCACCAGTGGAACGAGCTGAGATCTGTCATTCTACAGATTCAGGAGAGACACCAGTGAGACATGCTGGAATTTGTCATTGTGTATAGAGTAGAGGGGCATGCTGGAATTTATCATTGTATAGAGTAGTGGAACATGTTGGAATTTGCCATTGTTTAGAGTAGAGGGACATGCTGGAATTTTTTAATTGGATAGAGTCGGGATGGACACCATTGGGGCATGCTGGAATTTGTCATTGAATAGAGTCAGTAAGGACACCTGTAAAACATAACAGAACTTGAAATTTTACAGAGACATCAGAGAAGCCAAATTATTTTATAACTTGTATTAACTTATTTTTATAGCATTGTGAAAATTCTCAATTTCACTCATCCCTGCTCTATGAGGTACATTTATAATTCTGCTTTTTGTCTTCGCCCCATATATCTCTTGTTGTATGTGGTATGATAATGGTATGGTACCTCTAAGGGCTTTTTATTATATGATATATTTTCTTAGTTCACCTCAAAGAGTAATTGGGGTTAAAAGTTACTTGGGAGAAAAATAGAAAAAATGGAGGCTGCCATTATTGGTGGCTACCTTTGCTGACCTCTCCTGAAAATGCTAGTTGCCTGGCTGATCCAAATGCTTCAATACAAATATCTTATGTTACAAGTTTTAATGCCGCGTACACACGGTCGGACTTTTCGTCTACAAAAGCCCGACGGACGCCAACGGACCAAAGCTGGCTGACAATCCGATCGTGTGTGGGCTTCCCCGGACTTTCGACGGACTTTTCCAGCCACAAATCTGACGGACTTTAGATTTGGAACATGCTTCAAATCTTTACGTCGTTACTACGCCGGACCCAGAAATCCGCTCGTTTGTATGCTAGTCCGACGGACAAAAACCCACGCTAGGGCAGCTATTGGCTACTGGCTATCAACTTCCTTATTTTAGTCCGGTGTACGTCATCACGTACAAATCCGTCGGACTTTTGTGTGATTGTATGTAGGCAAGTCCGTTCCATAGAAAGTCTGCCGCAAGTCCGCCGCAAGTCCGCCAAAAGTTCGTCGAAAGTCTGTCGGACTTTTGTAGCCGAAAAGTCAGACCGTGTGTACGCGGCATAAGAGCTCTAATTTCACTTGACTTTACTGGTTGCATGCTTCTTCCTGGTCAATGATCTCAGAAAATAGCAAGCTAGAGACAGCCAGGTAATTAACATTATCAGAAGGAGGTAAGTGATGGAAGCCGTTAATGATGGGTTTACTTTAATCTCCACAATAGAAAAAAAAAAGAACATTAGACAACTGCCTGAAGGAAAACCACAACACAGCAATAAAAAATATGTATCCATGGCTGCGGTAAAAACTGTTAAAAAGGTATTTTATGATGAATCATTCAAACCAAATGAGAAATAAAACATTAAAAATGATATATCAGACATGGGGTTTACCTTATACAAGCAATTAAGACGTATAAATCTTATAGATAATAGCCTGTATCATATAATATGAATCACATGCAGTCCAGATTGGTCTAGGTCATTGTAAGTTCACACTAATTAGAAATACTAAATGTGATTATTGGAATCCATGTTCACCAGGAATGTTCTACCATGAAGATCTCAAGTAGAAAGTGAGCAAACCATAAGGAATTATCACCCCCCTTTAAATTGAGATAAGGCTCACTGCAATACAAATGAATCCTATAAATCTCAGTTCTCCTAAACCATTCGTATTTGTTACAAACCTGGGCTTGCAGATGCCAACACAGGATGGTGACATTCCTGGCGTGTCACAAAATACAGCAACAGTTTAATTTTTTTCATAAAAGTTCCATATTTTATTAGTAAAAAAAGTCCTTCATCTCCTGTCCGATGACACTGCCTAGGCTGAGATGATGTATACCAGGGGTCTCCAAACTTTCTAAACAAAGGGCCATGTTTTCTGTCCTTCAGACTTTAGGCAGGTGGGATTGTGGCCATCGGGAGTAGAAAACATCCCGGCATAAGTTGGAGTAAACAATGCCTTATCGTTTGTGTCAGTGAAAGGAATTGTGACCCATTGCTGGTGTCATTTGGAGGAACTGTGCCCCATCGTTTGTGTCATTGGTAGGAATTGTGCCCCAATCATTAGTTTTATTGGGCCCCATCGTTGGTGTCATTGGGTGGAGTTGTGCCCCATCACTGGTGTCGTGCTGCCAAAGTGTCATCATCACATTAACAAATTACTACTTACAGCACTTTTCACCCACAATCTGGTACTGTCTCTTTAAGACTCGAAAGGAGTGGACATAGACATGGTAGGTACTCAAAATCATATAGGACCCACCATAGTTTAGTAGTTAAAATGAACAGCAGAGTTTATTATTAAAAATAAGATACACTCACATTTCAAAAACACAGTAATGACTCCAGTGTGTTACAGCTCATATCTTGTCTTACTTGCAGTATCGGCTCCTGGGTCACAAAGCTCCACCCTAAAGCGGTGCACTACGCATCACGTGGCATTTTCAGGAGAGACAGTACCAGATTGTGGATGAAAAGTGCTGGAAGTGATCCTTGGTTGACCCCTGTGAGAACCTAAGGTTGGGGAAGGGGCTGTTTGACCTATATAGGTCTAATGATTAGGGTGAGAGTACATCTTGAGTAGGGATGAGCTTCGAGTTCGAGTCGAACCCATCGACTGTTCGGTTGTGCATCGAATCGCGAACGTTATGGGTCGTTCGTGCCAAATTCGAATGGCGCGTCATGGCCCATAATTCACTGCGGCATCGCAGTGCATTGCTGGCTAATGATTGGCCAAGCATGCACTATGACCCGCATGCTAGGCCAATCACAGCGCCGTCTGTACAGAGAGCCATATTTGGCCAAAGCCAGGGTGGCTTTGGCCAATTATGGCTCAGGGGGTTTAGTACACGCCCCACACTATAAAAGGCTGCCTGCGTGGCGGCCTTGTGTAGTGTGTTGCGGCGGCGGAGAGAGATAGACAGAGAGACAGTATCATTTGATTTAAGTTAGATAGAGTAGGCAGGCGGGTCAGTTAGCTGCACTTACAGTGTATTGTGTATATATATGCATCCTAGGTGTTGTGTGTGTGTGTGTATATATATATATACACTGTATTCAGTTTAGCTAGATCCGTTCCTGTTATTCTCTTCCTAATATACTGACAGGCAGGCAGGTGTTTTTACAGTATTTACAGTATTTACAGTGTACTGTGTCCTTTGCACAGTGTGCACCTAAAGCTACCTGAAGACAATTGCTGGTGTTCTTCTGATCCTATTAATACCACAGGCAGGCAGCTGCAGTATTTACAGTTAGTGTACTGTGTCCTCTGCACAGTGTGCACCTAAAGCTATCTGAAGACAATTGCTGGTGTTCTTCTGATCCTAATAATACCACAGGCAGGCAGCTGCAGTATTTACAGTTAGAGTACTGTGTCCTCTGCACAGTGTGCACCTAAAGCTACCTGAAGACAATTGCTGGTGTTCTTCTGATCCTATTAATACCACAGGCAGGCAGCTGCAGTAGTTACAGTTATGCCCCGTACACACGGTCGGACATTGATCGGACATTCTGACAACAAAATCCATGGATTTTTTCCGACGGATGTTGGCTCAAACTTGTCTTGCATACACACGGTCACACAAAGTTGTCGGAAAATCTGATCGTTCTGAACGCGGTGACGTAAAACACGTACGTCGGGACTATAAATGGGGCAGTAGCCAATAGCTTTTGTCTCCTACTTTATTCTGAGCATGCTTGGCACTTTGTGCGTCGGATTTGTGTACACACGATCGGAATTTCCGACAACGGATTTTGTTGTCGCAAAATATTATAGCAAGCTCTCAAACTTTGTGTGTCGGAAATTCCGATGGAAAATGTGTGATGGAGCCCACACACAGTCGGAATTTCCGACAACAAGGTCCTATCACACATTTTCTGTCGGAAAATCCGACCGCGTGTACGGGGCATAAGTGTACTGTGTCCTCTGCACAGTGCGCACCTAAAGCTACCTGAAGACAATTGCCGGTGTTCTTCTGATCCTATTAATACCACAGGCAGCTGCAGTATTTACAGTTAGTGTACTGTGTCCTCTGCACAGTGTGCACCTAAAGCTACCTGAAGACAATTGCTGGTGTTCTTCTGATCCTATTAATACCACAGGCAGGCAGCTGCAGTATTTACAGTTAGTGTACTGTGTCCTCTGCACAGTGTGCACCTAAAGCTATCTGAAGACAATTGCTGGTGTTCTTCTGATCCTATCCTATCCTAATACTACAGGCAGACAGTTGATTCTGCTAGCTGCAGTATAATCAGTATATATATATATACATCCCAGCTTTGTGCAGCTACATCTCACTGCAGGCCATTAGTGTGTCTAGAAGGCCAACAAGGAGAGGCAGACAGTCACAAGCCAATAAAAAGGGCAAGCAGGCTCTGTGTCTACAGGCAACAGTGCTGGTCATGGACACGGTGCATTCTCATCAGCACGTGGCCATGGGATACGCTTGTCTTTTTTTTCAGCAGCTGGCCGTGTTGAGCCGCAACATGCCGAAGAATTGGTAGAGTGGATGACCAAGCCGTCCTCATCCTCCTCATCCTCTCTCACCCAGGCTCAGGGTACTTTGTCTGGCAAAGCAGCTGCCAATGCGGCCTCTTCCCTTGGCTCAATGGCATCAGTCACTCCTTCCCTAGCCCCACCATGCCCTCCTGAGGATTCCCCCAAACTGTTTGACCATAATGTTGGGAACATGCTCCAGGAGGATGCTCAGCATTTTGAAAGCTCCGATGATAGTACCCAGCTAGAGGAAGGCAGTAACGTGAGCCTAGAGAGAGGGGGTGCCCAAGAAGGACAGCAATCTGGCAGTCATGTTCCCCTAGCTGCAGCATACTGCCAGGTTTGCTCCAGTGATGAGGAGGGAGGGGATGATGAGGAAGTCACTGACTCCACGTGGGTGCCTGATAGGAGAGAGAAGGAGGAGGAGGAAGCACATCTCCAACTAGGCAGGATGCCCTCCAGGGGCCAGCTTAAGGGCAGCACACCGACTGCATCACACCGCAGAGCTCCGCATGTGCAGGGCGCTGCTGTCTCTGCGCGTTATTTCTAAAGTTCTTTGGTGTGGGCCTTTTTTGAGACGAGTGCATCAGATCACACCACTGCTATTTGCAACATATGGCTCAAGCGTATCTCGCATGGCCAAAACATCACCTGCTTGGGCACCACATGCTTGACCAGACATATGTCGATCTGCCATGCAGTTCGTTGGCAAGCGTATCGAAAAGACCCACACCAAAGAACAAAATGGACCTCTCCTTGCTCCTCATCAGCTGGGATCTCCAACCCCACTATACCTTCAGTCCTCTCTGAAACCTGCACTGAGAGGAATGAAGGTGTAGAATTAGGTGTGTCACAGCCAAGTACTTGCGGGCAATCTGCTATCGGTACACCGACGTCAGATTGTACCACACAAATTTCCCTGCCCCAGCTGCTGCACCGCCGAAAGAAGTTCGCTCCCAGCCATCCACATGCCCAGCGGTTGAATGCTAGCTTGGCTAAATTGCTAGCCTTTTCAGTTGGTAGACTCTGCCCCCTTCCGCGAGTTTGTGGAATGTGCGGTTTCTCAGTGGTGGGTTAACAAACGCCACTTTTTCTCACGGAAGGCGATTCCAGCTCTCTACCGGCATGTGGAAGGCAATGTCTTGGCTTCGCTGGACAGGGCGGTCAGCGGTAAGGTGCATATTACCGCTGACTTATGGTCCAGCAGGCATGGACAGGGATGTTACCTATCTTTCACGGCGCATTGGGTGACTCTGCTGGCAGCTGGGAAGGATGCAGGACAAGGTGCAGTAGTGTTGGAGGTTGTTCCACCACCACGCCTCCAAAATGCTACTACTAGTGATTCTGACACACCTCTCTCCTCCACCCCCTCTTCTTCTTCTTCCTCCATGGCCTCTTCCTGTGCTTTGTCCTCGGAACCAGCGGTGCTCCGTAAGCGTTCAGTACGCAGGCAAAAAGATGCCATGCATTGCTTGAGCTGGTGTGCTTGGGGGACAGGAGCCACACTGGGGCAGAGATTCTGTCAGCTCTGCAGGGGCAGGCTGAGAGGTGGTTGACGCCACGCCAGCTTAAGCCAGGAATGGTGGTTTGCGACAATGGCACCAACCTCCTCTCCACCCTCCGACAGGGACAACTGACCCATGTGCCCTGTTTGGCTCACGTCCTTAACTTGGTGGTGCAGCGGTTCTTGGGCAGGTACCCGGGCTTACAGGATGTCCTGAGGCAGGTCAGGAAAGTCTGTGTGCAATTCCGCCGGTCATATAATGCCAGTGATCGGCTGGCTGACCTCCACAAGGAATTTAACCTGCCCAAGAACTGCCTAATCTGTGACATGCCCACCAGGTTGAACTCAACGTTGGCCATGCTGCAGTGGCTGCACACGCAGCAGTGGGCCATCAATGAGTACCTGTGCGACTATGGCACCAGGACAGGGTCAGGGGAGCTTGTTTTTTTTCCCTATGCTAGTGGGCCATGATCAGGGATGCATGCACTGTCCTGTCACCATTTGAGGAGGCCACGAGGATGGTGAGCAGTGACAGTGCATGCATCAGTGACACTGTCCCTCTTGTCCACCTGTTGGAGCACACGCTGTGTGGAATAATGGACAGGGCACTTGAGGCAGAACAGAGGCAGGAAGAGGAGGACTTCCTTACCTCTCAAGGCCCCCTTTATCCAGACAGTGTTCCTGCATGCCCGCTGATCACACAGGAAGAGGAGGGAGGAGGATTGTGGAGGATTGTGTCAGCATGGAGGTGAAGCCTAGCACTCAGCATCAGCAGCAGTCTTCAAGGGATCATTTTCAGTCCGAAGAAACCCATGGACTTGTACGCGGCTGGGAGGAGTTGGCTGCGGATCATGTCGTCCTTAGTGACCCAGAGAACTCCGGACCGAATGCCTCAGCAAACCTACACTGCATGGCCTCCCTGATCCTGCAAAGCCTGCGGAAGGATCCTGGTATTCGTGGTATCAAGGAGAGGGATCATTACTGGCTGGCAACCCTCCTTGATCCACGTTACAAGGGTAAAGTTGCGGACCTTATCTTGCCATCGCAGAGGGAGCAGAGAATGAAACATTTTCAGGAGGCCTTGCAGCAACGCGTTTCCAGAGCCTGGGAGGTTACAATTTCCTGGTTCTCCTGGACAACGTGTTGCTGAGGCTTCGGTCAGTCACAGAAGGAGCGGTGGAGAAGGTGGCCGTCTGACCGATGCGTTCAGACAATTTTTTAGTCCGCAGCCCCAAGGTATGATCAGTTCCAGCAACCATCGCCAGCGTCTGATTCACATGGTGCAGGAATACCTAGGGGCAAGATCAGACTTGGACACTTTTCCCATTGAAAATCCTCTGGGTTACTGGGTCTTGAGGATGGATCACTACTGGCCTGTCCTGCATCCAGCGTTCTTTTGGAACGCACATTCAGTGCTGCTGGAGGCTTTGTAACCAATCACAGGGTGCGCCTGTCCACCGACTCGGTCAATCGACTGACCTTCATAAAAATGAATCAGTCTTGGATCACCACCAGCTACCAAGCACCTGATGCTGATGTAACCGAATATTTTTTTTTGAAATGTCAGATCCCTTCAAGACTGCCTATAGTGATGCTGAGTGACTATCCTGTTATGCTGAGTGACTATCCTCTTCCTCAATGATCATGCTGATAGCTTGTAAGAACATTTTTGGTTCTGGGTGTCGCCACCAGTGCCTAAGGCCCAATTTTTCTGCCCCTGTTTAACAGGAGCGTGTAATTACAATTTTTGATGCAATACTTTGCAGCAGGGCCCATTCCTGTGCTCCAACTAGAGTATCTGTGAGGGGTTTCAGTGTTGCGGCACCAGTGCCTAAGGCCCAATTTTTCTGCCCCTGTTCAACAGGGACATGTAATTACAATTCTTGATCTAATATTTCACAGCAGGGCCCATTCCTGCACCCACCAAGAGTAACTGTGAGGGCTTACAGTGTTGTGGCAACACCACCACCACCAAAGGCCCAATTTTTCTGCCCCTGTTCAACAGGTGCATGTATTTACAATTCTTGATATAATATTTCACAGCAGGGCCCGTTCCAGCGCCCACGAAGAGTAACTGTGAGGACTTACAGTGTTGTGGCACCAGCACCACCACCAAAGACCCAATTTTTCTACCACTGTTCAACAATGGCATGTAATTACAATTCTTGATATAAAAGTTACAGCAGGGCGTTTTAGCGCCCACCAAGAGTAACCGTGAGGGCTTTACAGTGTTGTGGCAACACCAACACCTAAGGCCCAAATTTCTGCAGAGTATATAGGGCAGGCACCTACTATCAAACATCCAACTTACAAACGACTCCTACTTGCAAACGGAAGGAGACAACAGAAAGTGAGATGAAATCTACCCCTAGGAAGGGAAATTCTCTCCTGTAAGAGATAATATGGGGGAAATGTGTCTCCTCTCCACTGATGCTTTATCACCAATCCTTGTTTCACTAAAAACCCCAAATTTTCAAAAAACATTTGTCATTGGGACAGAAAGTGAGGTGAAATCTTCTGAAGAGGTGCACAGACAGCCAAACAAATGTTACAGGGGTGATAACCCTTTCCTGTGTTTTCAAAAAAGCTTAAAAATAGACTTTTTGGCTGGAGCTACACTTTAAAAATGTACCAGTTCAAAATTACAAACAGATTCTACTTAACAACAAACCTACAGGCCCTGTCTTGTTTGCACCGCCTGTATACTGCTGTTCAGAGTATATAGGGCCTGGGGGCCCCACGCCTTTCCTTTTTTTAAGTTGGGTGCGGGGTTCCCCTTAATATCCATACAAGACCCAAAGGGGCTGGTAATGGGCTGGGGGGGGTACCCATGTCATTTTTCTCAATGATGTTCATCCATATTGCCGGGACCAGACATTACATTAAAGCCGCAAGCAGTTTTAAATTATCTTTTTTCCTTTAGAAATGTCATTTTGTGCAGGGACAGTTCTAAACACGTGAAACACGTGCCACTTGGCATACTATAGACACCCTCCAGGTACGATATTTAAAGGAATATTTCACTTTTTTTTTCACTTTAGGCATCATTAAAATCACTGCTCTGTCTGTTTTTAAAACTTTTTTTTGCATTGATACATGTCCCCTGGGGCAGGACCCGGGTCCTCAAACCCTTTTTAGGACAATAACTTGCATATTAGCCTTTAAAATTAGCACTTTGATTTGTTCGCGTCCCATAGACTTTAACGGGGTTCTAAAGTTCACGCAAGCTTTCGGTCCGGGGGGTGTTCGGCTCATCCCTACTGATCACTCTGGCTTTCAGGGCTTCAGTAGCTAGAGATGTAGCTCAACAATAACACGTGGCTCCAACCTTGTAATTCAAAGAGCAAAGCAAGTGACCGCACTCCAAAAATATGGAAAATACTCTATTTCTATAAAAAGCATCTAACATCAAAAAAAGAGTTTACAAAAACAGCATCATGGCACACATGGAGGGGAGCATGGTTAACGCGTTTCACAAATTCCTTCGCTTAGTCTTAATCTTGTAATGCCCACCTGCATGCACTGCCTTGACATTGGACTGCAACTATACCCAGCGCCAATCCAGATGGATTAGGTAAAAAAAAAAAGGATGGGCTTCAGCCTGCTAGTAGCGTCAAGACCCAACCTGTCTTCATTCACCTTCGCAGCTTAAAGAGAAACTCTTCTCAGAATCCCCTTTACTTATCCATAAAGAGGAACTTCAATCCCCTGTACACTTTTTTTTTTTCTTTCCACTTTTACCTTGTCTGCTGGGTTTTCCTCAAAAAGCACACTCAGCATTGTCTGGTGTAATCCGCCACTCTGTTGCAATATGCTGGATCCCTTGCTGCCATCTATTCTTTTATGTCATCAGGGAGCCTGATGTCTCTTCTTGGTTCTTGCAGCTGGTCCCCTGAGGACATGCCATGGTGCATGCTCAGTGCGGTGGAGATTGCCCAGCACATGTGCAGTGTAGTGAAGATTGCTCCAAAGCCTTCTGAGATACAGATGCATAACCTGAGTATCTCAGGAGGCTTTGGGCGGGGGGTCTTATTCTCGCATAAGAGAGAAAGCTGGATGTGTGGGCTGAACACAATACAAGGTATTTACAAAAAACTGTTTTAAATGTGCAGACGTGTAACAAGGAGACAAGAAGAGAAGGAAAATTATGGAAAGTCATTGACAAAGTTGAAGGTATGCTTTAGATCAAATTTTGACTGCTTTAGGATTCATATTGCCAATTCATAGAGTAATTTACTGTAAATAGAAATGTTGTGAGACTACAGCGTATATCCATCAATTACATCCGTGTGATTACCATAGTGCCGGTAACGTCAGTTCTTACACATAGTCAAATAGATCGCGATTGAGTCTTTTGTAGGACACAAAAACAGCAATTAGTTATTATTAGTTACCCTCACCACTTTTACCACTCCTGCTGCTTTCCCTGAGAAATGACTTAAGTTTATCTCTGTGTGTAAAGTAAACTTTGCAGAAGGCATTTTGAAACTGTCATAAACTGATAAAGAGCAAAAGGGTAAACTCTTTTTCGTTGCTCACATGGGATTGTGTCCTTAAACACGGTGAAAGGGCAGGAGTTCCCAGCCCACCTGCTGTTGTCACCCTTGCTCTCTGGGTCTCGATTAGACATAAAAAGGACTTAATTCAAGGAAAGCAATGAGTTATGCGCTAAGTGCAGAACATAAAAAAGTAAATATTTATAGAATAACATCCTTGCCCTCCCCTTGACCCTGATTTCCTAAATTCATTACCATTAAAAGCCCTGAATGCTTATCCATCTGTCAGGGCTTTTCAGTGGCACAGAAATCAGGATATTTGACATTTTTGTGGCCTTGCTGTGTTAGCTGATTACACTATCTGAAATTTGTAAGAAGCTAATTTAAAAGAGAAGTATGGCCAAAACTTTTTTGGGCATGCTTCTCTTGTGGATCACAGAGTACACTTTCTTACCCAGAATCAGCTGACATTGGGCTACTCCCTGCTATAAATTGATGGGACAGAGGCGCTCCAGGCTTTGGTAGGATCCTGACAATATTGACAGCTGGCTCAGACACTCAATCCATGATTGAAAGCTGGAGCCATCTGCTCCTGCCCCTTCCTAGTTAGTATTTCCCCGTTTAGTGACAGGATTCTTGACCATCAGGTTGATGGTGCCTGGTATTATAGGGGTGGTGGGGCCTGTAGAGTGTGTTTTTAAGAGTTTTTTAGCATCACGTGCTAGTGGTCTTGAACTTTTCCTGTCTGGGATAAACGTGGAAGGCAGTGGACCCCTAGTTGGAGAAGAGATGGGAGACAATGATAGGCAAGTTTCTTAAAGTTCATTGAGTACCGAGGCACTCCTCAGACAGAACCCAACAATGGAACTAATGTTGTGTAATCAAGAAGATATTCAGAACTTTATGTTTGTGGAGCATCTTGCACTAGACTGGATAAATCGAGTTTTTGGCTCTGTTGTACTCAGCTGAGCAGCAATTTATTGTCTAGGTCTGGTTAGGTCTCCCAAGACCTGGTGGTTGATTACTCATGCCTACCTCTGAAGAAGCTTCCAGAAATAGTCTAGGAGGGTCAGCCACAGGGTTATGAATATTTTTCTGAACCCAGCCAATCCCTGGAAGCTAGGCCCAAAAGGTGTGACTGGGGAGAAGATAAATGATTGAGAAGGTCTGATCGGAGCCTTCTCTCCTGGGGCCCCTGCCCCTGGGAGGCAGCATGTGTTATTAAAAAACTGTTGTTGTCAGGCCTCAGCATGTGCTTGGCTGAGGGTCTGAAGAATCCCAGAATTTGTTGGAGCACACTACCTTAGAAAACTGGGCTGGAGAAGGAAGAGTGTTACAGGGAAGCAGGTTGGGGAGTTGTCTCTGGACATTGTAGGTAGGACCTGTTGCCTAGTGCTAAAGGTGTGCCTGTGTTTTGAGGTTTAGATGCCAGAGGTTGCTATAAGAACTGTGACTGCTCTTCTAGACTCTCAGACTAGCTTTCTGTCCCCTCTACCTTCAGCATTATTTAATGCTCCTACTAAAGAACTTTGCCTGAGAATATGTATTTTAATGATTGCACATGTTTAAAGTATCCTGCACCCTCATCCCGCTACCCACCTGTGTCCTCCAATAAATCTTCATAAAAAACACCACTAGACTGAGCCTAAATTTTGTTGCTGTGCCTTGAAACTGCGACCTGGGCCTGGCAGCCTCTGGACAGGTAAGGGAGACCTGAGTTACTTCCAGTGGCCCCTCTGGGGGTGAGTGCTACATTTGGAAATGCACCATGTTTTTGGAACCATGTTTTGTAACAAGAAAGTCTTTATTTATGTTTAAGTATTTTAAACCAAGTATGCAAAGAAAAAGTAATACTGAACAAAAAAAATATATAATGTGACAGTACACAAATAACAATAAAAAAATTGCACAAATACAATGAACAGTAAGGGGCATATTTATACACTGGTGGTGAATAAATCACTGCATTTAAAACACATGCACCTGAAAGATTCACCTGCAGTGAATGTTTGGTGAATGTCAGATTCACGGTTTATAAATACAGTATGTCCCTAGATAAAAAAAAAAATGACCCTAAATTTACCACTTACAGAATAGATAACACGTGTGTGAGCTGTCAGCGCTGCACACCCTGGTACATTATATAGGGGTTTTTTAGAAGCAAAAGGTAGTATTTGAGTGGTAATCAATTTTGAGTCAAAATTATTTTATTATATCAAAAAGTACTTAGTAAATACATGAAAGTTGTAAAAAGTAATCCGGGCTTTGACATAAAAAATATACAACCCATCAATGGTGAAAGGAACACCACATATTACATGAAACCCATTGTATTAAGGTGGTATTTCACATGATATCACTATGCGTTTCGACCCTTCTAATTATTTTTCTTCTTCAATGGAATTGTTGTCTATGCGAAAAAGAGAAATACAGATTATATTCTGAATAAGCCATCTTTTTATATTGTGCATTATGTTTCATCATGTGTAAGATGGTGTATATCTACCATTTCTGATGGGAGAGCTATGACCTACAGCCAGAAGTATTCTAAGATCAAGCTTCGATGATCCCAGAGCCTCCGTGCACTGTCTTCATACCTCTCTGGGCAATCCCTTACTCCACAGAACTTGCAAGAGACCACCCTTATGTTGGACTGTCCACAATCTAGATTTCTATGAAATTGTAGATCAAGCTTATGAGGGTGGTGTCATTAGTAAAAATCTTTTTGAATATATTAGGACCAAACATCCCAAAATACCTGCCTTTTAGAGTTTCCCTAAAATTCATAAGAACCCTACTGCCCTACGGGGAGACCAATTGTCCCCGGCAACGGATGCATTTCAGAGAATTTGAGTAGCATCAATGATTTACATTTGCAGCCCTATGTCGTGTCTTTGCCCTTGTTCATCAAAGACACAATACAAACTATTGAGGAACTCATAATCCTCAAGGATTCACTTCTCATCACAATTGATGTTGAAGCCCTATACAGCTCCATCCCCCACTCTCGAGGGTTGGAGACTGTACAGAGAGTCCTGCAACAAGGCTCGAGATACGATGGAGCTTTAAATGAGTTCATTCTATGAGGATTGGACTATATCCTCAATCACAATTATTTTTTGTTTGATGGTTCCCACTACCTCCAGGTGCAGGGCATAGCGATGGGGACATGTTGTGCCCCATCCTAAACCAATCTGTACCTGAGGGATTGGGAACAATACCACTTCAATGGTGAGGACCTTGTTGAGTACCTGGGGCACATTATTACGTGGGTCAGGTCCATCAGTGATGTCTTCATCATCTTTCACAAAATCAACATCAATGACTTTAATCTAAAATTCACAATGGCATACGACAAAAGAACTATAACTTTTTTGGATGTTCAAATAAATTGTAATTTAGAGGGCAAACTTGGTAGTACCCTACACCGAAAAAGCACTGCAGGAAATACAGTGTTGCATGCAGAAAGCTTTGACCTCACCCCGCTGCAAAATTTGATCCCCTATGGACAGTACCTTTGGCTACGAAGAAACTGTTCCAATGATGAGTTGTTTAGAGAAGAAGCTGGCAAACTCCAGGATATATTGCTAGCATGGGGCTATAGTCTTTCCTGCTTAAGAAAGGCCTACAATAAGACAATTTGCCAGTCCCTTTATCAACTTTTATTCAAGCAAATATCCACGCATAACTCTAACTTTGAACCCATGAGAATAATCATGCGCTTTTCCAATCAGCACACACAGATCAGAGAAATCATTAAAAAACTTTGGTCGATCCTGATGGATGACCAAAAGATTGAACAGTTTGTATCAGATAATCCACTAATCACCTATAGACGAGCTCTGTCAATTAAAGACAGATTGGTTAAAGGCGAGTTTAAAGATAAATCTGTCTTAAAAAAACATTGCCCAACATATGGATCTTTTCTCTGTGGACATTGTCCACACTGCTAACTCATTAGGAGAGAAAAATCTTTTACTTCCGAATGGCGAGATGTTTATTCCTAAACATTTCGCCAACTGGCAAACACGAGGAATTGTCTACATGATGTCCTATGAATCTGGGGTCTATTATGTAGGCAAAGCAAAGCAAGAATTCTGGCGCAGAATTTCCAAACATGTTTATAGCATGGAAATTGGAAACCGATACCTACCAATAGGCAGACATGCAGCACTACATCATCACTACAAAATGCCCAAAGTCACCTTTGTTGCCCTCGACAGGATACACATTCCTGATCGAGGGGGAGATTGGAACAAAGTATTGCTCCAACATGAGCAACGCTGGATCTTTAATTTACAGGCCACCTATTTCCCGGGCCTTAATGAATCTATCTCGTATGCGCCCTTTTTTAAAAGGATTTGCATCTGGTAAAACAAGTTAAATGTTACAAATAGGGATTTGATTATTCTCTATTAAATTGATATGAATTTTGTTAATTTATTCTCGTCAAAGAGAGCCTTAATTAGAAGACTACCTGGACCTCTTAGCCTACTATATAAAAAAAATTAAAAATTTAAGAGCAATAAATAATAAACACAAAATATTAGTCGTATCCGATTGCAGTATGCATTCAGTGATTATAATAGGTGTATCTAGTAATTATAATATAAGTTTTTTGAAATTGTTGTTTTCTTCTTTCTTTTTATAATTTCGTTTTCGGTGGTCCCCTGACTTAGTGCCCTCTCTGCCTCTTGGGGTAAGTTTTCCCCGCCTCCACTCAACTTCCCAGCACGCAAGGGAGAGCTCTGATTGATTTTTGTAGTTCTCCCAAATATTGCTCTCAAGTGGTGCAATCTCAATCTGCACCACTAGATGGAGCCTATGCGTGCCGGCGGCATCACTGGACACCATACAGGCACCATGCGTGTGCGCGGCGTTACTGCACATGCGCGTGATGTCACAGCATCATGCCGTTGCTACAGGGGCATTCAGCCTTCCGCAACCCCGAGGAAACCACACCAAGCTCGCCATCATGGCAGCGTGGACACAGGGAAAAGGAAGTGAGGGAGCAATCAATGAGGGAGCAGTAGTAAATGACTCAGCCTGCAGTAGATCCTGGAGTGATCCCTGGATTGCTGCTGATATACAGACATATCTGCGAACATCACTGTCAATTAAGTGCCATTAACAGGATACAACTGAGGTCTCTGAGGTCTTTATTTCCTAACCAACTAATACATTCTTTGTGTAATCATTTTATAGACACAGAAGCTTGAAAACATTCTGAACTCTATTTTGCACCACAGATTTTTTTCATATTCCCCACTGTGGGCTATGACTGAGACTTAAACGGCTTAAGGTAAACTTTTTTGGCCGTCTTCTTTTGTTTTGTTTTTTGTTTGTTTATTTGTTTTTGTTTTTTGTTTTTTGCTTTTTGCTTGATTTGTGGCCAGCAAAATCTTGCACTCAGGCCCCTTTTTCTGCACTTCTTACTCACACCCCCTCTTAAACTGCACATTTCACTAGTAATCACCACACTATTCATTTAATTCAAATTTTCATTTTTTCACTGTAAACTGATACCCTTGGTATCACACCCTAGCAGATTTTCAATCACACACCTATGAAAAAACACTCTTTCATCACGTTCACTAATATATTAATTTTTCACGCATATATTTTTTATTATAATCCTTTTTATCAGGTTTATTTTATTGATATATACGGTATATGAAAGCTATTATGTATAGCAATCATACAAACTAATATAACAACATACAGCAATTATACAAACTATTACAACTACACAACTATTAATAAGTCATACTTTTGTCTGTTGATGGCACCCCAGCTTGGTAGATTATCTTAGTTAAAATACTCTTTTTGAATTCCTTATAATACAGTCCAACATAAGGGGGGTCTCTTGCAAGTTCCATGGAGGAAGGGATTGCCCCGAGAGGTATGAAGACAGTGCACGGAGGCTCCGGGATCAACAAAGCTTGATTTTAGAATACTTCTGGCTGTAGGACATAGCTCTCCTATCAGAAATGGTAGATATACACCATCTTACACATTATGAAATATAATACACAATATAAAAAGATGGCTTATTCAAAATATAATCTGTATTTCTCTTTTTCACATAGACAACAATTCCCTTGAAGAAGATCAATAAATACAAGGGTTGAAACGCGTAGAGATATCATGTGAAATACCACGTTAATACAATGGGTTTCATGTGATATGTGGTGTTCCTTTCACCATTGATGGGTTGTATATTTTTTATGTCAAAGCCAGGATTGCTTTTTACAACTTTCATGTATTTACTTTGTAATAAGTAATGTACATACTTTTTGATATAATAAAATAAGTTTTACTCAAAATTGATTACCACTCAAATACTACTTTTTGCTGCTAAAAACCCCTTGAGGGAATTCCATAAATATACCCCTTCTCCCCAAAAAATCCTCTCAATAAAAAATTGTAGTTTTTAATTAAACATATTTTGCCTAAGAAGCTTAAAGAAGTACAGTCAAAGCTCGTTTGGCTGTACTTCTACTGTGGATCACAGGAGTGCAATTCATTCTGCACTCCTGTGACCCAATTTCAGCAGACAGTGAGCTGAAGCCCGGCTGACGTCACAGAGCCTGTCCAGGCTCGGGCAAGATCACGACAATGAAGTTGGGATCTTCCCACATGCCTGGACTGGAACCCGGCTCAGGCTCTCAGTAGGGCCGCTGAAAGCCTGAGCTGGCTGCTCCTGCTCCCTCCACAGCACAGCGCTCCAGTGAGCGCGGGGGGGGGGGCAGAGCAGAGAGCTGAGCGTTCTGCGGCCTTTGATCACTCTGTTCTCAGTGTTAGAGTCGTAC
Organism: Lithobates clamitans; assembly: GCA_037952925.1. Classification (NCBI taxonomy): domain Eukaryota; kingdom Metazoa; phylum Chordata; class Amphibia; order Anura; family Ranidae; genus Lithobates; species Lithobates clamitans. Next base: position 1,459,173 of record JBBGZY010001310.1, read on the forward strand.
CGATGCTGCATCCACCTAGGTAAGTATGATTCTGCAAAAAAACAAAACAAAAACATACTTCTCTTTTAATGAATGAAATTGAGTTTCCATTTTTGCTTCATTGCACGTTTTATCCCTAACCTTAAATGCTCTTTTGCCCTCTGTACCCCCTACCAGGACATTTATAAATGTAACTGATTGTTATCTTTAGAATTTTTTTTGTACATTTTGTTTTTTTAAATAAAATGTTAAAAAACATACCCTGTTTCCCCGAAAATAAGACCTAGCGTGATTTTCAGTGATGGCTGCAATATAAGCCCTACCCTGTTTCCCCGAAAATAAGCCCTACCCTGAAAATAAGAACTACAAGGACTTTAACTAGGGCTTATTTGGAGGGTAGGGCTTATATTGCAGCCATCACCGACAATCACGCTAGGTCTTATTTTCGGGGAAACAGGGTATGCAAATATTTATACAGTATAAAATAAGTACAGTTTATAGTATACTGAATATAACATGTAAATATTATTAAAATATGTGTCCAATTATATACCAAAGTTATGATTCTTTAATTAAATGTTGCAGGAAAGGAAAAGGAAATAGGTAACGGGGTGGTGATAATTTCCTATGGGAATACCAATAGTATTAAAAATATTACAAATTAGAAATAGTATTACAACATATGTACAAATGTAATAAAGTTACAGCTAAATTGTTTTGTTAATATAAATAGATATAGAAGTTGACAAGGTTTGGTGTCAATATATAGCCATCATCTCATCATAGAACATAATAAATACCCTCTAAATATACCAGGAGACTTTATAGGCTAAAAATCATACACAGAATCCAAAAATATAAAAGAAAAATGCTTTATTATACAAATAGGTAAAAACAAGTGCGGCTGAAGTATACTAAATTGCAGAGAAAGTTCATAACCATGACAAACCAGACATGATTGCTTTCGAACAACACACAGGCAACAGACGCATTTTGAAGACCACTTCTTCTTCAGATGTGCCACAAGCAATTTGAATGAATGAACTATAATTGAAAGAATTACAGTACATGAAATGAGGTATATAGTACATGAAATCTTTAGAGCAATATATAGGTAGCATACAACACATTGGTTACTAACCTAAGGTGCACTGAAAGTATAACTAATAAAATTTACTCAGCGGCTGCACATGTATACTTTCAGTGCACTTTAGGTTAGTAACCAATGTGTTGTATGCTATCTATTGTTGCCTTATGAGTTTATGTGAAATCTCCATTAACAGCTGTAAAATATTGTAATTATGAATATATTTCATTTAGAGTTGTATCAATGTGGGTGTGTAATATAGCTTCCCAGAAGTCCCTGTTATACAGATGATTCGGTGCCTAAGCTTGTTTATCTAAACAATAGGACCCAAACCTCTTTGTTCTACAAATATTCACTTCAAAGGATCTCTTGTTTAAATATGCAATGAAGGTGGCCAGCCCATCATCAATACTTAACTTCCCTGAAAATGTCATGTACCTACAAGTTAAATTTCCCGCTCAAAATAGTCTGTGCCAAGCAGGGGTCAAGTCCTGGGAAAAAAAAGTGTGGGAACTCACCCAAGGATCCCCCCACCTCAAAAAAAAGTGTGTGTGTGTGTATATATATATATATATATATATATATATATTATATACTGAGAAAAATTATAAACACAACACTTTTGTGTTTGCCCCTATTTATCATGAGCTGAACGCAAAAATCTACGACTTTTTCTATGTATACAAAAGGCCTATTTCTCTCAAATATTGTTCACAAATCTGTCTAAATCTGTGTTAGTGAGCACTTCTCCTTTTCGGAGATAATCCATCCACCTCACAGGCGTGACATATCAAGTTGCTGATTAAACAGCATGATTATTGCACAGGTGTGCCTTAGGCTGGCCACAATAAAAGGCCACTGTAAAATGTGCAGTTTTATCACACAACACAATGCCACAATGCCACAGATGTTGCCACAGATGTTGCAAGTTTTGAGGGAGCGTGCAATTGGCATGCTGACTGCAGGAATGTCCAACAGAGCTGTTGCCCTTGAATTGAATGATCATTTCTCTACCATAAGTTGTCTCCAAAGGCATTTCAGAGAATTTGGCAGTACATCCAACCAGCCTCACAACCACAGACCACGTGTAACCACACCAGCCCAGGACCTCCAGCATCTTCACCTCCAAGATCGTCTGAGACCAGCCACCCGGACAGCTGCTGCAACAATCGGTTTGCATAACCAAAGAGTTTCTGCACAAATTGTCAGAAACCATCTCAGGGAAGCTCATCTGCATGCTCGTCGTCCTCATCGGTGTCTCGATCTGACTGCATCTGACTGATCTTTGTGTTCAGCTCATGATAATTAGAGGCAAACACAAAAGTGTTGCGTTTATGATTTTGCTCAGTATATATATAGATATACACACACAATGTCCTCAGGCTGCCTGTATTGATTGTGCAAAGTGGGGCCCAAGCACCCAGGCTGCTCACATCTCAGTGCCCATCAAATGCATCCTGATAAGTGCACATCAAATGCAGCCTGATCAGTGCCCAGCAATTCAGCCTCACTAGTGCCCAACAATGCAGCCTAATCAGTGCCCAGCAATGCACCCTGATCAGTGTCCAGCAATGCAGCCTTACCAGTGTCCCCAGCAATGCAGCCTTACCAGTGTCCCCAGCAATGCAGCTTCACCAGTGTCCCCAGAAATGCAGCCTCACCACCAGTGTCCCCAGCAATGCAGCCTCACCAGTGTCCCCAGCAATGCAGCCTCACCACCAGTGTCCTCAGCAAGAAGACATCCGTTGTGATGAAACATGTCAGGCAGGTTGACACCAGCATGCTGAACGCTGCAGCCGATCATTTTATTTGATGCGTGTAATCTTAACTGTAAGTTACTACAATAAATTTGTCTTTATTCATAACGGGCTTCACTATTGGCCATTTATTTTCTCCATTGAGTGCTTGCTGATCACGGGTTTGTAGTCCTGCTTCTGCTGTGAGGTCTGGGAGAAAATTATAGAAGAAGAATTCCACCTGGATAGTGCTGCCTCTTGATGGATGAGGGGTTCCAGAGAGCTGAATGTGCAGGATGACCCTGGGAATATTTTCACATGCCTATCTTTTTATAGTCATCTGGTAAGCAGACTACCTTATCACGTGGTACCGAGTGCTCCCCCATACACACACTATAGCTGGTGATTGGATTACCCCCATCTTTTTGTTCTTTTGGACATTTCATTACTTGCTATTTCTAGCGCCGCATTTTATAGATTTTAAAGATTTTGGACTTTTGTGTTTGGATATCAACCAATTATGCTGGCTGCTTGTATTCATTAGTTGCTATAAACTAGCGCAGATTTTTTCTTGTTATTTTGTCCCCAGCAATACAGCCTCATCGCCAGTGTCCCCAGCAATGCAGCCCCACCACCAGTGTCTCCAGCAATGCAACCTCACCACCAGTATCCACAGCAATGCAGCCTTACCACCAGTGTCCCCAGCAATGCAGCCTCACCACTAGTGTCCCCAGCAATGCAGCCTCACCACCAGTGTCCCCAGCAATGCAGCCTCACCAGTGCTAATGGGGTTCAGTATGCCCCAGGTGCCTCACTTTGGGGGAGAGGGGGTGTCATCCCGGCACGCATGTCCTCCCCTTTCTCGATCCTCTTCCACCAGGGGGCACTGTACAAGGTCCCGCCTCCTATAATAAATGCCTCATTGTTCCACCTATTACTGGACTCTAGGAGGTAGGACCATGTACAGCGGCCACTGGAGGAGGAGGACTGAGGGAGGGGAGGATCGGTGTACCGTGATAACACTCCCCCCCAAAGTGTGGCACCCGGGGCGGACTGACCCCCATTGGCCCAGATGCCCTGCCCTTCCCGCAAACCCACACTACCTGCCACAGCTCGCCGTCCTGCAGGTCGTGGCTGCTAATGGGAAAGGCGTTCCTTCTATGAAAAATACAGAAACGTCATTCCCATGCAGTCCCACAGATCTCAAGCCCTGGTGCCAAGGATTTGCATTAAAGGGGGCTGAATATAGGGATTGGAGCCAATCCTTTACCAGGAATAGGGAGGCCCACAAATCAGAGCCATGCCATGCCAACCGATGAGGCACCTGCCTGTAATGATATACACAGACTAGATGGGAGGGAAGAGAACACTAGCTCTGGAAGGGCAGTCACCAGAATGGAGTCCTTGTGTGTGCGTTAGCACAGCAGCTATGGAATACCACCCTGGCACTTGTATCTAAATGTTTGTCTTATGTCTTATCCCTCTCATTGTTTGTAAATAGGTTTTGAATATTATACTCAGTATTCCTTCAGTTAACCTATGGTTGTTCCTTTTCCTGTACAATAGATAGATTGCTGTGTATTAGTTTAGAACTTCTTACTACTTACCAATACATTTTTGTTATTGTGTTAAAGCTTTCACTCATGGTCAAAGAACTCTCATTTAACCCAAATCATATCTGAGATATATTAAATCTCAAGTAACATAATTGGCGACCACGTCAGGATCAAACTGAAAGTATTTAATATTATACCGAGATTTGTGTAATGCAGATTAAGGTTACTAAAACTGAGTTTGTTTTTCTGGTAGTTTGGAGGTCACAGCAATTCTATCTAGGAAAAAGAAAAATATAGGTAATTTATTTTGGTTTTATTAGTGGGTCTTAGAATAACTCTAATGCCCCGTACACACAGTCGGACTTTGTTCGGACATTCCGACAACAAAATCCTAGGATTTTTTCCGACGGATGTTGGCTCAAACTTGTCTTGCATACACACGGTCACACAAAGTTGTCGGAAAATGCGATTGTTCTAAATGCGGTGACGTAAAACACCTGCGTCGGGACTATAAACGGGGCAGTGGCCAATAGCTTTCATCTCTTTATTTATTCTGAGCATGCGTGGCACTTTGTCCGTCGGATTTGTGTACACACGATCGGAATTTCCGACAACGGATTTTGTTGTCGGAAAATTTTATATCCTGCTCTCAAAATTTGTGTGTCGGAAAATCCAATGGAAAATGTGTGATGGAGCCTACACACGGTCGAAATTTCCGACAACAAGGTCCTATCACACATTTTCCGTCGGAAAATCCGACCGTATGTACGGGGCATAAAACAGAGGGAGGATACACCACAGATTTTGTTTTTGTTAATATCCCGTAATTATAGTTGAAAAGGTATATTAGGGAGGGGGTGTGGAATGAAAGGCACATTCCTCCACATTTGGTGGGAGTGCCCTGTGTTAACACCTTTTTGGGCCTTGGTAGGCAAACATATTGCAGACAGCATGGGAATGGAAATCCCGTCACTACCAAAACATTTTCTGCTACACATCCCCCCCATGCCCCTATCTCGCTATAAACGAAGTGCTCTCCCCCACCTCCTCAATGCAGTAAAACACCTAATACCAATACACTGGAAGAGCTTGCATATTCCAAGCGAGCAGGACTGGTTGGGGAAGGTGGGGGAGATCATGGAGGCAGAGAGTTGGTTAGCCACTTGTAGAGACACTCGTGAACGCTTTGAGCTTACATGGGCAGCATGGAGAGCTCACAACAATGGCCTCATCTAGTCCAGATGTTGCACTCCTTGCTTTAGCAGATCCATGCTTTGGGAGACTTGTCCAGGCGAACCTTTTGTGAACAACCACAGGATCTACTTAAGTGTAGACATCAGCAAATCCGGGGAGACTCATTACACATGCTTCTTCCTACCCCTCTAGCTTTCCTTTCCCTCTACTCCTTTTTTCTTCCCTCTTTCTTATTTGTTATACGTATATTGTTGTGTTACAACCCCAGGATACCCAGTATCCATTTTTCCTTTTTTTTTTTCTGTGTTATTTGGGGGGTCAATAGGTTTTGGTCTGACCCAGATACTCCGAGTTCACCCTTAATGTTTGTAATGTTAAGAAGGAGGGAGCCATATATACAAGGACTCTAGATTTACAGCTTATGTACACCTTACCCCCTTCCAGTTTGGAGGGGAGGCCTGCTCATATGGATTGAATGTATGGGTCAGGACTCGGACCATGTTAAATGTACTCCCTCCCTTATGATCCCCCCTCCCCCTACCTCCTTCCTCTCCCTCTCCCTATACATCCCCTTTAAATGTTATCTTATTGTAATGTTAATCTGTCTTAAAATTGAAAATGAAAATAAAGATTATACAAAAAAAAAGAAAAAAAGAAAAAGTATATTAGAAGAACCATAAAAAAACGGTTGATTTAATGGGGAGGATATACTGAGCAGGAAAATTTTGTGTTCATTTGTTTGTGCTTACCAAGCATTGTTTCTCTTGAATCATTGTTTGTTCTGGCTTTATGGTGAGTACATGTATGTACTGTATTTTATTGGAAAGACACTGAAATAGTGTGATCCTTGTTGGTTTGGTAAAATATTTTGTAATCTTTTTTGTTTTTTCTTCTTTTTCTTGTTTATTGTAGGTATTTCATTGTCAAGACATAAAAACGTGACTTGCTTGTTTGTTTTTTTTTGTTTGTGTTTGGTTGAAAAGGTTCAACAGGTTTTTGGTTTTTATTTAGATTTTGTGTCCACTAAAGGCTGTGTATTTGTGTAGGATATTGAAACTGAGCTACAAGAGAATTGTTTGTTGTATAGTTTTTTTTTGGCGGTTGTTTTTTGCGGGAATTTACAAGAAGTAATATTCTCATTTTTGTATAAAAAATTATCTTGCAGATAGACAAGAGTTTTTATGTGGTCTGTCTGAGCTGGGTTAAACCACTTTAAAGTACCAAACTGTGGAAGTTTGGTTACTGAATCTAACATCTGATAACAATTAATTATAGAGTGTAAAATAAGGTACATTTAGCATTCTGTATTATATCTTGACATTTTTTTTAAGGATAAAACCTACCAATAATTTGATAAGCTGAATTTGTGGTAGATTGTTTTTTTGTGTTAAACGGAATTGGGTGTAGCAGTTATTAGTTTAAAAACGGCTGTGTTTACCATTCTGTTGTCAACCTAGAGGGTTATCCACCCTATTGTTCCTTGTGTGCTTATATCAGCATTATTGTTTTTATTGTGTGCCTGGAGGTTCCCTGCCACTATTGTTTGTTGTGTGTATACTGTACATACTGTATCTCCATCTCTATTGTTCAGCACATCTCCTCTATCTTTTGTTTCTTGGGTCACAGTGTAGACTCTATTCCGTGAAGATACCAGTGTTATTTTAATGTTTGTGTCTCCACTCCTGTGCATATTCTATTGGTAGACTATTGTGTCATAAGTCTGTTCTGTGGTGTATTGTTGTATCGTCACTGAACTTGTTGTACAGCATGGAGAAATTGATGGCCAGGATTGCTAAAGTTAAAAATAGCTCTGAAATAGTAAGAGTAATGGAGGAATCTAAAAGCCAGCAGCAGGCACAAAAGAATGTAAAGGGAACAGAGAAAAAATACAGCAAACGTGAGGGTTATACCCTGTACACACGATCGGACATTGATCGGACATTCCGACAACGAAATCCATCAGATTTTTTCAGACGGATGTTGGCTCAAACTTGTCTTGCATACACACGGTCGCACAAAGTTGTCGGAATTTCCAAGCGTCAAGAACGCGGTGACGTACACCACGTACGACAGAACTATAAAAGGACAGTTCAATACCAAGCATGCCCTTTGGGCTCCTTTTGCTAATCTCGTGTTAGTAAAAGTTTGGTGAGAGACGATTCGCGCTTTTCATACTTTTCTGCTGTTTGTGCTTGTGGGTTTTTTATCTGGTCTTCAGTGCGTGTAGTGATTTCGCATTGTTTTAACATTGTGTTCTTGTCCGCTCGTTGCTGATTTTCAGGTCGCTCTTCACGGGCCTTGCTGTTCTTCAGTACGTTCTGTTACTTCGTTCTGACCAGCTGACCGCGCTGTGCGGGGCTTGGTGTTGGGGTTCTTACTTTGACACAAGCCCAGTCCATGAACAGGGCGAGAAGTTCATGGACGAAGAATTGGTTGCTCCAGCATGACCAATTCTGTCACATGCCTTTGCTCCGTGAGATCCGTGAGAATAATCCTGACGATTTCAGGAACTTTCTCAGGATGACGGACCCCATATTTCACCATGTGTTGGCTTTGCTGACCCCTTATATCAGCAGGCAGGATACCTGCATGAGGCAAGCCATGACTCCGGAGCAGAGGCTAGTCGCCACGTTGCAGTACTTGACGGCGGGGAGAAGTCTGCAGGACCTCAAGTTCTCGACAGGCATCTCCCCCCAGGCTCTGGGGATCATTATCCCAGAGATCTGTTCTGCCATCATCCAGGTCCTGCAGAAGGACTATATTAAGGTAAAATTTTATCCTTTAACATCACATTTTATTGTATTTAATGTTTGCTAATGTATTATATTTCTTTCATCATTCCCCAATTACCATGATTGTAATATGCTGTGAATGTCCCCTTTGTTGTCATACATGCTGGCCTGGAATTTTTTAAAAGTTTGTTTTTTTGTCCTTCATGCATATTTGCCTTCACTAACCTCCCCAGCATGCTATGCTGGGCTCATACACACCTAGTCTAGCCACTTAACAATGTATTTTGTTAGCTCCATAGTAGTGCTGTACCCTAAACACCCCCTAAAATGTTTAAAAATTTTATTTGTGTCCTTAAATCCATGCAGAGTGCCAGAGGCTTTTTTTTGGGGTCCCAAAATCATTTGGAACCCTCCCCCCAACTGCTAACTCAGCTGATACCAATACTCTATCTGCTGACTTTGCCAAACCAATACACACTATATCTACCTCTTTTGTGGTCATATTTATGGATGAATTCCCCAAAGCATGTAGTGCAAGGGCCTTCCTGAATACTTTCAAATGGTACTGTTTAAAGTTTTTGTAACCTATTATTATCTTGATAGCAGAATGTAAAAATGTGCTTCAATTTGTACAGTGTGTATTCATATTTTTGTATTATGACACTTCTTACCTGTCCAGTGGGCTGCCAATAGTGTAAGTAAGGAGGGGCTGGCCAAAGTAACACACATTATTATGTATGCATTCATCTCTCAATGAAGTGGAGAGGGTTACCTGTCCAAAACATACCCCCCCCCCCAAATTTTTTTCAATGGGCCATCAGAGGGGGTGAGGGATCTGATAGGTGGACCTTATACTTTTGTCTTTAAATACTCCCTAAAATAAATGTTATAGTGATTTTGGCCAAGAATATTTGTGTCTAATGTGCTTTCGATGTTTCTGGCAAAATTACTACATTTTTTTTTCTTGTTTGACTCCACAGTTTGATTCCACGCCACAGGAATGGCAGACTGTGGCCTCCCACTTTGCCCAGCGGTGGGACTTTCCCAACTGCGGAGGGGCAATTGATGGGAAACACGTCCACATCATCCCACCCCCCAACTCGGGGTCATACTATTACAACTACAAGGGGTTCAATAGTATTGTGATGTTGGTGGTGGTGTCGGCTACTTACGAGTTCCGGTATGTGTACGTGGGGAAGAATGGCCGGATGTCAGGTGGTGGAGTCATCACTCAGACTGAGTTCTACAGGCGTCTCCAGAATGGCAGCTTGGACTTGCCACCTCCAGAAGACAATTCAGAAGGACTCCCATTCGTCTTCATTGCGGATGAAGCGTTTGGGCTGGGGAACCATCTTATGCAGCCATTCCCTATGAGGACCCTTACTCTGGACCAGAGGGTTGGTGGAGAACACATTTGGAATAATGGCCAGCTGGTTCCACCTTTTTCTTACACCGATACACATGGCGGAATATAAACTCAATCACATCATTCTGTCTTGCTGTGTTCTCCACAACTTTTTAAGGAGAAATTCTGTGAACTATGCTGCCTCAGTTGGGCCTGAGGCCGGAATTTTGAATGAACCAACCCTGACAGTGCTGGAAACTGGCCGTCCTGGCTTGCCCCCCCAGAGTGCCCGCGAGATCCGTTTAAGATACCTGAAATACTTTGTGGGTAGGGGGGGGCATTGATATGCCAGACAATGTCTGAGACATTTTTTAAATAAAAATATATTTGAAACTGAACACATATTTGCTTTGATTTCCTGCTTGGCTTTCTTTTAGCTGTCTCCTCGGTTATCTTTTAATGGTATTTTTTTTTTTTGCCTTTTTCTTCAACAGTGCAAACCAAATTTCTTTGAGACATGAGGTGACAATCTCTTCTTCGGCTAACTATTATTATTATGTTGTGGGTCTGCTACACACACACCTTGTTTTTGTTGTTAATGTATGTAATGCATTACTGACAAAAATATTCATCATTTTTAGCATCATGCCCGAAATTTGGGGAGTCCTGAAAATGGCGTGATTGTGTAAAATTATAAAGCACTGTTGGGTGTTATTTTCTAAAGGCAAATCCACTTTTCACTACAAGTGCACTGAAACTGCACTTGTAGTACAAAGTGGATTTGCCTTTAGTAAATAACACCCATTGTCACGGAAAAAAACAACTTTACTCCAAAAACTGCTTTTTGAGCATTGAAAGAATAAGCCACACATTGTTGATTATCAAACTTTTTACTTAAAGCACAATCACATGTGCATTTATAAAAGGGTTTTTGAAAAAACCAACATGTTTGTTGTATAACAATTTTTTAGGTCACATTAAGTAGAAATTGCCTTTTATAGGTAAAACAGGCATGTTTAAAACCATCAAACAGTACACAACTCTGGAACTTACAAAGTTCAACTTTGATAAAGTGAAGGCAATATCAGACATGAGTATGTACAAACTGTGTTTGATATTGCCTTCATCACATGAGGTGATGTCACCCCTGTAAAAGCTAAATTTTGAAAATGCACACAAATTGGGATTCAAAATGGAGATTTCCCTCCTGATCCCATGGCTAATGTCAACATGTGCTAGGTCACATTATGGGGGATCAATGGACGTGTTTTGGGGGTGCAACCCCTTCCTCTCACCTACTTTATTATCGAGGAAGGGGCTGCACCCACAAAACTCCTACATTGATCTCCCGTGATGACAGATAGCACATGTTGACACACTAAAAATTTGGCTTTTCAAATATGTAAAAAATTAGTCATAAAAAATAAACATACGAGAAAAAAGTTAGGGATTTCTGGGTGTTTTAGATTCTCCCTAAAACATCAATGATGTTCTTCATTTTGTTTTGAACATCATTGATGTTTTGCTTTAGGCTTTCTAAATCCCTGTTGCACCCCATTATCTCCCCGATAAGGATCTGGGCACTTTCACTGGTGAAATAACCTTTTTCCACAATATCCCCATCCACAACATCCCCTAAAAAAACAAAACACACCATATATTATAAATATGCAGGCATCCATCTCTTACCTGAAGCTGTGGTCGCAGACACTCACCTGTTGTGGTGCCAATTTCGCCAATTTCAACAGCGTCTCCCTCCTCCTCCTCTGGTTGGGTTTGGGGGATTTCCCCTTCTTCCTTAGGTGGGGAGTCCCTGGTCTCCTCTGATGAGTGGTGTCCTCTGAGTCTTTTCTCCCCTTTGTGAAAAAAAGGTATACTTAGCACTGAGATATTTGAGGGAAGAAATAGGAATATGAAACATTGCTTGGAAGTGGGGTACAATTGTCTGTTTTGGCAGAGTTCCAAGCTGAAGAATTTTTATTATTACCTTTGTAAAGCTGGAATACTTACCTATTTTGTGCAAGCTTCACAGATGGAGACACCCCTATAGTATCCACTGGAGCACCTGTGTGGGACCCCCTAATAAAAAGTTTGTTCTGGTGTCTCACACTAGTGCTCCTGCGTCCAGATGTGTAAACAGCTGCTGAGTGTCCTCTCCTTACACAGAATCTAGTTTGCATTTCATCCTAGTTACAAACCCATCTAGACAACAAACTTTTTTAAATAGAAGTAGGCCAGAAAAAATGTATTGAACTGCATCTGGCCAAAACATCGTATTTTAGTGGCCAAACAAACAATGTTTCCTACGAACGATTATTGTGCCCATGAACATGAAAGTTGCCATTTTAAACTGTACAACAGTAAAGAAAAGCACATGGAGCAGCACGAACGTAAGAAAAAGAAAAAATAGGAACACAGGACAACTACTTACTTTTTACAGCACTCTCCTGATCCTTCTATACTGATCGTGCTCCCTTAATTTGAGGTCCGACCACCGTTTCCTCAGTTGATCCTTGGATCGTCGTACCCCAAAATTCCTGTGCAGACTCTTCACAACTTTAGCCATGATCTTGGCCTTTCTCACATTTGGGTTGGGGTAAGGTCCATACTTCCCATCATAGTCGGCCCTTTTCAATATGTTCACCATCTCTACAAAGGCCATATTTGAAGCCTTAAATCTTCTCCTCTGGGATTGTGACGTTTCTGGCTCCGGGCTTTCCTCCTCTTCGTTGCTGCTATTATCATGCACCTGCTCTAATAAAAGTGAGAAGATCTCGCGCATAAAATCTATTCACACATGTAATAATAAAAAATAGATAAACACGATTGGTGAAAATACTGTGAAAAAATACACAAACAATCTCACACTGATCAATATAAATGGATACCCAACTAAAGTGAACTGTGTTAGGTATCTGTGTATCAAAAAATGAAATAAAATGAATATATAGTTAATAAAGTGAACAGATGTAGAACTAAACTTGACTGTGTAGCTTCGTAAATAAGCTGGAATCAAATATATTGAGTAGATGGATAGAAGTTCATAATAATCTTCATGTGAAAAATCCCAATAACATCAGGCTCTCAGAACTCTCACCTTAAAATGGATATGTTCAGGCATCAATAGGTGTCTTATATTGGGACTGTATAATGCATCTTAGTGGTAATCAGGCTTTCTCATCTGTTAGTGGCTGGGTTCTTTTGCTTCCCGTTCTTCATAAAAGGATATGCCTATTAAAACAAATTCCACCAAGGCTCAACCAGCCCCGTGGAATAAAGAAGGGGAAAGAAAAAAGCCTCCAATGGTGTAGTATGGGATAAATAAATCAGCTTTATTTAAGGCTAAAAAGTGGTCTCTTACATTAAAAACAGTTAAAATCGCATGAAAATAGAAGGAGCGGCGTTTGAGGTGCCTCCTTACGTGACTTCCGGTTTGCGTCTGCTCTCCGCCACGCGAAGGACATCTCCACATGCACCTGCTCTGTCTCCACCATGTGCTCTCCCCCACTGTGCCAAAAGAGAAGGGGCGGGGAATAGACTAGAAAGAACGTCAGGGGCGGGCAGAGTTTCACGCATGCGCAGTGTATATAAAGCGTAACACGCGTGCATCGTACGTACAATCTGTGAGCGGAGGAAGGAGTATCGGAAGCGCCGATTGTGATAACAAAGGTACAATTTTAACTTGGGCCTATACTGCTTATAGATTGAGGCCTATATTGGGACAAGATTAGGAGAGTTTAGCCTGACATTAAGGTTTGTCTTGTGTTGTGTCTTGCAGAGAAAATGGATGGCTTCAATGATCACAACTTCCTCCCCTTGTTCCTAGACAAATACAGGGAGCTGCCCGTCTGTGGCAGGTCAAACACCCGCATTATAATCATAAACAAAAGAGGCAGGCAGCGCTGGAGAAACTGCTGGAGTTGGTGAAGCTGGTGGTCCCCACGGCAACCATCCCCTATTTAAAAGCCAAAATTGGTGGCCTGAGGAGCACTTATCTTAGGGAGTGCAAGAAGGTCCAGGATTCCCAGAGATCAGGAGCTGCAGCAGATGACGTTTATTTCCCCAGGCTGTGGTACTATGAGAGACTTAGTTTTCTGTCAGAACAGACTGAAGTCAGGGAATCCCTCTCAACCCTACCTTCCACTATTCCTTTCACCCCAGCTGAGGCTTCCGATGTCCAACCTGGGACTTCCAGCCAGGAAGAAGTGGAGGAGCCCAGCTTGAGCCAGGTATAGCATTGTTCTACAGATTTCTGGTGCAAAAATAAATTATGTTTACTAGATGTTATTATTGATCACTAATTGCTGATTGAATAAAGGCCTTTACACATCAATAGACAATAGTGGCCAAAAATAATTGGGACAAGAATGAAAAATGCTGGGGTCAGAATGATAGTCTTTTATATTTATTAACATTTGCAACAGTCATGAGCTGAAAATTGCGTGTGATTGATGAACCAAAAACTAAAACTATGCCCCTTTTTCATACACGGGAAGATCTCAGGCAGGAGGAGGCTGTGGAATGTGGCACACAGGAGGAGGCTGTGGCAGCCAGGAGGAGGCGGGGGTTAGTTGCAGCCAGGAGGAGGTAGGGGTTAGTGTCAGCCAGGAGGTGGCCGGGCACAGTAGGAGCCTCACAGAATCGCAGGTTCCTCCCCTCCGCCTTCCAACCAAAAGTCCCAGGAAGGGGAGGAACGTGAAGGAGTCATCGCTCAGGCTGATTCAAGAGGCTTCTGCGGCCCTCAGAGCAACCCCCACTCATGAAGAGGCCTTTGCCTCCATGGCTGCCACCAAACTGCAAAACATGCAGGAGGGCCAACGCCTCATGTGTGAGGAAATCATTTATAAAACATTAAATAAGGGGTTGAGGGGAATAATCACACCCAATACCCACCTGTGTGAGTTGCATCCTCCTCCTCCTGCTACACCTCCAACACCACAGCCACAGCCTGGAAGGAAGAGTGGAAGGAAGACAAGAAAGTGATGGTCTGCGGTCAGTCTGGTCTGACAAAAGATGCGGGCTCTTGTATGACCACAGCCTGGGGACATGTATGTCATCTGCTGGTGTTCATGATCTCTTGGACTTCTGGACTAGATTGTACTCCCTTATATAAGGACTCCTCAGGCCACCAATTTTGCCATAAAATAGTTGATGTCTGCCCTGGGGTACAAAGACTTCACCAATTTCAGCAGTTTCTCCAGCGTTGCCTTCCTCTTTATTTGGTTATGACCCCTTAATAAAGTTTAAATACTTGCCTATGTGTGTTTTCCTTCAAAAAGGACAGTTTGTTTGTGAGTAGATTTCCAAAATACAATGTGAAATTAACAAGTGACACCAACACCAACCAATCTCCTTGAGATTAAAAAAGACAAGATAATAATGGTGTTGTGTTAACTTGACACACAAAACACACCCAAAACAATTATGGATATCTTTAAAAAAAATAAATAAACAGGAGATCTTGATTAAAAAAACAAACAACAAATAATACAAAATATAAAAACATAAAACCAGAATAATTTTTCGGTAGATCTGACAAATACAAATATTATATTCATGAAATCACAAGAAATAATCAAAAAATATGTTTGTGAGAAGTCCTGTGTGAATATGAGCAGCAAAACAACTTCATTCTTCTAGCATTATAAAGAAGAAGAGAGTGCGCTGCATTAAACAATTTAAAACATTGCAGCGTGACGAAAGTGCTATATCCATTACGAACGCTAATTTTACCAGACTTAGCAGTTCTGTCTCGGAATTTATTCTGAGCATGCGTGGCCCTTTATGCGTCAGAATTGTCTACACACGGTCGGAATTTTGTTGTCGGAAAATTTTACAGCCAGCTCTAAAACTTTGTGTGTCGAAAATTCCGATGAAAAAAGTCCAATGGAGCCCACACACGGTCGGAATTTCTGACAACAAGCTCTGATCGCACATTTTCCGTCGGAAAGTCCAACTGTGTGTACAGGGCATTAGACTGCACTCATTTTTGCTGCTTGTTGGTTGGCTAACAATTATGAACAATTATTGTTGCAAAACATATCTCTCAAAGAGGATCTGGAAATAACCAAAATTAATATCAGTATTTTAAAGTTTCTATGACAAATTTGAATGCTAGCCACCAGCAACCCACAATAGACAACCAAAACGAGCAGGGAGAGGTTGGCACGTGGACGGAAGGAGGCAGAGAGTAAATGTAAACAATTGTCTGCATCTTCCAGCCCAGGGCAGCTTGTGCAATTCTCCACATACCATAAATTGCAATGCAACTGGTTTGAGTATTTCTAGAGGCAAAAGGAAATTATCCCCATCTTGAGTATGTGCTAATTTCAACAACTCATTGAAAGGTGGGAGCTCTTTTGAAAGTGCCCCTATATCTCGTATGCAGACAGAAAAAGTTGTTAATCGGGTTTAAACCATTGAATATTCTCATCCTAAAACCACACTGGCTGTTAACAAACGCTTTAATACTTTACGAAAGATACAATTTTACACCTGTAAATTATGTGGTCACATTGCCAAATTTTGTTTGTCTTCTGGTGAAAAGATATTAAAATAAAATCAATATACAACAAAGAGGTGTGACATTGAAGTGTACTTACCACGCTGGGGAACAGGACCTAGGTGTACAAAGTATGAAAAGACTAGATGATGCATCCCTTCCCCAAATATTAGGACAGAGAATGAGGCTTTACAGTATGAAATTAGGCAACTGAAACAGGGACGAGATGAGTTTGTAAAAGAATTCCAAACCTTTAAAATACATTTTATGGAATCCTTAAATTGGAAAGATGGAGGGAGTAACCTGCCCATTGTGAACCAAACCGGAATAGTAAAACAGGGGATGAAATACCAGATATAAGTTACAGTATCTCACAAAAGTGAGTATACCCCTCACATTTTTATAAATATTTTGTTATATCTTTTCATTTGACAACACTGAAGAAATAACACATTGCTACAATGTAAAGTAGTGAGTGTACAGCTTGTATAACAGTGTAAATTTGCTGTACCCTCAAAATAACTCAACACACAGCCATTAATGTCTAAACCGCTGGCAACAAAAGTGAGTACACCCCTAAGTAAAAATGTCCAAAATTGGGCCCAAAGTGTCAAAATTTTGTGTGGCGGCCATTATTTCCCAGCACTGCCTTAACCCTCTTGGGCATGGAGATCACCAGAGCTTCACAGGTTGCCACTGGAGTCCTCTTCCACTCCTCCATGATGACATCACTGAGCTGGTGGATGTTAGAGACCTTGCCTTCCTCCACCTTCCATTTGAGGATGCCCCACAGATGCTCAATAGGTTTTAGGTCTGGAGATGTTTGGCCAGTCCATCACCTTTAACCTCAGCTGCTTTAGCAAGGCAGTGGTCATCTCGGAGGTGTGTTTGGGATCGTTATCATGTTGGAATACTGCCCTGCGGCCCAGTCTCCCAAGGGAGGGGATCATACTCTGCTTCAGTATGATACAGTACATGTTGGCATTCATGGTTCCCTGAATAATCTGTAGCTCCCCAGTGCCGGCAGCACTCATGCAGCCCCAGACCATGACACTCCCTCCACCATGCTTGACTGTAGGCAAGACACACTTGTGTCTAGTTTAGTCCATTGGGAACTTCTCAGAGAGGTAGAGTGAGGTGTTATTAATGGTTTTGAGTTTTTTGTATTTTAGGAAAACTACACAAATATCGGTGCATAAGACAGCTATAACCCAGACTTGGCAAAATACTTTAGAGGAAAAACACAGAGGACCTTAAGCCCAGGTTTATACTCCCGCATGTCAGTCCCGATTTTGGCCACGATTTCAGAGACATCTGTGCAGGTTTCTGCACAGATGTCAATGTAAATTGCAGCCCGAAAGCGCAAAAAGTAGTACAGAAATTACTTTTTGAAATCGGTGCTGCGCCGCAAATGCAGCGTCGCACTGATTAGGACTGTGCCATTTCTGGCAATTGCCGCCAATTTGACATGGCAAATCGCATGTCAAATAGTACCAATGTGAACCAGGGCTAAAGCATACGTTTTTTTATGTTTGTTTTAAGGAGAAGCCTTTGAATGGAATTAATTGCAGTCAGGCCTAACTAAATTCTAATTTTTTTTTGTGTGTCTGTTTTTGTTTGTTTCTTTCTATTAAACAGAGTGTACGTTCCTCTCTCTACTACAACTTTTTATTGCCGGCCTGACTTGTAAATTGGTCTTCAAAGAGGATGAATTAATATGTTAATCACTACCGAGAGAGGGTGTTGCCTTTTGTATAGCTGCAATGTTTGGAAGCAGTTTCAATTGTGTTTTTTTGTTTACTAAATACAGCCAGTCCCCGAGTTACAAACACCAGAGTTACGAACGACTCCTACTTACGAACGGCCTCAAATGCCGGCCACTTGTGCTCCACGCTGGTCCTGGATACCTCTGGACACATCCCATACTGCAGTACTACATGTACTGCATGGCCAGAAGAGCCCCAGATAACATGGCAAGCACCTGGAACATCCTACATCCATGCACAGGCGGACATTACACTTATGAATGCAGTGTTCAGACCGGAAGTTACACTTACAAATGTAGTGTTGCTGCTTACGAACAACTTCAACTTACAAACAAACCTACAGTCCCTATTGTGTTCATAACTCGGGGACTTCCTGTACAGATTCAATGCTCTTTAACAATTTAAAGAGAAAGGTTATCACAAATCTCATGTTGAGGCAGCAATAAATCTGTACTTTTTAAAAAACAAATTTATATAATATATATTTTTTATTATTATTATTTTTTAACTATTTTTCTTTCTTTCCTTTATCACCTTTATTTTTGGGTGATTCTTGAGTTTGGTTTTGCTATGGTGAAAAAAAAAGAGGGAAGTATGAGGAATATAGAATAGTAAAGCTTCCCTATAGCATTTTGTGTTTGGGCCAATTTCCAACAGTTCTTTTTTGTTCCTTTTAACATTGGATAATTCGTTATATAAATTTATGTAATTTTAGCTATTACCAACTATCACAATAGTAACAGTAAAACCAGGTTTTAGTAACAGTCATATGAGTATTTTCTTCTTACATGTGGCACACAGTCCTCTCTACAGTCCTAATATGTGGCAGTCATCATATGTGGTCATTGGTCATTTTTTTGTTTTGTTGGTCAATTATTTTTTGTGCCATAAATAAGTTCAAAGAGCACTGCTTAAATATCATATAGATATACTGGGACTTGTGAGCCTCATAGTGATAGGCAAATAGCAGGTATGGTATAACTGGTGACATCACACATATCCGTATTCTGAAAGTTATTTTGTCTGCTTAGTTGACACTGCCCAATCTGCACTGAGACCTCTTAAAGTTCTGATCTCTTCCATAGCCTGCTAAAGGCCTGACTCATTCAGCAGTTACACAGGGTAGCCAAGGATGCAACTATGTGCACAAATTTGTGGCACCAGTCAAGGTTTTAGCCCATCAGGGTTGGTATAACTATCCATTGCCCAGACCAGTGTTTCTCAACTCCAGTCCTCAAGGCGCACCAACAGGTCATGTTTTTAGGATTTCCCTCAGATGAAACGTCTGTGGAATTTACTAAGGCAGTGAAACTGATCAAATCACCTGTACAAAATAGTGGAAATCCTGAAAACATGACCTGTTGGTGCGCCTTGAGGACTGGAGTTGAGAAACATTGGCCCAGACCATGGACTGAACCAGCACCTGATCATCAAGGACAGAATCATTATCACCTGGAGCGGTGTTACCTGTCTGCTTGTTGCATTAATATAACTGAACACAGTTTCAGTAAAAGGAGTTAGTGATGAGTTGCGATGGCAACAGGATCCCCCCCGGAGACTTGAAGGGCCATACACACACACAGTGGTAATCAGCAGAAGGTGGGGCAGAGTTTTTTGCAGGCATATGACAATGGACGAAGAAAGCTAGGTGATGAAAATCAGGCAACCTGGCTGAAGGGGGTAACCATTCAAATTGTTAAACGTGTCAATGGGAAAGGGTCTCATTATTATGTTGCAGTATATCTATAGCAATTCTAATCAAAGGTTCTTAATACTCAGAATTACAAGATAAGCATCCACCTGAATGCATATGTCTTGGAAGTACTCGTGTTTTCTTTAACTACCTTTGTCCACATAATAAAGTATAATCTCAGAAAGCCAGTAAAGCTGGTCCAAAGGCCGTTATGCTGTATCCAATTGGAATCACCATGGAAGGCTGTTCCAGAAGTAAGGGCAACATGACCAGATTTGCATCATGGACTTTCGTACTATTATTATGGGACTGTTGAGAACAAAGATCCTCTTTTTTTTAAATTTTTTTTGTCTCTTATTATTTTTATTATGAACTTTTTACATCCAGAACAAGTGATAACTACAGATACTGAGGTCCAGAAATGTGGACTGTAGAGATGGAGAGTTTAAAGGTTTTTTTTTTCAAAGAGTTTTTTTGTTTCAGAAGGCAAATTCAAAAACTTCCAAATGTTAAAGGGTAACTCCACTTTCATGGGGAACAAAAATAGCAAATGAAGAAAAAATAATATAGCAGTATAATTGCGACACTAATCATTTTTTTAAGTGAATTTTATTAAAAATTACCTTTCTTTTTCAAACTACAGCCAATGTAATTTTCTGAGAATAGATCGCAATATGGCTACCTGGAGTTTTCTGTACACAGAATGTGTACTGAGCACTCCCCAGAAGCATCATTTCCTGCTTGTGTGATTGGCTCACCAATTTTCCCAGAAGTATGCCTAAGATACAAGTCAAATTTCAGGCATCCTTTGCAACAAAAATGTATTTTTTTGAGAGACACTTTCAATAGGAACACGTCTAAAGGGATGCAGGCTCAGCAGATTTCCTCATTAGTGCCCAGTAGCTCCACACCTGACAGTTATTTATGAAACCCCTCCCATTAGACCAACTCAGAACAGAGGCACAGAGAAACACACATGGATTTCTTTAGAATAACATAAAGGTAGGAATCTGCAACAAAGTTTCTTATAATTCTTGCAATGTAAATCGATCACCCAGAGGGGAATGTTTTTTTCTCAACAAAAGTGGAGTTACGCTTTAAAGGAGATTACACATAAACCATTATTTTAGGTGTGGCCGAGTCTCATATTCTCAACTGGCCACAAGGGAGCATCTGTTGCTTTATGAGTTTAAGTGAAATCTCCTTTAACCACTTAAGGACCGGAAGGATTTGCCCCCTTAATGACCAGGCCCATTTTTGCGATACGGCACTGCGTCGTTTTAGCTGACAATTGTGCGGTTGTGCGATGTTGTGCCCAAACAAAATTTATGTCCTTTTTTCCCCACAAATAGAGCTTTCTTTTGGTGGTATTTGATCACCTCTACGGTGATCAAAAACATTTTTTACTTTTTGATTTAGTGAATATCCCCCAAAATTTAAAAAAAAGCACATTTCTTCATCAGTTTAGGCCAATATGTATTCTTCTACATATTTTTGGTAAAAAAAATTGCAATAAGCGTATATTGATTGGTTTGCACAAAAGTTATAGCATCTACAAAATAGGGGATAGATTTATGAAATTTTTAATATTTATTTATTTATTTATTTATTACTAGTAATGGCAGCGATCTGCGATTTTTAGCGGGCCTGCAACATTGCAGCAGACAGATTGGACACTTTGACTTTTAAAAATACCCACTGATCACTGTATAAATGTCACTGGCAGGGAAGGGGTTAACACTAGGGGGCAATCAAGGGGTTAAGTGTTCCCTAAGGAGGTGTTTCTAACTGTGGGGGCAGTGTACTGACTGGAACAGCAGATCTCTCTCTGCTCCCCTGTCAGAACGGGGATCTGTTTGTTTACATACACAGATTCTCATTCTGGCTCTCTGTGGAGCGATTGCGGGTGGCCGGCGGACATCGCAGGCCCCTAATAGTTTCTTAAAGCGCCCGACGTATAATGACAGCGATTCTCACAGCCATGCCAACCTGCCGCAGTACAACTGCGGCGGCTGGTCGGCAAGTAGTTAACAGCTGTAAAATTATGTAATTATGGATATATTTAAGTTGTATCAATGTGTGTATGTAATATAGCTTCCCAGAAATCCCTGTTGTACAGACGATTTGGTGCCTAAACTTGTTTATCTAAACAATGGGACCCAAACCTCTTTGTTATACAAATATTCACTTCAAAGGATCCCTCAGTTAGATGTGCAATGAAAGTGGCCAGCCTGTCATCAATACTTAACTTCCCTGAAAATGTCATGTACCTACAAGTTAAATTTCCCGCTCAAAATAGTCTGTGCCAAGGATTTGCATTAAAGGGGGCTGACTTATGCAAAGTATAGGGATTGGATATTTAGCCAATCCTTAACCAGGAATAGGGAGGTCTACCAATCAGAGCCACGCCATGCCAACCAATGAGGCACCGGCCTGTAATGATATACACAGACTAGATGGGAGGGAAGAGAACACTTGCTCTGGAAGGGCAGTCACCAGAATGGGGTCCTCGTGTGTAAAGTAGCATGGTAACTATGGAATATCGCCATGGAACTTGTATCTAAATGTTTGTCTTATGTCTTATCCCTCTCATTGTTTGTATTTAGGTTTTGAGTATTATACTCTATATTCCTTCAGTTAACCTATGGTTGTTCCTTTTCCTGTACAATAGATTGCTGTGAATTAGTTTAGACCTTCTTACTACTTACCAATAGATTTTTGTTATTGTGTTAAAGCTTTCACCCATGGTCAAAGAACTCTCATTTAACCCAAATCATATCTGAGAGATATTACATCTCAAATACAGTATAACTTACGGGCAACACTATATATTGCTCTAAAGATTTCATACTATATACCTAATTCCATGTACTGTCATTCCTTTATTTATAGTTCATTCTATCAAATTGCTTGTGGCACCTACATTAAATGAAATGTGCTTGCTATGATAATTTTTTTTAGGGGTTAGAAGAATATTTGATTCCCAAATTTTCATATTTTTCCTGGGGCCTTCAGGTGATTAAACATTCTTAAACATCAATTTCGTTTGAAAGCGTCCACCAGCAAATTTCACATCCTCTCCTGCTAAAGTGACCCTGTGATTATCAAGTTTACAGTTTTTAGTGAAGTTTCACATCCTTTCTCAGGGAAGTGATCCCTGTTCAGAAAATATCATATTTTATTACGGTATTTTTTTCATTTTTTTTTTGTTAACTTAGCAGCTTTGGGTCTCCTTCATTTCATATTCTAAAGATTTCAACCTTTTACACATATAATGGCCGTTATATTTAGAAAACTTAGAAATGTTTTACGTTGAATTAATATTAAAAAATGAAAATATGATCTGTATGTTCAAGATGAGACAGAATGTGAAAACTCTGATGTGTGATATGTGCTGTACCGTGGTCACTTCATCGAGACAGGATGTGAACGTTTGCAGATCAGGAACCCAGATGGATAATAATCATAGGGTCCCTTTAACAGGACAGGATGTGAAATATGCTTGTTGAGACTTTTGATGGAATAAATGATATGGATGGTGTTTAAAACAATACTCAGCTGGAGGAAGGCACCACAAAAAATGTGCAAATTCGAGAAATCTAATAATCTTAGCAGACCTTGCATTTACGTTTATCTGGGCTACGCATTAATATGTATGACTATAATGCTAATACATTTTAAGTTCCTCAGCTTAAAGTAGTATTAAACCCAAAAATGTAATATATTGCAGCCAGAGGCGGCTCTAGACTTTGTGAGGCCTTAGGCAAAACTTAGACATGAGGCCCCACTGTATTATGAACTGTATTAGGAGGGTACAGTATAGGGGAGTGGACAGTACGGGGGTAGGTAAGTGGGCATAATAAAGATATATTTTCCTCAAGCAGAGCTGCACAGGGAAGCTGCTCTCACAGATCCTACCTATTCTGGTAGGCTGTCACAAAGAGAGAAATAAAGTAGGATGGGTGGAGGGAGAAAGAAAGAGAGATGGAAAGAGAGATGGAAGGAAAGAAAGAAAGATGGAAGGAAAGAAAGAAAGATGGAAGGAAAGAAAGATGGAAAGAAAGATAGAAAGGTAAGAAAGATGAAAGGAAAGAAAGATGGAAGGAAAGAAAGAAAGATGGAAAGGAAAGAAAGAGAAAGATGGAAGGAAAGAAAGATGGAAAGAAAGAGAAAGAAAGATGTAAAGGAAAGAAAAGAAAGAAAGATGGAAAGGAAAGAAAGATGGAAAGAAAGAGAAAGAAAGTTGTAAAGGAAAGAAAAGAAAGAAAGATGTAAAGGAAAGAAAGATGGAAAGGAAAGAAAGAGAAAGAAAGATGTAAAGGACAGAAAGAAAGATGGAAAGAAAGATGGAAGGAAAGAAAGATGCAAAGGAAAGAAAGAGAAAGAAAGATGGAAAGAAAGATGGAAAGAAAGATGGAAGCAAAGAAAGATGGAAGGAAAGAAAGATGGAAGCAAAGAAAGATGGAAGGAAAGAAAGATGGAAAGGAAAGAAAGAAAAGAAAGATGGAAAGAAAGATGGAAGGAAAGAAAGATGAAAAGAAAGATGGAAGGAAAGAAAGATGTAAAGGAAAGAAAGAGAAAGAAAGATGTAAAGGAAAGAAAGAGAAAGATGTAAAGGAAAGAAAGAAAGAGAGAAAGAAGGAAAGAAAGAAAGATGGACAGGAAAGAAAGATGGACAGGAAAGAAAGAGAAAGAAAGATGGACAGGAAAGAAAGAGAAAGAAAGATGGACAGGAAAGAAAGAGAAAGAAAGATGGACAGGAAAGAAAGAAAGATGGACAGGAAAGAAAGAGAAAGAAAGATGGACAGGAAAGAAAGAGAAAGAAAGATGGACAGGAAAGAAAGAAAGATGGACAGGAAAGAAAGAGAAAGAAAGATGGACAGGAAAGAAAGAGAAAGAAAGATGGAAGTAAAGAAAGATGGAAAGAAAGATGGAAGGAAAGAAAGATGGAAAGAAAGATGGAAGGAAAGAAAGATGGAAAGAAAGATGGAAGGAAAGAAAGATGGAAAGGAAAGAAAGATGGAAGGAAAGAAAGATGGAAGGAAAGAAAGATGGACAGGAAAGAAAGAAAGAAAGAAAGAAAGAAAGAAAGAAAGAAAGAAAGAAAGAAAGAAAGAAAGAAAGAAAGAAAGATGGGCAGGAAAGAAAGAGAAAGAAAGATGGACAGGAAAGAAAGAAAGAGAAAAAAAGATGGATAGGAAAGAAAGAAAGAAAGATGGACAGGAAAGAAAGAAAGAAAAGAAAGATGGAAGGAAAGAAAGATGGAAGGAAAGAAAGACGGAAGGAAAGAAAGATGGAAAGGAAAGAAAGAAAAGAAAGATGGAAGGAAAGAAAGATGGAAGGAAAGAAAGATGGAAAGGAAAGAAAGAGAAAGAAAGATGGGCAGGAAAGAAAGAAAGAAAGATGGAGAGAAAGAAGGAAAGAAAGAAAGAGAAAGAAAGAAAGAGAAAGAAAGATGTAAAGGAAAGAAAGAGAAAAAAAGATGTAAAGGAAAGAAAGAAAGAAAGAAAGAGAAAAAAAGATGGATAGGAAAGAAAGATGTAAAGGAAAGAAAGAGAAAGAAAGATGGACAGGAAAGAAAGAGAAAGAAAGATGGACAGGAAAGAAAGAGAAAGAAAGATGGACAGGAAAGAAAGAAAGAAAAGAAAGATGGAAGGAAAGAAAGATGGAAGGAAAGAAAGACGGAAGGAAAGAAAGATGGAAAGGAAAGAAAGAAAAGAAAGATGGAAGGAAAGAAAGATGGAAGGAAAGAAAGATGGAAAGGAAAGAAAGAGAAAGAAAGATGGACAGGAAAGAAAGAGAAAGAAAGATGGACAGGAAAGAAAGATGGACAGGAAAGAAAGAAAGATGGACAGGAAAGAAAGAGAAAGAAAGATGGACAGGAAAGAAAGAGAAAGAAAGATGGACAGGAAAGAAAGAAAGATGGACAGGAAAGAAAGAGAAAGAAAGATGGACAGGAAAGAAAGAGAAAGAAAGATGGACAGGAAAGAAAGAAAGATGGACAGGAAAGAAAGATGGAAAGAAAGATGGAAGGAAAGAAAGATGGAAGCAAAGAAAGATGGAAGGAAAGAAAGATGGAAAGGAAAGAAAGAAAAGAAAGATGGAAAGAAAGATGGAAGGAAAGAAAGATGAAAAGAAAGATGGAAGGAAAGAAAGAAAGAAAGATGGAGAGAAAGAAGGAAAGAAAGAAAGAGAAAGAAAGAAAGAGAAAGAAAGAAAGAGAAAGAAAGATGTAAAGGAAAGAAAGAGAAAAAAAGATGGATAGGAAAGAAAGATGTAAAGGAAAGAAAGAGAAAGAAAGATGTAAAGGAAAGAAAGAGAAAGAAAGATGGACAGGAAAGAAAGAGAAAGAAAGATGGACAGGAAAGAAAGAGAAAGAAAGATGGACAGGAAAGAAAGAAAGAAAGAAAGAAAGAAAGAAAGAAAGAAAGAAAGAAAGAAAGAAAGAAAGAAAGAAAGAAAGAAAGAAAGAAAGAAAGATGGACAGGAAAGAAAGAGAAAGAAAGATGGACAGGAAAGAAAGAAAGATGGACAGGAAAGAAAGAGAAAGAAAGATGGACAGGAAAGAAAGAAAGAAAGAAAGAAAGAAAGAAAGAAAGAAAGAAAGAAAGAAAGAAAGAAAGAAAGAAAGAAAGAAAGAGATGGACAGGAAAGAAAGAGAAAGAAAGATGGACAGGAAAGAAAGAAAGAAAGAAAGAAAGAAAGAAAGAAAGAAAGAAAGAAAGAAAGAAAGAAAGAAAGAAAGAAAGAAAGAAAGAGATGGACAGGAAAGAAAGAGAAAGAAAGATGGACAGGAAAGAAAGAGAAAGAAAGATGGACAGGAAAGAAAGAAAGAAAGATGGACAGGAAAGAAAGATGGAAAGGAAAGAAAGATGGACAGGAAAGAAAGATGGACAGGAAAGAAAGAGAAAGAAAGACGGACAGGAAAGAAAGAAAGAAAGATGGAAGGAAAGAAAGATGGAAGGAAAGAAAGAAAGAGATGGACAGGAAAGAAAGAAAGAAAGAAAGACGGACAGGAAAGAAAGAAAGAAAGATGGAAGGAAAGAAAGAAAGAGATGGACAGGAAAGAAAGAAAGAAAGAAAGAAAGAAAGAAAGAAAGAAAGATGGACAGGAAAGAAAGAAAGATGGAAAGAAAGGGAAGGAAGGAAGGAAAGAAAGATGGAAAGAAAGGGAAGGAAGGAAGGAAAGAAAGATGGAAAGAAAGGGAAGGAAGGAAAGAAAGAGAAAGAAAGGGGGATGGAGGAAGAAGGAAGGAAAGAGAAAAAGAAAGAATGACAAAAAGAATGGAAATAAAGGAAGAAAGAAAGAGAGGGGGATGGAAAAAGAAAGAAAGAAAGATGGACAGGAAGAAAGAAAGAGAAAACATGGAATGAAAGAAAGAAGGAAAGAAAAAGAAAGAAGGAGAGGGGGATGTGGAAAGAATGAAGGAAAGAGACAAAAAGAATGGAAAGAAAGAGAGGGGGATGGAGGAAGAAGGGAAGGAAGAGCATCCCCTACATCAGTGTACTCACTGGGAGGCAGAAGGGACTGGATGGATGGATCAGACTCCACTTTTCGTTTTCGGTTTGCTGGTCTTCAGCATGAATCTTCCCGCCCACACATCCCCTTCTCTGAGGCAGAACAGAGAACACTGCCGAGGAGAGTGGGCGGGGCAGACACAGGAGGAGAGGGCGGGAGGAGGAGGAGCAGAAGCTCTCTCTCCTCTTCTGTTTGGCTGTGCGGGCAGCAGGGGGAGGGGGGAGATCTGTCAGAGCTCTACTGAGCGGCTCTCCCTCCCTGTCTGTGATCCGGAGATGTATGTGAGCTCCGATCACACACGTCTCACTCGCAGCATGTTATCTCTCCCTGTAGCAGGGCGAGGGGACTCGGGACGGAGATCTCTGCTGCTGAATGAGGCGGCTCTCTAACTAGGTAAAATAGCCAGCTGTGCGAGGCCCCTATGACTGCGAGGCCTGAGGCCACCGCCTATTTCGCCTAATTAGAGAGCCGCCTCTGATTGCAGCTTACCAATCATTAGATGTGGTGGCCACATTTGCTTTCCTTTTTTTCCCCTCTGTTTTCACCTGATGATCTGGTCAGTAGCACACCTCCTATATTAGTGGGACACAACTCTTCAGGAACGAGCACAGAAGCACAGCAGATAGCAGCATTGTCAGTCTGGGGTGGGGAGAAGGGGGGAGGGGGGCAAGGTAGTGTTAAATGCAGGGCAAACTTGGCGGAACTTCAGGGGGAACTTGGTGGAACTCAGTTCCACCACCTCTGGCTCAGACCCTTTGGTGCCTGCTCACCACAATCACTTGTAAACACAGAAGTCTGGTTTGTGTGTTTACAAGTGACAGCTCTGCACTCTGTATGTAATGCAATCCTGATATTTAATGCCCCTTTAAGACCCTTCTACTGTTTGTGAAATATGACCACACCCACTATTTGATGTGATTTGGAGGGTGTGTGTGTGTGTGGGGGGGGGGGGGTTTGGGGGGTCGTGGTTGAGTTCCAGCACTTATTGTTTGAGAAAAAAAGCCCTGGAAATGTATTAGCAGATTTAGATGCACTAACACATGGAAGCCAAACTCCACCTCACACTTTATAATCCATTACAACAAACTGTTTTTTTTTCCTTTTGGAATAAAGATTTTACGCAAATAAAAGCTAATCATTTTAATCACCCCTGCCAGTGTTATGTGGTTTGTCTCCTTCATGTAAACTTATACTTTCTGCTGGAAATCTGGAGAGCTTGTGCCTAAAGAAAGACAACAAACTTGCTGGAAAGATCACCAGATGAAAATAAAAGAAAGAAAGCATAATAAAGGAAACAAATGCAGCTATCACATCTAAGAATTGGTAAGCTGCAATATAATAAATGTTTGCTTTTAGGTTTAATACTGCTTTAATAAAATCTTCAGAAATCATGTACCATTAATAGGCAGAATAAGTGGCTGCAATGGACTTAACCTCAGATATAAATTTTCACTTTAAGTACATGTATGTTCAGTAATGTGTCAGGTTTTTATTACCACTCACATAAATCACAGTACTGACAATGCCATCATTTGTTTTTCTCTAGAAGGAAGACTACTACCATACGTTCAAGACAAATCCTGCAGTCCTGGCAAATTTTTGTGCAGATTCACCCAAAAAATTGTTTTAAAAACACAATGCTTTGCATGACCTTTGAACTATGACCATCATGCTTTGAGGGCCAATATAGGGGTTTCTGGTTAACCTCGCTGCCTCACTACTTAAGGGGGAGCACAAAACAGCCATAATGTCAGTGTATTGAAAGCTGCTGTAAGGAAAGAATAGGTAA
Organism: Lithobates clamitans; assembly: GCA_037952925.1. Classification (NCBI taxonomy): domain Eukaryota; kingdom Metazoa; phylum Chordata; class Amphibia; order Anura; family Ranidae; genus Lithobates; species Lithobates clamitans. Next base: position 1,488,071 of record JBBGZY010001310.1, read on the forward strand.
AGTTGACAAACATCATAGGGATATAGATTAGGGTCAGTTTGTAAACTGTGTTTTAAATCTGACTGACTGCTAGGTCTTTAGGAAATAAACCTCTTTGCTTCCATTTTTCACTTTTTAAATTTTTTTATTGCTTGTATTTTGTGGTTGACTTAAGTTCAGCAGTTACATAGATACATAGTTTGTCAGGTTAAAAAAAGAAACAAGTCAAATCGGGTTCAACCAAAGCATTCACTGAATATCTCCAATGCCAAGAGGTTGACCTCCTGTGTTTAAAATGCAGCAGGGCAGCCGCTCGGTACAGGGCCTGGAAGCTACTGTAGATCACTAGGGTGTTGATGTTTACTACAGTGATTTTCAGCTTCTAGAGGGATGGTGTGGTATATACATAGTTGCATAGATCCGATCTGGAACAATGCACAGTGCATCCGGAAAGTATTCACATCGCTTACCCTTTTCCACATTTTGTTATGTTACAGCATTATTCCAAAATGTATCATTCATTATTTTCCTCAAAATTCTACAAACAATACTCCATAATGACAACGTGAAAGAAGTTTGTTTGAAATCTTTGTAAATTTATTAAAAATAAAAAATGAAAAAAAAAAACCACATGTACATACAGTAAGTATTCACAGCCTTTGCCATGACACTCAAAATTGAGCTCAGGTGCATCCTGTTTACACTGATCATCCTTTAGATGTTTCTTGATTGGAGTCCACCTGTGATAAATTCAGTTGATTGGACATGATTTGGAAAGGCACACACCTGTCTATATAAGTTCCCACAGTTAACAATCCATGTCAGAGCACAAACCAAGCCATGAAGTCCAAGCAATTGTCTGTAGACCTCCGAGACAGGATTTTTTGGAGGCACAGATCTGGGGAAGGGTACAGAAGAATTTCTGCAGCATTGACGGTCCCAATGAGCACAGTGGCCTCCATCATCCATCAAGGGAAGAGCGGGTTGCCTGGCCAAACTGAGCGATCAGGGGAGAAGGGCCTTAGTCAGGGAGGTGACCAGGAAACCAATGGTCACTCTGACAGAGCTCCAGCATTTCTCTATGGAGAGAGGAGAACCTTCCAGAAGAACAACCATCTCTGCAGCACTCCACCAATCAGGCCTGTATGGTAGAGAAGAGTTGCATGACGGAAACCACTTCTCAGTAAAAGGCAAACGATTGCCCACCTGGATATTGCCAAAAGGTACCTGAAGGACTCTCAGACCATGAGAAACAAAATTCTCTGGTCTAATGAAACAAAGATTGAACTCTTCGGCCTGAATGGCAAGTGTCATGTCTGGAGGAAACCAGGCACTGCTCATCACCTGGCCAATACCATCCCTACAGTGAAGCATGGTGATGGTAGCATCATGCTTTGTGGATTTTTTTCAGTGACAGGAACTGGGGGACTAGTCAGGTTTGAGGGAAAGATGAGTGATGAATGCATAATGCACAGGGACATCCTTGATGAAAACCTGCTCCAGAGCGCTGTGGACCTCTCACTGGGGAGAAGGTTCATCTTCCAACAGGACAATGACCCTAAGCACATAGCCAAGATAACAAAGGAGTGGCTATGGAACAACTTTGTGAATGTCCTTAAGTGGCCCAGCCAGAGCCCAGACTTGAACCCAATTGAACATCTCTGGAGAGATCTGAAAATGGCTGTGCGCCGACACTCCCCTTCCTACCTGACGATGTTTGAGAGGTTCTGAAAAGAATGTGAGAAATTGCCCAAAAATAGCTGTGCCAAGCTTGTAGCATCATACAGGCAGTCCCCGGGTTACAAACAAGTTAGGGTCTGTATGTTTGTTCTTAAGTTGAATTTGTTTGTAAGTCGGAACAGGAAATTTAGCTTATGTAGCGCTGGTAGATTTTTAATCTACCGCTTATGTGTAAATTTAGTGGGTCATTTGTTCTGTACATAGTTTAGATTTAATCTATTGTTAAATTAGCCTCTGTTCCAGCTTTGGCTGTGTTGCGTGCAGTTCCACATTGTTGCCTGTGGGTGTCGTTGTCACCATAGGTCAGTGTTGGAAAGCAACAAGCTGAAGTGTATTGAGTGCTCTTCTTTACCGGAGGTAACTCGGCGGAGGTTGTCCGTTGTGGGGCATTCTGGGAAAGGGTATTTATGGGACAGGCGCCATGTGCTAAGGGGAAGTTCTACCTTGTGGCCCTCCGGGCCAGAGGACTGCGTTGCTGCAGCCGTGCAAGTAGGCCCAGAAGCCTGTCTGGGGCCTACTACTGCTGGGATAGTCCTGTGCTGTCTGTCCTGCAGGAAGAAGCCGGACAATTGAGAAGATCCGGGGGAGGACCTATCTTGGAAGGGATCATGAGGAAGGCTGGTCTTAAGAGGGGCCTGGTGACTCGATTGAAGGACGCATCCTAATCTAATCTACCGCACAAGTACAGCCGGGTCGGCTTAAAGGTTCTGGTACTGTGTTGCTGTTCATCTAAAACTACTACATCTAGTTTTGTTCTACTCAAGTCTGTGGCAGAGACTTTTTGTTCATGTTGCGCTCCGGCTGCTAGGTTAGTGAGAGAGACCTATCCGGGCGGGCAAAGATTTAACCTGGACTGAAGATACATTCGTCCCTGAGATTTCAATTCCTTAGTGCTACACCAAGAAAAGGTATTTGAACTTCCCTGCAACTCTTCTCCTACCTCTTTCCTGCTACTTCTTCCAGTTATCTCCCATTAAAGCATTGGAAAAGTACTAAAGTGACTGGTGCCTACATTGTCAGATAATAAGTTCAACATGGACTCTAGGTTCCTGATGTGGTGAAAATACAGGTTATGGGTGGCGGCAACAGCCCTATCAAAATCAGCAGCTCCACCGTGAGTTATTGCTACACTTAAAACATTTTTTTAAAGTTTTTTGGATAGCTCAGGGAAGGGTTAACACCCCTGTAACATTTGTTTTGCTGTCTGTGCCCCTGTTCAGAAGATTTCACCTCACTTTCTGTCCCTATGACAATTACATTTTGAAAGTATTGGGTTGTTGTGGAAACAAGGATTGGTGATACAACTCCAGTGGAAACATCTTTTTCCCATGATAACGCTTACAGGAGTAAATTTCCCTTTATAGGGGTAGATTTCCTTGAGCTTCCTGTTGTCTCCCTCCATTTGTAAGTAGGAGTGGTTTGTAAGTTGTACTCATAATGACTTGAGGCTGTAATTGGTGCCAAAGGTGCTTTAACAAAGTATTGAGCAACGGCTGTGAATACTTATGCAAATGGGATTTTCTTTGTTTCTTATTTTTTATAAATTTGCAAAGATTTCAAACAAACTTCTTTCAGATTGTCATTATGGGGTATTGTTTGTAGAATTTTGAGGAAAATTAATTTAATCCATTTTGGAATAATGCTGTAACATAACAAAATGTGGAAAAAGTGAAGCACTGTAACTATTGTGACAGTGCTGTTCCATGTCACAGTTACATCCAAGGCAGTGGCGGCCCGTCCATATTGGGCACTTCCCCCCTAATCCATGCATCCGATCCCTAATCTACATGCAGGGTGCCGGACGCATGGATTCCAATGGGATTTTTTTTTTTGAAGCACGTGATTAGAGCCTGTTGTGTGACAATAGCAAATTTAATATTTACTATTGTCTCCCTGATTCTCCTCCCAGCCAATCAGGAAGCAGTTCCTGTGACCCGATTGGCTGGCCAATCGAGTCTCAGGGCATACTCCCTGTTCGCCCGGGAGCAGTATTGCCAATTTACCAGATTGAAATTTACTGACACGACCTTCAAAATTTACTGGCACAGCCAAGTTTTTACCGGCATTTCTGAAAGTTACAAAATTACAGTTTTAAGTGCAAATTTCAGTATTTAGGTTACAAACAAGTGCAAAATGCAATTAGTAGTGTGATTTAAGGTAAATATTAAGGCATATTTCTGATTTCATTTTCAATATAGTAAGTAAGAAGCTCAGGGACAGGACTCCAGAGTAAAGAAATTAGAATAGGTGGCACACACATGAAACTGACTCTCACAGTGACACTGACAGCAGTGCGCAACAGCATAGATCACTGACACGACACGTCCCCTCCTCTGTCAAAGTGACAGTCTCTCTCCATGCCAGGTGGTCACTTCAGTCCACTTCAGTCCAACCAGCATTAATAGTCCCGCTCCTGGATTGCCTTGCTCCTGTCACGCAGACCCATACACGAGGCTTCGGTAGCTCCACTTGTCTCCCTTGTTTTTTGGAGAGCTTAATGTGGCTTAATGTACAAAAAAGAGCTTTAACCTACATTTTTTTTATACTGCCAGCTCCTCTCTAATATCCACCTATAACACACTGTGTAAGTGTATGTGGTGAACAAAGCTTCCATATACCTTTTTTCGCAGATCTCTTCAGGACGGTCACGTGACTCCCGGGCGCTCTTCTACTCCGATCCAGGGCTTCAGGGGGAGGAGCCGAGGTCGTCAGCCAGGAGGTCATGTGACTGCTGTGCTGGCCGCTCGGCTCCTCCCGCTGTAACTCTAAGATGGGGCAAAGAGTGCCCAGGAGTCACGTGGCCGCCCTGAAGAGATCTACAAAAATGTTATTTAGAAGCTTTGTTTTCTACATAAACCTACACTGAGTGTTATACCCGGGTACAAGAGAGGGGCTGGCAGTAAGTTTTTTAAAGTTTTAATGCTTACTAATAGCTGCAGGAGGAGAGGGGAGGGGCGGCTCTCACACACATACAGAGCTGACAGGCAGGAAGGGAGGGGGAGAGAGCAGAGAGGAGACAGAGAGCAGGGCTGCGGACGATGGAGGCATGTAAACTGACCATGGTGTCAGGGCCCAGCAGCCATGATTATCGTGGTCAGTTTACGGGGGGGAGGGTAAAGCCAGGCAGGATCAGCCAGGTATTTCAGGTGTTACGGGGGCCAAATTACACAGCACAAGCACTGTGCTGTATAAAATGCTAACCCTAAAGGAGCAGGATTCATTTTTTTTTTTAGGTTAACAAACGCTTTAAGCTTGTTTTTTGGAGAGCTTAATGTGGCTTAATGTACAAAAAAGAGCTTAGATGTTAACCAATTCCCCTCAAACTTCACTCTGTCTATGCTAACACATTCTGAAAATTTCAGGTCATTTGGTAAATCACACCAAAAGTTATTCACATTAGGCTATATTTTAAAATCCTAAAACTTTTAATGTGAACATCTTAATGGTAAAAGAGCTTAATGCACCATAATGTGCCTAAACCTCAATCAATTGTCTTGAAACTTTGCACAACCTAAGTTCTCAACTGCCTAAACCTATTCTGGAAGTTTAATGGGTTTTGGTCTTCCACAAGGCAAAGTAGGGACATTAAGCTTGTTTTTTGGCACATTAAAGCGTTACTAAACCCACAACAGTAAACTCAGTTTGAATATGCAGCATAGCATTCTTGTTATACTCACTGTGGAACTCAAGGGGTTAATCCTCTGCATTGTGTAAAAAGGCTGTTTTATCCTGTGTGCATAGATCCTCCCCTCTCCTGCACTGTCTACCTGGGGAAGGCCAGCTAACACAGACAGAGTAGCTGACCTGCACATGCTCAGGTGTGTCTTTAATGCTGGAGAGAACATTTACTTGTTCTCAGAGCTAGCCAGGTCACATGATATTGACATCACACATGTGGGTGTGTATACAGGCTGTAGTGAAAATCTCCTCCTTCCTGAACTCTCAGCACTGGAGAAACTGTGCAGTTTATCATGTAACCATGGTATACAGATCACCCAAAAAGGTATATAGTGTCAGTGATTTAATGTAAAAACAAGATATATAAGCTGTGGGCACTGTGGGGGGGCAGAATAACTATTTTCATATTACTGAGTTTTGAAACACTTTAATGTGGCTTAAAAAGAAGCTTAAATGTTAACTAATTTCCCCCAAACGTCACACAATACAAGAATGTACTTAAAATGACTGGCTACAAACTTTTGTTTGATTGCACATCCCTTCACTGGCCTAGGATCTGCCCGAAATCAAAATGTCAGCCTTCCCTGCCTTTGAGGGTCCACACTATGTCTCTGGGGGTCAGGGGGGTGCTGTAATTGTTTTTTGGGAGCTCAATGTGGCTTAATGTACAAAAAAAAACTTGGATGTTATCCAATTTCCCCAAAATTCACACAATAAAAGACTCTATGTCAACATAATCTAAAAATCTCAGGTTGTTTGGTAAAATAGACCAAAGGTTATTCACTTTTAACTATTTTATTATAGTCCTGAAACATTTAATTGGAATAGCTTAATGTGAAAGGAGCTCTATGTGTAATAAAGTGTCTAAATCTCAATCAATTTCCTTGTAACTTTGCACAAGTTATTTTTTGCATGTTAAACCACATTAAGCTCCCCAAAAATTAAGCTAAATGTCAATCATTTCCCTTGCGGGAAACTAAAATCCATAAAACATCCAGGATAGGTTTGGGAAGATTAAAAAAAAAAAAAAACTTTGGTTTTGCAAAGTTTCAAGGCTATTGATTAAGGTTTAGGCACTTTATTGTATGTTAAAGTGATACTAAAGTCTCTTTTTTTTCCTTTAAAAATAACAAACATGTTATACTTACCTCCTCTGTGCAGGTGTTTTGCACAGAGCAGCCCTGATCCTCCTCTTCTTGGTTCCCTCGCTGTCGCTCCTTGCCGCTCCCTCCTGCCAAGTGCGCCCACAGCAAGCAGCTTGATATGGGGGCACTTTAGCTGCAGCACAGTGTGTCCATTTAGACATGGAGTAGTGGTTCGGTCCTGCCCTCTCTCTCTCCTGATTGACTAACTGACTTTAAAAGACAGCAGTGGGAGTCAATGGTTCCACTGCTGTGTCTCAGCCAATCAGGAAGGAGAGTCCCAGATGGCCAAGACACTCGTGCATCTCACTGGATAGAAATGGGCTCAGGTAAGTATTAGGGGGACTGAGGGGGGCTGCTTCACACAGAATGTTTTTTATCTTAATGCATGGAATGCACCTTCTGTCTTTACAACCACTTTAAACCACATTAAGCTCCCCAAAAAACAAGCTTAATGTCCCTCATTTTCTTTGTGGAAGACCAAAATAAATGCAAGGTCTAGGATAGGTTTGGAAGGTTGAGAAGGTTGTGCAAAGTTTTGAAGACAATTGGTGAAAGTTTAGGCACATTTATGGTACATTAAGCAGTTTTTACATTAAGCCACACGTTTAACCACTTCGGCTCTCACACCTGTTTATTCCTTATGGACAAGAGCAATTTTCACATTTCCGCTATGAGCCTGTTTATTTAGCGATAATTTATTACTTCAAGGGGTTGTAAACCTTCGTGTTTTTTTCACCTTAATGCATCCTATGCATTAAGGTGAAAAAATACCTGGCAGTGACCGACCCCCCAGCCCCCGTTTTATTTACCTGAGCCCCGGAACTTGACCCACCGGGGATGTGCTGTCCCTCTGCCTGGGGTTCTCGGCTCTTGATTGGGTAGATTGATAGCAGCGCAGCCATTGGCTCCTGCTGCTGTCAATCAAATCCAATGACGCGGGCGCCGGGGGCAGAGCCGATTCATACATTCAGCGGCTATGGATGCCAAATGCTGGATTCGGGAGCACGCCCGCAAGGTAACCCCCTCGGGGAAGTGCTTCTCCGAGGGGGTTATCTGATGTGGAAAGGAGCCGCGAGAGCCGCCGGGGGACCCCAGAAGAGCAGGTTTGGAGCCACTCTGTGCAAAACAAGCTGCACAGTGGAGGTAAGTATGATATGATATATCCCTGGGAGGATTTGCCCCCTTAATGACCAGGCTATTTTTTGCGATACGGCACTGTATCGCTTTAACTGACAATTGCGCGGTTGTGCGATGTTGTACCCAAACAAAATTGACGTCCTTTTTTTTACCACCAACAGAGCTTTCTTTTGGTGGTATTTGATCACCTTTGCGGTTTTTATTTTTTGCGCTATAAACAAAAAAAGAGCAACAATTTAAAAAAAAAAACAAAACAAAATTTTTTACTTTTTGATTTAATGAATTTCCCCCAAAATTAAAAAAAAAAAATCTTCATCAGTTTAGGCCAAATGTATTCTTCTATATATTTTTGGTAAAAAAAAAAATTGCAATAAGCGTATATTGATAGGTTTGCGCAAAAGCTATAGCATCTACAAAATAGGGGATAGAAGAAGCGACAATTTTGAAAAAAAATATTTTTTTTTTACTTTTTGCTATAATACATATCCCAAAAAAATAAAAAAACACATTTATTCATCAGTTTAGGCCAATATAAATTCTTTTACACAATAGGCATGTATTGATTGGTTTGTGCAAAAGTTATCGCGTCTACAAACTACGGGATAGATTTAGGGACTTATTTTTTTAAAATTGTTTTTACTACCGTGTTTCCCCGAAAATAAGACCTACCCTGAAAATAAGACCTAGCACTATTTTCCAGGAGGGCTGCAATATAAGCCCTACCTGAAAATAAGCCCTAGTTTGAAGTGCTTGTGTGTTCCTATAATCCTCTGTTACGGCGGTGTGCAGTGTGCTGTGTGTGTGTCTCTGATCTCCTGGCTGTCAGTGGGGGATCTCGGCCCCCCACCCTGCAGTGTTCAGAGCGGAGAAGATAGCTCGGGACAGGCGATGGAAGTGCAGAGCAGCAATATACGGTAAGGGTGTTTGCACAGTTGTATTGCAGCAGCACCTTTTGCATTATAAGATCCTTTTACTGGTATGTTCATACTGGGGATTCCTGCATGGCAAGCCCTACCCCAAAAATAAGCCCTAGTGTGTTCTTGGTGTCCAAAATTAATATAAGACCCGGGCTTATTTTCAGGGAAACATGGTAGTAATGGCAGCAATCTTTGATTTTTAGCAGGACTGCAACATTGCTGCGGACAAATCTGACCCCAAATGACACTTTTTGGTGACCTGTGAGATTATTACATTGACCAGTGCTATAAAAATGCACTGATCAATGTAAAAATGACACTGGCAGAGAAGGGGTTAACACTAGGGGGCGATCAAGGGGTTAAGTGTGTTCTAACTGTAGGGGGGATGGGCTGACTTGGACATGACAGAGATCACTGTTCCCGATCACTGGGAACAGAAGATCTCTGACATGTCCCCTATCAGAACAGTGTGCAGCTGGAGTGTGCCGCCGCCGGTGTGAGCCCGCCTGCAACTGCGTGAGCCGCTGTACAGGTATGGCAATTTGCGCAGCGCTGCTAACCTGCTGCAGTATATGTACGTGAGCTGGGCGGCAAGTGGTTAAATGTAATGAAACTAAACAAAGCCATTTTTTTTGTTAGTTTAAACATAAATAGTGTGTTCTATCAAAATTCGGATTTGGTCCGAAATTTCGGACATGGATACGGATGCTCTATGCCAATCCCAAGGCGAGGGTCCGTACAAACGGAGCCCTCTCTGAAACCCTTCCCCTGGAAAGAGGCACTCGTCAGGGATGCCCTTTGTCACCGGGACTCTTCGCCCTGGCGATAGAACCTCTTGCCATTGCCCTGAGAGCGGAGGCCGGGGTGAAGGGGATAACTGTAGGCACAATCGAGGAAAAAGTGTCCCTATATGCGGATGACACACTGCTTTACCTCGCTGACCCTGGCCAATCACTGCAGAAAGCGCTAGGCTTATTCGAAGACTTCGCTCGGTTTTCAGGGGTTCGCATTAACTGGGATAAATCGGTCCTGTTTCCGCTCCACCCCTCGCTTCCCAGGGTGGATACTGCAACCCCACTTCAGTGGGTGGGCGAGTATACCTACCTGGGAATCAAAATTAGTAATACCACCCAGGAATTTATGGGAAAAAATGTGCAGCCTCTCCTTTCTCAGCTTACAGTGAAATGTATGGCCTGGCGTTCCTTACCGCTCACCCCTGTGGGTAGAATAAATCTGCTTAAAATGGTGTTTCTCCCAAAATTCCTATACTTCTTCCGCAACACACCCTCCCATATACCTAGGTCCTTTTTTAGACGTTTGGAGGGGATTCTGACCTCTTTCATATGGGCTGGGAGGACACCCAGGATGGCGAAGGGGGTACTCTATCTTCCTCTCTCGGGGCGTGGACTTGCACTTCCAAATTTTTTGTTATACTACTGGGCTGCTGTGCTGGTCATGGTGCGCTGGTGGTTCTCCCAGCCCAGACAAAACCCTGCGGTCAGGCTCGAGGCTGCCATCGTCGGCTCCTATGCGGCTCTATCAAACCTAGTTTAGAGGGGTCTTAAAGCTCCTTATCCCCTGATGACGCCGATGAAAACCACCATTAGAGCATGGAGGGAAGCCAGGGCTATTTATGCTGAGCCGAATAGAATATCCCCACACACAACGCTTTGGTGCAACCCCGCCCTCCCACATCTTTACGACGTGCCAGATCCCTCCCAGTGGGCCACACGGGGCATTTCCACCCTAAAACACATTATAGCTAATGGGAAACTTATGTCCTTTCAAGACATTAAACGGCAGTACTCCCTACCCCGATCCTTTGAGTTCAGATACTGGCAATTGAGGCACGCAATGAGGGCACAGTACCCGGATAGATTAATTTTGGAACCGGACTCGGTTGAGCGACTTCTGACTTCAAGTGTGATGGGGAAGCCCTTATCCACACTGTATATGTACTTGACGGTAGCACACGACATTAAGCCCACTCGGGCATATGATAAATGGAGGGTGGACATTTAGGCACTGGGAGATGACGAATGGGAGGACATTGTCTCAACCTATATCCCAACTGTAATAGCAGCTAAGGATAGATTTATACAATTGAAATTTCTCCATAGGGCATACTTCACTCCACATAGGATGGCTAGAATCTATCCCCATGCTGACCCCTTATGCCCCCGCTGCAGGATCAGTGAGGGGACATTCTGGCACATGGTATGGGCATGCCCGAAACTCGGGCCGTACTGGGAGGGAGTGACGGAGGTGCTCAACGATATATGGGACCTCAGGCTATCACTTGACCCTATGCTGCTCCTGCTGAGCTATATGGGAGACGTGGAGGGGGACAGATACACCAAACTCTCTTTTACATTCCTGCTATTCTATGCTAGGAGGGAGATAATGCTGCATTGGAAGTCAGCAGAGCCACCCACCATTGGCTCATGGAAGAAGGCGGTAAACTCGGTGCTGCCACTATACAAACTCACGTATGAAAGCAGGCAGTGTCCGGCTAAATTCGACAAGGTCTGGTCGGCCTGGACGGCGGCACGTGGTTGAGGGACCGGGAGTGGAGGACCTATTGATGGACTCCCCCCTTGCGGTCAGGGGCAATGCCCCCCCAACCTCGGACACGGGGCGCTGTCGGGTCAAACTGATGGATGATTGATTCAGACCTGACGAAAGGGGTAAATGCAGTCAGGAACATCCTCAGACCTCATGGGGCCAAGGAGAAGGGGAGTAGGTAGTTATGGACTACAGGGAGACTTTGGACAAGGCTAAACACTAAAAACTATAATGTGGAAGTAAAATATGAGACGGTATGTAGTACTTGAAATGCACACCATTGTCGAGTAGATAACTCTTTACTCCTCTTATATCCTAACGGATGTACAGGGAACTTGTAAAATGTATCTGTGAGATGCTGCATTGTTGAACAGACGTTTTATTATATCGCTGTAAGGATTCAGATGCTCATTGTCGTGCAGTGACGGTTTTGTAATGCTGATTTGTTTTTTGAAAAATAAATACCTTTTGCTGTTAAAAAAAAAAAAAAAAAAAACATAAATAGTGTTACTGCACATAAAAAAGTGTGCATTTTATTCTGTAATTTGTCCTGTGTAAAACAACACTAAAATTATGATTTTGGTACAAAGCATTGCAAAATGATTTACAAATGAAATAAAGTGGGTTTTTTAAAATTTGCGTTATTTTCAGTGTGATACGTGTAAATATATGTAAAAGGTGTAAAAATATTAATGAACAAAGCAAACAAAAACAGAAAAGTTTAACTATTAGTTAATAAAACACAAAAGAAAAAAATCACCAGGAAAATTACAACTGCATATAGAAGGAGAATATAGAATTAATTAGTGCTGATTAGAGTAAATTAAGGGGTTCAACAGAGGAACATTTAATTAGAATTTTTTTTTTACTTGTCAAGGTTGCTTTTACTCTCTTTATCTGCTGATTGAAGTTCTTCCCTTTGATCAGTAGATGCAAAACACAGAAAGTTACAATTGCTACAATGTTTCAATGTAACTTTTTGTGATCAAGGCTGAGCAATGTTGTTGAGACTGTTTCTTTTTTTTGACAGCTCCTGCTGCCAACCTTCTCTGTATACTTTATGTGACTAATCAGAGCTAAATTGGTGTACTGGGACAGGGAAGTATCCCGGCAGCAGAGCAGAAGGACTGGATGTACTAGACACGTCCTGTGTACACCGATGACATGTTTTTTGGGCGTGTCTAGTACGCCCAGAGTCTGCAACTGGTTAAGGATTGTAAAAATCGTAGGTTGTGCAAAGTTTCAGGGCAATTGATTGAGGTTTAGGCACTTTATTATACGTTAAGCTACATGAAGCCATTTTCACAGTTAATGTTTTAGTATGTCCCCATTCCCCAGGATTGGGTTCTGAAGTCCAGAGACTTTGTAGAGACTTAAGAAGGATGAAGCCTGTAGCCTTGTGTCCACATTTTATGTTTAAAGATTTTTATTAATTAAATTATTGAAAAATGAAACAGCAATTAAATCTCTCTGCCCCACATAGGCAGAGCGTGATGGTATACCCGCAATCCCACAGTACATGTACAGAAAATTCATACAAAGAATCAGAAGAACATCCGAAATGACAAACCCAAATAACAGATTATACAAGTACCATTAGTTGTAAAATAAAATAAACAATACTTCGCTCAACAAACCCTAAGCCTGGGTATCAAAGAGCACCTAAGCCATAGTCCAGGGGTGTCCAAACTTTTTTCACAGAGGGCCAGATTTGATGAAGTGAACATGCGTGAGGGCCAACCATTTTGCCTGACATTCTTTGAACCACTAAAATTCAGTCTAAGTGCCGGTTCACACTGATGCGAGTTCATAACGAATGCGATGCGTCAAAAGCACTTTAAATTCGCATGTCATCCCTGAAGTAATTGTTTTCAATGACGGTCGTTCACATACATGCGTTGCGATTCCTCTACGAATGCGATAAAAAAAGGGTCTTGTGTGAGTTTACTGCGTAGCGTTGCGAATTTAGTCTCTATAGACATCAATGTAAATCGTTCTGGAATCGCATTTGATGGTTCACATATGTGCGAATTCGTAACCTCCAGCTCCTCCTCCCAGTACTGCCCCCTCACCTCTCCCAGTACCGCCCCCTCCTTCTAAATGTGTGAGTCCGAGCACTAATACACTGCCCATCAATAATGCTCTTGCTTTTGTGGCTGTGTGTGATGAAGAGATGAGCTTAGGTGTATTATTTGGATATACCATATTTATCGGCGTATAGCATGCACCTTCACTTTAAGAGGGAAGTTTTAGGAAAAAACTTAAATTTTAAATAAGGTTCTGTGAAGCAAAATAAGGGTCAGTGCCCATCAATGCAGCCTAATCAGTGCCCATCAAGTTCCATGAATGCCTAATCAGTGCCCCACAAGTTCCATGAATGCAGCCCCACCACTGCCATGAATGCAGCCCCACCACTGCCATGAATGCAGCCCCACCACTGCCATGAAAGCAACCCCACCATTGCCATGAATGCAACCCCACCATTGCCATGAATGCAGACTCAACATTGCCATGAATGCAAACTCACCATTGCCATGAATGCAGCACCCCCATTGCCATGAATGCAACACCCCCATTGCCATGAATGCAGCCTCACCGTTGCCATGAATGCAGCCTCACTATTGCCATGAATGCAGCCCCACCATTGCCATGATTGCAGCCCCACCATTGCCATGAATGCAGACTCACCATTGCCAACAGTGCAGCCTGATCAATGCCTATCTGAAGCCACGGAGGGGACGAGCGCCAACACATTACAGGAGAATCTGTTTTCTCGGCGGCCTCTTTAATACAAAGAGGAGGCGGCTCCTATAATGGACAGAATAGTCATCCAATGGCAGCACAGGAGATGGGTTTTCCTATTACAGAGGCCACCGTGTAAACAGGAAATTTTCACTGTATGTGTGCACTCGTCCTGACCCCTCACTTCCCCCCAAGGCAGCCAGCATATATATCTTTTGTGGCCCCTGTCACTCAAGGATTTGTTGGGTGCAAACAAATGATATACATGTCCAAATTACCAGGCAGGCCATGTGAAACCAGAACACGGGCCGGACTTTGGACATGCCTGCCATAGTCCAATCATCAATGTGACACAGCATAAACATCTGCACAAACCCATACAGGAAATAAAGGAACCAAAACATTTACTGATGAAAATCAGAGGGAAAAACAGGAAAGAACCAAAAAATGTAAAGGAAAAAAAGAAGAAGACAAGGAAAGATACAAAGGAACCTTGATCAGGGGATGGTATAGTTGCCTGAGCGGTGGTAATTAACAGTGGCCCACAGTTCCCACGTTAGCTCAAACTCCCTCTGTCTCTCACTAATGATACTAGCTATTTTTTTGTGTTTTATAATCCAGGAAAGCTTGTATTTCATCCGTTGTATAGAGACTGAGGGTGTTTTCACAAGCCCCGGCAATCGTAATATTAGAAGCCAAAAAACAAAACAAATGAGCCATCGAGTAGGACAGGGAAGCCGCTGAGGTGCTTCATTCAACAATGCTGTTTGAGGTTGTTGTGCAAAAGAGGAACCAGTCAAACAATGGAGCAAGGAAAACACCCAATTCCAGAATTTCTGGATTCAGGGACAATCCCACCATACATGAAGCATAGAGCCCTGCATCGAACAATCCCTAAAACCCTCCGGTGAAGAAGTTGAATACATCTTAGCAAGGCGAGAGGGGACCAAATACCACTGAGTCAGAACCTTAAGATTGGCCTCTATCAGGGAGACATTCAAGATCCCCCAGAAGGAGGCTCGTACTTGAGAAAACCAAGCATTCAGCTTGAGCACAAAAGTAAGGTCCCTCTCCCAAGCCAACATGTATGGTTGCTTTTGGGGGCAAGTAAACAACATCTCATATACCATAGAGATGCCGCCTCTCGATCCATTGCTCATCGGCCTTCAAGGAAAGAGGGTCGAAAAGGTCAGAAGAGAACGCAGAAAATGGGAAATTTGGAAAAAGCAAAACTGTTCGGTCAGGGGCATCTCATCTTTATTAATACAGTGAGAAAGAGTAAAGGGTCCCCTGTGGGTGAAAAAGTGTCCAATGCGGTAGAGTCCCTCATCAGTCCACCATTTAAATGCCCTGTTTTTCATACCTAGAGGGAAGTCAGGTGTCAGGATCACTTAGTGCTCCTGCTCCTCATTCCAGCATCAGGGTGTTGGCTGTTGCATTCTCCCTGTCTGTGTTCACCTGCAAGGTGATTGATGGTCAGCAAACCAAACACTCTATCCCTTGCTTGTGATAGAGACAGAGTTACCTGCATTGATCCTGACCAAGACTCCCGTTTGTCTGCCCTGCTTTGCTGTTGGATTACCTTGTGTATGACCTGGATCGGATATTAGACTATTCCCTGAACTCAGCCTGCCTTTTACCTAGACTGTCATTGGATCGGATATTGGACTATTCCCTGAACTCAGCCTGCCTTTTACCTGGACTGTCATAGAACACTATCTGTCTGCTAAACTGCAAGTAGTCTGTTTGCTCTGTTCGCGTCTGCCCTGGTGTGGTGGCGAGGCACTATAGCATTGTGTATAAGTCCTGGGGGCAATAAAGTATCGGTAGGCCTGGTTGCCTTAAGGAAAAGGGGGCTGCTATAGGTGAAGCACACAGTAGCTAGCTATAGTGTCTGACCACCTGCATTGGGGTAGACATGACATTCGTGACATCAGGATTGTTAAATAAATGTGCAAGGGGAGTAAAATCTGACACCAGCAAAGGATTGGTCTTCAAGCGCTCCCATAAGGCAAATGAGTGGAATAACATCGGAGCCATAATGTGGGGTCTATGTTTGTTGTGTCCATATTTTACTGGAAACCAGAAAGGGCTGTCTAGTGTTCAGGGTTCCTTCCCCTGAAGGCAAAAGGTGCTGCAGGAGCAAAGTGCATGTAGGGACATGGGGAGAGTGTTTATCCTTGCACTAAGGAGAGGCAATCTAATCTGACCAAGCCATTGTGTGTTCAATTAGGCAGAAGCCTGTGCAGCCCAAGTTGGGCAGTTTATCACAAAGCTGGATGTGATAATGTTGTGAATCTGTGCGGAGACAGGCTCAAGAACTATGGAGTCCGGATAGCAAGAAGGCTGGAAAATTTCTGTTTTGTCTTTGTGATGCTGAAAACCCCTGTGTGAGCAACCTTCTGTGTGTTTTTTGTACCTTACCTTTTAAATAAAAATGGGCAAATAGCCCTGAAACCTACTTTACCGACTGGACTGAGGTTCATGAAAAGTGCTACATTTGAGTGAAAGACTCCCCACAAACACACTATGTATAAATGCCATAGCTGGAATTAATTCCTTAAGCTTCGTGTACACGAGACGTTTTAAAACCTCTACCAAACAATGTAACTGGCCAGATAGTAACCAACGTTTAAAAACGTCAGTTGTGCTGCATTTACATGCGCGTTTGCGTTTATAAGCATTTTTTGCATTGCAAATAGTCAAAAATGTATCTCCATTAAAAACGCCTATAAACAAAATGCGACTAAACACGAGTTACCGCGTTTACACACGTTTACAAGCTGTTACAGGCATTTGACGTTTGGCATTTCAAATGCCTCTGAACAGCATTTTTTTGCTTTCCAAAAAATGCTTTTAATCTCAACTGCCTGGAAATGACTATAAACGAACCTGTGTACATGTCCTGATAAGATAACATAGAGGGGAGTTCAGGGGCAGCTGAAAAAATGCCCAACTGCTGCTAAGCGTTTGTTTACCAGCAGCAGTGTACATGAGGCCTAAGATTAATTTTTAATTTGACCGGACTTAACCTTTAATTATATGGGAATAGATTGGCTGCCTGTTGAGTAACCAAAAGTATGCGAGTACCTTTTTCTACATAAGCCAAACACACTTCTACATTTGTATTACTATATAATATTTTATATGATGTTATATTATTTGAGGTGTACAGAATGGCTTTCCCAACGACCTGTTTTCTATTTATTTGCAAATGAAAACTTATTAAAATGGTTGATGCTATCAGCTATTTTTTCCACAACATGTTGCTAACCTCATAAACCTGACAAACAGATAACGTACATAAGTAAGAACCAGTTGGACCACTGGTATGGCTATCTCGTATTTTCATCTCTCTAAAATGTTTTCATCAAGTGTAATATAAAAACAACACTTCTAAGTCAAAATATGCTAGTAAGAGCATTACTTAAAGGGGCATTGCTCTTTAAAACCTAACGCCAGACAACAGTAAAATATTAGTAGAATGTCGCCCCCCCCCCCCAACCGCTGGTGTTCTGTCCCACTTATATACCGTATATACTTTCTATGTTGTATTGAACTGCATCAGGTTATTATTGTTTCACAGTATGCTGACATCTAGTGTTAATTTTGAACCACTACAACTTGTTTACTAATGTGATTTTGGTATCTTCCTCTGCCAACCTGTTTAGTGCTGGTTAGTTCAGTCCTAGCTAGACCTGCCCTGTTTCTTCTATGTTTCTTCAGTCAGTATTAGTACTTTGAGATATATAAAAATATTAAAAAAACTCTGCGCTTAGTGTAGATTTAAAAAAAAAAAAAATAATATATGGGGAAAGCAGCATAACTGTGTTGCGTCTGAACACCCAAAAACATCAAAGTGGTAGATGTTAAATAGATGCGCTAATCCCCTCAGTGGATAAATCAATACAAACAGAATTCATAAATATAATACAAAGTGCAATAATAATAATAATAATACAAGGAGCAAAATAAAGGCCAAAATAAAGTGATACGTACAAACTTTAAATAATCTAAATAAAACCAAAAAAATGACTTGTGCAATGAATCAACTGTCTGCAAGAGTTTATCTTGTCAATATGGACCAATGCTGATCTACTACCCCTTTACAGCCATTTCAGTGCACCTCCACCACACCAGTGAGCACACAGGTTGCTTACCAGATGTGGCGACACACACAACATTGGTCCAAGCACATTTGTTATAATCATCCGGTAACACGAACCCACTCACGCTGGTTCCCAATGGTAACAGATCGTATCACAGATAATAAAGCTCTGAGCTCCAAGCCTCTCTCCACCTGGGGTTGCCACATAGTAGCCACACTTACATACATGCAAGAAAAAAAGCCTCCAATGAGCTTTCATTTACAAATAGATTGCGCAATTACATGTTTAATTCAATACACAAGTATATAATCAAAGCGCTCCTTGACTTATTCTAGACCTAATAACATTGTCACTGGCTTACTGTGCTTCTCTATGCAGTGCAGGTGTTCCGCCAGAATCGGCGACCTGTCTGATTAGGTAATGGAAGTGGCGTTCCACCAGTTGCGCATGCATCCCCCACTACCAGGTTTGCTCATCTGACAGGACGCCTGTAGTCAGAAGAAGGCAGCAGACATCTTAGTACACCCAGATACGTCTTTAAATTCACAGTAATTTTAGCAATAAAGTGAGTGTATATAAATAAATATAGTATATTGACATCTGTGATGCTGTTTGCACATATAATTTAGAAAGACTAATGCCACGTACACACGGTCGGATTTTCCGATGGAAAATGTCCGATCGGAGCGTGTTGTCGGAAATTCCGACCGTGTGTGGGCTCCATCGGACATTTTCCATCGGATTTTCCGACACACAAAGTTGGACAGCAGGAGATAAAATTTTCCGACAACAAAATCCGTTGTCGGAAATTCCGATCGTGTGTACACAAATCCGACGGACAAAGTGCCATGCATGCTCAGAATAAATAAAGAGATGAAAGCTATTGGCCACTTCCCCATTTATAGTCCCAACGTACGTGTTTTACGTCACCGCGTTTAGAACGATCGGATTTTCCGACAACTTTGTGTGACCGTGTGTATGCAAGACAAGTTTGAGCCAACATCCGACGGAAAAAATCCTAGGATTTTGTTGTCGGAATGTCCGAACAAAGTCCGACCGTGTGTACGGGGCATTAAGGTTTAGCGATGAGCAGTGCGGGGTGTACCAACATGGCCTCCGCCACCTTCCTACTGCTGGCGTCCTGATTCTTTTAAAATGTAACATCCAAACAGCATCACACATGTCAACACATTATATTTATTTATATACACTAACTTTATTGCTAAAATTACTGTTAAATTCAAGACGTAGCTGGGTGTAGTAAGATGTCAGCTGCTGCTTCTTCTGACTACAGGTGTTCTGTCAGATTAGCAAATGTCACTTCCGTTACCTAATCTGACGGGATTCTGATGGATCACCGGCAGATTGTGATTGGTGGGTGGGGCTGGCAAGCTGTTTGAAATATATCACCCTGCCTCAGTATGCCTCTTAAGAGCCATCAGCTCTTATTGTGAATATCAGTCTGGACGGATGAGCATATTTAGGCAGACTGTATTTGCATACAGACCACCCTAAGTCACACCCACATGTGATGCTGAGCCTCTATGATTGAAAGAACTGAAATCCAAAGAATGAATGGGGTGGGCCAGGGACAGGCTGGGCAGGACAGTGGGGATTGTTAGCCCCCTTGTAATAGCGATAAAGTTAAACAAAGAAAATAAGTGAAAAAAAAAATGATTTAAAACTAATAAAAATAATAATAGTGTAGAGGGTGCCGCTTGGCCAGCCGCGGCCGCGGCCCCGCACTTCCAGATGTTCCTAAAGGCATGAGACATTCCGGTTGTGGGGTAGCCCATCGGGCAACCTGAAGAGCCTGACTGCCAGGACATCTCCTTTTGGGCCTTAATCGTGGGATTGATGAGTGGGCACTTGCCCATCTTACGGATACAAACAAAAGACACTGCATGCAGACAATGTTGCTTTCTTTTGCCTACACCTTTAGAACCTGTGTTACACTTACACCCTACTAAGCAGTTACAGTGCCAACCTTGCTTACCTGGATACTGCCAGCATACTGTGCATTCACTCTGCCAACCAGGACACCAAGTGCACCAACACAGAGCAAACTGAAGATACCGGACATCTCCACTGTAAGAACTTCCACGATTCATTTGGTAGTGACTCAGTGATCACATCCATACTCACTAAGGAGGATCATACTCACAAAGGAGGATCTATAACTTTAAGCCTAAAGTTGATAGTTTATACCCTTGCCTGTGGTTACATGTATCTACCTTCCAAGCCTGTGATTTCAGGATTTTAGGGGAATGGACTGACCTTCAACAGGTCATCCCTACTTCCCTTCATACCTGAGCACATAGGTCACATTAGAACCATTTAGATCGGTTGAATTGAGCCTATGGACAGATTTGGGTCCCACTATTTTTTTTTTATTTCACAGGTGTGCACAATCTTAAGGCTTGACATGTTTGTTATCTATTTACCCAACACAACTCCATGTTTTATATTTTATCAATATATTGGGTATAATATTGTCTTTGTTTGCACTAAAATTCATTTTATTGTATTTTTTCAGGAAAATGTGATAAATAGCTGCACAAATATTGTTGCAACATAAAAAATGAAAAAAATAATTCCATTCAATTTTGCAGGATATCTGCTTTTAGAAAACACATACTTTTTTAAGAGCGTATAAAGTATTTCTAGCAAAAAAATAAAAAAAATTGCCCAGGCAGACAAGAAAACCATATCTCAAAACATGTACACTAGGCTCTCCTATTATCAGGTTTGAGCAAAACTGAAAGTTCTCTTTTCCCCCAAATTTAGGCAACAACTGGGAAATTGTAATATTTTGGTGAAATGCATGGGTGTTAATGGCCAAGTTGAAATTAAAGTTGTGTTCAGTTGTGTTTGAAGGCCGCAATGGGCTTTGGATGGCTCCAGGGGGATACAGAAGCTCTTTTCACCTATCCTGGACAAATTCTTCAAACATCCTTCATTATCCATATTACCTTACATTTTGTTTTATAAAAAGAAAAAAAAATACTGACATTAAGTAAAATAAAAAATGAAAGTGACAGTACGCAAATATTGATTAAAGTGTTACTAAACCCACAACAGTAAAATCAGTCTGTATATGCAGTAAAGCATGCTTGTTATACTCACTGTGGAACCTAAGGGATTAATCCTGCTCATTGTGTAAAAATGTTGTTTGATCCTGTCTTCTCTGATCCTCCCCTTCTTCCATTGTTCTCAATCCATCTCCTGAGAAAACAGAAATGTTGGGGGCACTCTGCACATGCTCAGTTTGGTGTGTATTGCTAGAGAGTTTTTTTTCTTGGGAGGGTGAATATGATCAGCACAGGGCCAATCAGCACAGTCCAGACAGAGGGTCAGGGCTCCTGCAGCCACATAGGACAGTCAGAGGATAATGAAAACTCCTCCTACAAGTTTTAACTAGACACTGATAGAAGTCACAAGACTGCTATATACTGCTGATGAGAAAAGGTATTTAGCAGTTTATATTTACCAAAATAATTGCATCTTCATGTTCTGTGTACTGTGGGAGACCAGATATAGTGAATGCAGGCTCCTGGCTTTAGTAACACTTTAAGTCCACACACAAAAAAGGAAAAAAAAGAAAAATACTGCCAACACTAAATTATGACATGTAATTAAACTAAACTGCCCTAAATACACCCATAAACCACACTCTTTAAATAAACAGAAATAAAAGGTTGATTTTTAAAACAGATTTTCTTCTAGCGAAAATACAATTTTCCACTTTGCAAAAAATTTACTGACCGCAAAATCAGTAATTTCTCATCTTAAGCAATTTCTCTGAAATCCCCTTGCTGTACCGATAATCTCCTATATTGTTTAGGAATTTAATGATTTTTGTTTAATGATTTTGTAAGACACTGACACTACTAACTCTAAATTGGCCATATACTTGGCAAATCATGTCCTTGGTCCTGCCCCATATGTTACAGACACAAGCTAGGCAAGCGGCAGATAAGGTTCCTTAGTGATGCCAGTGATATATTTTCTATATTTCTGCTGCTGAAAGTAAAGGGAGAGCCATCATCACATTCATTGGAGAAAGCGTGACGTTTCTGTGCTGACACTAATCATCTGTCATCACATCATACAATGAGGAAGGGGTGAAAGCAATGTGTCAGCGAGGAGTCAATGTGACGAGGATGGAGCTTTGTGTGCAGCACATGTAGCCTTGCTAGAGATGAATGACACCTCTCATAGTATGCCCAGGTAGGGGAAGGGGCGGTTGGTATGTACAATGAATGGACAGAGAAGGCTAAAAGGGGGTCAGGTCTTCTAAATGTATGAAAGAATCAGAATGATATTATATACCAGCATATCAGGCAGGTGGCTCTTTCAGCAGTGTTTAGAGGGAGCTAAACATCGGTTAATATTGCACTCATTTCTTTTTAAAAATGTTCCCCTTCCTTCCTACCTATTCCCTTTCCTTCACTCCTTCCTTCTACCTTTCACCTCTTTCCCCTGATCCTATCTCTTGTTTCTTTCCTTTCTTATTTTTCTGTTCCTTCCTTCAATTCATCCTTCTTTCCTACTTCCCTCCTTACTTCTACCTTATTTTCTCCACTCCCCATCTTTTCTCTCGTTTCTTTACTTTCTTCTGCCCCTTCTTTTCTCTTGTTTTTATCTTTACTCTCTTCTCTGTTCATTCCTTCCTCCCTTCCTTATACCATTTTTCCTTACTTCCCATCCTTTTCCCCTATTCTTTCCTTCTTTCCTGCCTTCCCTTCCTTCCTGCCTTCCCTTCCCTCTCCTTCTTCCTTCCTTCCGTTCCCTCTCTTTTTTCTTTCCTTCATTCCCCCGTTTCCTTTTTCTTCTTCTTTCCTTCCTTCCCTGCGTTCCGTCTCCCCCTTCCCCTCCTTCTTACCTTCCTTTTTCCTCCCTTCCTGATTTTGTTCCCCTTCTTCCTTTCTTCCCCTTTCTTCCTTCTTTCCTTCATTCCCTTCTTTCCCATTTTCCTCCTTTCTTCCTTCCATCCTTCCTGCTTTCCTTCCCCTCCTCCCTTTCTCCCTTCTCTCCCCTCATTCACCTTCCTTCCTTAGTTCCTTACTTCCCTTTCTCCCTCCCCCTTTTTTTTCTTTCTCTCTTTCCTATTGTTTTTTCTTGCTTTATTCCAGTGGCGGCTGGTGTTTTTTTTTTGGGGGGGGAGGCAAACAACTACCCCCCGGGTGGCCGGTGGTACTTAACCAGTATCCCCCCCCCCCCCCCCCCCCCCCGCTGTCTGCTTGTCTGTCTGGCACTCACCCCATCTAGGTGGCGGGTCAGGCAGCGCGTGATGTGTCCTCTCCTAGATCACGGGTGGTGAGCTGTGAGCCTAGATGACGGGCGTTTAGCTGTGAGCCTAGATGACGGGCGGTGAGCTGTGAGCCTAGATGACGGGCGGTGAGCTGTGAGCCTAGATGACGGGCGAAGAGCTGTGAGCCTAGATGACGGGCGGTGAGCTGTGAGCCTAGATGACGGGCGGTGAGCTGTGAGCCTAGATGACGGGCGATGAGCTGTGAGCCTAGATGACGGGCGGTGAGCTGTGAGCCTAGATGAGGGGCGGTGAGCTGTGAGCCTAGATGACGGGCAGTGAGCTGTGAGCCTAGATGAAGGGCAGTGAGCTGTGAGCCTAGATGATGGGCGATGAGCTGTGAGCCTAGATGACGGGCGGTGAGCTGTGAGCCTAGATGACGGGCGGTGAGCTGTGAGCCTAGATGACGGGCGGTGAGCTGTGAGCCTAGATGGCGGGCGGTGAGTTGTGAGCCTAGATGACGGGCGGTGAGCTGTGAGCCTAGATGATGGGCGATGAGCTGTGAGCCTAGATGACGGGCGGTGAGCTGTGAGCCTAGATGACGGGCGGTGAGCTGTGAGCCTAGATGACGGGCGGTGAGCTGTGAGCCTAGATGACGGGCGGTGAGCTGTGAGCCTAGATGAAGGGCAGTGAGCTGTGAGCCTAGATGATGGGCGATGAGCTGTGAGCCTAGATGACGGGCGGTGAGCTGTGAGCCTAGATGACGGGCGGTGAGCTGTGAGCCTAGATGACGGGCGGTGAGCTGTGAGCCTAGATGGCGGGCGGTGAGTTGTGAGCCTAGATGACGGGCAGTGAGCTGTGAGTCAGGCAGCGGGTGATGCACGGCGAGCTGTGGGCCTCAGTGGTACTATGCAAAATCTATACATACAGAATAAGTGCAGTGCGGCTATAGCATAGCGCCAGCAAAGGGCTGCTGCACGCTTTGCGGGTGGTTTTAACCCTTTTGCAGCTGGTTT
The DNA here is from genome assembly GCA_037952925.1 of Lithobates clamitans. Lineage (NCBI taxonomy): Eukaryota > Metazoa > Chordata > Amphibia > Anura > Ranidae > Lithobates > Lithobates clamitans. The sequence goes on from JBBGZY010001310.1 coordinate 1,512,350, forward strand.
TAACCCTTTCTGGGGGGGTAAAAGCTCCCCGATAATGGCTGAATAGTGCCGTGAAGTTGACAGTAAAGCGCCGCTACAAATGATGCACCCACCGCCCATTGTAAAAGGGGCTTTAGGCCTGACATGCAAAACAAGAGAAGTGATACTGTGCAGAGGTCATACATATTGAATGAGAACTAGTGGCGGCTGGTGCTCAAAATTTTTTGGGGGGCGCAAACAAGCTGAAAAATACTGAACCCCCCCCATCAATTGCAGCCTCACTGTGTCAATCAAATGCAGCCACTCTGCCCATCATATGCAGCCATTGTGTCCATCAAACGCAGCCACTTGTGCACATCAAATGCAGCCACTTGTGCCCGTCATATGCAGCCACTTGTGCCCGTCAAATGCAGCCACTTGTGCCCAGTATATGCAGCCACTTGTGCCCATCATATGCAGCCACTTGTGCCCATCATATGCAGCCACTTGTGCCTGTCAAATGCAGCCACTTGTGCCCATCAAATGCAGCCACTTGTGCCCCTAAAATGCAGCCACTTGTGCCCATCATATGCAGCCACTTGTGCCCAGTATATGCAGCCACTTGTGCCCATCAAATGCAGCCACTTGTGCCCGTCAAATGCAGCCACTTGTGCCCAATATATGCAGCCACTTGTGCCCAATATATGCAGCTACTGTGCCCACTGACCCCCCCCGCTCGCGGCTTTGGCAGCACCCCCAAGCCCCCCTGCGCGCGGCTCTGTTAGCACCCCTGACACTTACTGCCAGGCAGCAGCTCCGTGCACCAGCGCAGCGGCAACCTCCGCTCCAGCGTGTGTCTCCTCCGCTCCTCTTCCTAAGCACCAGGAATCCAATAGGATGGCCTGGCGCTTTGGCCAATCAGGAAACAGGTCTGAAGCCCTGCCTCCTGATTGGCGGGGAGGAAGGTTAGTGTGAAAATAGCGAAAAATTATTTGCAATTGTCACACAATTGGGTGGGATCAGGGCTCTCTGCGCCCTGAGCCCACCCTATTTTGAAGCCTATTAGAGCCTCTGGCTCTAATCAGGTGCTTCAAAAAGTATCACCCCCTCCCACCCCCACCATAAGAATCCATGCGTCTGGTGTCCTGAAAGGGGCCGGGCGCATGGATGGGGGGGCGGTGCCCGTGTGCCCACAGTGCACGGGCCGCCACTGATGAGAACAAATACTGAGAATTACACGCAACATACAGTACAAGAGAAGTGGTACTGTGCAGATTCCATACATACAGAATAAGAACAGATACTGAGACTTACACCCAGCATACAGGACTATGGAAGTGGTGCTGTGCAGAGTCAATACATACATACAGAATAAGAAAAGATACTGAGAATTACACCCAGCATACAGGACAAGAGAAGAAGTGCTGTGCAGAGGCCATATGTGACAGAACCCCGTCACACTCCGCTTGAGTGCTTCCATCAGTATGCAGCTTCGTCTAGTCCAGAGGCAGATCCAGAGTCTTGTCTCGGGAGGGGCACTGCCAGAAAATACGTTTTTTAATAAGTTAAGCCACAAGTTGCGGATTGTCACTTGCCATGTCACCTGCCACAAGTTGCGGCCTGTCACTTGCCACGTCACCTGCCAGAAGTTGCGTATTGTCACTTGCCACATCACCTGCCACACATTGCGGATTGTCACTTGCCACATCGTCTGTCACCAGATGCAGATTGTCACTTGCCACGTCACCTGCCACAAGTTGCGCATTGTCACTTGCCACGTCGCCTGTCAACAGATTGTCACTTGCCATGTCACCTGCCACAAGTTGCGGATTGTCACTTACCACGTCACCTGCCACAAGTTGCGCATTGTCACTTGCCACGTCACATGCCACACGTTGCGGATTGTCACTTGCCACGTCACCTGTCACCAGATGCAGATTGTCACTTGCCACGTAGCCTGCCACAAGTTGCGCATTGTCACTTACCACGTCGCCTATCACCAGATGCATATTGTCACTTTCCACGTCACCTGCAACAAGTTGCCCATTGTCACTAGCCTCGTCACCTGCCACATGTTGCAGATTGTCACTTGCCACGTCACCTATCACACGTTGCATATTGTCACTTGGCACGTCACCTCCCACACGTTGCAGATTGTCACTTGCCTGCTACAATTGTCACTTTCCTGCTGGGGATTGTCACTTCCTGTTTCCCAGAGTGAAATCAGGCAGCAGAGAGATGATGTAATCTCTCTGCTGCCCAGGGCTCCCTGCACAGTGAGGGGGAACTGCAGGGATGCAGGGCGGGCGCCAGGTGGTGAAAGATGATGTCATCTCTCTCCTCACCCGCCTGTCGCCCTGCTGATTGGCCAGCCACCTGCTCACCTGCAGACTGGCCTGCCCGCTCACCCACAGAGCCGCCCGCCTGTTCACTCACCCACCCGCCGTACCGCCCGTTCACTCACCTGCTGAGCCACCCACTCACTCACCCACCCACCAAGCTGCCTGCCGAGCTGCCCACTCACTCACCCGCTGACTGGCCCCCTGCTCACCCGCAACTAATTTCTGGTGGGGGGCAATTGCCCCGTTGTCCCCCCTGGATCCGCCACTGGTCCAGTCTGAACATCAGATATCAGATATTCCAGCCAAACGTACAACGCTGGTCGACACTAGCTTGTAGGAACATGGAATGATTTGTTGGACAAGTATACAGCCTTTTTATACACTTGAAAAGTATGTAAGTCCCCACATACACAATAACCCAAATATTTACCCAAAAATCACACAATGAACCATGATAAAGGGAGTCCAGCCCTGGTGCTGAGCAGAGTCTAGCAGCCGTCTGTAGGCGATCTCCAACTCCCATTCCTGCACAGCCAGAAACACTATATCTCCCAGTGCCCAGTGCACTTCCGAGACAATCAGTATCTCTTCTATAAAATCCATGATTTCGTCCAACCACCACTCCAAATCGCTCCCAATGTTAGGGTCCCCTGACAGTTTCACGTACAACAGTCCCAGGCCACCGTAGCTAAAACCTTCTTTTGGGCTGTCATCTGCTATCTAAGGGCATGCTTGGGATACATGCCAACGGAGGGCTCTGTAGCTCTCATCCAACCGCATCTCTGCCCAGACCAGCCTGCTTAACTCAGCTGTCTGCTCCTTGTGCTGTTTTTCTCCCAAAAACAGCACCCGCAAACCATACTGCGACCAGTACCTTTCCTGGATGGAGGGGAGATTTTTACTCTGGTGGTGCTGCTCACGGGCTAGCGTTTCCTTCCAGAGTTCGCAGCTGATAGAATCATACCATCCCAGCAGGACCTGTTCCGATACAGGTCCCTTGTGCTGTATCTGCATCTATCACAACCTCCTTCCGTATTCCTCCTCCATGGCAGCTGGTATCTGTATCTCTCCTCTTCTGCTATCCAGACCTTGGATCCCAGTGGAGGTTTGGATGTCCCAGACTGCAGGAAGGATCCCACCGCTTGCCACTACTGTAATGGAACTCCGTTGCACTCCACTTGAGTGATTCCTTCAGTGTACAGCCTCCTTCAGTCTGAACATCAGATATCAGATATTCCAGCCAAATGTACAACAGTAGCTTGTAGGAACATGGAATGCTTTATTGGACAAGTATACAGCCTTTTTATACACTTGATACAATATAAAATGATGTATGTCATTCCTCAAATACACAATAACCCAAATATTTACCCAAAACATCACACAATGGTTTAGCTAACGAGGTAGGGCTGACCCATGGCTAATCCCATCCACCTGGATGACACAGATGTCACATTGCAGACCAGCCTTGCCGCCTTCAAGCTAACTGCAGACAACACACATTATCATAAGCATTAACACAGCAAATCTTCAAAGAATAGCAGGAGTCCCCAGTAGCAGACTGTCCGGCTCCAGAGGCCAAGGTGACAAGCTCTTTCAATTAACATGTATAGTTCAGAATCAAACAAACCATGCATAGTCTTTGTATATTTCCTGGGAGATATTGTGGATAAATATTACTGTTCCATTTTAAGTAAAGCAAGCCACATTCTTAATGTCTGTTATTTTCTTGGTCACCCTGTGCCCCTAATAGGCACAGGGTAACTTAGACATAGATAGGATGTGCATGGGGAGCTGAAGCAAGGGTTTCCCAACCTCTCCAAGGGATTCTGAGTCCCACCAGCCCCCCCGCCCAAAGTGATTCCTGTCACACCATACATACAGAATAAATACTGGAAATTACATGTTACCAGCTCTGTGCACCCGTCAATGACACAATTGCTCTGGCAGTGAAGTGGTTATTGCCTGAAAAGCCTTACAAACACTTTCAGCAATTTTTTTTTTCTAATTTCTAAGCATCACGTTATATCCCAGATGGATTAGTAGACTGACATTTACTGCATCTCTCAGAATTAATTAATCCCCGTCTGTTAATTAGCCAGGACTGCAGTTTGATCATAATGCTCCTCTACTTTGGATATTTAGTCCCACATGGCTTCCAAAATCACTGAGAGACCCTCGATGGCTTATTAATGAGGAATACTTAGTGCGGCCTGCTGGGTTAGAACCTCGAAGTTTAGAATTAATTTGTGTATTATTATCTTTGTCCAGGATCACGTAGGGCTGGCGGTGTTGGCAGCGTCTCCGGGATTGTACTTAGTTTCATGGGGGAGTATGTGTAGCCAAGGCACCCTGTGTGAGTGCTAAAGGGTCCAGGCTGGAGTGTGCGCCACATACCCACAGACTCTTTATATTCCCTGCCTGTCAGACAGAATCATGATTTACCACACAGCACGGTAATACACCAATACATTGGGACGGATTTACTAAATGCAAATAGACTGTGCACTTTGCAAGTGCAGCTGTGTTCATTTTCTCCAGAGCTTAGTAAATGTGGTAAAACTTAACTTTGGAAAGAATACCCAATCAGGTGCAAGGAAAAAAAAGAAAAAAAGCATTTTTGCTTGCACGCGATTGGATGATGGAAATTAACAGATCTTTACCAATTTTACTAAGCTCGGGCGAAATGAGTGCAACTGTACTTGCAAAGTGCACAGTCTATTTGCCTTTAGTAAATCAACCCCATTGCGTCACTGGAAATATGTCAATGCATAAAGCAGCACTGGTAACAGACCACTGCTTCAGTTTGTTTATATTAGCAATAAATGCAATAATTGGATGGGAGGAATGTTTAGTGCAATATAAACTGCTTAGTAGAAAATTAATTTATGCAAATTTTTAAGCCAGAGCTAAAAGAGGGACATTTGAGGAAATAAGAGATACTGGAGAATTTGATTTTAAAATAGCGACATACACTTCTCTTGTCCTGTATGCCATGTTGATTCTCAGTATATGTTCTTATTCTATATGTATGGACTCTACACAGTACCACTTCTCTTTTTATGTATGCTGGGTGTAATTCTCAGTATCTGTTCTTTTTTGTTTTTGTTTCATCGTATCTGTTCTTAACCTGTATGTATGAAAATGTTTATTTGTAAAAACAAACAAATTACATGGTAACAGATTAACTGTCTGAAAATAACATAAATACAACAATTACTGCCATATTGTCTAGGTCAAAAACTCAAAATAGGTAAAAAAAAAATATATAAATAATAATTTCATGTTATATATAACCTGCCTTCCGTGATTTTGTCTCACCTTAAATAGACCTAAATCTGCAATATTCTGGAGAAAAGCACATCACTATGCATATATCCATGGACCCCTTCTGGTTACAGCTCACGTTTCTATCAGGTGCGGCCAGACCCCTTACGTTCCTCAGTCCTAACATCACAGAAAGGACGATTAAAAGTAAAACTCCCATCATTATAAGTCAGAATCAGAGTCACTCTGCCCACTACCAGATTCCATATCAGATTCTGCGGATACAGGATCAGGGGGCAGATGCCTTTTTGTGGGCGGCTTATCCTCTGATCCAGCCGCATATTCCCTTTTCATCTTTTTTAATTCCTGCTCCAGTTCCTGGGCTTCTAGAGAATAGGAGTCGGCATCTGACTCTAACAAGACTTCATACCTGTTGGTGGAAACTGCAAAGATTACACTTCAGTATTGTACAAACACACGCCACATGGCCAGATTTGCCACATTTAAAACATAACCTGAGCTGACCTGCATAGAAGCAAACTAATCTCTCCCGTCCAATGAAAAAGAAGTTTGGCAGGTGATGGGTAACATTGTTATTTTGCTTTAACTTAACCAGAACCCACCAGTCCAGATCCCATCACTGTCTTTAGTTTTTGTCACATCAGAAACCATTTTACAATGTCTTCTAAGCCAGATGAAAACCCCCGGGGGGGGGGGGGGGGGGGGGGTTGGGTGTTCACAGACTCATTCTAGAAAATGATATTAACATTTGCTGTGTCAGGTTTGGAGATAGGAATGAAGATGAAATTCCTGAAACCCTCTTTGTTCCAAAACCTACTGGAGCTGGCCCAGAATCTGTCTAAGTCAGACATGAGCTTAAAGCTGACATCATAACCTTGTCTATCTGGGAGATTGATGACTGCCAGTATGTCTGCCGGCACCAACCCCATCTGCTGACACAGCAACTCCCTTACTACAAACCTCGTATCAGGGAGCTCCTTTCTGGAACCCCTATGCTTAAATCTGACCATGTTTTTTTCTCTTAAAGGCCTGACCAGAATAACTGTAACTGGTGGAAAAGGAAGGGGCTCCAGGCCAGTGGTGTATTTAGGCTTTGTGCTGCCCTAGGCCTGACTAAACTCATGCACCCCCCTTTAAATACGCACATGCACCCCATCCTGCCGAGGCCACACCCCTTCCTGTTTAACACCCACCCTAGCATCTGTAAACCACACCCCTTCCTCTTTAGGCTCATTTGGCACCTTTCAGGGGGGAGGGGGGAACGGGTACCTGTTTTTTACAGGTACCCTTCCCCACTTCCAGGAGACTGCGCTGCCCCCTCTCAAGTTCGCCCCCCCTCCTCCTTCCTCCACTGGGCCATTCATAAAGTTCAACGTGCTTCGCACATGTGCAGTAGGGAACCGGCTGAGTTACACGCCCCCCCACCCTTTGCCAAGCACGTCCATACACAGCGGCGCTGCTACAGCAAGCCAGGCCGCCGTGGGCTGCATGTGTGCGGGAGGTGGCCGCGGGAGCTGGGAATTGGCAAGACAGGTGGGGGGGCTTTCTCTCATGCGGGGGGTGAATTTTTTTGTCACCCCCCGCAAAGTCCTGCCCTAGGCCTAGGCCTTGTCGACCTAGGCCAAAACACAGCCCTGCTCCAGGCATTCCGAGGAGGAATATGACCAGATGGACCAGCATCGCCATGTGGAGCAGGTGGTGGATCTACCAAAGGGGGAAGTCATGAGGGTTATTCTGAGCTGACTCTCTGACTTCTCCATCACCACATTCTCAGAGTTCTCTGAGTGCTGATTACCCCATTCATAATTACCGGTATCAGTATTAGTGACATCAGCATTGCACATTACATCACTACTAGCAGCACTGGCCTCATCCACATTATTCTTAGTTACCCCAGCGTTACTCGCATCATGAACTCCAGTTAACTCAGCATTGCTCCCACCATGGGTATTAGTGGCAGCAACACAGTTCTCACAATCCATATGCTGGGAGTCCACCATATCACTCCTCTGAGTTTCCCGTACTGTAAATGTCTGCTGGGTTAAACTGATGTTTCTGCTATCCTCCAGAGCTGGAAGTCCAGCAGGAAAATCAGCTCCAACCTGGTGTTCCTCCTCACTGTCCTCCAGAGGCTGCAGAGTCTGCCCTTCAGGAAACACATTTGGTGGCAACGTGTGTTGGACCAGATCCCCAGAGTCTGACTGTGAAGAACACTCAATCCTTCCACTCAAACTTACCTCAAATTGATCACAATTCCGGTACACCTCCGCCACTGATCCTAGTTCTTCCAGAACAGCATCAATGTCCTTTGATACACTAGCCAGTTCAATGCCCAGGGAGTTCAGTTTGCTGTCATTTAAGATTTCCTTCTTGGGGTAGGCAGCTTTGAGTCTATAGACAGAGTCAATCTGCTTCTGGATTTTAGCCTTGGCTTTCCTCAGGGTATCCATTCTCTTTATCAGGAAAGGGATCTTATCAGCCAGGTGCAGCACAGGTTCCGGCTTTAACCCCTTCTGCTTCAAGTCTACAGGATGGTTGAAATCCTGATCCACCATTCCATCACCAGTACTGGGCTGGGGGTCTCTGCTGGGTGTAGAATGTTTCCCTGGAGCAGATCGTGAAGAATTTTTACCACCCTCATCCTTATTCTGCTGTAGTTTAGAGCGCAATGAGCGTTTCTGGCCACTGGCCACCATTATGCACTGTTGTAAGTTCTATTTAATGTTTTTCTGTTCTACAGAAGTCCTTGTATATTAGTGAGGAGTACTAGGAGCAACAGATGTCTCTGCTCCACTCTGAGCTGAATGAGCCCCACTCTGCTTGACTTGCTGTGGCTGCAATGGCTGACTGTTTTGAGATTAATTTCCAGAACTCAGTGCTGAGCGACATTATTATGTTGCTGAACAGACTGAGCTGTATGCAGGGGCATACCTAGAGCATTTGGCACCCGGGGAGGATCCTATATCTGGCACCCCCCACCAGGCATGCAGGCAGCGCACCGCATGTTGAAGTCAAGTGACGTTAGGGTAGTATACTAGCAGGTTAGGTGATATAGTGCCAAGTTAGGGTGATATAGGTCCAGGTTAGGGCGATATAGTGCCAGGTTAGGGTGGTATATAATGCCAGGTTAGGGTGGTATATAGAACCAGGATAGGGTGATATATAGTGCCAGGTTACGGTGGTATATAGAGCCAGGTTAGGGTGGTATAAAGAGCAAGGTTAGGATGGTATATAGTGCCAGGCTAGGGTGGTATATAGAGCCAGGTTAGGGTGGTACATAGAGCCAGGTTAGAGTGGTAGCTAGAGTCAGGTTAGGGTGGTACATAGAGCCAGGTTAGGGTGGTACATAGTGCCAGGTTAGGGTGGTATATAGAGCCAGGTTAGGGTGGTATATAGAGCTAGGGTGGTATATAGAGCTAGGTTAGGGTGGTATATAGAGCCAGGTTAGGGTGGTATATAGAGCCAGGTTAGGGTGGTATATAGTGCCAGGTTAGGGTGATATATAGTGCCAGGTTAGGGTGGTATATAGTGCCATGTTATGGTGGTATATAGAGCTAGGTTAGGGTGGTATATAGAGCCAGGTTAAGGTGGTATATAGAGACAGGTTAGGGTAATATATAGAGGCAGGTTAGGGTGGTATATAGAGACAGGTTAGGGTGATATAGAGCCAGGTTAGTGTGGTATAGAGCCAGGTTAGAGTGGTAAATAGAGCCAGGTTACGGTGGTATATAGAGCCAGGTTAGGTTGGTATATAGAGAAAGGTTAGGGTAATATATAGAGACAGGTTAGGGTGATATAGAGCCAGGTTAGGGTGCTATATAGAGCCAGGTTAGGGTGATATAGAGACAGGTTAGGTCTGCATGTAGTGACAATGTGCACTGCTAAGTCACTTACAGCATGTCAGGTGATGAAGATTACCAGGCTGCTGTGGTCTCTCCTCTTTCTTCTGCCTTAGGAGTCTGTAGGAGGAGTAGAGGAGGCAGCCACACCCCGACCCCACCCACCAACGCAAGCTGCCTCAGGAGATCGTGAACATCCCTGAGGGACAGCCTAACTTGACGGGATGACAGGGGAGTTACATACAGCCTCCCCCACACTGTTGGGCTCTGGGCTGATCTGATCAACTTTTTACAAAGATGTGATGACAGGAAAAGTGCAGGGGGCCCACATGCACCCGGGGTCCCTGGGCAGTGCCGGACACCCTCGCAATGTGTGTCACTCGGGGCAGACCTCCCCCCCGGTACGCCACTGGCTGTATGAACTGCACTCTGAACTGAATCAGCTCCACTCTACTGGGCTTGCAATAGCTGACTGCCTTGAATTGCAATTCCAGAACTTGGACTGTGCTGAGCGACATTATTACTTCTTTGAACAGACTAAACTGAATGAGCCCCACTCTGAACTGAATAGGCTCCACTCTGCTGGGCTTGCAATGGCTAACTGCCTTGAGTTGCAATTCCAGAACTTGGACTGTGCTGAGCGACATTATTACTTCTTTGAACAGACTAAACTGAACGAGCCCCACTCTGAACTGAATGGGCTCCACTCTGCTGGGCTTGCTGTGGTTGAAATGGCTGGCTGACTTCATGATTCCAGAACTTGGACTATGCTGAGTGATAATATTATGTTGCTCAACAGACTGAAGTGAATGAGCCCCACTCTAAATTGAATTGGCTCCACTTAGAGTTACCACCTCATCCCTTTAAACCCAAACACATATTAATTACACAGGTTATGTGGCTAATTGAATGCAGGTAAGGCACTAAGTGAATTTAATCACCACCTTAATCAGCTACAGAACATGTGTAATTAATATTCAAAGGAAGGGGGTTTTGTTGGGAATTATAACAGCGCCATATATAAATAGGTACAGATATTTCTTAAAAAGTATACATTTTATTACAAAAATGTTTTACAAGAAGATAGGGTACATAAAAGAAACAGCAGAGTTTTTTGACTGATACTGGCCATGGTATCCAGTTCATATGAGATGGTCACTGGTCCATATCACGTCCCTACATGTTTTGCCAACATTGGCTTCCTCAGGGGTTTGTATGGTCACCAGTATAAACAATGGCTCCAGTAATGATAAATACATAAACAAAAATCAGTGTTCAAGTAAGAAAACAAAACAATACACAAAATAAATTGTGTGTCATGGTTTAAAGCCCTCCCAGCCTATAAGTTTCAACCAACTTACCAAGGGGAGCCTGATGGGGTGCACACAACTGGGCTGGTCCAGAATACGTGGCAGGAAGGTTCTGTGGGGCCACAGGGGGCATACAAGGACCAGGCTGTGTCAGAGATTGGAAAACTGTTTTTAGAAAATTAATGTAATTGGACATAACATTGTCCAATGTAGAGGGCTAACATAGACTCAAAAATACTTACATAAGCTTTGCTTATGAAAGGGTATGGGTACAGGGGCACCAATAATTCAAATTACAAGTTAAGAATGTGCATCCAGTACAGGGTTATCCACTATGAAAAAGGAAATGCAAGGCAGATCGAATAAACTAAGGACTATGGATCGATTAAAAACTAAAGTAATATAAATGAGGTTGAGTTGTGACTGGGTAATAAATAAAATAGAAAAGAGAAACATGGAGAGAGGGGGGAGGGAAAGGGATGCATTGGAGAGACAAGAAATTGTGCTTAATAAACTGGGAGAAACCCAGACACAGCCAATAGAGACGTGTTTGCATTGATTCATAACAGTTTTTTTTGGGTCACTTTATACATACAAGAAGAAGCTGAGTTTACCTTGCAATAGACGAGAACACATAAAGGTTGCCCCTGTCGTCCAGCTGAGATGAGAGTGGACTGGCCGGCCTTATAAGCCCCCCACTCGGTCGGCATCTGACACCACCGACCAAGTGCGGACATGTGTAAACCACTGCGCATGCATCGGAGGAGGCCATGTCGTTTGCTACAAAAACCAGAATGCCGAGCGACAGGCGTAGGCTGTCACGTGGTGCATAACGTGTCATACGGGCGGAGAGTAGACAGAGCTGCCCTTCCGCAGTGTAAATTGGCAAAAAGGGTGGGGCTAAACGGTAGAAAAAAAAGTAAAGGTTGGCCAGATAATCACATGTGGCGAAGTACAGAGTGGTTTTAAATGGGTGTCTGTTCCACACGGGGACCGAAGCCCGGGGTGTCCGTGCAGCCGCACAAACTAAATCCTCCCAAGGCCACTGTGGGTGATCCGGGTGGAGCCCAAAAAGGTGCACACCCTAAGCCACTGTTAAAGAGCATTCCCTACAGTCAATAAATTATATTAAGAAGGAATTGCACCTTGGAAGTAGACTTCCATAGGGCTGCCAAAGATCTTTATATCAGGCTAAGGAATAGGGGATATAGTCATACACTCTTGAAAAAAAGCTTATAATAAAGCTTATAAACAAGAAAGAAAAGAACGATCGACGTGCACCTTCACTTAGGGATCGTTTGGTCAAGAGCCATAATTCTACTGAGGCCCTTAACCATCCATCCCAAACTGGCACTTTGCATGTAGAAAATGTGATATATGTTGCTTTATTTACAATGGTCAGGAAATTATTTTACCAAATGGTTTAACTCATGCGATTAAACACAGAGTTACTTGTCACACTATCGCTCTGGTATATCTAGCCAAATGTCTGTGCGGATGCTTATACGTGAGCAAAACTAAGCACCCTTTTTTAAGCGCATAAAGGACCACATTATCCCCATTTCCAAGCGTCTTATGACTACTGCTGTCAGCAGACATGTTGGGCTTCAACATGATTTTGATCCAAACATGGTTACATTTACCGCCCTTGAACATGTACCCTCACATGTAAGGGGCGGAGGCATTTTTTGCACGTTATTACATTTGGAAACTCGTTGGATCCATAACTTGGATGCCACAAGACATCCAGGGTTGAACGAATATATTAGTTTCAAATCATTTCTTTAATACTGCAATTGCCTTTTTACACTATGTATGTTCAACCTGAATTATCTTGTGGTTCTTGGACCTAGCCCCAACAAAACCCCCTTCCTTTGATTCTCAATACAAAGAATGAGGTGCCGGATCATTCAAGGTCGCTCAACCTACACCTTTTTTGAATGTGTAATTAATATGTGTTTGGGTTTAAAGGGATGAGCTGGCAACCCTAGCTCCACTCTGTTGGACTAGCAACTTGGACTGTGCTGACTGCTGAGTGACATTTTTATGTTGCTGACTGAACTGAATGAGCCCCACTCTGAACTGAGAGAGCAGCCCTCTGCTGTGGTGGCAATGGTTGACTGCCTTGAGCCGCTCTTCCAGAGCTTGGACTGTGCTGGGCGACATTATTACATTGCTGAACAGACTGCACTGTGTGATCTCAACTCTAAACTGAGAGAGCTGCACTCTGCTGGGCTTGCAATGGTTGGCTGCATTGAATCATGCTTCCAGAACTTGGACTGTGCTGAGTGACAATATTACGTTGCTGAACAGAGTGAGCTGAATGAGCCTCACTCTGCTGGGCTTGCTGCAGCTGCAATGGCTGACTGCATTGAGTTATATTTCCAGAACTCAGATGTTGCTGGGTAGCATTACCACACTGCTGAACAGGCTTACTCTTATCCGTATCAACGGTACTTTTCATACTGCATATCTCCCAACTTTTTGAGATGGGTCTGAGGGACGCCTATTAGCAAAAGTATGTAGGCATAGGACACACACCCTGCTACGCCCCCCTTAAAGGAGAATTCTACAAGAAAATAAAGACGATTAGTTAAACCCACAAATGCTTTTTTTTTTTACCACTACTATTCCTTTATATTGGGTTTTGACATATACAAATGCAGCAAATTAAGAAACTAGATGAAAGTCTTAGCACTGGAAAATACTTTTTGAAAGATCTCATTGTATACATCTCATTTATCCTCTGATTTCAAGCCAACTGAATTGGCGACTGGATTCAGTTGCACTGGCTTGGTTAACAGATAATGAGAGGGAGACGCTAGTATGTCCTATAACTTCCGAGGAGGTACTTTCGGTCATCGGTTCTTTTCCATTGGGGAAGTCACCGGGGCCAGATGGCCTTCCTATTGAATTTTATAGGGCTCATGGAGAGCTCTTAGCACCTGTGTTGGCTTCTTCTTTACTCTGTTTGAAGGAGGGTGCTTTGCCGGACTCAATGAGTCATGCTGATATAGTTTTAATTCATAAGCACCCGAAAGATCCATCCTCTTGTGCCTCATACAGGCCTATTGCTCTTTTAAATGTAGACTTTAAAATTTTGATCAAACTTATCTCCCGACGATTACAACCTATGATGTCTAATATTATTGATTCAGATCAGACGGGGTTCGTGCCTGGTAGGGCTACTGATGTGAATTTGAGGAGATTATATACTAATATTTATGCTTCACATCTTAATATAGGATCTAGGGTCATTGCTTCCCTAGATATTGAGAAGGCTTTTGATACCTTGGAGTGGCCCTTTTTGTGGGAGGTACTCCACAGAATGGGCTTTCCAATGGTATTTATAAAATGGTTGCAGGTCTTCTATAGAAATCCCACAGCTGCAGTGAAAATGGGGGGAGGGTTGTCCTCTCCTTTTTCATTATTTAGGGGAACTCAGCAGGGCTGCTCTCTCTCCCCGACCCTCTTTGCTATTGCTATGTAGCCGGTGGTGGAGGCTCTGCGCACTTCCCCCAATATTAAGGGATTGCGGATTGGCTGGTTGGAGGTGAGGGTAGCCCTGTATGCAGATGGCCTTTTATTATTTTTAAATGATGCTGGACCCTCGCTCCAAGGGGCCTTAGAGATACTGGATTCTTTTTCAGCAGGTACAGGCTTGAAAGTAAATTGGACTAAGTCCTTGTTGTTCCCAATTGGTATGGAGGCCGTAGCATGATACAATTTAAATTGGTACATAGAGCATATATTACGCCTTATAGACTTCAAAAGTTAAATCCTGTGTGCTTTCCCAAGTGTTGGCGGTGTGGATCATTTCAGGGGGATTTCACACACATTTTTTGGACTTCTCTATATATAGCTATTTTCTGGGTGGAAGTGGTAGATCTATTGAATACTATTACCTCTGTTCCTTTACCGGTTTCAATGTCTGTTTGTCTGCTGGGTCTGGTAGATGCTACTGTTTCTACAGTGTCTGAACGAGTGTTCGTTAATACAACGTTATTCTATGCAAGAAAAGCTATTGCAATGCACTGGAAGAAACCTCGCACTCCTACACTTTTATACTGGAAACAATTGATAAATAATAACCTCCCATGATATAGAGGTACCTATATTAATAGGGGTTGCCCTAGTAAATATGATAAAGTTTGGGCAAAGTGGCTGGACAAACCGTACACAGCATTTACTGCCAATGGGGGTCATTAATTATAATAATTATAATATGGGTGTTTCTGTATATAAGCGATGATTGAAGGGATCATTATTTACTTTCTCCTCTCTCCCCTTTCCTTATTCCTTATATTTTTTTTTCTTTCTCCTTTTTTTTTTTGTGTTTTTTTGTGAGGTTTTGACATTTGAGTGGACAAATGGGAAGGCCTAGATTTAGGCTAGATAAGTTGTGTATATATGTGTATATATATATATATATATATATATATATATACAGTGGGGATGGAAAGTATTCAGACCCCCTTAAATTTTTCACTCTTTGTTATATTGCAGCCATTTGCTAAAATCATTTAAGTTCATTTTCAGTAATTCTCAGTATCTATTCCTATTCTGTATACATGGACTCTGCACAGTACCACTTCTCTTGTCCTGTACACTGGGTGAAATTTTTAGCATCTGTTCCCAATCTGTATATACAGTATGGAGATTTTTATTTGTAAAAACAAACAAGATACATAATAACAGACTGACTTAAAATAACATAAATACAACAATTACTGACATGTTGTTTAGGTCAAAAACTTAGCAGTTAAAAAAGGGCATTAATAGGAAACAAATGTCACAATAAGACTCCTTTCCATAAGTCTATACTTCTCCAACATTTCCTAATTTCCAAACCCTTAATCCATCGTAACTCGGATAACACTAAACCTGCAATTTTACTGGAGATAAACTGTTCATTATGCATGGCAACTTTAGTCCTTGCATGCCATTGATAGTACTTGACTACGGTAATGATGATGTACATTGTCCCTCTATCTACACCGTGTATTGTTGGGGGAACACCATAAAGCCTGTCTGAGCAACTTAGATTTTCCAACCTTTGGATCCCAACTCCAGCAGCTACTTCCTTCCAGACTTCACGGCTTCCCCAACAATCCACCAAGAAATGCTCCATGGACTCCTCCTGATTACAGCCCAAAGGGCAGATCCTTTCAGATGCGGCCAGACCTTTCATGTTCCCCCTCACATACATCTTCCCATGGAGAGATAGCCAGGCAATGTCATGAAACTTTGAGGGTAATCTGGGGCTATTCAACAACTTTAAGCTTTCCTCCATAACAGCTGTAGTGCAGTCTCTGAGTACAAGTGGAGAACAGAAAAAGGTCCTACAGATCCTCTGGTATAACAATTTCCTTGGACTTTTTTCAAGGTAGGATTTCCCAATCCCCCACCTCCTCAGAGACTTCAGAGCTGAGTCCAGATATGGTGGGAGATAACCCTGAGTACATCTCTTCCTCTTGAGAGAACCGCCCCGCATCCAGGACTCTGCACGAGGCAATATCCAGGCCCTAACACTGTTTACCCACGGAGGGCCAACATCGGAGTCCAAACACCCAAAATTAACTTTAAGAAACAGAGAATCAAAAAACACCTTAGGATTTATCATATTCAACCCACCCTCTTTGTTCAGCAGCTAAGTAACCCCTCTTTTTATTGGATTCAGTCTATTACCCCAGAAGAGCTGAAAAAAAACAGACTGAAGAGCCTTGCAGAGAAAGATTCTGGCAACGGAAAAACCATAGAGACGTATAGAAAGATAGGAATTAAGTACGTCTTCAACATTTTGACCCTTTCTCTGTAGGTCAACTTGCAATTCTTCCATCGCTGGACCCTTGCATTACCAGCATCCAATTTCTCCTCCCAATTTAGCCTGGCATTATCTTCCCTTCCAAACTTAACCCCTAAGATCTTAAGACAACTTGAAGCTTTTGCAAACTGGGGCAGATCAAAATCTGGATCACCCTGCAGTGTCCAGAGAGCTTCACTCTTCTCAAAGTTGACAAGAGACCCAGAGGCCTCAGAGTAAGTTCCAATGGAAGCTGCTAGCAACTGGGCCTCATGGGAGGTGGACACCACTATAGTGACATCATCCGCATAAGCGAATACGGATAGGGCCGAGGCATGGGGCACAGGTACCCCCCGAAAATCACACTCCTGCATTGATCTCAAAAAAGGATCAATGGCAAAAACATATAAGAGGGGACTCAAGGGGCAACCCTGCCTCACCCCAGCCTCAACCCCAAAAGTACCGCCCTGCCACCCATTGATAAGTGGAAAACTCTCAGCTTTCCAGTATAAAGTTCTCAGCCAATCAACAAATAACCTTGGGATACCATACTTTAACAAAGTCGCCCACAGATACCCATGGTCAACCCTGTCAAAAGCTTTAGCTTGGTCTAAACTCACCATATACTTCCCATGCCTAAGAACCTTACACCTCTCAAAAGCTTCCCTCAAGGAAATGAGAGCACCATAAATATTCCGCCCTTTTACCGTGCCATACTGACAGTCTGTCAATAGTGCTGGAGAAAAACACTTCAACCTAGAAAATAATATTTTTGCCAGAATCTTCCGGTCTACATTTAAAAGGGCTATAGGCCTCCAGTTCTTGATGTCATTAGGTTCTCTACCCTTGAACAGCAGAACTAAGGATGATACTCTCATGGATGGAGGCATCAGGCGTTTCTCCAAACAACTTTTAAACACATCCACAAGAATCGGAGCCAGGAGCTCTTTAAATTTCTTATAAAATTCAGCTGTAATGCCATCAGATCCTGGTGCCTTCTTTTGACGTAATTTATCAATAGCCTCCCTAACTTCCTCCACCAATATGTCTGCTGTCAAAGGAGAAAAATCCAAATTATCAACAACAGGACCTGGAACCGCCTCCAAGAACTGTGCCATCTTCTTCTTATCCAAACCCTTCTCCCGAAATAAGTCAGCATAGTATGATCTTACCACTCCCAGAATACCCTCCTGAGACTCCTGCAAAATCCCCTGGGAATCCTTCAGGCCCATCATTAACTTCCTAGTCACCTTGTCGCTACAATTTTCAAAGGGATCAGGTGTCCCTGGGGATCCATAATCCCGTTCAAATACCAGGGAGTTGTATCTTCTATATTGATATTGACTTAGCTCAGATTTTACTTGATCAATCTTCCTCCCTGCCTCCAACCTGCCAGAATAAAGCGACTCCAGCTCTTTCCTCAGCCTGAGATAATAGCTATATCTACTTTTTCCCATTTTAGCAGACATTTTCCTCAAGAGAGAAGAGATGTCCTTTTTAACATCCTCCCACCAATCCGCAGTACAGTCATAGAAGTCTAGTCTCTCATCATGGTGTTGCAAGAGGTTCTGTACTTGTTGCTGGACAGATGCATCTTCTAAAAGATTAGAGTTTAGCCTCCATAGCCCCCTGCCCATATCAGGATGCTTACAGGTTCCCAGACAAAAGTAAAGGGCCACATGATCTGAGTAAGGTACCAACTTCTCACTCATATTGGTCACCAATTCTGTAGGACTTACCAGTGCCATATCTAGTCTGCTGTTGATATTACCGCGAAAGAAGGTGAAGCCTGGCTTCCTGCCATTTTGTGCAAAAATATCACTTAAACCGGTTTGCAAAATAATACGATTAAGAACTTTGGAGTCACTACCCACCACCCTACCAGAAGAACGGTCACTTGATGTCCTAGTGACATTAAAGTCTCCTACCATAACCACAGGGACTGATGTAAAAAGATATGATTTCACATCATTAAATAACCCAATTCTTCCTGCTATTGTTTGAGGCCCATATATGTTAATTAATCGGAGTCTCCTGCCGTGAATTGTTACCTCCACTATAAGACATCTTCCCATTGACACCTCAGTGAGTCTATGCACCGTCACATCCTTAGTATTGAAAAGGATGGCAACACCTGCATAAGACTCCACAGCCAAAGACCAAAATGAGGGTCCTGTGTGCCACTCCCTCTCTGCCTCCCGCATAAGTCCAACAGATGTTAGATGTGTCTCTTGTAAAAAATAGACATCAGCATCCAGGTACCTGAGGTGTTCAAAAACGGCATGCCTTGTCCTCCTGTTTTTAATGCTGTTCACATTGCTGGAGGCAATGTTTAGAGAAAAACCTGCCATCACAGCAAAGAGGAGAAAAAATAAGACCCCCATTATAAGTCAGAATCGGAGTCACTCTGCTGACTACCAGTTTCCATATCAGATTCTGCGGATCCAGGATCAGGGGGCGGACGCCTTTTAGTGGGCGGGTCATCCTCTAAGCCAGTCGCATACTCTTTTCCCACCCTTTTTAATTCCTGCTCCAGTTCCTGGGCCTCCAGAGAATAGGAACCCACATCCGAATCCGATAACGCTTCATACCTATTGGTGGAAAGTGCCATACCCACTTCTGGTGCCCCTTTCACTTTTTTAGCTGACTTCTGCACTAATATCCAGTCACTTTTGGGTTTACGGGTAGACTTATCTTTTTTATTCCTCCTCTTCTGACCAGTGATCTTCACAGAGACAGGAACTGGAACAGAAGAAGAGTGTGGGGCCGGCTGCTCCTCAGCCTGCTGAACACTGTCCGCCCGCCTGGGAGTAGTCTCCTGGACCTCCGGGACCACCTCCTCCCTAGTCAATACAGCCCCATTCATTAAAGATTCCTCCTCTAGTTGTTCTGCTGCAGCCAACAATTCATTGTCTGCAGATTCCCCATCCTTATTATGGAAGGCCTCCGGGCAATCCCTATGGAAATGGCCAAGCCCACCACATAGATTGCACTTAACCTTCTCACAGGTAGAACTGATGTGGCCAACCTCCCCACAATGATTACACTTCAGGATCGTACAAACATTCGCCACATGGCCAGATTTACCACATTTATAACATAACCTGGGCTGACCTGCATAGAAGCAAACTCCTCTCTCCCGCCCAATGAAAAAAGAGTTTGGCAGGTAATGGGTAACATTGTTACTTTGCCTCAACTTAACAAGAACCCTCCAACCACCCGTCCAGATCCCATCACTGTCTTTAGTTTTTGTCAACTCAGAAACCATTTCACAATGTCTTCTAAGCCAGATGACAACATCCTGGGGGGGCACAGACTCATTCCAGAAAATGATGGTAACGTTTGCTGTGTCAGGTTTGGAGATGGGAATAAAGATGAAATTCCTCCAACCCTCTTTGTCCCGCAAACCACTGAAACTGGCCCAGAACCTGTCTAAGTCAGACATGAGCTTAAAGCTGACATCATAACCTTGTCTGTCAGGGAGATTGATGACTGCCAGTATGTCTGCAGGAGCAAACCCCATCTGATGACACAGCAACTCCCTTACTACAAACCTCCTATCAGGGAGCTCCTCTCTGGAACCCCTATGCTTCAATCTGACCACATTCCTTCTCCTAAAGGCCTGACCAGTATAACTGTTACTGGTGGAAAAAGAAGGGGCCCCACGCCTCCAGGCATTCCGAGGAGGGACATGACCAGATGGACCAGCATTCCCCTGTGGAGCAGGTGGTGGATCCACCAAAGGGGGGAAGTCCTGAGGGTTATTCTGAACGGACTGCTCCATCACTACATTCTCAGAGCCCTCAGACTGCTGATGACCCCATTCAGATATACCAGCATTGATAACATCAGAATTATTCACCACATCAATATTAGTGACATCATCACTGCACCTCATATCATCATTACTAGTTACCCCAGTGTTACTCCCCCCATGAACACCAGTCACCCCAGCATGGCTCCCACCATGAACACCAGTCCCCCCAGCATGGCTCCCACCAGGAGTACTAGTGGCAGCAGCACTGTTCTCACAATCCATGTGCTGGGAGTCCACCATGTCACTCCTCTGAGTCTCCTGTACTGTAAATGTCTGCTGGGTTATACTGATGTTCCCACCACCCTCCAGAGCTGGAAGTCCAGCAGGAGGATCTGCTCCAACCTCACTGTCCTCCAGAGGCTGCACAGTCTTCCCTTCAGGAGACACATGTGGTGGCTGCGTGCGTTGGACCGGATCCCCAGAGTCTGACTCTGTAGAAGACTCAATCCCGCCTCAAATCGATCACGATTGTGGTACACCTCCGCCACTGGTCCCAGTTCTTCCAGAACAGCATCAATGTCCTTTGACACACCGGCCAGTTCAATGCCCAGGGAGTTCAGTTTGCTGTCATATAAAAATTCCTTCTTGGGGTTGGCAGCTTTAAGTCTATAAACACAGTCAATCTGCTTCTGGATCTTAGTCTTGGCTTTCCTCAGGGACTCCATTCTTTTTACCAGGAAAGGAATCTTGTCAGCCAGGTGCAGCGCAGGTTCAGACTTTAACACTTTCTGCTTTGCGGCTGCAGGACGCTTGAAATCCTGATCCACCTTCCTATTACCAGTGCTGGTCTGAGGGTCTCTGCTGGATGTAGATGGTTTCACTGGGACGGATTGTGGAAAATTATTACCACCCTCCTCTTTATTCTGCTGCAACTTAGAACGCGATGAACGTCTCTGGCTGCTGCCCACCATTACACACTGTTGTAAGTTCTCTTTAATGGTTTTCTGTTCTAAGGAAGTTCTGGTGTATTTGCAAGGAGTACTGGGAGGAACCGATGTCTCTGTTCCACTCTGAGCTCTATGAGCTGCACTCTGCTGAGCTTGCTGTGGTTGTAATGGCTGACTGGATTGGATCACGCTTCCAGAACTTGGACTGTACTGGGTGGTATTAGTAAGTTGCTGGACTGAATGAGCCCCACTCTGAGGGGTTTGCATTGACTGTAATGACTGGCTGGATTGAGTTGCACTTCCAGTGTTTGGATTGTGCTGAGCAATAACATGTCTCTGAGCAGACTGAGCTGCACTGTGCTGGGCTTGCAATGGCTGGCTGGATTGGATCACGCTTCCAGAACTTGGACTGTACTGGGTGGTATTAGTATGTTCCTGGACTGAATGAGCCCCACTCTGAGGGGTTCTCCGAGTTGCACTTCCAGTGTTTGGACTGTGCTGAGCGATAATAACATGTCTCTGAACAGACTGAGCTGCACTGTGCTGGGCTTGCTGGGCCTGCAATGACTGGCTGGACCTCTTTTGCTGAATAACATCACCAGACTTCCTCTTATCAGTATTATCGGTACTTTTCATACAAACATTTCCATGTCTACTCACAGTCTCTGCAGATTGCTTCCCATTCCCAGAGCTCTGTCCTCCGGCTTCACCACCAACCACAGCTTCACCTGACAGTCCTTGTGTAGGCCGGAAAGCCTGGGACTCTCCTGAGAGAGATCCCCGCCCAGGGGAGCCCAACCCTGGGCTTGTACCAGACATCAGAGGAGCTCAGCACCACACAGACTTCAGCTGCTCCACAAGCAGCCACACCCTCTGCACAGTACTACTTCTCTTGTCCTGTATGTCGGGTGTAATTCTCGGTATCTGTTCTTATTCTGTATATACTGTATGGACTCTGCACAGTACAACTTCTCTTGGCCTGTATGCTGGGTGTAATTCTCGGTATCTGTTCTTATTCTGTATATACTGTATGGACTCTGCACAGTACAACTTCTCTTGGCCTGTATGCTGGGCGTATTTCTCAGTATCTGTTTTTATTCTGAATGTATGGGCTTTTAATACCAATGTTTAAACCAGAGCGGTTTAAAGAGCAGAGGGATATTTGAGGAAAAAAGAGATACTGTGGAATTTGATTCCAAAATAGTGAGAGCCACTTCTCCTGTCCTGTGTGCTGGGAGAAATTCTTAGTATCTGTTCTTATTCTGTATGTATGGACTCTGCACAGTACCATTTCTCTTGTCCTGTATGCTGGGTGTAATTCTCAGTACCTGTTGTTAATCCGACTATATCAGGCATCAATAAATGGCGGACTGCGGGCCAGATCCGGACCGAGCCCCTGTCCCATCTGGACCCGCAGTCGCACCATTTAGGAGCGGCTTCTTTTCCCAAGCCTCGGCCACTGTCATTCTCTGCATGTCGAGAGGCACGATGGTATATGCATGTCGGGAGGCACAACTCTGCATTGGGGGATGGTAATAAGCTGCGTATGACTGCCCTGCACCCTCCCTAGCCACCAATCACTTGCTGGTTAATATGAAAAGCAGCCGGAAGCTGTTGCTCCCTTCCAATTTAGAGCTGTGTCTTCCGAAGTCACATGCAGCTTATTACCCGCCCCCAATGCAGAGCCGTGCCTCCTGACATGCATATTACCATCGTACCTCCCACCCGCTGCTTGATCTAAGGTAGGAGAGTGAATGACAGAGGACACTACGGGGGGGGGGGGGGTGATGTGAGAAGAGGCAGTGCAGGAGGCTGGCTGGATATTCAGAAAGGGGGGGATTTGTGATGTGAGGGGGCAGTGCTGTAGGGAGGAGTAATGTGAAGGGGGCAGTGCTGTATGTGTTTATGGGGGGGTTGATGTGAAGGGGGCCGGTGATGTGGGGGGTGATGTGAAGAGGTGCAGTGCTGGGGAGTGGGTTGATGGTAATGTGAAGGGGGCAGTGCTGTGGGGGGAGGGGTGATATGGAGGGGGTGGGGGCAGGTGATGTGAAGGGGGGCAGTGCTGTGAGGAGGAGGGGTGATATGGAGGGGGTGAGGGCAGGGGATGAGAAGGGAGCAGTGCTGTGGGGGGCAGATGATGTGAAGAGGGTAGAGCACACTACTGTGTGTGTGTGTGTGGGGATTTGTGATGTGAGGGGGGGTGGGTGATGTGAAGGAGTCTTCGATTCTGACCTCTGCTGGAAGAATATTTTACTAATCGGACCACCGTAAAATTTAATTCAATACCCCTGGTCTATAACTGCATGGTTTCACGTTTCTAGTCCTGTATGCTGGAGACCATTACTTCTGTCTTTACTCCTAGGCCATCATCAGAAAGCCAGCCTTCAACGGGCCAGCCTGGCAATCTGCCTAATTACGCAGAAACGTAATAAAGCAAATTTTAGTCAAGCTGGCAAAATGGCTGTTGTGTGCCACATGACCCTTGTCCATCCAGAGACCCCCTGAGCCACCCCCGCTGGCAATTATCACATACGTGTCACAGGTCATGTTACAGCTGTTTACAATAACTAGTTATAGGCAGCTTGTTCCAGCTGCTGCTACTGTGATTAAATGTATACATGATGGCCAGTGCGGACGGCGTGTTTGCACTGTGACATTATATAGGCATTTGTTTAGTTAATGGACCAAATAGATGCACTGAGGCTTTCCATATGGATAACAAGTCACAGTACGCTGAGTGAGAGCAGATAAGCTGCTTCTATTTTTATCAGTAATATTCCTTGTTACAATCCTGGTGTACACCTTCCTCCCGTGTTTGATTGATTACTTTGTTGTCTTTCTATTATGACCATTTCATCACTCAGGGCAGGGAAAATTACCGCAAGCTTCTCAAAATCTGCCTTGCCAGCAGTTTGCCTAATCCACACTTCAGATCCTCTAATCCGCTTTTAAAAAAAAATAAGGGTAGCAATGACCCCCGAAGAAGCTGTTGCAATTTTAGGCATTTTCCTGCTTTCGTACTGTGTCCTGTTGCTGCACCCGGATGCTCAGTGACCCACCGCCAGTGACTGTGTGATAATCTAACTGGATGAACCCTATATGTAAAAATTATAATGTAAAAGAATGTGTACGCAAGCCATGGTAAAGGTATGTGCTTGAATGTAGAAAAAAGAAACAAATGCCTAATTCATCAATCAATGAAAGAATCTGAACTCACCTGTAGCTGGTGAAGCTACCACATGTAGATGAGATAGAGGTGATAGAAAAATCCCATCAATGACTGACCTCCAATTTATAACCTCAGAAAGGCCCAGCAAACACCGCCCCCAACGCCATGTGTGAGGGGTGTACTCACTTTCGTGAGATACTGTGTGTATATATATCTATATATATACTGTATATACAGTATCTCACAAAAGTGAGTACACCCCTCACATTTGTGTAATTATTTTATTCTATCTTTTCATGTGACAACACTGAAGAAGTTACACTTTGCTACAATGTAAAGTAGTGAGTGTACAGCTTGTATAACAGTGTAAATTTGTCGTCCCCTCAAAATAACCCAACACACAGCCGTTAATGTCTAAACCACTGGCAACAAAAGGGAGTACGGCCCAAAGTGTCAATATTTTGTGTGGCCACCATTATTTTCCAGCACTGCCGTAACCCTTTTGGGCATGGAGTTCACCAGAGCTTCACAGGTTGCCACTGGAGTCCTCCTAAGTGAAAATGTTCATATCGGCCCAATTAACCATTTTCCCTCCCCGGTGTCATGTGACTCGTTAGTGTTACAAGGTCTCAGGTGTGAATGGGGAGCAGGTCTGGTAAATTTGGTGTTATCACTCACATGCTGGTCACTGGAAGTTCAACATGGAACCTCATGGCAAAGAACTCTCTAAGGATCTGAAAAAAAGAATTGTTGCTCTACATAAAGATGGCCCAGGCTATAAGAAGATGGCCAAGACCCACAAACTGAGCTGCAGAATGGTGGCTAAGACCATACAGTGGTTTACCAGGACAGGTTCCACTCAGAACAGGCCTCGTCATGATCGACCAAAGAAGTTGAGTGCACGTGCTCAGCGTCATATCCAGAGGATGTCTTTGGGAAATAGACATATGAGTGCAGATTATTAGTGCAGATGTCCCCTTTTACACTTTCCGGCTACTGGCTCCCTCCTCTCCTCACGCTGTGACAGCATGAGAAAAGGAATGCCTATAACCGGCAAGTGTGTGTAGATCATGAATAGCTGTGATTGGACACAGCTGATCATGTGGTAAAGAGCTGCTGTGATTGGCGCTTTACCCTGATCTGTGACTGTGAAACCTGACGCTATATACAGTATATATAAATATGTATAGCCCAACTGGCTCCACCCACCACAGGCTGCCTGCAGAAAACTACAGGTGTGGCGGAGACAAGACCAGTCACCCTGCACAAGGAGAGAGAGCAGCAGTGATTGGTCTTTATTTCAGGAAGTTTCACACTGGATTACTGCACAGATCTGGAAGAAATACACAAAGCACACAAGATTCCTAGAAGAATATACTTGACAAATATATTTAGGCAATCTTTGCTTATCCCAGAGTTCAGCTTTAAAAGAGTGTTGGTGGTTTATTATGGGGGGATACGCTTTAAGGCAATCAATGTCAGCATGAATGTTATAACTCTACAAAGTACAAATAGTCCTTGTCAGCATGCAACATTGATAAAAACATGATGCCACGTGAAATACTCAACAGGCATATGAAAATCAGTTACATGGAGATGTAGCATGAAACGAGGAGCAAATGCGCTGTATTTGTATTTAACACGTATAGTTCCAAATAGCAACCAAAGACAAAATCGTGGCTTATTAGAGCTTATGGCTCTGCTTGGCGAAACCCCATACGTAAGAGCCGCCAGAGGGCGCGTGCGCACTGCCCGCTGCATTCCTGCCAGAGCCAGCACAGGGATTTGTGCATGTAAACACACAAATCCCTGTTCTGTCAGGGGAGATGAGACATATTGTTTGTTCCTAGAAATGTGCAGGATGAAAAAATTTGTTTAGTTTAGTTTCGTTTCGATTTCGTTTCGATTTCGTTTAGTTAAATTCGTTGCATTCATTACATTCATTTTCGGGATTAATTTAGTTTCGTATTCAAATTCGAAAAATTCGCCTGTATTCGAAAAAATTCGACCGCATTAGAAAAAAACTATTAGATTCGAAAAAATTCTACCGCATTCGAAAAAAACTATCAAATTCGAAAAAAAAACTATCAAATTCGAAAAAATTCTACCACATTCGGAAAAAAACTATCAAATTGAAAAAATTCTACCGCATTCGAAAAAAAACTATCAAGTTCGAAAAAATTCTACCGCATTCGAAAAAAACGATCAAGTTCGAAAAAATTCAACTGCATTCGAAAAAATTTGATCGAATTTGAAAAAGTAAACTTTATATAACCATTTTGCGAAATTCGAAGTTCATATAGAATGAAAGTGAATTCGAATAGAATAGAAAATAATAGAAAAGAATAGCATAGAAAAGCAATAGAACAGAATAGAAAAAAAGTATAATATATTCTATTCTAATCTTTTCTATTCGAATTCATTCTGTGCCAAATTCCAATTTTGAAATCTGGTTTTATATATATATATATATATATATATATATATATATATATATATATATATATATATATATATATATAATTTTTTTTCTATTCTGTTCTATTGTTTTTTCTATTCTAGTCTTTTCTATTAAAATTTGATTTCATTCTATTTCTATATAACCATTTTCCAAAATTCGAATTTCGTATAGAATGAATTCATATTCAAATAAGAAAGATTAGAATAAAATAGAAAAAATGGAAAAGAATAGCATAGGAAAACAATAGACCAGCATAGAAAAAATATTATATATACATCTTACATCTTATATATAAAACATCTTCTGAAATTCGAATTTCATGTAGACTGAAATCAAATTTGAATAGAAAAGATTGGACTATAAAAGATTGGACTATAAATTCGTGAGTTTGAATTTGAATAGAAAAAAATATTTTATATATATATATATATATATATATATATATATATATATATATATATATATATATATATATATATATATATATATATATATATAATTTTTTTTCTGTTTTGAATAGAAAAGAATAGAATAGAAAAGAATAGACTAGAAAAACAACAGAATAGAATAAAATATAGTATATATATATATTATATTTTTTTCTATTCTGTTCCATTGTTTTTCTATGCTATTCTGTTCTATTCTAAACTTTTCTACTCAAATTTGAATTCATTTTATACGAAATTTGAATTTCGGAAGATGGCTTCTGAAATTCGAATTTCGTATAGAATGAATTTGAATAGAAAAGATTAGAATAGAAAATAATAGAAAAGAATAGACTAGAAAAACAATAGAACAAAGAAGAATCAAATAAAAATAGAATAAAATATAATATATATATTATTTTTTATTCTATTCTGTTCTATTGTTTTTCTAGTCTATTCTTTTCTACCATATTCTAATCTTTTCTATGCTATTCTAAGAATAGCATAGAAAAACAATGGAACAGAATAGAAAAATTTTTTTTTATATATATATATATATATATATAAAACCATCTTCTGAAATTGGAATTTGGTACATAATGAATTCGAATAGAAAAGATTAGAATAGAATTTATTATATTTTTTTCTATTCTGTTCTATTGATTTTCTATGCTATTCTTGTCTATTATTTTCTATTCTATTCTAATCTTTTCTATTCAAATTGGAATTCATTCTGTACCAAATTTCAATTTCGGAAGATGGTTTTATATATATATATATTCCAATATATATATTATATTTTTTCTAATCTATTGTTTTTTCTATTCTAGACTTTTCTATTAGAATTCAATTTCATTCTATTTCTATATAACCATTTTCCGAAATTCGAATATAGAATGAATTTGCATTTAAATAAAAAAGATAAATAGAAAATAATAGAGAATAATAGCATATAAAAACAATAGACCAGCATAGAAAACATATATATATATATATATATATATATATATATATATATATATATATATATATATATCATCTTCCAAAGTTCGAATTTCGTATATAATGAATTCGAATTTGAATAGAAAGATTACAATACAATAGAAAAACAATAGAACAGAAAAAATATATATATATCTTCGGAAATTCGAATTTCGTATAAAATGAATTTGAATAGAAAACATTAGAACAGTATAGAAAAGAATAGACTAGAAAAACAATAGACCAGAATAGCATAAACTATATATATTATATTATATTCTGTCCTGTTCTATTGTTTCTAGTCTATTATTTTCTATTCTTTTCTATTCAAATTCAAATTCATTCTATGCGAAATTCGAATTTCAGAAGCAATCTTCCGAAATTCGAATTTCATATAGACTGAAATCAAATATTAATAGAAAAGATTAGAATAGAATAGAAAAACCTATAGAAAAGAATAGCATAGAAAAACAATAGAACAGAATAGAAAAATATTTTATTCTGTTCTATTGTTTTTCTAGTCTATTATTTTCTATTATTTTCTATACTAATTTTTTCTATTCAAATTCGAATTCATTCTATACGAAATTCGAACTTCAGAAGCCTTGTTCCGAAATTCGAATTTCGTATAGAATGAATTTGAATAGAAAAGACTTATAGAATAGAAAATAATATAAAAGAAAAGCATAGAAAAACAATAGAACAGAATAATAAAAAAAATTATATATATCTATATCTATATATATATATATATATATATATATATATATATATTCTATTGCTTTATTATTTTATATTCTATGGTAATGTATTTTTTAGAAAATCGTTTTCTATTTTTTTCCAATTTGAATCGAATTTGTTTTAGAATTCGATCGTTTTTTTTTCGGATTCGTTTAAATTCGTTATTTTTGTAATTCGGAAATTCGGATGCATACGAATTTCCGAATAATGAAAAATTCGTCGGAACGAAACTGAATGCACATGTCTATTTGTTCCTACTAAGTAGGAACAACGATATGTCTCCTCCCCCAGTCAATGTCGATGGACGCTATAACTTTTGCGCAGACCAATCAATATACACTTATTGCGATTTTTTTTACCAAAATTATGTAGAATAATATATATTGGCCTAAACTGATGAAGAAATTTGTTTTTTAAAAAAGAAAGCTCTATTTGTGGGAAAAAAATGATGCAAATTTAGTTTGGGTACAGCGTCGCATGACCGCACAATTGTCAGTTAAAGCGACGCAGTGCCAAATTGTAAAAAGTGCTCTGGTCAGGAAGGGGGTAAAAAGGGAGGGGGAGCCCAGATTCTGTCCCCCCTATGTGAATGAGTATGGGGTACCCCTACCTATTCCCCAAAAAAGTGTCAAAAAGTAATAAAAACACACACACAGTTTTTGACAATTCCTTTATGAAAAAAAGAAAAAATAGTGTCCCCCGATGTACAGTAAATCTATCATCAACAGGGCCGAGACAAGGGGTGGGCAGGAGGGACGGCAGCCCTGGGCACTGTGGTTTCATGTGAGCTGGGCAGGGTGCTGCAAGGAGATTGGGGGGAGGGGGTTTGGAGGGGGGGAGAGGATGTGCACTTGGAAGGAAAATTTGAGTGGTAGAGCATTTGGGGGAATTTGAGGGATGTGGGCCAAAGATTTGTGCTGGGAGGGGGGATTTTAGCAGGAGGGAGTGCAGTTTGGCATGTTCGCTCTGGGCTCTAGATGACCTTGTCCTGGCACTGATCATCAATCATGCCGCCCGCTGCACCTGAAACAAACAAAAAAAACAAAACACTCCCGCTGTCTATGAAGGCTGAAAGCCTACTGCAGGCTCCGCTGTTTGACAGTTCTTATATAGGTAAGGGGAGGGGCCAACTGGCTACGCTACCTGGTGGCACTGCCCCTTCTGACATCACGACTGGTGCATGCTGGGTTGGCAACGTCAGACGGGGTGATGCCACTAGATGACGTAGCAAGGTGGCTCTGCCCCTTACATATATAAGAACTATCAAACGGCAGAGCCTGCAGTAGGCAGCCAGCCTTCATAGATGACAGGAGCATTTTTTTTCTTTATTTTTCGGGGGCGGCGTGATTGACTATCAGTTTACATCGGGGGACACTATTTTTTTATTTTTTATTATAGGAATTGTCAAAACTGTGTGTGTGTGTTTTTATTACTTTTTGACACTTTTTTTGTGAATTGGTACGAGTACTATGTACCCCATACTCATTCACAAGGGAGGGGCGAGATCTGCGTGCCCCCTTGTTAAAAGGGGCTTCCAGATTCTGATAAGCCCCTGCCCGCAGACCCCCACAACCACCGGCCACAGTTGTGGGGATGAGGCCCTTGTCCCCATCAGCATTGGAACAAGGTGGGCCCCAAAGCACCCACCCCTGCATCCTGAGGGCATGTGGCCTGGTATGGTTCAGGAGGGTAGGGGGCGCTTGCTGGTCCCCCCTTTCCTGACCTGTCAGGCTGCATGCCCAGATAAGGGTCTGGTATGGATTTTGAGGGGAACCCCACGCCATTTTTTCTTTTTTTTTTTTTTTTACCGGCAATTTATTGTTTTTATTCAGTGGTCAGCTGGGAAGTCTATTGACAGCTGATGACTAGGGATGACCCGAACACCCCCCAGTTCGGTTCGCAGCAGAACATGCGAACAGGCAAAAAATTGTTTCAACACGCGAACACCGTTAAAGTCTATGGGACATGAACATGAAAAATCAAAAGTGCTAATTTTAAGGGCTAATATGCAAGTTATTGTCATAAAAAGTGTTTGGGGACCCGGGTCCTGCTCCAGGGGACATGGATCAATGCAAAAACAAATTTTAAAAACGGCCGTTTTTTCGGGAGCAGTGATTTTAATAATGCTTAAAGTGAAACAATAAAAGTAAAATATTCCTTTAAATTTCGTACCTGGGGGGTGTCTATAGTATGCCTGTAAAGTGGCGCATGTTTCCCGTGTTTACAACAGTCCCAAAATGACATTTCTAAAGGAAAAAAAGTCATTTAAAACTACTCGCGGCTATAATGAATTATCGGGTCTCCGTAAAAGTCATTGAAAAAAATAGCATGGGATTCCCCCACAGTCCATTACCAGTCCATTCCACCAGTCCACAGTCCATTTTCATGAAAATACCATGCATATTAACCTTTAAAATTAGCACTTTTGATTTCTCCCATAGGCTTTTAAATGGTGTTCCGAGGCTTTCGAATTTGCCGCGAACACCACAAATTGTTCGCTACTCGGTGAACAGGCGAACAGCCAATATTCAAGTCGATTTCATGTTCTACCTGAACATAAAGCCCATCCCTACTGATGACTCATCGGTTGTTAAGGACGCCGTAGCCAGCTTCCCGGCCCTGCTTCTTAACAACCAGGTTATACTGTGACCTGATTGGGCAAAGCTTTGCCCAATCAGGGTGAAAAATGCACTGTGCAGCATGCAGTGCAATGCAGGGCATTTAGTGGGGCGAACACCGTGCAAATTTGGGTTTTGGAAGAATGGGACTAACAGACAATGTTTGGCCCGAACCCATGCTCGGTTGAACCATTTGTCCAACACCACTGGCCAATCCTTGGAAGGGGGCATCCAGAAGGTGGCTGGTGAGGTGGTAAATATACATGGGACCTGAGCAGATTGTTCTTTCCTTGTTAGGGAGGGTTCCAGTAATCCTGGGGCTATTGCCCCTAGAAGAAGTATCACAGACAAGACAATAGACTACTGTTTGGGCCTTAGCATTTGCTGTATTAAGGGCCTGAGAAGCACAGCTGAATAAGGGGAGACCTGCTGATGGACAGGTCTGAAGGAGGAGGTCAAAGGAAAAGATCCATAAGCCGCATATCATGAGGCAGACCCATGTGCATGAAGTTAGATGAATGTCAGCCTCAGCCCAAACTTCAGCCATGCCACGCCCCCAATGCATTTTGCTCAGCCCCTTGGAGCTTAACCACTTCAGCTCCGGAAGGTTCACCCCACTTCCTGACCAGGCCATTTTTTGTGATACTGCACTGCGTTGCTTTAACTGACAATTACGTGGTTGTGCAAAACTGTACCCAAAAATTTATGTCCTTTTTTTTGCCCACAAATAGAGCTTTCTTTTGGTGGTTTTTGATCACCCCTGCGGCTTTTATTTTTTGCGTTATAAACAAAAAAAGACTGACAATTTTGAAAAAAAAACTATATATTTTTACTTTCTCCTATAAAACATATCCTATAAAAAAAAACATTTCTTCATCAGTTGAGGCCAATATGTATTCTGCATCACGTTTTTGGTAATAAAAAGTCCCAATAAGCATATATGGATTGGTTTGCGCATAAGTTATATCGTCTACAAACTATGGGATAGATTTAAGGATTTCATTTTTTTATTAGTAATGGCTGGGATTTTTGGCAGTACCGCGACATTGCAGTGGACAAATCGGACATCTAACTGACACTTTTGACACTTTTTTGGGGACCAGTGACAAAAAAAAATGCACTGGCAAGGAAGGGGTTAACATCAGGTGCTATCAAAGGGTTGAATGTGTTCCCTGTGAGTGCTTTCTTGCTGTGTGGGGGATGGTTTAACTGTAGGAAGACAGAAATTCTCTGTCTTCTTAGCAGAAACACAAGATCTCTGTCTTCCTTACTAGCAGAACGGCGATCTGCCTTGTTTATATAAATTGACCACTGTTCTGCCTCTCCTGGAATGATCAGCGGGTTCCCGGCGGACATCCCGTCCGCCGGACCCGCTGATTGGCTCCCGCTGTGTCCAGAGCCAAAGAAGAGAATCACATACAGGTACGTGATTTTGCGCTTAAGGGCCACCCTGCATCAGTATATGTATGTGGGGCCGCTACTGAGAGACTAGAACAAGATGCTTGTATTTGCTATTGTGGCTGATTTGGAGTAACCCTTGACCCTAAACCTCTCTCCTGTTAAAGTTCCTCAGCAATAAATTCTAAAAAGACATCCCATAGACCAGGGTTGTCCAAAATACAGGACCAAGACAGCTATGATTGTGGCCCAACACATTTTTTTAAATGTTTTTGTAAAAATGCGTTTACACTTAGCAAACACTTGGGGTCAAAAAAAAATGTTACAGTGTCTCTTTACTGGATTTTTATACATTTTATCTTCCCAAAGAACAATCTCCCACTCTTCACAATCACGCTCTATTCATGTCATTAGTTTTTGGCAGCACCTATATGTGTGAGCAACTATTTTCAAGGATGAAGCACATGAAGGGCAAATTTAGAACCAAAATATCTGCTGAGCACCTTAACAATTTATTGGGAATTGTTACTCCATCCATCCAACCAGATATTGATTCGTTCGTTTATTTAAAAAAAACAGTGTCAAATAGTGCACTAATTTTATGTTGCCCTCTTTTACTTTTATAATAAAAAATATGACAAAAAAATGAAGTTTTATTACTCAGATAGGTACATTTTCTGTATCAGTGATTGTTAACTTGCGATCTGCCCGACTTTTCCTGCTCATCAGCTCTCTTTATTGCTAGCGTATTTTATGTGTGTGCCTGAGACTATTCCTCTTCTTCCAATGTGGACCAGGAAGGTCAAAGGTTAGGACACGAGACAAGGAGAGATGCACCACTGGGTGTAGAAGTAAAAACAATTTATTCATCGTTGTGGACACCGCAAGATGGAAAAGCCGGCCGCGGTGCAGCAGAGGCTCAAAATGAGGCTTGGGGCACAGTTAGAAGGCAGGCGAGGAGAGATGATGTCACTGGTAAGCTTTTTTTTTACGTGTTTATCGAGCGTACAAGCTGCAGTGACATGGCAGCCACGCTCCTTCTTCAAGCTAACAGATGGGTTGTGGCTTTGCAATATTGAACCCATCGCAGGGGAGGGGGAGTGGCCGGAGCAAAGAGACACTATGATAGGTCAGGCATTGTGTAGCATACACAGTGGCAGCTAACACTGTGCTCTGGCTTATGTGATCTGATCATGAGAGTAATAGATTTACGGCCATATAATACCTTTAGCAGCAAGAAATATGCAATACAATAACAGGGAATATATATGTACATGAACAATGTTTAAATGAACAATGTTTAAGGAAATATATATATGTATACACACATAAAAAATGCTGAGAGATGGGAGGGGAAGAGAGGAGGGGGAGAAAAACGGGAAGGGGGGGGGGGGCGGAATAGGGACGGGAAGTAAAAAGGATTGAAGATGAAAAGTAATAATGACAATAATGCATAATATTACAACAAGCACATCATATGGAAAGGGAAAAAAACAACAACAGTAGCACAGGGGATTAAACGGTTGGTCATAAATACATTAATCTTTGGAAAAATTGATTGATTAGTCTGGGAAAGTCAGTCCAAAAGATTGCCGACTCCAGAGCATAGGGAAAACAATGATAGCATGATTGGTTAGAAACGTGGGAAAGGCGAAATGGGACATATATAATAATAAATATAAAATGTAATGACGTGTATATATATATATACACGCTCATATGTACTGATGGTAAATTAGCATACTAGGAGAAAAATTAAATTGAGAGGATGGTGATGAGTAAATGACTGGGGCATAGGTGTCAGAGGATGTACATGCTTATATCCGCACGCTTATCCAATGGAAAGAGGAGATAAACATTATTAAAGGGATAAAAATTAGTGATAATGGATAAATGGGGGGAGGGAATATAATTAATTATTTATTTAGTTAGGGGGAGGGGAGAGGGGATATGGTTAATTATTTATTTAATTGAGGTAAATAATTGGGGGAAAGGGGGAAGAAGAGGAATTATAGACTGAACAAATGGTATATAGCACATATGTAGATGTCTTATCCTAATTTTGGGAGATGAGGGCTAGAGTTATTTGGGACAGGGCCGTTACCATACTTACAGGTACCTGCCACCCCAACATGACAGAGAGAAGAGACAAGATATACATGATTAGTCACAGTATGGGGACAAGAAAGAAAAACCATATATAAATCTAGTTCTTAATTAGTAAAGTATGATGATCGTGTTTACAGAATGGTGGCTATTTTAATACCCTCATTGATACCTCCTGGTGAGCGTACATCCAGGCTAAATATCCAATGAGTCTCTCTGGCACAAAGTTTTTTTAATCTTTCAGACGCAGATAGAGACCTTGGGATCTGTTCAATAACACAAACCTTGAGTCCTACAGTAGAGTTTTGATGAGCCATTGTGAAGTGTCTTGGGACACTGTGGGGGTCCGTGCCTCCCTCAATGAACCTTCTATGCTCACCGAGCCTTTGTCTTAAGGCCCTGATTGTCCGGCCTAAATAAATCAGGGCACAAGGACAGCTCAGGCCATAGACAACATAGTCCGATGAGCAATTATAGAACAAAAAAAGGGGAAAGCCTAAATTACCATAAGGGTTTTAATGAATACAAGTACCATCATCCCAAATTATCAAATTCAAAGAAGGAAAGAGGGTGGAGCAGTGGCCACGGTTGCTGCTACTGTCAGCCAGTGTCTCAACCCCCGATGGGAGAAGGTAGTTAACTACTATTATGTCATATTGTAGATACTATTCTCCTGAAGAAGCGGTGTGCAACCGCGAAACCGGTCGAGAAATAAAGCTGTACACAAATTTGCCATCTTAAACTGTGTGGAATCCACTGGCTCAGACTATGTGGTATCTCCTCTTTTATGGTTATTTGTAGTATTGTTGTTTATAATCGCAATTGTATGCGGTATTGCAATTTTATGAACATTTTTTCTATTAAAAGTGAATTTTTATAAAAGTATTTAATAATTTGTTTCGTTACATACCTACTATGATTTACCAACACTGAGTACCGTAATAGTCCCCTCCTCTTCTCCCATCGGGGGTTGAGACACTGGCTGACAGTAGCAGCAACTGTGGCCACTGCTCCACGAGCAATTATAGAATTCCTTCAACATATAGGTTTTACCCTTGGTAGTGAAAAACTTTTGTCCATGTTGGACAAATTTACAAGTTTTACATAGAGTTTTTCGGCATTGGAACATGCCTACCAGGGGTATCAATATAGGTGCAGATGGTGAGACTATGATGGGTTTAAGTTTACTTGGGGCAATTTTATTTGTCAATTTGGGGGCCCTATGATATGTAACTTTAGGATGAGCAGGAAGTATTGTTTTCAGGTGTGGATCCTGCTGTAGGATGTCCCAGTGTTTGGACAATATCCTTTTTCATATTTTTATGTTTGGAGTGAAAAGTAGTTACAAACCTACTAGAACAATCCTTAGGGGGTTGACTGATTTTTGGGGGTTTCCCATGAAGATAATATTCATAGGCTTCTTCAACTAGATTTTCAGGGTACTTTTTGTCAAGAAACTTTCTTTTTAAGTTTGTACTGAGTTCAACATAGTCTGAGTCCTTGGTACAATTCTGTCGGAGACGACAGAATTGGCCTTTAGGAATGTTTGTAATCCATTTCGGGTAATGACAGCTCTTAAAATGCAGATAAGAGTTACCCGCTGTTGGTTTGGTGTAGTTTTTGGCAATGATGGTTTGGTCGTGTGTAACATAAGAATAGATGCGCAACCAAATAAGTGAACAAACTAATATGTGCAACCAAAGGTGCAAATAATTATGTGCAAGATAAAAGGAGCAATTTAACGAATTAATGAACAAATAACATAACTAGTGTAAATTAATGAATAAAAGAAATAAATGTCCATATAATGTGTCATTCAATGTGCACTCCTTTCAGTATAAACAAATATTGAACAAATAAGTGCAAGGAAAAGTATGACAGCTAGTGCAAATTAATGTATACGTGTAAAAGTGTAGCGCTGTTAAACCATATGAAAAATATTTTGTGTATCCATAGAAGGTAATATTAAATTATATTTGTAGAGTGGAACTCCACAATACAAGTGCTGAAAAAATACCTCAATGTGCCAAGGAGTACATATAAAGGTACATAAAAAGTCTATCCCAATAAAAAATAACACATGTTAAATAACCAACACAATATATAAATTCATGAATATCCTACTATAAAAATAACATAAATAAATTCAATAAGGAGTGACTGAATAGGTGAATGAAGTGATTATACCACAATAAATAGTAAAGAAAATGTAAGCAAAGTGCCAATGGTGACAAAAATAGTAGTCAAACACAAAAAATAATTAGTGAAAGACAAAGTCCAGAAATAGCCGGCAAGTATGTTTTCAGTTAGCAAGTCCAAGGATGATCCTAAACACACTTGAGCAGATATTCATCAGACGTTAGCATTCCAAAGGAACTGATATAACAAGTGAGCCACCACCAATGAACAGAGGGAGGCTTACCAGATGTCGATGACTTGGAGAGGCTTATACCACTCAAGTCATACAGGCTTTTAAGTCAGCTGGCTTGATGGATACACCAGGCTGAGCAGGCACAACGGATCCTGGATCAAATCCACTGCTTGGCAAAGACGTTCTCAGACATCAACAGGGAGGTAGTATTCCAATAGGAGCCGGAGGCTCGGTGTTCAGAAACCATGCGGAAATGGATTAAAAAAACTTGCATAGCGTGATACCGTTTGACATAAGGTTTATTAAAATGAAGATGTAAACTCACATGTTAAAGGATCATCAAAAAGGCTTCGTATAGGTACAGGAACAAGAGCGGTATATGTAAGTGGGTCCACTTACATATCTTCATTTTAATAAACCCTATGTCAAACGGTATCACGCTATGCAAGTTTTTCAATCCATTTCCGCATGGTTTGTGAACACTGAGCCTCCGGCTACTATTGGAATACTACCTCCCTGTCGATGTCTGAGAACGTCTTTGCCAAGCGGTGGATTTGATCCGGGATCCGTTGTGCCTGCTCAGCCTGGTGTATCCATCAAGCCAGCTGACTTAAAAGCCTGTATGACTTGGGTGGTATAAGCCTCTCCAAGTCATCGACATCTGGTAAGCCTCCCTCTGTTCATTGGTGGTGGCTCACTTGTTATATCAGTTCCTTTGGAATGCTAACGTCTGATGAATATCTGTTCAAGTGTGTTTAGGATCATCCTTGGACTTGCTAACTGAAAACATACTTGCCAGCTATTTCTGGACTTTGTCTTTTACTAATTATTTTTTGTGTTTGACTACTAGTTTTGTCACCATTGGCACTTTACTTACATTTTCTTTACTATTTATTGTGGTATAATCACCTCATTCACCTATTCAGTCACTCCTTATTGAATGTATTTATGATATCTTTATAGTAGGATATTCATTACATTTATATATTGTGTTATTTAACGCGTGTTATTTTTTTTATTGGGATAGACTTTTTATGTACCTTTATATGTAATCCTTGGTACATTGAGGTATTTTTTCAGCACTTGTATTGTGGAGTTCCACTCTACAAATATAATTTAATATTACCTTCCATGGTTACACAAAATATTTTTCAGATGGTTTAATAGCGCTACACTTTTACACTTACACA
Organism: Lithobates clamitans; assembly: GCA_037952925.1. Taxonomy (NCBI): domain Eukaryota; kingdom Metazoa; phylum Chordata; class Amphibia; order Anura; family Ranidae; genus Lithobates; species Lithobates clamitans. The sequence goes on from JBBGZY010001310.1 coordinate 1,551,054, forward strand.
TACTCGCTTTTAGTCTATAACGGTGTTGGCGGCTATTTATACTTTAATTTTACACAGCGCTGTATTCCTCCCTTTTCTTTTTTCACAGCGTAAATTACTGAAAGAAATAAATGTCCATATAGGATGTCATTCTATATAAATTCCATTCAGTATAAGTCCTTCAGTGCAAAACTTCAATATGAGGGCAATCAATTCCTTCCACGTGTATCCCCACAGAGCATCCAAAAAATACTAAGCCAAGGAACATAAATGCCAGATGGCCGCTTACCAGAACTGTAGGATCCCTATTACGGAGATCATAGAGCCATATGCAGGGAGAATCTTTCAGGCAGGGGGGGCTGATTCACACATCCTCTCCTCTGCTGGCAAATTCAAATGCTACAATGTACTCCATAGTTCCTGTTCCAGAAGGGTGCTTTCATGGAATTTTGTTATAAAAAGAAGAGAGATGGCTTCATAGTGCAGTAGGTTTAAAACAGCAGTTCCTTTATTCCATATCATGGACAAACTGACATCTAAGAAGCACTGGGAGAAAATGCAAAACGAAAGACACAGCTGCAGCTTGAGCCAGCCAGCTGGTGTGTGGTGACGTCAGGTCCTAAGGCTCCAACCAATGCTGCGTTTCTCCGTACTAGGCGTCAACAGGGAAAGGAGGCGAGGGGGCTAGGGCTGATGGTTTGGTCGTCATATTCCAACTCTAAATCCAAAAAGGCCATGGAAACTGGGTCGGTGACTGATGTAAATGACAACCCATAGGGGTTGTTATTACAATGTTGAACAAAGGGGGTGATGAGATTGGGGGCCCCATCCCAGATGATAATGAGGTCATCAATGTACCTCCTGAAAAAAATTATACTCGCTGCAAAATGTTTTTTTTTTATGGATATAATTGATTTCCCAGAAACCTATAGCTAGGTTTGCATATGAGGGGGCAAAATTGGCCCCCATCGCTGCACCTTATTTTTGTTGGTAATATTCTCCAGCAAAGGTGAAATAGTTGTGCGTTAAGCAAAATTTTGTAGCCTCTAGAATAAAACTTGCCTGGCGTAAGTTGATCAATGGGTCCATAAACAGGAAGTGTTCTAATGCCATTAGTCCAAAACTGTGTGGAATGGAAGTGTAAAGTGAACAGACATCAAGTGAGAGCCAAACATAAGTGGGCTCCCATCTATAGGGGGACAGGAGTTCTAATAGGTGTGTTCCATCACGAATGTATGACTGCAGTTGTAATACTATCGGTTGTAGAAAACGATCTATATATAGGCTGAATCCAGTAGTAACGCTATCCATTGCCTCTACAATTTGTCTGCCAGGGGGATGCTGTAAACTTTTGTGAATCTTTGGCAGATGATAAAAGTAGGGTATTTGGTAGAAAGCCTTTCGCAGAAAGGAGCTCTCCATTTTTGTGATAATACCTTCCTGAAGGGCAGTAGAGATCAGTGTATCAGCTTCTTTCCCAAATTCTGCCATGGGATCCTTGATGAGCTTTATATATGTGGCTTTATCAGAGAGAAGTCTATAGGATTCTTTTAGATAATCTGTCCTATTTTATCTGCAGACTTTATCACCAGATCTTCTGCATGTAAAAGGTGGTTAAGTGCTTTGATTTCGGAAGGTGAAAGATTATTTGATTTGGATGTAGAAGTGGAATTACAGAGTTTTACCAGATCTGCATAGACAACTCTGTAAAAACTTTATATATGGGCCTTTGGAGTGTGTGGGAAAGAAAATGGACTTGGGTTTCAATGAGAACTTTGTTTCGGTTCCTTTTTGAAGGCAGCCCTGAATGTGGATCCCTTACCATCATCCCTCCCTCCCTTTTTGGTCTTTGGACTTTTATTATATCGCCATTTATTATGGACTTCTTTTATTACTTTCATGCATAAAATTTTATGCGTTTTAATTTAATTTATATTTTCTGAATGCCATGGGTTAAATATTGTTCCAGATTTTTGCACCTTTACTTATATACTAAAAGTTTGGACACCCCTGCCCTAGACTGAATATTAATTGCTGGTGTGACTGGTGGCCTCTGTACTACATAGGGAGAACCTGTCTGTTTTCAGCTGCCACTTTGAGGGTGAGTGCTACACCTACATGGGAATAAATAGAATGTTCCATTCTGGAGTTGTGTCTACAGGGTTTGGGACCAGTGGCGGCCCATCCATATGCCACCCCCCTAATCCATGTGTATGGCCCCTATTCTACATGCAGGGCGCTGGACGCATGAATTTCCACTGGATTCTTTTTTTTAAGCACGTAATTAGAGCCTGAGGCTCTAATTGGCTTAAAAAAAGGGTGGGCTTGAGGCGCAGAGCAATGCGCCCTGAGCCCACCCAGTTGTGTGACAAAAGCTAATTAATATTCGCTATTGTCTTCCTGATTCTCCTCCCAGCCAATTAGGAAGCGGGTCCTGAAACCCAACTGGCCAAGGAGTCTGGGCATATGATAGCAAGGAAATCCCGGACTGCTGCACTCTGGAAACGGTCATCTTTATTCAATGGATTAAAATCCAACAAGAGTCATCAAATGCAATCAGAAGATAGCAATAGCTAACGCGTTTCACATACAAAGATGCTTACTCATAGCTGACTCAGCTGTCATTTCAAAAGTTATCTTCAATTTTTTAAAATACAGCATTCATTAAAGCAGAACTACACTGTATCTCAGTACCACAAACTAAAATTGCTATTTAAATTATATATATTATATTTACATTTTATTTTTAATATTCGAAGAAAACTCCCCCATCCATTCATGTCTCAATGTTTTTTGTTGCTTAGCCATCACTTTGAAAAACTCTCCCCTAGCATTTCTGACCGTGACCATCTTGAGTAAGGGCAGATGATTCATGTAGCATTTACTTCCTCAAATCCATCTGCCCTTAGCTTGGACATGCAGGCAGGAGGGTGTGCTTAGCTGAGAAAGCTCCACCTCCCCTCCTTAAAGTATAACTAAAGGTAAAACTTATTTTTTTAATTTTGGATAGAGTGGAGAGGGATTAGAACACCTGTCAGTTTTTTTTGCTGTCTGTGTCCTCATTAGGGAGATTCACCCTCTCTATTTGTCCTGTTTACAAATAACACAGAAAGTGAAAGTAAAAGAAAATCTCAAAATTTGGTTTGTCCCCAAAAAAGTAATATAGGGGAAATCTTCCAATGGAGACACTAGTTCTGGTGACCAAGGGATTCGCTTAATTTGCAGGGATTTCCTCTCACTTCCTGTTTGGCTATAGGGCAGGAAGGCAAATCTCCCCAGTGGAACAAAGATGGTTAAAATAAACCTTACAGGGGTTATAACTAGGGTTGTCCCGATACCACTTTTTTAGGACCGAGTACAAGTACCGATACTTTTTTTAAATGTCACGTGATAGTGTTTTTGTTTTTTTTTAACAGTGCTTTCTTTTTTTGGGGGGGGGGGGGGGAGGGGGTGAACGGTGTATGTGTATGTTTTTTTTTTTTTTATTATTTACAATTTTTATTTTTTACAATAATATTTTTTTTATTCTTTATTGCAATATGTGTTTTTGTTTTTGTTTTTTTTGTTTTTAATCAGCCCTGTTGGGGGGCTTTGGTGAGATATCAGGGGTCTTAACAGACCTCTGATATCTCCCCCTTGAGACAGAGAAAGAGACAGAGGATAGAGATTCCCCAGTCCATTTCTCTGCAGCCTCAGCTGCACTGAGAATGAATGGAGAGAAGACAGCGGCTCCTCTCCATTCATAAACTGACACATCGTAATCACAGGAGATTACAATGTTTCAGTTATGTGAATGGACAGAGTCAGCTGACTCTATCCATACACAAAGGAAGGAGGAGGAGGACGGTGGAACGGAGGGGGAGAGCGGAGGGGGACAGAGAAGGAGAGCAGAACGGAGGGGACAGCGGAGGGGGACAGAGAAGGAGAGCAGAACGGAGGGGACAGCGGAGGGGGACAGAGAAGGAGAGCAGAACGGAGGGGACAGCGGAGGGGGACAGAGAAGGAGAGCAGAACGGAGGGGACAGCGGAGGGGGACAGAGAAGGAGAGCAGAACGGAGGGGACAAAGAAGGAGAGGGGAGCGGCGGAACGGAGGGGGACAGCGGAAAGGGACAGCAGAACGGAGGGGACAGCGGAGGGGAACAGAGAAGGAGAGGGGAACGGAGGGGGCATGGAGGAGGATGCAGTGACAGTCAGCGGTGACTGATCACCGCCGTATGTCACTAAAGCTGGTGAAAGCCGCTGGGGGAGAATCTTGTAACTCCCCCACGCGACGATCACAGCTGACTTCCAGGTATCGGGGGAAGCATCGGGAGCATTTGCCCGAGTACAAGTACTTGGGCAAATGCTCGGTATCGGTGCCGATACCGATACTAGTATCGGTATCGGGACAACCCTAGTTATAACCCTCACTTACTCTAAGTCCACCTCTGTGTCAAAGTACCCCATTTTAAGTGGGTCCTACACTAGTCATAGAATGAAAGATAAATCCTGTTTCTCTTAACCATGGGAGACACTCACTCCTCATCTGGGAGAATTGTGCTAGCTGCAGACACCACTGCTAAACTGCACTATAAAGGGACTCCTCCTATAACTACTTACTAGTGGACAATGATAATGAAGTACTGATGTGGGAAAGTGGGGTGCTCTACCCCAGGAAGTCTGGTCGGGACTCAATATGTAACAAACAAACAAAATATTGGGGGGGGGGGGGCTCACCTTAAACATGCATTTCTAAAGCTGGTGCTGCTATAACCAGACTTCCTGGGGTGGAAGAAAAGCATCCCCACAATATGATGCTGCCACCACCATATTTCACAGTGGGGATGGTGTGTTCAGGGTAATGTGAAGTGTTCGTTTTCAGCCACACATAGCGTTTTGCTTTTAGGCCAAAAAGTTCAATTTTGGTCTTATCTGACCAGAGCACCTTCTTCCATATGTTTGCTGTTTCTCCCATGTGGCTTCTTGCAAACGGCAAACTGGACTTCTTATGACTTTCTTTCAACAATGGCTTTTTTCTTGCCACTCCTCCATGAAGGCCAGATTTGTGGAGTGCACGACTAATAGTTGTCCTGTGGACAGATTCTCTAACCTGAGCTGTGGATTTTTGCAGCTCCTCAAGAGTCACCATGGGCCTCTTGGCTGCTTCTCTGATGAATGCTCTCCTTGCCCAGCCTGTCAGTTTAGGTGGACGGCCATGTCTTGGTAGGTTTGCAGTTGTGCCATACTCCAAGCTGTCACCTGAGCCTCTGTAATCATTGCCGAATGTCGGCTGCCCTGCCCACCTCCCAGCCAGACGTGGCTGGGAACGGGTGCACGGTGACCTCTGTGGCTGCCTTTGTTGATCCTGTTACTCAATATCTCACTCCCACAAATGCTGTGAGTGAGATATTGAGACCGGCTTCATAGTGAACAGTGCAGGGTGCTGGAGAGGCCAATCATTCTTCTAATGTAGCCAATCCCTGCTGTGCCTGTGGCAGCAGCTCCACCCCTTAAGTGGACACACACAGGCATCCCTGTGCTGGAAGTATGGAAGGTGTGTGTGCTGTGCAGCAGATGAGAAATTGGAAGAAACACACACACACTAGAGCCTACAAAATTGGTGAGTGACTCCAGTGTCCAAATACCCCTCACCCCCCACCTTTACAACTGCATATGTCCCTACCTTGTCTCTGCTGCTCTGAGTCTCTGATTGCAAACCAGTGGGTTCCATTCCTCCGAAAAGCAATCCACACATGGATTGTTTTTCAGAGGTATTTGACAGGCAGTAAGGCAGCCCTCACCACCTGTTTTACCCCCTCTAAATGCTGCATCACCCCCACCACAACCGCGTGCATTGCACATGGTTTTAAGGAAGATTCAGCACGGACCCTTTTATTTGAATGGGTTGCGTTTGGTGAGCAGTAATGTCCACCAAATGCAACTGGTGAAATAATTCTTGTATAACTCAATATAATTTGTGCTGCAGTCATGAAGAAAAGCATTGTGGCTGCAGGATTTGCACAAGCCCAGCTAAGGGTTTTGTGGTGTGAATATACCTTTGCCACTTGCCACCCACCCGCACTATTTTTATTGAGCTTGGGCGACACAGGCATGCCAGACAACATACTTGTATGTTGCTACTTGTTTTTTGGGTTTTTGGGGCACACGCGCATGCCCCCACCAACCCTGGCTGTGATTGGAAACAGTACGATTTAATTGACAGGTTTCAGCCAATGATTTTGCCAGAAACCTGCTGATCAACTGTGTCCAATCACAGCACGAAGTCCTGCATTTACAAACACACAGGACTCTCTACGCAGAACAATGATCTGACTGTTTCTTCACCCACGGGGAGCAGGGGGGTAACAACCAGATCTGTAAGCAGAAGCAACACACATTACACTTGATAGGCACATAGTTAATCCCCTCCCAGCCAGTGTCATTAGTACAGTGTCTTTGTACAGTATTAAATCTGACAACTGTAGTAGTGTTACTATCCCCTCCCCACCCCCGTGAGGGTCAGTTAGCACCAGCATAGCTGTGTAAATTCCAGTATATATCCCATAATTTGTAGACGCTATAACCTTCACACAAACCATTCAATATACACCTTTTTTTTTTTTTACCAAAGATATGTAGCAGAATAAATTTTGGCCTAAATTTATGAAGAAAGTTAGATTTTTTTTAATTTATTATGTTTTATAACAGTATAACAAAATCTAATTTCTTGTAGGGGCCCCTGGGCAATACTTTGCCCAGGGGCCCATATTGTTATTAAGGTGGCCCTGATTAAGCTTTAAAAAAAAAAACTGGAAGCTGATTGGCTTCTATGCACAGCTGCACCAAATTTACACTCTCCAGTTTTAGCAAATCAACCCCAGTGTGTGCTATGGATTATCGATTTTCGAGATGTGGTGTTGATACACTTGGGACCACTTTTGTTATTATTACCTATAGCAATAAAAACCTGACGATGCATCTGACCCCTCACCACTCCATCCAAAACTTAATTAAAAAAAAACAAAAAAACACAGTGAGTTTCAAATGGAACTGGGTGGGAACCTGGATACACAGAACCGAGTATATAATTAGCGTACAGAACAATACAACCCAGAAATAGCTTAATCTACTATGTGCATTGTTTGGTTCTTCCATTAATCATTCTGTGTCCCTGTGCGTTACACCCTGGGGACGTCACCTTTGTGTTGGCCGTGGATACAGGTCCTGACTCCCTATAGTCCTATGTAGCATCTCCACCTTTCATCCTATAGACTTGTGGAATGTTTAGGTGCACAAATATTGGCACAAGTAGCTGATGTGCATCACTAAGGCCAGCTGACATAGCTGGGTGATGAACTCCTTCCATTGCAGAGTGCTAGACCTATAGCCAATGCCGACATGTTCGGTGGCACTTTCAAAAGAAGACAGAACCGTTTAATGCCTGTAGAAGTGCGAAGTTAAACTCCATCCAAAAACATATTTATTCAGTTGTCGATAGAGTGGATAAGAGTCAGAAGTTCAGAACTTCTGTCAAGTTTTTATGGCTGTGTATGTTATGGGGGGGGGGGGTTCTCTCACTTCCTGTCAAGACAAGAAATGTGTGGGTGCGGGTGTCATCGAGACCCACATAGTAATAAAAAAACAGATAGATCTTCTGAGCCTTCTTCTAGTCTACAATGAAAGGGGTTTTGGGGGCTATAACATGCATCCTAATTGCTGTTCTATAGACCAGTGGTCTCCAAACTGCCCTTTGCTTGTATTTATCCAGCCCTTGGGGCACTATTTCATCCACTGATAGCAACAATGGGGCATAATTCCCCTCACTGACACCAATAAAGGGGCACAATTACTCCCAATGACACCAACGATTGGGCACAATTCCTCCCAATGACACCAAAATGAGGCCCAAACCAATGATGGCACACAATTCCTTCCAATGACGCCAATGATAGGGCACAATTTCTCCCAATGACACTAACAATGGGGCCCAATGACTCCAATGATGGGACACAATGCCTTCTAATGACAACAACAATGGGACCTAATGACACCACTGATGGAACACTATTCTTCACAATAACACCAATGATGGGACACAATTCCTCCCACTGACACCAACAATGAGGCACTATTCCTCCCACTCACACCAACATTTGGGCATTGTTATATTTATTTTTTAACCACTGACGTCCAGACCTTTTCTACTCCCAGTGGCCACAGTCCGGCCCCCCTAAAATCTGAAGGACAGTAAACTGGCCCTATGTTTAGAAAGTTTGGAGATCCCTGCTATAGACCCATGTACACTAGGGTCAGTTAGGTGTCTGGTTAACCTACCAGTCAGAGAGTAAATTAGAATATTTCATTGTTCTGAAATGTTGGTGAAAATTTTGGCAAAAATTTCCCATTGTGGCAAAATGCATTTCCAATGGGGGAAAGTGAATCAAAGATGGATTTTAAGGGTTCAATGGGCTTTAAAGTTAAAGTTTAAAGCCAAAACCCAGCTTTCCTATACTATAGTTTGTTTGGGTCAAGGTTGCCCATACGAACAATCTCCTTGACTATACGCTTAAAAAAACTGCCAGAGCTGTGTTTTCTGGCAGTGGTATAGGGACTTTCTGTTGCTGGAACAAAATCGAGTAGGGCTGAGCACTGCTCAGCCATTCACAGAAAGCCTTTTATTTTTATCAATGAATGCAAGGCTTCCTCTGAATGGCTGAGGTAGTGATTGTGATTTCATCTGCTCGCCACTCCACCTGTACCTGTAACGGGGACACAAAACCATCTCCCAACAAATGAATGGGCCAACATAGGAGGGCATTTTGTACAGGTGAGGACTCAGAAATCTTCCTACATCTTAAGAGGACCCTGCTACTTCTTTATTAGAGTGCTCCTAAAACTACACCCATTACGGTTAAATTCATTACTCGCTTTTCAGCTCATGAACAATCTCTACGCTCATCAATCTCTCCTCATTGGTATTTACTAGCTGAAGATCATACATTAGCAAAGTATGTACTCCCAATCCCTAAATTGGTTTTCAGGCGGGCCACCGCCTTACGAGACACTTTAACAACCAGCCACTACCAAAATAGGCCTGATTCTTCTTCCTGTCCTCTCAGGTGGACTTACCATTGTGGAAAATTCAGTTGTTGTCCTTGGGTCATGGAAGGTAGGGGCATTTATCTGCTCAATGGTAAATGGCACCAATCACGGCACTATGCTGATTTTGAAACCCGTGGTGTAATTTACTTGATGACATGTAAACGTCATGCCCTTTACATTGGCAAAACCATATGTGAATTTGGGCATAGGATTAGGGACCATGTGTATTATTCCGGTAACGGTAGAATCATTACCCCCATTACCAGGCACATAGATCTTCATCATAAATTTGATAACGCCTCAGTCTCTTTCTTTGTGCTAGAGGTAATCCCTCCAAATCCTAAAGGAGGCGGCTGGGACAATTACATTTTGAGATCCGAAACACTATGGATCGAAAAATGATCAGCCCTAAGTCCCCCTGGAATCAATGAAATCAATTCCTACAAACTTTTTTTGTAGGTGGTCCTATACCCATTATCACTTTCATGATTCCTAGGGAATAGTCTGGCCCATGTATTGGTCCCCTTCCCTCTATAGATAAGGACACTGTCTGTACAGCCATGTGGGTGCTGCTTATCCATATGGTCCTGTATTTGCAGGCTTTTTAGCTTGGACAATTTATTCTTTTGGATACTCTATTGGCACTATGTTATTGATCTATATTATATGTACATATGTTCTATTTTACATATTTGTTTTAGGTGTTTTACATTATTTTGGTTTTGTTAGTCTTTTCCCCTTCTGTGTCCTGGCCTATCAGGTATGGGCATCTGTCCTCGCTGCTGGTCTGCCTGGCCACTGGGTGTTTAGTTTTTTCGGGCGAGTGTGTGATTTCCCATCCCTATGGCTATTCTCGGTCCGTCCACTAGATGGGGCCAATATGTGACATTCCTTGTTGGGACAGGTGACGCGCTGTGTTGCGGTACTGCGCATGCTCCACTATGGCGCATGCACGGTCCGAGATCCTGTCCAGTGATGTCATTCACCGGCGCCGTGTTGAGGTCATCAACTGGATAGGAACCAGGTGTAAATATATATATATATATATATATATGGGAACGTGTCTCCCATTGTTTGTGAGTGGCGGTGTTTATGGCGGCGAGGATTCCTTATGGAGCAGGCGTCCTGGAGAGCGTCTTTGCATATCAATCTGGAATTTGCTGTTTGATTTAAGGAGTCAGTGGTGGTCTTGTCCCTTGTTGAATATGGACTATGTCCCTTGCTTTTCCAGGGAATGATGGCTGTTACATGCATGATCTAACTTGATCTGCAGCTTTGACACTACTCTCATCTTGGTCCTTTGCCCCGTTGTTAGATCTTCGGTTACACTCATGGTCCTAGGATGTGATATTTTGTGGTTTAAATGGACTGATTGATCTCTTACATTATTAAACCCCCCCAAGTCAGGTGAGTGCGTTTGTGGTCAGTTGGAGGCTTGTTTTTGGCTTTTTCCTGTACATATTACGAATGATGGGTTATTAAACTTTTTTTAAATTTTTTAATTCATCTCAAATATTTTATAGAGCTTTTCAAACCCCGTTGGCCAATAGTCCACTATTGGCTCTGAGCCCTCCCACTGAGGATTATTCTCTCCTCAGCCCCGCCTTACCATCTGCAACTTAAGAAGATATTGTGGGTGTGTATTGTTATATATTTGTCTATATTTATTAGGCTTTATCTTACAAGTAGGGCCCAGGAGAATGGGCGGACTCTCCCACTCCTGTCACAGACCTCAATTTTAACATCTACGTGGGTGTTTCCACTTTATACTCCCTTTTCTTCTTTACTCACAGCCTTCTTACTCTGTTTTACCTTCATCTGGTTCCCGAACTCACCAGGGAGACTGCCATTTTGACTTGAGACGCCGGGTGTGTTGGTGCTGGCCTTGCTGGTGAGTACTTTTGCCCATGGGATATCCCTCCTGCTGGCCATAGCAGTTGGGGACTGACAAATGTATTTACACTACATATAGTGCTTTTGACTGTGGTTGTGGAGCATTCCTCCATTGTGGCAGTTACCTGGCATGTTGCCCCACATTCTACAGCTCTATCATATCATCATGTTTTGTTTTATGAAGATTTCTATGTGTCTGTTCTCTTTTAGAAAAAAATATTTCCCTGAATTATACTCCTGAAGAAGCGGGTCACGGCCAAACATGTAGAGTTCATAACTGGATAAAGACGAATACCACATTTCCTATTGTGGATCAACACATCTATTCCTCTCCATATGTAAATATGTGTCTAAAAACTTGTAGGAAAAAAAAAATGGGACTCTAATTGTGCCTCGGAGGAGTATAAACAAAATGAGATACAATATATTTATACAAGAATAATCAAATTTTTAGTATTTAAAGAACAAAGTTTAAAATACATTACAATCTTGGTAATTCAATTTGAGTTCAGGGATGTGCTAGTTCCCAACAAATTATACAAGGAATGGCCTATGCGTTTCGCGGATATTCCGCGTCATCAGGGTTTTGCGGATAGCACAGATGAAAGCGTAATGTGAATTCTACAAATAGAGTTTTAATTAGTGTACCATACATCATATGATTAGTGTCAGGGTATCACCGGCACCAGACATGGGCGTCGGCGCGCGCCTATGCGCCGGCGCGCTCCATTGCACACTTCCCAGCAAAATCGTGGTGTTCCCGGGCGTCAGCGCGGCGCTAGGGCGCGCGCGGGTACGCGGCGCTCGGGCGCGTGTGTGCACGTGCGCGCGTACGGGCGCGCGCGCGTTCGCGATAGCGCCGGTTTGGCGCCAAAGTGCACATAAAAATCCCCCTGTGCCTCTGGCACATTGCTGCTTCGTCTCAGCTTGTGATTTGTGTAAACCTTGAACCTGATTTCTGTTACCCATCTGACCCGGCTTGTTTGACTATCCGTCCTGCTCCTATCCGACCCGGCTTGCCTGACTACTCTTCTGCTACCTGCCTGATACCGTTGCCAATCTCCGCCTGCCTACCGACTCTGCCTCTGCCTGCTGTTTTTGCCTGTTTCATACCCGTGCTGACCCGGACCGTCTGACCCTGCTTGTGCCTGCTGTTGTCCTTGCTGTTGCACCTTCAGCTCCAGCTCCAGCGATCTCTGCATCTACAAGTGTTCCAGTGTGCTGCCTCCAGTGTCTACCTGATCTGCAGTCCAGCCATCCCTGAGGGATCTCTCATCACCTCTGCTCCAGAGACTCCGCTCTACAGGCACTCCTACGCCACTCAGCCATGTCTGAGCCTGCAGGAGATACCTCTCCAATGAAGGAGATATGCACACACCTGGCGGCCCTCACCCAAGCAGTACAAGCCCTTCAGGATAATTATAACAGACTGGAAGGACAAGTTCAGAACCTGGCGGGGTCTAACCCTCCTGCCTCTTCTTTAGCTGCTGCTCCAACACAGACTGCTTCAGGGCCCGCAGTTGTGATGCTCCCGCCTGAACCACGGGTCCCCATTCCAGAAAGATTCTCTGGGGACCGGGCTAAGTTTCGGACCTTCCGCAATGCTTGCCAGCTCTTTTTTGCCTTACAGCCCAGAACTTTTTCACTGGAAGCCACTAAGGTTGGATTTGTCATTTCCCTTCTGCAAGGGGAACCTCAGACCTGGGCCCATCGTTTACTTGAAGGGGACTCTGCTCTAATTCAATCCTTATCCGCCTTCTTCCAAGCCATGGCACAATTATATGAGGACCCTCAACAGACTGCTTCAGCTGAATCTGCCCTGTTCGCGCTCCAACAAGGCCGCAGACCCGCGGAGGACTATGTTACTGAATTCAGACGTTGGAGCGCGGACACACAGTGGAATGACGCGGCCCTGCGTCACCAGTTCCGCATTGGACTGTCTGAAAGCTTGAAAGACGAACTTGCTCGTGTAGGTGTTCCAAATACCTTAGAGGCCTTGATCACCCTAACCATTCAGATCGATCGTCGCCTCCGAGAACGACGATCTGAACGATCAGTTCAACCAAACCGCCCGACCTGGATGACAGCCCGAGCTCCGATGCCTGCAACACGCTACTCCCCTGCATCCAGTCCTAATTCAGTCAATACCACACCAGATACCTCCGAACCCATGCAACTGGGTGTGATGCGACCTGCTCTGTCTTCTGAAGAACGTGCCCGACGTCGGCAATTAAATCTGTGCCTTTACTGTGGTGGAACCGGGCATTTTGTCCATATTTGCCCAGTTAGAATGAGTAAGTGTCCATCTCCTATACCTACCAGTTTTTCTGCTTTATCTACCAATTCTACCCATCTTGCCATTCTTCTCTCGTTACAGCTTCAAGAAAGGACACTCCAAGTCAACGCAATTATTGACTCCGGGGCATGCAGCTGCTTTATAGACTTAAACTTTGCTAAGCAGCATAACATTCCTTTGCAGACCAAAACCCATGGACTTTCTGTCTTTCTTGCTGACGGCTCTCGTATCAGATCTGGACAAGTGACGCAAGAGACTCTGCCATTACCCACTACAATTGACTCTCAACATAAGGAATTGCTGATCCTGGACGCCATTACCTCCCCTATGTTCCCCATTATCCTGGGCATTCCCTGGCTCCGGGCTCACAACCCACACATCCATTGGGCCTCTGGAGAAGTGAAATTCCTGTCATCTTACTGCCAGGACCACTGTCTGGCGAAGGATCTGGATTCCCAGGCTACCCTGCTGTGCCTGGACACCGACCAGAAAAATTGTCAGGTCATTCCCGAACAGTATCATGATTACATTGATGTCTTTAGCAAGAAGGGGGCAGACTCTCTTCCACCTCATCGCCCCTACGATTGCCCCATCGAATTGCTGCCAGGATCCGAAATTCCCTTCGGACGCATCTTCCCTCTATCCGAGAAAGAACAAGAAGTGCTGAAGTCTTACATAGATGAAAACTTGGCCAAGGGATTCATTCGCCATTCCACTTCTCCAGCAGGTGCGGGAATATTCTTTGTTGCTAAAAAAGACAAATCTCTCCGCCGTGTATTGACTACCGAGAACTGAATAAGATCACGGTCAAGAATCGGTATCCCCTACCTTTGATACCCGAACTGTTTCAGAAATTAAGGACTGCCGTCATTTTCACTAAGCTTGATCTGAGAGGGGCCTATAATCTGATCCGCATTCGGGCTGGGCATGAGTGGAAAACAGCTTTTCGGACCCGATTCGGGCATTATGAATATTTAGTCATGCCTTTTGGACTCTGCAATGCCCCTGCGACTTTTCAACACCTGATTAATGACGTGCTTAGAGACTTCCTAGACCTATTTGTGATTGCATATCTAGATGATATTTTGATCTTTTCAGAATCCTTGGATCTCCATCGAAAACATGTTTGCCAAGTGTTGGGTCGTCTCCGCTTACACAGACTTTATGCAAAAGCGGAGAAATGCGAGTTTGAGCAAGAAAGCATTCAGTTCTTGGGCTTGATAATCTCCTCAACTGGCATTAGGATGGATCCACAGAAGGTGTCTGCTGTTCTGGACTGGCCGGTACCCCTAGACAAGAAGGGGGTGCAACGATTCATCGGGTTTGCAAATTTCTACAGAAAATTTATCAGGGGTTTTTCTGCGATAATCGCACCAATCACTCAACTAACCAAACAAAATACCCGTTTTTCCTGGAATCACCTAGCCCAAGAGGCTTTTGAGAACCTCAAGAGACTATTCACCTCAGCACCTATCCTCAGTCATCCTGAACCATCCTTGCCATTTATTTTGGAAGTGGACGCTTCTGAAATAGCGGTCGGAGCGATACACTCACAACGAAGGGGCAGTAAAGACGATATGCATCCTGTGGGGTTTTTCTCCCGAAAACTTTCCTCCGCGGAGAGGAACTATGATGTTGGAGACCGGGAGCTTCTTGCCATCAAAACTGCATTAGAGGAGTGGAGGTACCAGCTGGAGGGGGCTATGCATCCAGTACTAATTTATACTGACCACAAAAATCTAGAATATTTACGATCCACTAAAAGGCTAAGACCCCGACAAGCCCGCTGGGCGCTGTTTTTCTCACGCTTTTCCTTCCACATTACTTATCGGCCAGGTTCAAAAAATGTCAAACCAGACGCATTATCACGTATGCATGACAACCCAAAGGACTCATCTGCTCCGGATACCATTTTACCTGCAAACAATTTTCTGCTCATTCAAACTGATCTCCTCTCCCAGATTAAGGAAGCATCCTCTGAATCAGCCAGACCCACAGGGATTACCTTAAGTAACAAGGACGGACTATTCTGGAAAGGGAGCCAAATTTTTGTTCCTGAGGAGGTTCGGGTCAAGGTCTTAGCACTTCTTCACGATCACCCGCTGGCAGGTCACTTTGGGGTTCGTAAAACCATGGAATTGGTACAGCGTACCTTCTGGTGGCCCAATTTAAAGGACTTTTGTGAGAAATATGTTAGCTCGTGTCCTATCTGTACCCAGAATAAAACTTCCAGGAGTCGAGCTTGGGGCCTGTTAAAACCCTTACCGGTACCCGATAGGCCTTGGAAAATGATATCCATGGACTTTATTGTAGAGCTGCCATGTTCTGAGGGATGTTCTGCAATTTTTGTGGTAGTTGATCGTTTTACCAAAATGGCCCATTTTCTTCCATTAAGAGGAAATCCGTCAGCTATGGAAACTGCTCACGTCTTCATCAAGGAGATCGTTAGACTCCACGGAATCCCCGTAAACATAACCTCTGACAGAGGGGTACAATTTACCTCACGCTTCTGGAGAGCCCTGTGTGAGTCTTTAAAAATCAAGCTGGCCTTGTCATCGGCCTATCACCCTCAGACCAACGGCCAGACAGAGAGGACCAATCAGACTCTTGAACAGTATATTAGATGTTTTACTTCCTTTTCTCAAGATGATTGGGTATCCTTGCTGCCCTTGGCAGAATTTGCCTACAATAACGCCAAGCACTCAGCCACCAGTCAATCCCCCTTTTTCGCTAATTATGGGTTCCATCTAACCTTTTTACCCGATTTCCTTCCAGAGTCCTCAGTTCCAGCAGTGCATAGTACGGTAGACTTCATCAATCGTAACAACCAGATGTTGCAGGAAGCAGTGTCCAAGGCTCAGGGGGACAGGAAGAGGATCTTTGACCGAAGGAGAAGAGGGGAATTGAAGCTTCAGCTGGGCGATCAGGTATGGCTTTCTACAAATAATATCAAACTGGCTTGTCCTTCTAAAAAGTTGGCACTTAGGTTTATGGGACCTTTTCCGGTTAGGAGGAAGATTAATGAAGTCTCGTATGAACTGACTTTGCCTGACTCTCTTAAAATTCATCCCGTGTTTCATGTGTCTTTGCTCAAGCCTGCTGTACCTGATCCCTTTCCTGGTAGAGGGCCTAGACCTCCTGAACCTATTGTGATTGATGGTAACGAGGAATTTGAAGTTGAAGCTATCCTCGATTGCAGGAAAAGACAAGGGCAGATCCAGTTCCTAATCAAATGGAAGGGCTACGGCCCAGAAAATAATTCATGGGAACCTGATAGCAATGTGCATGCTAGGCGTTTAGTTCGAGCCTATTTTGCTAACCATCCTCAAAAAAGGCTTTTGGGCACCCGGAGGTTGCCCCTTGGGGGGGGCAATGTCAGGGTATCACCGGCACCAGACATGGGCGTCGGCGCGCGCCTATGCGCCGGCGCGCTCCATTGCACACTTCCCAGCAAAATCGTGGTGTTCCCGGGCGTCAGCGCGGCGCTAGGGCGCGCGCGGGTACGCGGCGCTCGGGCGCGCGCGCGTGTGCACGTGCGCGCGTACGGGCGTGCGCGCGTTCGCGACAGCGCCGGTTTGGTGCCAAAGTGCACATAAAAATCCCTCCGTGTTACCCATCTGACCCGGCTTGTTTGACTATCCGTCCTGCTCCTATCCGACCCGGCTTGCCTGACTACTCTTCTGCTACCTGCCTGATACCGTTGCCAATCTCCGCCTGCCTACCGACTCTGCCTCTGCCTGCTGTTTTTGCCTGTTTCATACCCGTGCTGACCCGGACCGTTTGACCCTGCTTGTGCCTGCTGTTGTCCTTGCTGTTGCACCTTCAGCTCCAGCTCCAGCGATCTCTGCATCTACAAGTGTTCCAGTGTGCTGCCTCCAGTGTCTACCTGATCTGCAGTCCAGCCATCCCTGAGGGATCTCTCATCACCTCTGCTCCAGAGACTCCGCTCTACAGGCACTCCTACCCCACTGTGCTCAGGAGACCACTGTCCCCACTCCAGTGGCTCCTGAACCAGCGTTGTATGAGAGGTCTTCTCCTACAAGTCAGGCTCTACTACCAGGTACCTAACAATTAGTATGAATACATAATGATGCAAATAACATACATATGTTGATTTGTTTGTCTTTACATGGATTCATATCAAGAAATCAATAGATTGCAACGAATATTAATAAAAAATTTTTATATTGAAAAATATTGAACATATAAACACAGTGATGGATTCTATATATACCCATTGGTGTACAGTCATATTTTGCCTATAGTGAATTTAGTATAGATACAATACAAAATGCAAAGATTTAATGACATGCCCCTCAATTCACCGAAAAAGGACCGCACATGGAGAACACTGGCTCAGTGGGACAGAGGAGGCCTGGGAGCCCGTGGGAATACTCCTCTCCACCTGGACGGACGAAAGAGGAGGGGCCCCTAAATATGCAGTTGGTTAATAGGAGGTAGTTAGTTCGGTGATCAAAATAAATTAAAAAAAAAAAAAAGGAACTCAAATTGAATTACCAAGATTGTAATGTATTTTAAACTCTGTTCTTTAAATAATAAAAATTTGATTATTCTTGTATAAATATATTGTATCTCATTTTGTTTATACTCCTCAGAGGCACAATTAGAGTCCCATTTTTTTTTTCTACAAGTTTTTAGACACATATTTACATATCTTTCTCTGTAGGAGTATTAGTGTTCCACGCTCACAACACCCCTATACATAATCTATTCCTCTCCAGTTTATATCAGAGAAATGTAACTGTTTAAAGGTGTTTTCCTGTTATGGGATATGTGGCAGCAATGAAAGGTAGATCAATGTGTCTGAGAAAAAAATAAATTAAACCTGCACTTTACAAAACAAGTGCAGCTATTAGAGAACAAGCAGGCAGCATGCAAAATAGCAGTGATGGAGATTGCTTGGTGAAGGCTGCACGTCTTGGGGGGAGTAAATTCCCTTACTGACAGAATGGGGTCCCCACACCTCATTATCTCTGTGGTGACAAGCGATCTATGGGGTGTTTCTGTTTTTTTTGTTCAAATACGGCACAGCCAGATAGCACACGTCTCAGTGCCTGAGCCAACACGGCTAAATTTAACACTGGAACGCACTGACGTAAAGGGCAATCCAAGACGTGTTTACCTTTATACAAGCACAGTTGGCATGAGCAGGGCAGCAAGATGCCATGTTTCTCTGGCACTCAAGGCAAGGATGTCAACGTGCACTGCCCCCCCCCTCCCCTTACCACTCAAGGCTATTTAATTTGGCGTTACAAAAGCGAATGCAAATTTAAAACTCTAAATAAAGCTATGGAAAGGGAATGGGACAGCTAATAAGATAATTAGGGTTAGCTAAAATGTTAACTACAAATTTTAGGATCAAAAAGCAAACTAATAAGAGTTAACTACAAATTTATTCTGCAATGTATCCCTTACAACGCAATTTCAAAAAAACTTGACACTACAAACACAAATATCAGTATAGAAACCATAAAAAAAAAAATATATATATATATATATTTTTTTTTTATATACACACATACTGTATGCTGAGGGAATGAAGGCATTAATAACAACTAATTAGAGTATACTAAGGGATAATACGGAGCTAAAATGTTTAAAAAGGTTATTTGTGTTTATTATTATTATTCACACATAGCAATAATTTACAAATGAAGGTTACAAAAATAGATTTAAAAAATAGTTTAAAAAAAAAATGGGAAGAAGAAAATGAAGAGGTTAATAAAAACGTATTAGGCTTCATTAACAAGGTTAATAAGGGGCATGTTGCATAAAAAGATTTTCCATGTGCTTTTTTTTTTATTATTCACACATAATAGTAATTTACAAAACAAGGCTACAATAAATAGATTTAAAAAAAAAAAAATCTGTAGAAAAAAAAAACTAAGGAAAGAAAGGAATTTATTACAACTAATTACAGCTCACTATCTGCTCTGACTGAAATGTCGCCTAAAAAGTTTTTTTTCAAAACCTAAAGTGTTGTTTTTTTTTTTATCCCATAACAGAAATTTTTTGAATGAAGGATACGATCACATAAAAAAAAAGAGTAACAAAAAAAGAAGAGAAGGGAATAAAAGAGTTAATAAAAAACTAACTAGGATTCAGTAATTGTTAATAAAGGGGTTACATTTTTGTAGGGTTTTTTTTTTATTCACACATAACAGTAATTTACAAATGAGGGGTACATAAACCACTTCAGCCCCGGAAGGATTTGCCCCCTTCCCGACCAGGCCATTTTTTGCGATACGGCACTGCATCATAACTGACAATTGCGTAGTCCTGCGACGCTGTACCCAAACAAAATTGATGTCCTTTTTTCCCACAAATAGAGCTTTCTTTTGGTGGTATTTGATCAACTCTGCGGTTTTTATTTTTTTTGCGCTATAAACAAGAGCAACAATTTTGAAAAAAAAAAACACAATATTTTATAGAGCGACACATATATGAGAGTCTGAGAGGGCTGCACACCCCAATTACAATCTTTGAAAAGAATAAAGTGGAAAGTTCCCCACGGGGCTTTTTAGCAGCAAATAGGAGTCAAATATTTTGTAAAAAATCACAGATTTTCACAGATTTTTTATTATTATTTAAAAGGATGGTTAGACAGAAAACATATATAAAAAATTATTTAAAATATGAGCTCTGGTATATAAAAGGTGAGACAAATTAGGCTAGGAAAGGTTATACATCAAGAGTGATACATTAACCAGAGACTTCTTTAAAAACCAGATAATCCTCTCAAGTACGATCCCGGAACCCACTGAGAGCCTGTCCATGCCCTCAACCCAAGGGGGGGGGCCCCGATCTGTGAGGCTTACAAGTGGTCACATGTTTAACGGCCCCCAACGGGGAATCAAATGGGCAGGAGCACCTGAAAATTGTAAATATACATAATTAGCATACCGAAGAGGTAATGTCCTAAAAAACTACCTAAAAAACGACCTCTTTGGTATGCTAATTATGTATAATCAGGGTCGCCCCCTTGGGTTGAGGGCATGGACAGGCTCTCAGTAGGTCCGGGATCATATTTGAGAGGATTATCTGGTTTTTAAAGAAGTCTCTGGTTAAGCGAGCCTTCCTGGCGGAAAGGGTAAATACACTGATTACACAAAACACGAAACAATGTAGATGTAATAAATGATACTGTATTGGATATTAAATTACATGACAATTTGAATATTGAAATCTGTCCTCTTGATGTATTTATAGAAATGTAAGGACCCCCTGAAGAAGACCATAACCTTTGAGGTCGCAATGCATTGGGGCATTTCCATACATCGGTGCAATTTCAAGTGTAACAATGTATAACCTTTCCTAGCCTAATTTGTCTCGCCTTTTATATACCGGAGCTCATATTTTAATTAATTTTTTATGTTTATATTTTGTGTCTAACCATCCTTTAAAATAATAAAAAATCTGTGATTTTTTACAAAATATTTGACTCCTATTTGCTGCTACAAAGCCCCGTGGGGAACTTTTTTCTTTTCAAACACAATATTTTAAGCCTTTTGCTATAATAAATATCCCCAAATAATAATAATAAAAAAAAAAACATTTCTTCATCAGTTTAGGCCAATATGTATTCTTCTACATATTTTTGGTAAAAAAAAAAATCGCAATAAGCGTATATTGATTGGTTTGCACAAAAGTTATAGCATCTACAAAATAAGGGATATATTTATGGCATTATTATTATTTTTTTTTTACTACTAATGGCGGTGATCTGAGCTTTTTAGCGGGACTGCGACATTGCGGCGGACAGATCGGACACTTTTTTGAGACCAGTGACATTTATACAGAGATCAGAGCTAAAAATAGACAATTGATTACTGCATAAATGTCACTGGCAGGGAAGGGGTTAACACTAGGGGGTGATTAAGGGGTTAAGTGTGTCCTAGGGAGGTGTTTCTAACTGTGGGGGGATGGGACTGACTGGGAGTACAGAGATATCTCTGTTCCTGATTACTACAAACAGCAGGTCTCTCTCTACTTCCCTGACAGAACGGGGATCTGTCTGTTTACATTGACAGATCCCCGTTCTGTCTCTATGAGGAGTGATCGCGGGTGGCCCCCAGAGCTCTTAAAGCGGCCGACCTACACCTATGGCGATTCGCCCAGGAGAGCCAACCTGCTGCAGTATAATTACGGCGGCTGTTTGGTCTATTAAAATTAAGTAAAAATACTAAGGAAAGAAGAGAATGAAGGAGTTAAAAAAATGAATTAGGGTTCACTAACTATTAATGAAGGGGTTAAAATGCTGCATAAAGCTAAAGTTTTTTTTTCTATTTACTACATACAGTATGAATAGAAAAAATGATAAATGAAATGTACAATAATAGTTGAAAAATAGTAAAAAATATTAAGGAAAGAAGGGAATGAAGGAGGTAATACAAACAAATTAGGGTTCACAAACTGTTAATAAAGGGGTTAAAATGTTGCAAAAATATATAGTTTTTATTATTTTCTATTTATGCATACAGTATGAATATAATGTTTTTTAAAAAACGAAGGCTACAATAATAGATTAAAAATAAGTAAAAAATACTAAGGAAAGATGGGAATAAAGGAGTTAAAAACCTTTTTAGGGTTCACTAACTGTTAATGAAGGGGTTAAAATGTTGCATAAAGCTAAAGTTATTTTTTCCATTTATACATACATTATGAATAGAAAACATTTTTTTACAAAGGTAGGCTACAATAATAGTTAAAAAAATACGTCAAAAATAACTAAGAGAAGAAGGCAATGAAGGAGTTAATAAAAACTTGAGTTCACTAACTGTTAGGACCTGGTCACACTAGGAGACATTCCTGTGTGATTCACATGCGGTTCATTGTGGTGCAATCTTGTGCCCATTCATTTTTAACGGGCTCAAATCGCACTGCACTGCAGCGAAACATAATGCATTCACTACGTTTTGGAAGCTCACTGCAACCGGATTACATGATACTTCTGTACTTGCGATCTAGTGCAGGCAAACGTAATGCGTTTGGGGTGTTGTTTACTTATTACTGACATCCTCTGCAGATCAAAACTGCAGTTTTGAATGCGGTATGGGTCAGCCTGTCAGTGCTCAGACCATACGCTGCACACTGCATCAAATTGGTCTGCATGGCTGTCGTCCCAGAAGGAAGCCTCTTCTAAAGATGATACACAAGAAAGACCGCAAACAGTTTGCTGAAGACAAGCAGACTAAGGACATGGATTACTGGAACCGTGTCCTGTGGTCTGATGAGACCAAGATAAAACGTATTTGGTTCCGATGGTGTCAAGCGTGTGTGGCAGCAACCAGGTGAGGAGTACAAAGACAAGTGTGTCTTGCCTACAGTCAAGTATGGTGGTGGGAGTGTCCTGGTCTGGGGCTACATGAGTGCATGAGCACAACGACAACTCATCCAGGTGGTCATAAAAGAACCCAGAACAACATCTAAAGAACTGCAGGCCTCACTTGCCTCAGGTAAAATCAGCCGACTTGTCGAAGTTCAAACTGAGCATCAGAATTGGGAAGAAAGGGGGTTTAAGTGACTTTGAACGTGACATGGTTGTTGGTGCCAGACGGGCTGGTCTGAGTTTTTCAAAAACTGCTGATCTACTGGGATTTTCACACACAGCCATCTCTCGGGTTTACAGAGAATGTTTAGAAAAAGAGAAAATATCCAGTGAGCAGCAGTTGTGTGGATGAAAATGCCTTGTTTATGTCAGAGGTCAGAGGAGAATGGGCAGACTGGTTCCAGATGATAGAAAGGCAACAGTAACTTAAATAACCATTCGTTACAACCAAGGTATGCAGAATACTATCTCTGAATGCACAATACATTGAACCTTGAAGCAGATGGGCTACAGCAGCAGAAGACTACACCGGGTGTCACTCTTGTCAGCTAAGAACAGGAAACTGAGGCTACAATTCACACAGGGTGACCAAAATTAGACAATAGAAGATTGGAAAAATGTTGCCTGGTCTGATGAGTCTCGATTTCAGCTGCGACATTCAGATGGTAGGGTCAGAATTTGGCGTAAACAACATGAGAGCATGGATCCATCCTGTCTTGTATCAATGGTTCAGCTTGGTGGTGGTGTATTAGTGTGGGGGATATTTTCTTGGCACACTTTGGGCCCCTTAGTACCAATTGAGCATTGTTTTAAATGCCACAGCTTGTGTATTGTTGCTGACCATGTCCATCCCTTTATGACTACAGTGTTCCCATCTTCTGATGGCTCCTTCCAGCAGGATAATGCTCCATGTCACAAAGCTCCAATCATCTCACCACTGGTTTCTTGAACATGACAATGAGGTCACTGTACTCCAATGGCCTCCACAGTCACCAGATCTCAATCAAATAGAGAACCTTTGGGATGTGGTGGAACAGGAGATTCACATCATGGATGTGCAGCTGACAAATCTGCAGCAACTGCGTGATGCCATCATGTCAATATGGACCAAAATCTCTGAGGAATGTTTCCAACACCTTGTTGAACCTATGCCATGAAGAATGAAGGTAGTTCTGAAGGCAAAAGGGGGTCCAACCCGGTACTAGCAAGGTGTACCTAATAAAGTGGCCGGTGAGTGTACAGTATATAGTGATATGTCAGGAATTTATTCTTGCAGACTTGTAGATGTACTGAACTCGCCCACCTCATTTTGCATAGCATACAGGGGCGGGGTTACGTAGCGGTAACTGAGAACAATGTAACTGATAAGAGTGCAGCAGCAGTAGAGAGCACAGGAAATGATCTAGAAGATCAAGGTAGGTAGGCAGAGATTTTTTTTTTTAGAAGCCATAGATTATTCAATTTTCTTTCCTTCCACCAGTGGTGCAAAGAAAGAAAATTGTTTGATTCCCCAATCAACAAAGTCAGTTGATGGGGGAATCCCTTTCCGCAGCGCTATCGTGTTCTACTGGCGGAGCAGCCGGCAGAATGCAATGATTACTGCTAGCGGATATAGCCATGAGCAGTAGTCGCATTCATACAAAACTGACAGTCTGGTTGTTCCTAAGTCAATCATCATACCCAAGGCTGACTTGGGTACAGTCAACCTGGCCATAGACGGATCGGAATTCGGTGGGTCTTGGGCAAATTTCATTCCATGTATGGTCGGCTTTAGCGATCAGATATAACGAAAGCTTCAATTGTGTATTTACCAGACCAAAGGGGAGCCAATAAGAGAAGGTAATTGTTGGGGTATACAGAAAAGGGTCCTTTTTATTCCACCATCTTGGTCACATGATGCTACGTTCCCATATAAGGGTTAAAGATCCCACTTTGTGCAGCACCTCTGTTCAGAAGTTAAAATATCTCTAATTACTGTGTGCAGCTATTCTAAAAAAAAATCTCTTCAGGCCGTTCATTAAGTCATATTAATATTAATGACAGCAAAGGTGATTAGGTAATAATTAGTAGGTGCAGTTAGTATTTAATTGATGAGCACTTGCCGTGCCCACGGTAATGAAGATGAACTGCAGTTTCCTCTCTGATATATAAGTTAGGGTTATGTCAGGCAAAAGAAAAACTCTGCAACTGCTTTTCAGTATTTCACTTCAATCCTCAAACCTGTACACCCCTTATAGATCAGAACAATTCTTACATTTTTACTATGGTTTGTTTATTCTGCAATAACCTTATCATTACTTAAAGTGGTCTGTGGTCTTGAACCTGTAAAACTAAAAATGAACAAAGAATGTCCTTCTATAATGCGTACTTGCCTCAATCCAAAGCACTTAGTGCGATTTCTGTCTGCTCTCATTTTTCTGCTATCTGTATGAGCCAGTTCTGACAGTCTATGGCAGTGATGGCGAGCCTTGGCACCCCAGATGTTTTGGAACTCCATTTCCCATGATGCTCCACTGCTCTGCAGAGGGCATGAGCATCATGGGAAATGTAGTTCCGAAACATCTGGGGTGCCAAGGTTCGCCATCACTGGTCTATGGCTATGCCAACACCAAGCAATCCTGGGAGAGCCCCTCCCTGCAGCACACTGCAGGTGATTGACACTCTCAGCTATGCATGTTTCCCTATGAGACTGTGTAAGGAGTGGGGTGTGTCCATTCCCTCCACTCATGTCTCAGATTACACTCAGCTCCCTGTTCTGTACTGTGCAGTGTGTGACACCAGATCCCTGCTTTCTGAAGCTCAGGAATGCTTTGTAAATTCTGAACTTTGAACAGATGTAGAGAACAGAGTGCTGCAGATAAACAGGTACAACCTCTGTAGGAGGATTTGTGTCATCTCTGTGTATCACCTGAGGCCAGTCACTTGGGTATATGTAGGGGTTTACAGCCACTTTAAGATTAAAAATATAAACCATACTGTACATTGTTTTTTGGGGACACCAGGTTTCTTTTGCCAAAATTGTCTTTTGCCTCTCTTTTTTCTTCTTTTTTTTCTCTCTCTATTTCTCTTTCTCCTTTTACCAATGGATCTGCTTTCTCTCTGCTCTGCCCTGTTTCTCTCCCAGATTCGTGATGTCCTTGGATGGCCTTGGATGGTCCCACTTATAGTAGGATACCCTCTCTTTATGGTGCCTTGAAAGTTGTCTAGAGCCACCCTATCCCCACAACGGACCTGGCCTGACCCTACCTGTTGTAGTGTCGATTTATCATTGAATTTATTGTGTTTGGGCTATACTGGGTATGTTTTATTATTATTATTATTATTATTATTATTATTATTATCTGCAAATGAAAAAAAGCCTTTAAAAAAATGTGTATTTTGTTTTTTTACGTGACACTGAAAAAAAATAACAAACAAAATACACAAAAAGGAAAATGTAAAAATAAAGGTAATAAAAAAACATCATGCTAAGCCTTCTTTGTACTAGTTTGTGAGAGTGGTTGGGACCTCTGCCAGGTTTTAATTGCTGGCTGGGTAACATCATCCCCTCTATTTTACCTGGTGACCATTGTCACTAGGACAGGAAATGAAGAAAGATTTCAAATCATTCCTGTTGTGTCTCCTGGATATGAAGTAGGGGAATATCTTCAAAAATGGGCCACAGACATACAAAATCTGACAGGGTTTATAACTCTTCCTTGCGCTGTTCTAAAACGGCAAAGCTGTTGTCTTTTGGATCTTGTTGAAAGGTTTATTCGTAAACAGGGGCGTAACTAGAAATAGCAGGGCCCCATAGCAAAGTGTTGTATGGGGCCCCCCTGCAAACAGCCCCCCCCCCCCACAGCTGCCCTAGTGTCAATGCAGCATGACCTGTGCCACATACAGCGTGACCTGTGCCCTATGCAGCGTGACCTGTGCCCAATATAGCGTGACCTGTGCCCAATACAGCCTGGTCTGCCTGTGCCCCATACAGCCCCACCTATGCAGAGGAAGAGGCAAACCACCCGGATCAGCAGAGAGCGGGATGGCCCGCTGTAATAGCTTTCATTTGAATTTCCTGTCTTCCCGGGGCTCATCGTCACATAGCCCCACCTTTTGGCCCAATGGCTTTGATGATGTCACATGTCCCGCATTGGATCGGTGTTCTGTCTATCAAAGGCACCGGGAACACTGGAAGTTCTAATGAAAGCTCTTACATGGGGCAGTTCAGCTCTCTGCTGATACGGACAGCTCGCCTCTTCCTTTCCTCTCTCTTCCCCTGGCTGGGAGACTGTGCCGGCGGTGCTCTTATCCTCACTGGGCCCCACTCGGCTGAGGGCCCCATAGCACCCGCATGGGTCGCTATGGTGGTAGTTACGCCCTTGTTCGTAAAATATATATTTTTTGTTTTTAGAAATAGAAAAAAAACGTAGGAAACCATTGACGCAATCCCATTACAGTAGATAATGCATAAAATATAGACAAGCCCCATACAAGTAGGGGTTGTACCATCATCCTAAATAAATGATGTAGGGGAAATTATATAGAGATGTATAGGACTTTCAGTGGCACCAAAAAATAACATTAAAAAAAAAAAATTTATTTTGGAATCAGTATCTGTACTCAACTACCACACATGCGCATTACCACAATATCAGGCAGCACCCTGTTTGATTTAGGTGTGTTCTTTTTTTTCTTAGTGCTCATTCACACGTGTGTTGATTGTGAAGAAGGAAGCAATGCTCGTTAATGCGCCTATGGCATTTATGATATGTTTTCGCTGTGCTTATGAAGCACTGAAAACACTTCAAGAATTCTTGATACATACCAATGGAAGCGTTGCTTTTCTAGTGGAAAGTGCTTAAAGGGGAAGTGATGTAGAGAAAAGGATCTAATTTGAGGTGTGGTTAGAAGTATTGTGATAGCAGATATTTTTGTGAAGTCTCTGTAAGATGTCTGACATTGAGAGTCCCTGCCACTATGTATATAAATGGGTTTAAAAAGGACAGAGGACTCTCAAAGTTTGAGAAATACCAGTAGATGTTTTGTGAGCAGAAAACTGTGCCTCTGGATTTGATGGTTCCAGATGAAGGCTGGGACCTTGAGGGCTCCAAAGAGTATTGGGTGGGGCGCAGTCTTCAGTCCTTCTTCAGGGCTTTGCTAGTTGCATACAGCCTGTGTGACTGCACAGGTGGTCAGGAATGTTATAAGCCATCTCTAAGCACAGCTCAGGGCAGCTGTTGCCATTTGGAGACAGACCCCTGTCAGGAGACCTGGTCGTTTCTGTTAGAGACTGCATTCCTGGTGAGGGGAACTTCTTGCCCAAAGGACTGGGAAGGTCAGGATGGCTATGCGGGCCTGGGAGACCAAGAGAGTGTCTGGGAGGCTGGGAAAGCTAAGGCGGCTAGTGAGTCCAGGGGAGGTTGGAAGTCTTGGAGAGAGGGAAAGGGGGCTTGCTGGAGAACCACCTTTGGAGGCTAGGAGTGGGCCAGTGCAGTAAAGTACTGCAATTGAGGCTAAGTGAGCCTAATGCCGCATACACACGGGCGGACTTTTCGATGGACTAGGTCCAGTGGACTTTGACGGACTTTCTGATGAACGGACTTGCCTACACACGATCAACCAAAGTCCAACGGATTCATACATGATGACGTACGACCGGACTAAAATAAGGAAGTTCATAACCAGTAGCCAATAGCTGCCCTAGCATCGGTTTTTGTCCGTCGGACTAGCATACAGACAAGCGGCCTTTTCGACCGGACTCCAGTCCGTCGGAAAGATTTGAAACATGTTTCATTTCTAGGTCCGTCAAACTTTTGGGGAAAAAAAGGTGGCTGGAGCCCACACACGATCGAATTATCCAACGGAGTCCGGTCCGCCGGACCAAGTCTGCCGTAAAGTCCGCTCGTGTGTACGTGGCATAAGAGCCAGGTGGCTCAGTATTTTCCATTACTTGTGTTTTCCAAAGAAGAACCATTGTGTGGGAAACCTGCTGTTGTAAGGACATTCTTTATTTTTCCTTTTAATAAAAAACAGGCTGCAGACTGCCGTGAACTCATTGTAAAAATCCATCTACCACTGAGCTAACAACCCCCATATCACAGATGGTTTTGTATACTTTGATCCCTTTGAAACTTGGCTTGATACAGCTCAAGATAATCATGGAAAGAATGGCCCCGCAGAAAAAAAAGGAGGGTGTTGCACTGATATAGGGTGCAACACTTATGCCGCGTACACACGATAAGAAATTCCATCAGAAAAAACTTGGATGGTTTTTCCGATGGAATTCCACTCAAGCTTGGCTTGCATATACACGGTCACACAAAAGTTCTCTGAACTTTCGACCATCAAGAATGCAGTGACATACAACACTATGACGAGCCGAGAAAATGAAGTTCAATGCTTCCGAGCATGCGTCGAATTGTTTCCAAGCATGCGTAATTTTTTTGCGCGTCCGAATTGCATACAGACGAATGCATTTTTGGATAGGAACTTTTTCCGACCGAAAAATAGAGAACCTGCTCTCAATCTTTTGCTGGCTGGAATTCTGCCAGCAAAAGTCCGATGGAGCATACATACAGTCGGAATTTCTGACCAAAAGCTCACATCTGACATTTGCTGGCAGAATTTCTGATCGTGTGTACGGGGCATAAGTCTCACAGAGAAATTCCAAGGGGTATTTCCATACTTTTTTTTTTTTACAAATTGCAGGCTTACCCCCAAATGATTTTTGCTTACACCCGCATGAAGGTCTCCATATTTGATGCCCTTGTTAGCCCCTACCTGATACAAATCACAACTGATATGAGGCGTCCTATGTCACCCAAAGAAAATTTCCTTTTTAAATTTTTTTATGTCTAACTAATATATATATAATTGTGCAGGGCTCTTTTACAGGTCATTTATGTCTAATATAAAACAAAAAAATCATATATGTGGGCAGAAACTGTTAACTGCTCAAGGAACTCCTAGAAACTTGTAGAGGAACCCAAGTAACCCTGGTTGGAAAAAAAGACTGATCTAAACAACTTCAAACTCCTTCATGTGTCCTCGTAAAGCATTACATGGAGATTGCATTGAGATCAACAGCTGTGTCCCAATAGCCAAGAATGGGTCTGCTGCATGCAGATATATGGAACACCTGTGCATCCTGTGGGGGCAAAGAGTGCACTTTGCACAGGTCTACGAAATAGTACGCCCCTGAGAATGAGGCCTTTAGGGTTCTGAGTATATAAATACTTTAATATCCGTTGTCTGGGAACACTTCAATGCTGCCACACTCTGATCTTAGCGTGTTTAGTTTTGGATAGAGTGAGGAAGAGTTATGCACCGTACACACGGTCGGACTTTGTTCGGACATTCCGACAACAAAATCCTAGGATTTTTTCCGACGGATGTTGGCTCAAACTTGTTTTGTCTACACACGGTCGCACAAAGTTGTCGGAAAATCCGATCGTTCTAAACGCGGTGACGTAAAACACGTACGTCGGGACTATAAACGGGGCAGTGGCCAATAGCTTTCATCTCTTTATTTATTCTGAGCATGCGTGGCACTTTGTCCGTCGGATTTGTGTACACACGATCGGAATTTCCGACAACGGATTTTGTTGTCGGAAAATTTTATCCCCTGCTCTCCAACTTTGTGTGTCAGAAAATCCTATGGAAAATGTCCGATGGAGCCCACACACGGTCAGAATTTCTGACAACACGCTCCGATCGGACATTTTCCATCGGAAAATCCGACCGTGTGTACGGGGCATAAGACCTTCTGCCAAGTTTGTATTGCTTCTTGCACCCTCATTAGGAAGATCCACCCCTCCATTTGTACTGATGACCATTGCCAAGCTTGTAGCATCATACTCAAAAAGACTTGAGGCTGTAATTGGTGCCAAAGGTGCTTCAACAAAGTATTGAGCAACTTTATGTACATGGGATTTTTTTCATTTTTTTATTTTTAGGAAATTTGCAAAGATTTGAAACAAGCTTGTTTCACGTTGTCATTGTAGACTGTCAGAACTGCCTCATAAAGATAGCTGAGGAATGAGAGCAGACACAATGACCAAACTAAGTGCTTTGGATTGAAGCAAGTACAGAAGTATGTGCTTTGTTCATTTTTCATTTCAGAAGTTCACAATCACTTTTAACCATAGTGAAAATGTTAAAATTGTTCTGGTCTATAAGGGGTGTACAGTTTTGAGAATTGAAGTGAAGTACTGAAAACCATTTGCAGAGTTCTTTGCCTGCCTGACATAACCCTAACCCTGTTTCCATATTTTTGTCCAATCCCTGTATATAAATAAAGTTTATACACATATACATATACGCACACACAACTCAGAAGATTGTGCAGAAATATTTCTGTACAATAAAGAGGTGGTCCCACAATAATAAAATACTTACCTGTTATCACATGAATTAGGGGTACTTATTAACTCTTTTATCTATATAAATATTTATTTGTTATAATAATAATTGTTTTTGATACTATAAAACCGAGATTACTTTATTATAATTTTTTTATTCACCCTGATTTTCCCAGATCCCAACTCAGGCTCCTTACCAATATAGATTTATTGTCAAGAGATCGTGACTTGTTTGGTTTTTTTTGATCATAGAATGAAAAAAAAAAAAGAAAAGAAAAAAAGACACCTGTACGACTTTCCTTAATGGGTAAGGGCTAGTTTACACTTGTGGTTGGGGAGGTTTGATAAAAACACGTGGCTGAGCCATGTTTTTACTGACACCCTCCCCCCCACCTCCATCTGCTCCCCTTAAGCTGCAAAAGCAGCAGCAATCGGTGTACACGTGACAAGGCTGCAGTGCTTTGTGGGAATCAAACCCACTGTCATGTCTGGTGGGCACTAATGCCTGTCCAACGCAACCTATCCTAACAAGTGGGGCTGTGCTGCAACTGCTCTGCAACCACATGCAATGCACACAGTTGTGGCGAAATAAAGCAGCATTTAGAGGGTTAAAACAGACGGTGAGTAGGTGACATATCGCCACCACACTGCCTGTCAAATGCCACTGAAAAGCAATCTGAGCGTTAATTGCTTTTCAGAAGAGTAGCAATCCTTGCTGCATGTGTAAAAAGCTCTTACATAAGTTCAAAAAAACTTTGTGCAGATGAATTGTCACACACACACACGATTCACAGAGCAGTAGAGTGATATTTAATCAGACAGATACATTGCATTAGATAATGATATTTATTAACAAGGATACTTACCTCTCTGTGTAATAGGCCTTAAAAGGCAAAAGGCTTAAAAGGTATCTTTTACATTATGAATTCCATCTTTAAGGGCTGATCTCATCAAAGGAGGACACTTCTGTAAACAGCAAATGAGAAAAGATATTATATACATGATACAATTACATGGTGAGACCATTTATTTCTACAACGTAGAGTTATACCCAAGTACTAAACTCTCACATAATCTTGACCATGTTAATGTCATTTCAAAAGTCATTTATGATCTTTTTCAAATTTGCAGCTTTCAATAAAACATTGCCTGGTGATCCTGATTAGGGATGGGCGAACGGTTCGGCCCGAGCATAAGTTCGGGCTGAACTTTTGCTGTTCGGTCGTTCGGCAAACAGCAGAACAAACAGGTCGTTCGACCGTTTGTTCGCCCCCCCCGAACCGACCATGATGCATCGCGGCGCTGAACAGTGCATTGCAAGCCCTGATTGGCTGAATCAGTGAAAGGTTCAGCCAATCAGGGCACAGAGCACTGTCAGAGTCATGATTGGACACTATCATCATAACTTTATCCAATCATGGCTCATTCCTGCCCCACAGTATAAAAGAATTCTTTCAATGGCAGCCATTTTTTTAGTGTGATTTTGGACTGGAGAGAGATAGAACAGGGCTCTGTTCAGTGCTATTAGTTATATACTGTGCTATTTTGCCTCACTTGTCAGTGTAGAATATTAGTTTAGTGTAGTCAGTTTAGGGATAGTGTGAGTACAGTGAGGAGGACCATCATTCAGCTGTGCATAGTGTGCAGCTAGAGTAGGGACAGCTCATATAGTTTTACTGTAGTGTAGTGAGACTGTGTCATTCATACAGGGCTCAAAATTTCCACTCCTGAGCTACTAGCCAGACCTCAAGGGTTACTCGCCACCAGTTGCCCCACCCAACCCCTACCCTGCCCGCCCCTAAAAACGCCCCCATAAATTATCTCTTGAAATTACCCTTAAATGTTTTATGCAGAATTAAGCAACTTTATCCATGCTCATCAATGCAGCCTCACCCTTATCCATCAATGCAGCCTCGCCCGTGTCCACTAATGCAGCCTCGCCCGTGGCCACCAATGCAGCCTTGCCCATGTCCTCCAATGCAGCCTCGCCCGTGTCCACCAATGCAGCCTTCTCGTGTCCACCACTGCAGCCTCACCCTTGTCCACCAATGCAGTCTCACCCATGTCCACCAATGCAGCCTCACCCTTGTCCACCAATGCAGCCTTCATGTGTCCACCAATGCAGCCTCAACCGTGTCCACCAATGCAGCCTCACCCATGTCCACCAATGCAGTCTCACCCATGTCCACCAATGCAGTCTCACCCTTGTCCACCAATGCAGTCTTACCCTTGTCCACCAATGCAGTCTCACCCGTGTCCACCAATGCAGCCTGCTTGTGTTCATCATGCTGCCTACCTGTGTCCATCATGCAGGGGAGCAGAGGAGAATATGAGCATTGCTGGCGGGATGATAAGAGCACCGAGGGACATTACTGGAACAGCTTTGATTTCAATTGCTGTGTGTTCCTGCCGCTCAGCGTCCCATACAGCCCCGCAAGGGAACTTTAATACACATCACTCGTCCCGGGTTGGACGGGTGATCTGTCTATCAAATTCCCCTGGACCAGGGGGCAGGGCTGTGTGTGGGGGAACACTCAGCTATTGAAATGAAAAGCTGCTAGTGATGTCCCTCGCGCTCTGATCATCCAGCCGTCTCTTTCCTCTTTCTTCCCCTCAGCGAGCGCTGGAAAAAGGACACCAATATAACCCGCCGGCTGGCAGTGCTCGCCCCCCCTCGCTCCCAGGCAACCCTTCCTCGCCAGCCCTCAAAATTCACTCGAAAATGCGAGCAGGTGAGTGTTATTTTTTGAGGGCTGTTTCATACATACGTTAGTGTAGAGTAGGGGACAGCTCATATAGTTTCAGTGTAGTGTCAGTAATCTTGATATTAGTGTATAGCTAGAGTAAGGACAGTTCAGATAGCATCAGTGTAGTGACGGTTGAACATCGTCTATTTGATTGCGTTACCCCCAGTTTAACGCCATTTACTTCTGTGTGCGTTACTGCCAGTTTATTGCCATATTGTTTTGTGTGCGTTACTGCCAGTTTAACGCCATATAGTTTTGCGTGTGTTACTGCCAGTTTAACGCCATATAGTTCTGTGTGCGTTACTGCCAGTTTAATGCCATATCGTTTTGTGTGTGTTACTGTCAATTTAACTCCATATTGTTTTGTGTGCATAACTGCCCGTTCAACGACATATCGTTTTGTGTGTGTTACTGCCAGTTTAATGCCATATAGTTCTATGCGTCACTGTACGTTTGGCATTATATTGCAGTATATTATAGTGTATCCGTGGAGTGTGTCTGTGTAGAGTGAGTACTCAAATTAAAGTGCACCAAACACCTCTTTACATCTACGTACAGAATTCAACTTCTTCTTTACATTTTCTTATAAGCACCGCCCCCTCCCTCCCAATAATGTCTGGGAGGACAACAAAGAGAGGCAGACGTTCCCTTGGCACTGTAAGGGGGCCAGCAACAAATGTGTCCACAGGCAAAGGTGGATGTGGTGGTCAGTGTTCAGGCAGGGCATCATTTCCTCTGTTTAGTGAGTTTGCCCGTGCTATCCAGCCACAGCATGCAGAGGAGGTGGTGGACTGGCTTACTAAACCTTCCTCATCCTATGTCACTCAAGCAGAGACAAGTGTGCAGTCCTCTGCAGTTGCCAGAGTGGATAAACCTGCCTCCTTGTCCACAAAGAGTAATTTTTCTGCACCTGTTTGACAGGTGCATATCATTGCAATTTTTTACAGCAAGGCCAATTCTTGCTTTCATCAAGATTACCTCTATAGGGTTACGGTGGGAAGGCGCCACCAACACCCAAAGACCACTTTTTACTCACCTGTTACTTCTATCCAAAGTCAAAGTAACACAAGAATGTATCCGAAAAATCTCTAATCTTGTTGCCAGTGCACTACATTGTGGCCTCATCATACACACTGGCTCCCCAGCTGTTGCTGAGCAAAATAAAGGCAGATTGCAGGGAAAATGTCATTTTTTTTGGCTTTATAAGTGCAATTATTTCTGCAGTAGATTCTAAACATGGTACAGATCTGCCACTTTACAGTTAGTCTAGGGGGGCCCCCAGGCACTATATTGGAAGGAATTTTTCATTTTTATACTTTCACTTTAAAAATAAAAAAATCACTGCTCATTTAAAAATAACTTATTTTCTATTGATACATGTCCCCCAAGGCAGGACCCGGACCCCTATAACTATTGTATGCCTAATTACTTGCATATAAGCCTTAAAAATGGTCACTTGACCCCAATCACAGTGCCACCTTACAACAGGTGTTTCCATCATAGTGCCCCTTTACATCAGGTGTCCCTATCAGAGTACCCTCATAAATCCAGAAAGAACCCCAATCAGAATAACTTCATATACCAGTTGCTCCCATCAGTGTGCCCCCATAAATCAGCCACCGTATAGATCAGCTACCCCCATCAGAGTGCCCTCTTACATAACAGAGTACCTGTCATGTACCTGGTGGTTGAGCCCAGTATGCAGGGAGTGGCCTCTCATATACCTCTGACTCGAGAACCCCTGATAGAGCAGACAGGGGCTCAGAAGTGCAAAGGGGCACAAGTGCCTGACAGGTAAGCTGATGCAGGGGGCTGGTCCGGACTTCCGATACAACTGAGAAGAGACTGACAGCAGGTGGCAGGCAGAAGAGACTGGCAGCTGGAGGCAGACAGAAGAGACTGGCAGCTGATGACAGGCTGACGCAGTAGAAAGGCAGGAAGCAGGACACAGCAGACGGTAGGGAGGTGTTCTGTAGTTCAGATCACAAGCAGGTGCAGGCAGCCTGGGTCAAACACTGGCAGGCAGATCAGGTACAGGAATAGATGCCAAGAGGAGTCAAGGCACTAGCCGGGCCAGTAACAGGCGGGCAGCAAACAGGCCAGGGAGCAGCAGAAGAGTAGTCAGAACAAGCCGGGATTGGAGACGGGCAGGAACAAGCCGGGTCAACAGGAATCAGATGTACAAAGTAACTGGTAGCAGGGGTCTCAGGAAATGCTGTAGACTGGACAGCAAGGCAGCAAGGCAACAGTCTCCTTTAAATAGCGCATCTTGGTGCCAAGCGATGTCACGAGGAGGGCACACGCATCCTCGTGCGCATCCGTGTGCCGTCAGTCATGCTGTTGCGCATGCGCGTGCCCGAACAGCTCTTCTAATAGGGACCCTGTGCTCAGGTAATCTTCTGTCACCCTGATTGCTGGAAAGCCTTTCCTGACATTGCCCCCCTCCAATGGGCAGCCTCCTGATGCCCAATTGAACCATCTTTCATAGGTGGGATTTTTTAAAGGCTAGAATCAGTCTTTCAGCATGGATATTGGACCCATGCTCCCAAGAATTCTCCTTTGGGCCATACCCTCTCCATTTCACTAGGTACTGGACTTGGTTACGTCTCTTCCTACAATCCAAAATGGATTCAACCTCAAATTCTTCTTCACCATTGATGAGTACTGGTTCAGGAGGGCTGGTATTCCGGTTGGTGAAGGGATCAGGAACTGCGGGTTTAAGTAGGGCTACATGGAAAACTGGATGTATCTGAAATGAATCTGGTAACTTTAATCCGTAGGCCATTCCTTTTCACTGGAAAGGGACCCACAAATTTAGGACCCAATTTTTTAGAGGGACAAGCAAGCTTCAAATTCAGGGTGGACAACCAAACTTGACCTCCAGGTTCTAAATTAAGCTCCCCCTTCTCTTCTTGTCAAACACCTCCTTGGTGTTTGACATTGGGTCCTTGTCATTGTCACCTGCAGTAATTTATTATTTGTGTCAAAGAAATTTAGAGTTTCTTGGGCGGCTGGTACTGAGCACTCCGGGATGTTGTTGGACAGGAACAAGGGATGAAAGCTGTAATTCGCAAAAAACAGAGATTGCTTTGTGGCAGAGTGAACAGAGTTATTATATGCAAATTCAGCAAGAGGTAGCAGGGACGCCCAATCATCCTGGGAAAATGACGAAAAACAACGCAAATACTGCTCAAGTGTTTTTTGTTCGTTCTCTCCGTCTGGCCATTAGTCTGGGGATGATAGGCAGAGGAGAAGGAAAGGTCGATCTTCAGGGATTCATATAGTGCTCTCCAAAACTTAGAAGTGGACTGTACCCCTTGGTCTAATACAATACAGTGGAGCCTCTCCTTAATGAAGGTCCTTGCGGTTTCAGGGGCAGAGGGTGTACCCCTCATCGGCAAGAAGTGAGCAATTTTGGATAGTCTGTCTACCACCACAAAGATGGTAGTGCAGCTTTCTGATGGTGGCAGCTCAACGAAAAAATCCATGGAGATTATCCTCCATGGTCTCTGGAACAGATAGTGGCTTCAACAGGCCCCATGCCTTAGATTTGCTGTCTTTATTTTGGATACAGATGGTACATGATTCAACATATTTCCTGCAATCATTCAACAACTGTGGCCACCAAAGTGGGCACTGGAGGAGTTCAGAAGTCTTGTGCACACCGAAGTGACCGGCCAACTCAAGGTCATGGCAGGAACTAAGGACAACAACTCGTGAATCTTGAGGTACATAAATCTTATCCCTGTACCACAACAGGTCATCTCTTGCCTGTAAGGTGACATCATACGGAAGAGGAGCCCCTATGGAAGCTTGTTAGATTTTGGACAGCAAGTCTGCTTGGAGCATAAGAAAACCCCCCGAGGATAGGATGGTATCTGGAGGTAAGGGGGCTTCGGATTCATTGAACATCCGGGAAAGTGCATCGGGCTTCGTATTCTTCGACCCTGGCCTGTAAGTGATGTGGAACAAGAATCTGGTGAAAAAGAGTGCCCACCTGGCCTGACGTGGTTTTAACCTTTTGGCAACTTTCAAGCACTCCAGATTCTTATGATCCGTATAGATAAGAACTAGATGTGCTGCTCCCTCCAAAAGATATCGCCACTCTTCAAGTGCGGCCTTAATTGCTAATAGTTCTTGGTCACCTACTTTGTAATTCCTCTCTGCTTCGGACAACTTGTGAGAGATGAACGCAACTGGGTGCAAAAGAGCCTTGGGCCCCTGTCTCTGGGAGAGTACAGCTCCGACCGCTATTTCTGATGCGTCCACCTCCAAAATGTATGGCAAAGCTGGGTCAGGGTGCTTTAGAACTGATGAGGAAATTAACAAGTCCTTTAGAGTTACAAAGGCAGTTTGGGCTTCCGAAGACCAGTGGAACCGAGTGCCTTGCTTAGTCAGCCTTGTAATGGGGGAAATGATGGTAGAAAACCTCTTATAAACTTCCGGTAAAAATTTGCGAACTCAACAAAACGTTGGATTCCTTTTTCATCAGTAGGGACTGGCCAGTCCAGGGTGGCAGAAACCTTCTGGGGGTCCATCTTGATACCCTCCACAGAGATGATCAACCCCAGGAACTGAATGCTTTGGCGTTCAAACACGTACTTCTTGGGTTTTGCATACAGGCCGTGAAGTCGAAGTCGTGCTAGCACATTTCTCATGTGCTCATGATGTTTAACCAAGGAGGGAGAGAAAATCAGGATGTCATCTAAGTATATTATGACTAGGGATGAGCCGAACACCCCCCTGTTCGGTTCGCACCAGAACATGCGAACAGGCAAAAAATTTGCTTGAACACACGAACACCGTTAAAGTCTATGGGACTCGAACATGAATAATCAGAAGTGCTACTTTTAAAGGCTTACGTAACGGGTGACCCCGCCCCCCTCTGACGTCATGG
This sequence comes from Lithobates clamitans, assembly GCA_037952925.1. Taxonomy (NCBI): domain Eukaryota; kingdom Metazoa; phylum Chordata; class Amphibia; order Anura; family Ranidae; genus Lithobates; species Lithobates clamitans. The sequence goes on from JBBGZY010001310.1 coordinate 1,589,639, forward strand.
GGAATGCCACAGAGAAGTCCCCGTCAAGTCCCAGTGCGTCAGAGGGGGCAGGGTCATGGGTGGTCCCGCCCTTCGTTATTTAAGAATTGTCAGAAGACGAGAACAGCAGGAGCCTCCCATCATGGATGAGGAGCGGCCCGAGAATGAAAAAGGGAAGAAGACACCGCGGAGGAAGATGCCGGACAAGAACATCGGAGCAAGAAGCAGAGGATCGGAGGAAGAACCAGAGGAAGAAGAAGATGGAAGAAGAAACAGAAGGAAGATAGAAGAAAGAAGATGGAAAGAAGAAGACTTTAAATAAAGGAATTGTCAAAAACTGTCTCTTGTCATTTTTAACATTTTTGACACTTTTTTAGTGAAATGGTAGGGGTACTTTTGCACCCCCTTACCATTTCACACAGGGGGGGCGGGATCTGGGGGTGCCCTTGTTCAAGGGGGCTTCCAGATTCCGATAAGCCCCCCGCCCGCAGACCCCCACAACCACCGGGCAAGGGTTGTGGGGATAAGGCCCTTGTCCCCATCAACATGGGGACAAGATGCTTTGGGGGGATTTCAAAGCACCCTCCCAATGTTGAGGGCATGTGGCCTGGTATGGTTCAGGGGGGGCGCTCTCTCGTCCCTCCCCTCTTTTCCTGCGGGCTGCCAGGTCGCGTGCTCGGATAAGGGTCTGGTATGGATTTTTGGGGGGACCCCACGCCATTTTTAAAAAAAAAATTGGTGCGGGGTTTCCCTTAAAATCCGTACCAGACCTGAAGGGCCTGGTATGGAATTTAGGGGGACCCCCACGCCATTTTTTTTTTAAATTTTGGTTCAGGGTTCCCCTGTGGGGAAATCCCATGCCATTTTTATCAGTGAACTTTTATGTGTATTGTCGGACCGACAATTCATTAATAGCCGCGAGAAGTTTTAAATGACTTTTCTTCCTTTGAAATGTCATTTTGCTGTCAGACTGTTCTAAACACAGGAAACATGCGCCCCTTTACAGGCATACTATAGACACCCCCCAGGTACGAAATTTAAAGGAATATTTCACTTTTATTGTTTCACTTTAAGCATTATTAAAATCACTGCTCCTGAAAAAAACGGCCGTTTTTAAAACTTTTTTTGCATTGATCCATGTCCCCTGGGGCAGGACCCAGGTCCCCAAACACTTTTTATGACAATACCATGCATATAAGCTTTTAAAATTAGCACTTTTGATTTCTCCAATAGACTTTTAAAGGGTGTTCCGTGGCTTTTCGAATTTGCTGCGAACACCCCAAATTGTTCCCTGTTCGCCGAACTGGCGAACAGTCGAACAGCCGATGTTCGAGTCGAACATGAGTTTGACTCGAACTCAAAGCTCATCCCTAATTATGACAAACAGGTCAAGTTAGTCTCTGAAAATGTGAATCACGAAATGCTGGAATGCGGCAGGGGCGTTGCACAGACCAAAGGGCATCACTAAGTATTCAAAGTGCTCGAACTGAGTGCAGAAGGCGGTCTTCCATTCATCCCCACTTCGAATACGAACTAAGTTGTAAGCGTCACAAAGATCCAGTTTAGTGAATATTACAGCAGATCCAAGTCTCTGAAACAGTTTGGGTACCAGAGGAAGAGGGTACCGGTTTTTGAGCGTAATTTTATTGAGCTCCCGATAATCTACGCAGGGGCGTAGAGAGTGATCTTTCTTTTCTACAAAGAAAATTTCTGCTCCTGCCGGGGAGGTGGAAGGACCCTTTTGAAGGATGTCATCTATGAAGGTTTTTAGAGTCCCTAATTCCTGTTCTGTTAAAGGGAAGATTCTCAGAAAAGGAACCTCTGCTCCAGGGAGGAGTTCAATCGGGCAGTCATAGGGCCTATGTGGGGGGAGAGTTATTATTAATAAATGGCGCACTACCAATGAAAGATGAAAGGTGATTGTCTAAGTAGAAACAACCCCTCACCTCATCCCAAAATTATAGAAAAAATGGAAAGAGATTGCCCTAGGGATTTTGTGGGTGAGGGGGAGAGGAGAAAACAGGTTTTGGAAAATAATATGTATATGATTGGTATAGATCAAGTGATCAAAAAGTAGTAAAAATATATACTTTATTTAAAAAATACCACAAAATATTAGGTTAAAAACTATGGACAACTCATACAAGTATTTCACTAACATCATGTTAACGAGGGTTCTAGTAAAAGAAACAAATGCATACATGATATGTTAGAGACCCAACATGTTTCAAAATATTATAGGCATAATTCCTTCTTCAGTGGTTTCCTGTGAGGTTGTATTGTATGATTAGTTCACAAAGCCGTAACTGTATCCTGGACCGATAATTATTGATGGTTTAACAAATGACACTCCAAATTCCAATCCCCATAATACCAGTCAGAGATGTCTTTTGAGAGGTAAAACAATATATGGGCCCATCTGTTTAGAGCCAACCGTTGAGTATTATATAGAATTTCATCATCTAAATGGATGGCAACATCGCATCAGAAACACATCGGGTATATCAGGCCCACGTAGTCCACAAGGTTAGGACCTACACGGTTAGGATTGCACTGGGATCAGTCTGCTCCTAGATGTGAAGTCAAGGTGTGCAGCCAATGTGGGGAGAGAGTCTCTGCACCTTTCTTGCTGAAAACATCCAAGAAACTGTGGTAGACCTCTGGGACAGCCTGGCGGGTTTCAGCGTCTGATTCCAAACATAGCAAGGAAGATGGAACATCAACAGTCTCCTGCAAGCAGTGTTGGTGGCAGTAAGGAGAGACAAAACTGATCATCCCTGAGATCCAATCAATTTCTGGGTTGTGAGCCCTCAGCCAAGGCATGCCTAGAATGATAGAGAACAGTGGGGATTCGATGACATCTAGACACAGAAGTTCTTGATGGTTACTGGCAATATGGTAGTATGGTGATATTTAGAGGAACAGTTTCTTGGGTGACTGGCCCCGACTTAATAGCTGATCCATCGGCCAGATGTACAGAAAGTCCCTTTACCTTAGGCTGCAGGAGAACATGGTATCGGGTGGCAAAAGATAAGTCCATTAAACAGCTGCAGGCTCCTGAATCAACTACAGCGGGGACCGGAGTATTCCCTCCTGGAAGCTGTAAGGAAATGGAGACAGCCAGATGAGAGGTGTTGTTTAGCAGAGCAGGTGTAAGGGCAGGAGAGATGGAAAAGCACTTACGGAGCTTTGCAGGGCAAATTCTCACATAATGTCCAGTTTCCCCACGATAGAGGCAGAGGTTGTTGACCCCCCGGTGTTTACATTCCTCAGATGTAGGGATGAGCCGAACACCCCCCGGTTCGGTTCGCACCAGAACCTGCGAATGGACCGAAAGTTCGCACGAACGTTAGAACCCCATTGACGTCTATGGGACTCGAACGTTTGAAATCAAAAGTGCTCATTTTAAAGGCTAATTTGCATGGTATTGTCCTAAAAAGGGTTTGGGGACCCGAGTCCTACCCCAGGGGACATGTATCAAAGCAAAAAAAACTTTTAAAAACGGCCGTTTTTTCGGGAGCAGTGATTTTACTGATGCTTAAAGTAAAAAAAAAAAAAGTGAAATATTCCTTTAAATATCGTACCTGGGGGGTGTCTATAGTATGCCTGTAAAGTGACGCGTGTTTCCCGTGTTTAGAACAGTCCCTGCACCAAATGTCATATTTAAAGGAAAAAAATCTCATTTAAAACTGCTTGCGGGTTTAATGTAATGTCGGGTCATGGCAATATGGATGAAAATCAGTGAGACAAACGGCATGGGTACCCCCCTTTGGGTCTTGTATGGATATTAAGGGGAACCCCGCACCCAAATTAAAATAAGGAAAGGTGTGGGGCCACCAGGCCCTATATACTCTGAACAGCAGTATACAGGCGGTGCAAACAAGACAGGGACTGTAGGTTTGTTGTTAAGTAGAATCTCTTTGTAATTTTGAACGGGTACATTTTTAACGTGTTTAGCTCCAGCCAAAAAATCTTTTTTAAGCTTTTTGGAAAACATAGGGAAGGGTTATCACCCCTGTGACATTTGTTTTGCTGTCTTTCCTCCTCTTCAGAAGATTTCACCTCACTTTTTGTCCCAATGAAAAATGTTTTTTGAAAATTTGGGTTTTTTTGTGGAACAAGGATTGGAAAGCATCAGTGGAAAGGAGAAATTTTTTTCCCATATTAACTCTTACAGGAGAGAATTTCCCTTCCTAGGGGTAGATTTCATCTCACTTCCTGTTGTCTCCTTCCATTTGCAAGTAGGAGTCGTTTGTAAGTTAGATGTTTGAAAGTAGGGTCCTGCCCTATATACTCAGCAGAAATTTGGGCCTTAGGTGTTGCTGTGGCCACAACACTGTAAGCCCTCACAGGGCCCTGCTGTGAAATATTAGATCAAGAATTGTAATTACATGCCCCTGTTGAACAGGAGCTAAAAAAATTAGGCCTTAGGCACTGGTGCTGGTGCCACAAAACTGCAAGCCCTCACAGACACTCTAGTTGGAACGCAGGAACGAGCCCTGCTGCAAAGTATTGCATCAAAAATTGTAATTACACGCCCCTGTTAAACAAGGGCTGAAAAATTGGGCCTTAGGCACTGGTGCTGGTGCCACAACACTGCAACCCCTCACAGACACTCTAGTTGGAACGCAGGAACGAGCCCTGCTGCAAAGTATTGCATCAAAAATTGTAATTACTCGCCCCTGTTAGACAGGGGCAGAAAAATTGGGCCTTAGGCACTGGTGCTGGTGCCACAACACTGCAACCCCTCACAGACACTCTAGTTGGAATGCAGGAACGAGCCCTGCTGCAAAGTATTACATCAAAAATTGTAATTACACGCCCCTGTTAAACAGGGGCTGAAAAATTGTGCCTTAGGCACTGGTGGTGCCAACACTGCAACCCCTCACAGACACTCTAGTTGGAATGCAGGAACGAGCCCTGCTGCAAAGTATTACATCAAAAATTGTAATTACACGCCCCTGTTAAACAGGGGCTGAAAAATTGTGCCTTAGGCACTGGTGGTGGCGCCCAGAACCAAAAATGTTCTTACAAGCTATCAGCGTGATGATTGAGGAGGAAGAGGATAATTACTCAGGGATAGTCACTCAGCATCAGCATAGGCAGTCTTTGAAGGGATCTGAGATTTCAAAAAAAATTATTCGGTTACATCAGCATCAGGTGCTTGGTAGCTGGTGGTGATCCAAGACTGATTCATTTTTATGAAGGTCAGTCGATCGACCGAGTCGGTGGACAGACGCACCCTGTGATCGGTTACCACGCCTCCAGCAGCACTGAATGTGCGTTCCGAAAGAACGCTGGATGCAGGACAGGCCAGTAGCTCAATTGCATACTGTGCAAGCTCTGGCCAGTGATCCATCCTCAAGACCCAGTAACCCAGAGGATTTTCGGTGGGAAAGGTGTCCAAGTCTGATCTTGCCCCTAGGTATTCCTGCACCATGCAAAACAGACGCTGGCGATGGTTGCTGGAACCGATCATACCTTGGGGCTGCGGACCAAAAAATTGTCTGAACGCATCGGTCAGACGGCCACCTTCTCCACCGCTCCTTCTTTGACTGACCGAAGCCTCAGCAACACGTTGTCCAGAAACAGGAGTTTGTAACCTCCCAGTCTCTGGGAACGCATTGCACAGACCTTTCTGCAAGGCCTCCCGAAGATGTTTCATCCTCTGCTCCCTCTGCGATGGCAAGATAAGGTCCGCAACCTTACCCTTGTAACGTGGATCAAGGAGGGTTGCCAGCCAGTATTGGTCCTTCTCCTTGATACCACGAATACGAGGATCCTTACGCAGGCTTTGCAGGAACAGGGAGGCCATGCAGCGTAGGTTTGCTGAGGCATTCGGTCTGGAGTCCTCTGGGTCACTAAGTACGACAACATCCGCAGCCACCTCCTCCCAGCCACGTACAAGTCCATGTGTTTCTTGGGACTGATCCCTTAAAGACTGCTGCTGATGCTGAGTGCCAGGCTCCACCTCCATACTGACACAATCTTCCTCCTCCTCCTCCTCCTCCTCGTCCTCTTCCTGTGTGATCGGCGGGCACGCAGGAACACTGTCTGGATAAAGGGGGCCTTGAGAGCTAAGGAAGTCCTCCTCTTCCTGCCTCTGTTCTGCCTCAAGTGCCCTGTCCATTATTCCACGCAGTGTGTGCTCCAACAGGTGGACAAGGGGGACAGTGTCACTGATGCATGCACTGTCACTGCTCACCATCCTTGTGGCCTCCTCGAATGGTGACAGGACAGTGCATGCATCCCTGATCATGGCCCACTGGCGTGGGGAAAAAAAAACAAGCTCCCCTGACCCTGTCCTGGTGCCATAGTTGCACAGGTACTCATTGATGGCCCTCTGCTGCGTGTGCAGCCGCTGCAGCATGGCCAACGTTGAGTTCCACCTGGTGGGCATGTCACAGATTAGGCGGTTCTTGGGCAGGTTAAACTCCTTTTGGAGGTCCGTCAGCCGAGCACTGGCATTATATGACTGGCGGAAATGCACACAGACTTTCCTGGCCTGCCTCAGGACATCCTGTAAGCCCGGGTACCTGCCCAAGAACCGCTGCACCACCAAGTTAAGGACGTGAGCCAAACAGGGCACATGGGTCATTTGTCCCTGTCGGAGGGCAGAGAGGACCAAACCACCATTCCTGCCTTAAGTTGGCGTGGCGTCAACCACCTCTGAACCTGCCCCTGCAGAGCTGACAGAACCTCTGCCCCAGTGTGGCTCCTGTCCCCCAAGCACACCAGCTCAAGCACCGCATGGCATCTTTTGGCCTGCGTACTTGCGTAGCCCTTTGAACGCCTACGGAGCACCGCTGGTTCCGAGGAAGAGGCCATGGAGGAAGAAGAAGAGGAGGGGGTGGAGGAGAGAGGTGTGTCACAATCAGCATTTTGGAGGCGTGGTGGCGGAACAACCTCCAACACTACTGCACCTTGTCCTGCATCCTTCCCAGCTGCCAGCAGAGTCACCCAATGCGCCGTGAAACTTAGGTAACGTCCCTGTCCATGCCTGCTGGACCATGAGTCAGCGGTAATATGCACCTTACCGCTGACCGCCCTGTCCAGCGAGGCATGGACATTGCCTTCCACATGCCGGTAGAGAACCGGAATCGCCTTCCGCGAGAAAAAGTGGCGTTTGGGTACCTGCCACTGAGGAACCGCACATTACACAAACTCACGGAAGGGGGCAGAGTCTACCAACTGAAAAGGCAGCAGTTGAAGTGCTAGCAATTTTGCCACGCTAGCATTCAACCGCTGGGCATGTGGATGGCTGGGAGCAAACTTTTTTAGGCGGTGCAGCAGCTGGGGCAGGGAAATTTGCCTGGTACAATCTGACGTCGGTGTACCAAAAGCAGATTGCCCACAAGTACTTGGCTGTGACACACCTAATTCTACACCTTCATTCCTCTCACTGCAGGTCTCAGAGAGGACTGGAGGTCTAGTGGGGTTTGAAATCTCAGCTGATGAGGAGCAAGGAGAGATCCTCTTTGTTCTTTGTTGTGGGTCTTTTAGATACGCTTGCCAATGAACTGCATGGCAGGTCAACATATGTCTGGTCAAGCATGTGGTACCCAAGCGGGAGATGTTTTGGCCACGTGAGATACGCTTGAGACATATGTTGCAAATAGCAGCGGTGCGATCTGATGCACTCGTCTCAAAAAAGGCCCACACCAAAGAACTTTTTGAATAACGCGCAGAGACTGCAGCGCCCTGCACATGTGGAGCTTTGGGGTGTGATGCAGTCAATGTGCTGCCCTTAGGCTGGCCCCTGGAGGGCATCCTGCCTCATTGGTGATGTGCCACCTCCTCCTCCTCTCTACTATCAGGCACCCACGTTAAGTCAGTGACCTCATCATCCCCTCCCTCCTCATCACTGGAGCAAACCTGGCAGTATGCTGCAGCAGGGGGAGCATGACTGCCAGATTGCTGTCCTTCTTGGGCACCCCCTCTGTCCGTGCTCATGTTACTGCCTTCATCGAGCTCAGTATCATCATCAGAGCCTTCCAAACGCTGGGCATCCTCCTGGAGCATGTACCCAACACTGTGGTCAAACAGTTCGAGGGAATCCTCAGGAGGACATGGTGGAGCTAGGGAAGGAGTCACTGATGACATTGAGCTGAGGGAAGAGGCCGCTGCTTTGCCAGACAAAGCACCCTGGGCATGGGTGAGAGAGTATGAGGAGGATGAGGACGGCTTGGTCATCCACTCGACCAAGTCTTCCGCATGTTGCGGCTCAACACGGCCAGCTGCCGAAAAAAAGGCCAAGCGTGTCCCATGGCCACGTGCTGATGAGGATGCACCGTCTCCACGACCAGCACTAGACACAGAGCCTGCTTGCCCTCTCTTATTGGCTTGTGACTGTCTGCCTCTCCTTCTTGGCCTTCCAGACATACTAATGGCCTGTAGCTGCACTAAGCTGGGATAGAACACCGGTAATTTTCTTCAGGTAGCTTTATATACTGTAACCAGACAAGCCTGCCTGTCAGTAGGAAGATAACAGGAACGGATCTAGCTGAACACTGTGAGCAGGACGCACTGTACTAAATGTAAATAGTCTAGCTGCCTGACCGTGGTAGTAATAGGATCAAATAGAACACCAGTAATTTTCTTCAGGTAGCTTTATATACTGTAACCAGACAAGCCTGCCTGTCAGTAGGAAGATAACAGGAACGGATCTAGCTGAACACTGTGAGCAGGACGCACTGTACTAAATGTAAATAGTCTAGCTGCCTGACCGTGGTACTAATAGGATCAAATGGAACACCAGTAATTTTCTTCAGGTAGCTTTATATACTGTAACCAGACAAGCCTGCGTGTCAGTAGGAAGATAACAGGAACGGATCTAGCTGAACACTGTGAGCAGGACGCACTATACTAAATGTAAATAGTCTAGCTGCCTGACCGTGGTACTAATAGGATCAAATAGAACACCAGTAATTTTCTTCAGGTAGCTTTATATACTGTAACCAGACAAGCCTGCCTGTCAGTAGGAAGATAACAGGAACGGATCTAGCTGAACACTGTGAGCAGGACGCACTGTACTAAATGTAAATAGTCTAGCTGCCTGACCGTGGTACTAATAGGATCAAATAGAACACCAGTAATTTTCTTCAGGTAGCTTTATATACTGTAACCAGACAAGCCTGCCTGTCAGTAGGAAGATAACAGGAACGGATCTAGCTGAACACTGTGAGCAGGACGCACTGTACTAAATGTAAATAGTCTAGCTGCCTGACCGTGGTACTAATAGGATCAAATAGAACACCAGTAATTTTCTTCAGGTAGCTTTATATACTGTAACCAGACAAGCCTGCCTGTCAGTAGGAAGATAACAGGAACGGATCTAGCTGAACACTGTGAGCAGGACGCACTGTACTAAATGTAAATAGTCTAGCTGCCTGACCGTGGTACTAATAGGATCAAACAGAACACCAGTAATTTTCTTCAGGTAGCTTTATATACTGTAACCAGACAAGCCTGCCTGTCAGTAGGAAGATAACAGGAACGGATCTAGCTGAACACTGTGAGCAGGACGCACTGTACTAAATGTAAATAGTCTAGCTGCCTGACCGTGGTACTAATAGGATCAAATAGAACACCAGTAATTTTCTTCAGGTAGCCATATATACTGTAACCAGACAAGCCTGCCTGTCAGTAGGAAGATAACAGGAACGGATCTAGCTGAACACTGTGAGCAGGACGCACTGCACTAAATGTAAATAGTCTAGAATTTAACAGGAACGGATCTAGCTGAACACTGTGAGCAGGACGCACTGCACTAAATGTAAATAGTCTAGAAGATAACAGGAACGGATCTAGCTGAACACTGTGAGCAGGACGCACTGCACTAAATGTAAATAGTCTAGAAGATAACAGGAACGGATCTAGCTGAACACTGTGAGCAGGACGCACTGCACTAAATGTAAATAGTCTAGAAGATAACAGGAACGGATCTAGCTGAACACTGTGAGCAGGACGCACTGCACTAAATGTAAATAGTCTAGAAGATAACAGGAACGGATCTAGCTGAACACTGTGAGCAGGACGCACTGCACTAAATGTAAATAGTCTAGAAGATAACAGGAACGGATCTAGCTAAACTGAATACAGTGTATATATATATATGCAACACCTGGGATGCATATATATACACAATACACTGTAAGTGCAGCTAACTGACTGACTGTTCTGCCTAATCTATCTAACTCAAATCAAATGACACTGTCTGTTTCTCTCTCTCTCTCTCAATGAACGCCGGAACACACACTACACAGGGCCACCGTGCAGGCGGCCTTATATAGTGTGGGGCGTGTACTAAATCCCCTGAGCCATAATTGGCCAAAGCCTCCTTGGCTTTGGCCAATTACGGCTCTCTGTTCAGGCGGCGCTGTGATTGGCCAAGCATGCGGGTCATAGTGCATGCTTGGCCAATCATCAGCAAGCAATGCACTGCGATGCCGCAGTGAATTATGGGCCGTGACGCGCCACACGAATTTGGCGCGAACGGCCCATATCGTTCGCAATTCGGCGAACGGGCGAACAGCCGATGTTCGAGTCGAACATGGGTTCGACTCGAACACGAAGCTCATCCCTACTCAGATGTAAGTGAGGGACGAAGCAAGCCCAGCTGCATCAGTTCAGAAGCATTGGAAGTGGTGGTCGCTGGAGCTGAGGGAGCAGAGTGAGAGAAGCTAGGTACGCGTGGGAGCATCCATACTGGACGAGAGGAACCAGATGTTCACTCCGATCTTTGTTCTCTTTAACGTGTGTCTATTTGAATAGGCAGGTTGATGAGGGCGTCTAGAGTCTCGGGAATGCCCACTCGAGCCAGTTCATCTTTTAGTGGTTTGGAAAGGCCCATGTGGAATTGGTAACGCAGGGCGGCTTTATTCCAGTTTGTGTCGGAACTCCAACGCCTGAACTCAGATACTGTCACGTACCTGGTGGTGGAGCCCAGAATGCAAGGAGTAGCCTCTCGTGTGCCTCTGGTTCGAGAGCCCCTGATAGAGAAGACAGGAACTCAAGAGCGCAGGGGGCCACAAGTGCTTGGTAAGTGGCAGGTGTAGGGTTGATCCGGACCTCTGGTGCAGCAGCAGGAGAACTATCAGGAACACTGGATCCACTGGCAGGAACTCAGGAACAACAGGCAACTGGGAGGTGTTCTGTAGTACAACTGAAGCACTGGAACAACTGGTAGATGAACCGGAACTCTTGGCAGGAACACTGGAACTGTAGACTGGATAGGGAAGCACTGTAGCTAGTAGACACCCACGAACCAGCAAACAGCAGGGAGGTGTTCTGTAGTACCACTGGAAGCACTTTACAAAGTCAGACAGGCCGGGTCAAAACACAGGTAAGCAGAGCAGGTACAAAACGGAACCAGGAGAGTAGTCAGGGCACGGACCGGGTCGGCAACAGACAGGCAGGTAGTAACTGAAGGATGAGGCAGGAGAATCGTCAGACAAGCCGAGGTCAGGGACTGGCAGCAAACAGGAGAAGTCAGGAACAAGCCGGGTAACAGGAATCAGGTAAACAGGTATACTGGAAGCTTAGGGTCACAGGGAACGCTGTAGACCGGACAGCAAGGAAGCATGCTGACAGGCACCTTTAAATAGGCCTAATGGCGCCAAAAGCTGTCACACCGCACGTCTGCGCGCCGCCGCGTGCACACGTGCACGCCCGAGTACCGATCGTACGTGCCCGTTCGTCTCATCGTGTACCCGCGTACACCCGCTCGTATTAGCGCGCACCCGCATGCGTCCGTTCGTGTCAACGCGTCTCCGAACACGTCCTCTGGTTCTACTGACAATAGTTCTGTTAACCGATCTTCCGCCGACGTCTGAGCTAACAGGACGTCTTTCATGACAGATACATAGTCTTTGGCCACTCTGCAGCCCTGCTGGAGAGTATGTAGAGCTGCTTCTGCGGTAGCAGTCTGTTGCGGGTCCTCATAAAGTAGAGACATGGCTTGAAAGAAGGTGCTCAAGCTGTTGAGAGAGACATCCTTCTTGCTCCAGCAGGCGATGTGCCCATGATTGAGGCTCCCCTAGCAACAGGGAGATGACAAAGCCCACTTTGGTGGACTCGAGGGAAAAAGTCCTTGGTTGCAGAGCAAAGAAAAGTTCACAGGCGTTGCAAAATGTCCTAAATATTACTGCGTTCCCCAGAGAATCTTTCAGGTGTGGGGACCTTGGGCTCAGGTGGCATCATCACCACCGCGGGCGCAGCGGACGTTTCCGATGTGGAGGGAGCAGAGGAAGACAGAGCCTGCACACGTTCCTCTATAACCCTCTTGCAAGTCTTTAACAGCCTGGGTGAGTCCAGCAAGATGACGGCAAAGTTCGTCCATTGGAGACGCTCCCTGCGTGGGCTCAGACATTGCTATCCAGTACTGTCACGTACCTGGTGGTGGAGCCCAGTATGCAGGGAGTGGCCTCTCATATACCTCTGACTCGAGAACCCCCTTACATAAGGTGTTCCCATCAGAGTACCTCCATAAATCAGGAACGTCAATCAGAATACGCTTATGCATTGGTTGCCCCAAACAGTGCACCACCATAGATCAGTAAACCCCATCAGTGTGCCCCTTTACATCAGTTGTTCTTCTTCACAGTGCCCCCTTACATCAGGGATACCAATCAGAATACCTTCATATCAGTTTCCCCCATCAGAGTGCCCCCAATGGAGTCTTCAAATAGATTAAATGCCCCCATCAGAGTGCCCCAAAAGATTAGTAGCCACCATCAGAGTGCCCCCATATATCAGTTGCCTTATTATAGTACCCCCATAAATCAGTTGCCCCCATGAGGGCTTATAGAAATAACAGAGATATGTAACTTGTAGGTAAAGTATAAACTCTTTATTCTGGGTATTTAAAACATGGTTAATGGCTAAGGTTATTGATACAGGACTGCTAGTGAAAGAGAGGTGGAAGGTGCGTGATCTAATGCATGGGTCAAAATGATCAAGTTTATTCTTAGACAAAGTAGATGAGTACAAATAAGTTACTACGTATTCATGGAAACAAGGTTACAAAATATTAATTAATTTTGCCCATACAAGGGAAAATGCTCAATGGTAGCCTAATGCGTTTAGCGGTGTTCCCTCTTCATCAGAGCCTTGGAAAGCAAAAGAAAGTCTGTATAATGTGGTAGATATACATAGAGAGGAGTGGCTGATTGGGAGATGTATCACATGGTGGGTGATGTATTCTCCTTTACTCTAAAAGTATCCACATCCCAACTCTGTAGATAAGATAAATACCAAATGTATATGTGTATAGTTAAGGTTGTAGTAGAAAAGACACATATAAAAGTGTTGGAATTATACATTATACATTATTACAGACAAGAGACGTATAGTTGAAGTATAAACATGTTGAAACGTTGAAACATTAAGTCATTGAAGCATTGAAACATTAAAACATTAAAACATTAAAGACTTTATGAATGTTTTAAAAGTAATAAAACAGTGAACAATTAAAGCCATAAGCCATTAGCACACCGAAACAAATAAATAAATGAATGAATATTTTGTAACCTTGTTTCCATGAATATGTAGTAACTTCTTTGTACTCATCTACTTTGTCTAAGAAAACTTTATAATTTTGACCCATGCGTTAGATCATGCACCTTCCACCTCTCTTTTCACTCTGCCTTCTTCGGACCACCCCTGGTTAGTTTAGGCAGCGGGACACGCATGGTCTTCCTATACAACCTACCATCCGAAATTACTACCACTTTACATCAATACCGCCTGCAGGAGCGCATGAGAAATACATTTTCTGTTCATACAGTATCTCACAAAAGTGTGTACACCCCTCACATTTTTGTTAATATTTTATTATATCTTTTCATGTGACAACACTGAAGAAATGACGCTTTGCTACAATGTAAAGTAGTGAGTGTACAGCTTGTATAAAAGTGTCAATTTGCTGTCCCCTCAAAATAACTCAACACACAGCCATGAATGTCTAAACCGCTGGCAACAAAAGTGAGCACACCTCTAAGTGAAAATGTCCAAATTGGGCCCCAAGTGTCAATATTTTGTGTGGCCACCATTATTTTCCAGAACTGCCTTAACCCTCTTGGGCATGGAGTTCACCAGAGCTTCACAGGTTGCCACTGGAGTCCTCTTCCTTCTCCATGACGACATCATGGTGGATGGTGGATGTTAGAGGATTTTAGGGACCTTGCGCTCCTCCACCTTCCGTTTGAGGATGCACCCACAGATGCTCAATGGGGTTTAGGTCTGGAGACATGCTTGGCCAGTCCATCACCTTTACCCTCAGCTTCTTTAGCAAGGCAGTGGTCGTCTTGGAGGTGTGTTTGGGGTCGTTATCTGCAGCCCAGTCTCCGATGAGAGGGGATTATGCTCTGCTTCAGTATGTCACAGTACATGTTGCCATTCATGGTTCCCTCAAAACATCAAAACAGACAGGGTGCTCAGAGGACTGAGACTAACAAAGACATGCACTTGGCAAGATGATGACCTCAAAAATTCATGGGTTACCAAAATGAAAGAATTCAATAAAACATTACTCAAATCCATTATCACCCAAACAGAAAGGAATCTAAACAAGATACGTAGTGATTTGAAAAAAGTCCAGGATGAGTTATCCTCCTTTCTCGATCTCACAACCTTAAGACCGGGTTCACACTATAAAGGGCTGCGAATCGCACAGGAGCGCTGTGCGTGCCTGTTCTCCGTTTCAGGGACAAATCAGGGCCAATTCTATGCCTGAATTCGGCCCTGAAACGGAGCCAAAGACGCACAGCGTTTTTGTGCAGTGCGCTCCGCAGCCGCCCGGGAGATATGTGAACCTTCTCAATAGGGAGCCGGTCACATTCTCCTACTATGCGAATTAGATGTGGGGAAACGCACATCGAATTCGCATAGGTGTGAACTCGGGCTTAATGATTGGGACAAGAAAATCAGTGATCAAATGGTTAGCTTTAAAACTAATCTCATAAGTAAAAAATCTGGCAAATTCGAGAGGAATAGACTGGACTATTTATATGGGCGTGAGTTTGAAGGGAAAAGGTCAACTGATAGCGCCCACATGCATACACAAAAGTCAGAATTACCCACTCGCTCATCCACGAAAAACAATAGAGGCAACACTAATAGGCAGAGACATAACGGAGGGTCCCGAAACTACTATCAACAAGATAACTCTAGGAATACCACTGACCATGTCCAAGGGAGAGGGGGAAGAGGGTTGTCCCATGAAGACAAACAGGGGGCGGCCCTCCCCCACCCCTACCCCTACAATAAACAAAATGGACGAAAAAATCGAGTAGAGAAAAAGGTCCGATTTTACCATCAGGAGCCAAGGAACAACAACCAAGAGGTCATACGAATAAATCTGATAAATCTGCCAGCACAACCAGGGGAACGGATGACAAAAACAATACAGAAAGTACGAATTATGCTTCACTGCCGGAAAGAACCATGACCCACAATGCCACTGGCCAGCAGGCAGTCATATATCAACTAAAACAAACCCAATGGAGAACGTGTCACCCTTTACTTTTTTAGAGGAAGGAGCTGTGGGAAATTTGAGTCCCACAGCTCAGCAGGTGAACCATCTAGAATTACCACAGAATATGGTAAGAAAAAGAGAAGATGGAGAAGAAAAGGCCGACGGGGAGGAAAGAATAACAAAAAGAGTGAAAAGATCATTTCCACACACACCACAATCAAAATCTTCAATCTATCCAGCTAGGTATTTGATGACACAGAGCTCAATGTTTTACGCAAGGGACTTAATTTTGCCCCCAAAAATCCCCCAAACCTTTTTGAGATCTTTGTGGACCTAAATAGGTATACGAGGAACCTTACCCTTAAAAGGTATTTTGCTCTTCCCAAATTACCACCCAAGATGGCATCACTACCTGCAAGTACCCCAACTGACAGCAACCCACAAGACGCTGATACCGCGCTTCTAGATTTGCAGAGCTTGTATTTAGAGGGGGCTTGTGAGGATATTGCAATGGAACCAGAACTTATAGCTCTCATGGAGAAACAGATTACACACACAGACTTCAAACTCAAGTCCACCTTCCATCCTCACTGGCCAAAAGGAAAGTTCATTCCAATTTTCTATGAAGAGGTGATGGATGAGATAAAAAAGATTTGCCAAAAAAGCCATCCCAATGGCAAATTTGAACACACTCTGAATAAGGAAGTTCCGAAAGAAATCATCTAGAGGTTCCAGGATAGAGAGGATATTATCATTAGGCAGGCTGACAAAGGAGGTGGTCTAGTCATCCAAGATCGGGATGACTATATGGTGGAGGCTTTGAGACCCTTAGGCGATAAGGACACCTATGAGAAACTTCCAGCTCATCCACTATCAGGCTATATAACTACTCTTGAACTACTTCTCAATCGAGCCAGAGAGAATGGAGTCATCACCAAAAGCGAATACCTATTTCTAAATAAGCCACATCCACTAACACCCCACTTCTATCATATCCCTAAGATCCACAAAGATCAGATCAACCCACCTGGCAGACCCATCATCGCTGGGATAGATAGCCTAACAAGCAATATGGGGTGCTACATCGATCACTTCTTACAAGATTTGGTAACACAACTTCCATCTTTTGTTAAAGATTCAGGACACATGCTTGAAGAGGAAGTAAACTTTGGTGGGTTTTACTTCCTCTTTATTTCCCTGCAAAGGTAAGCATTATGGGCTACTATGCATCGCATAGTAGCCCATTATGTGTCACTTACCTGAAACCGAAGCCTGTCACTGCTGTCCCCACTAGCAGCGAGAGTCCATCTTCAACCCCTCTTCCTTCCGGGGGCCACGAACTCTGGCTCTGTGACTGGCCGGAGTCACGTTATGTCACTCCCGCGAATGTGCACGTGCCCTTTCTAAAGTGCGCATGTGCTGTAGACATCGGCGCATGCGCTGTAGTCATCAACGCTCAGCTTTTTTGGAAGTATCTCCTAAACCATGGAGGTTTAGGAGATATTTCAAGCACATACAGGTAAACCTTAATATAGGCTTACCTGTAGGTAAAATTGGTTGTACAGGGAGTACAACCACTTTGAGATCCTTTTAACCTTCTCCTGGCACCCCCATTATAAGTGGCTTTCATTAGACGTATCATCACTCTACACCTCCTTCCAACACAAATATGGCGTCAAGGCGGTTGAACACTATATTTACAAGAGCTATCTACACTACAAACCAAAGTCCTCATTGACTCCATTGAGTTTTGTCTAACCCATAATTACTTCTCCTATGTGGGAGAGTACTACAGACAAACCATAGGGACAGTCATGGGAGCCAGATTTGCTCCAAGTTATGCAAATCTTTTCAGGGGCTTTTGGGAAGACAGCTTAATCTGGGCCAATAATCCCTTTAAGGCTCAGCTTGCTCTCTACAGTAGATATATAGACAATATCTTGATTATTTGGAATGGATCAGATACAGAGCTAGACAATTTTCTTGAGTATTGCAATTCCAATCCAGTTGGTATTTCGTTTACCCATGTTGTCGATGATGCATCACAATTTTTCTAGACTTTGAACTGCAGGTAGTTGAAGAAGGCACAATCTTCTCCAAAACTCATTTCAAGCCAAGTGTTGGGAACTCTTATCTTTATGCGAAAAGCCACTATCACCCAAAATGGATCCATAACATCCCATATGGGCAATTCTGCAGGCTAAAGAGAACATGCACCAGGAAGAGTGACTATGAGAAGGAAGGGTCTATCCTAAAAAGGAAATTCTTAGAGAAGGGATATAAAGAATACCTCATAGAACAAGCCTTCTCTAAATACTGGATATAATTGTACAACAAAAATATGATGAAAGCCTCTTAGACAACATGGTGATGGATGCCAACACAATTCGAAAAAACGGATCCTCAACAAACAAGACCTCTCCAACTCCATTAGATTCAGCACCCAATATAACACAAAAGCATTTTATATCCAAAGAGCAAGTCAACGTAACTGGAATATCCTAAAACAAGATCCTATCCTAAATCAAGTCCTGCTCCAGACCAGAAGTCGTGTTCCGCAAATCTAAAGACCTTAGAAGTTTGATAGCACCGAGCAGAGTACGAAAAGCCCCAATTGCAACAAAGATCACCACCGGTCCCTGGTCATCAATTTTCAACCAAAAAGGAAACTACAAATGTGGAGTCAGGAAATGTGGAGCATGTGCATACACGTCACACTGTAAAGAGGAGGTCATGGAGTCCGATGGCCATGGCCATAAAATCGGCCAGTTTATCAACTGTGGCACCTTGTATTTGGTCTATGGTATCGTTTGCCCCTGTGGCCTTCTTTATGTCAGACATACAACACGCCCACTAAAGCTTACAAGTGTTTGGTATAGAAGCCATCAAAAAAGATGATGATACCGGAAGAAGATTCCAGAGACTCTGTAAATGAGAATCTTTCTGGATCTTCACACTTGGTTCCTTGGTTGGGATGAGATCGAAGACCTTGAAGTCCATGGGGTAGTTTAAATGTGCCATAACAAACAGTGTGCATACAGATTGTCTCCTGCCCCCCCCCCCCCACTCAGCTTACCATTGGTCCAGCCATGTATGTCTCACCTACATTTACATTTATACTTACATTTATATGTATTTTTGGATCATCGATCACAATATACCTTTGCTTACCTTCATTCCCTCTAATTATACATAGTTACATAGTACATAGTTAGATAGTAAGTGAGGTTGAAAAAAGACACAAGTCCATCAAGTCATTATGTGCTCATGCAGCTTGATACACTACATGCATCATTCTTATTTCAGCAACCACCATCATTTAATCACATCAGAGGTGGTGTGGATTGTATCAATACCATTAGGACTAAAGTATATGTAGCGCCCACCTAGGTGTGTGCTAGATAGTTAGAGAGGGTAAGAGTTAGGTAAAAATTCCAGGCATTACCCTGTTTTGGTTTAAGCCTGGCTGGTTTTATTTTGGTGGGGAGGAATGACAGAGTAGAATGAGGGGTGTGACCACCTGCATTCTGTCAAAAGTGACGCCTTGTTTGACCATTGAGAGGTGCTGGAGGACAGGTTGATTTGTACAGGATGTAGTTAGTTGTATAGGTCACCCTGAGCCTATTATTAATTTGTATGGG
The DNA here is from genome assembly GCA_037952925.1 of Lithobates clamitans. Lineage (NCBI taxonomy): Eukaryota > Metazoa > Chordata > Amphibia > Anura > Ranidae > Lithobates > Lithobates clamitans. Next base: position 1,608,734 of record JBBGZY010001310.1, read on the forward strand.
CAGGGGCTATAAACTGTGGGTCACATGCTCCAGGGGGCTTGCTGATGGGAAGAGAACAGCAAAGGAAGACAGTATGTAGAAGCTGGTGCAGCTTAGGAACTCTCCCCTCCGGGGAGGGGAACATGCCTTCACAGGAGGAGAGATGGAGGTGATAACTGTGGGAACCTGCAATATCTACAAAGGAAAGGCTGCTATTACCAACAGAAGAGAAGGAAAACTGGGAGAGGACCCTCCTATGGCAAACATGGACGGTCGCTCAAATGTACACGTGAGTGCAAACCCAGGGGAGCAGTATTTCCAAGGACTGAGGGTGCTGAGGATCACCCGGGGGAAATTTCATCAGTCTGTCCAAGAACTCTATTCAGAGTATTGTTCTTAGGACTTAAATTGGATATGCTGTGCGGTTGGGAAATAGTAGTAAACAGGAGGGAGAAGATTTGCAGACCATTACAGGAACCAAGTTAAAAAGGCAACTCATATTTCTGGAGGATTTGTTCACATTATTTCTGCCTTATATAAATGGAAAGAATAAAGTACTTGTTATTTGTTCAAGACTGTCTGCGATGTCATCAATGCAAAGAAGTGGGGGGTAATGGAACACACTGGCGGAAAGGAATGAACTACCCAGCAGCTTCTACGGGGGGTGTGCGCTTCATATACATATCAGAATAGTCTAGTTTCAGACAATATATATGTTTTGGTGTCTGTTTACCACTTTTACATCTATTCAAGGTTAGACCCCAAATTATCCCTTTCTCTTTCATTTCTTCTCCCCCCCCCTTTTTTTTCTCTCATTAACATTTCCCCCACAGTCGTCAGCTGCTTTGGCACCCTGCAGGCTATCGCTCCTGCAGGGGAATCCCTGAGCAGTGTACCATAGATTAGACTGGTCATTGAATACAAGAACTACACTTGCTATGCATGGCCATGCCCACACCAATGATGGTGTGCATTCCAGGGAGCGACTGGGTCACTTCCTGGTTCTGACACACCAATCACATGGTCACTAGTTTGAACCACCCATTTCCTCCACTCGCACAGTCCCAATAGCCATCGGAGATTTGGCCTCATGTAGACCACCGTCTGGCCAGGCCAGCTCCTATAGAACAGGCTGGCCACATGAACGATGGCGTGCGTTCCAGAGAGTGACCTACTTACTTCCTAGGTCTGACATTACGGGTCACAGGACCGATCCACGGACCCGCCCACCTCTGCTTTGCACACACCTGCATCCCAGTTTAAATGCCGCTGAGGTCCCATACAGCTACAGACTGCTACAACTTTTCTTGGACAGGACAGCACTCCGCTAGAGCCTCCAAAAAAGACTGCCTTCAGCCTGCAGCCAATGTGTATGGACTGCAGCTCTTCAACAAGATAAAATGTAGATCAGCAATAGGGATTATTCAATTCAATATTATTGCAATATATCAGTATATTGGGTCATTCCTTCTGGGTCCATTCCTCTGTATCATTGGCATCTCTGTAGGTACAGATGACAGACAAACAACAAATAATAAACAAACCATTTACTCTACGGTACGTAGGTAGGTGCCATCCAGATCCTCCTTACTTTCACCAGTTAACAATCTGTCATCTCACTCCATTTGCAGTAGGCACTTTCACAGGTTCAACCCTTCTGCACACCCCTGCACATATGTGTTTATGTGTCTAGATATACACAGGTGCTTTTACACAAAAAGTTTCCTAATTCTGTCACCATTGAATATACACAAGTGACTTCCATCTATTTATCCATATTGGGAAATATATGCATTCTCTATATGTATGTGTATATGTATATGTATGTATGTGTGTATATATATATATATATATATATATATATATATATATTTATACAGTGGGGACGGAAAGTATTCAGACCCCCTTAAATTTTTCACTCTTTGTTATATTGCAGCCATTTGCTAAAATCATTTGAGTTCATTTTTTTTCCTCAGTAATGTACACACAGCACCCCATATTGACAGAAAAACACAGAATTGTTGACATTTTTGCAGATTTACTAAAAAAGAAAAACTGAAATATCACATGGTCCTAAGTATTCAGACCCTTTGATCTAATACAGCCATGAGTCTTTTTTGGGCAACAAATTTTTCACACCTGGATTTGGGGATCCTCTGCCATTCCTCCTTGCAGATCCCCTCCAGTTCTGTCAGGTTGGGTGGTAAACGTTAGTGGACAGCCATTTTTAGGTCTCTCCAGAGATGCTCAGTGTACTTGGCCGCATTCATCTTTCCCTCTATTGCAACCAGTCGTCCTGTCCCTGCAGCTGAAAAACACCCCCACAGCATGATGCTGCCACCACCATGCTTCACTGTTGGGACTGTATTGGACAGGTGATGAGCAGTGCATGGTTTTCTCCGCTTAGAATTAAGGCCAAAAAGTTCTATCTTGGTCTCATCAGACCAGAGAATCTTTTTTCTCATCATCTTGGAGTCCTTCAGGTTTTTTTTTAGCAAACTCCATGCAGGCTTTCATGTGTCTTGCACTGAGGAGAGGTTTCCGTCGGGCCACTCTGCCATAAAGCCCCGACTGGTGGAGGGCTGCAGTGATGGTTGACTTTCTACAACTTTCTCCCATCTCCCGACTGCATCTCTGGAGCTCAGCCACAGTGATCTTGTGGTTCTTCTTTACCTCTCTCACCAAGGCTCTTCTCTCCGATAGCTCAGTTTGGCCAGATAGCCAGCTCTAGGAAGGGTTCTGGTCATCCCAAGCGTCTTCCATTTAAGGATTATGGAGGCCACTGTGCTCTTAGGAACCAAGAACTCTTAAGTGCAGCAGAAATTTTTTTGTAAACTTGGCCAGATCTGTGCCTTGCCACAAGTCTATCTCTGAGCTCTTTAGGCAGTTCCTTTGACCTTATGATTCTCATTTGCTCTGACATGCACTGTGAGCTGTAAGGTCTTATATACACAGGTGTGTGGCTTTCCTAATCAAGTCCAATCAGTATAATCAAACACAGCTGGACTCAAATGAAGGTGTAGAACCAACTCAAGGATGATCAGAAGAAATGGACAGCACCTGAGTTAAATATATGAGTGTCACAGCAAAGGGTCTGAATACTTAGGCCCATGCGATATTTCAGATTTTCTTTTTGAATAAATCTGCAAAAATGTCAACAATTCTGTGTTTTTCTGTCAATACAGGGTGCTGTGTGTACATTAATGAGGGAAAAAAATGAACTTAAATGATTTTATGATTTTAGCAAATGGCTGCAACATAACAAAGAGTGAAAAATGTAAGGGGGTCTGAATACTTTCTGTCCCCACTATATATATATATATATATATATATATATATATATACATTTTTGTTCAATTACAACTGTTTCTAGTGAACACACTATAGTAAAGAGAGTTTTTTGTGGTTTTGATGTGCTAATGGCTTATGGTTTTAATGTTTCGCTGTTTTAATACTTTTAAAACATTCTTAAAGTTTTCAATGGTTTTTAATGTTTTAATGTTTCAATACTTCAATGACTTAATGTTTTAATGTTTCAACGTTTCAACATGTTTATACTTCAATTATATGTCTCTTGTCTGTAATAATGTATAATGTATAATTCCAACACTTTTATATGCGTCTTTTCTGCTACAATTTTAACTATACACATATACATTTATCTTATCTAGAGTGTTGGGATGTGGATACTTTTAGAATACAGGAGAATACATCAACCACCATGTAATACATCTCCCAATCAGCCACTCCTCTCTATGTATATCTACCACATTATACAGACTTTCTTTTGCTTTCCAAGGCTCTGATGAAGAGGGAACACCTTGAAACGCGTTAGATTACCAGTGAGCATTTGCCCTTGTATGGGCATAATTAATTTTAAATTAATATTTTGTAACCTTGATTCCATGAATAGTAACTTATTTGTACTCATCTACTTTGTCTAAGAATAAACTTTATCATTTTGACCAATGCATTAGATCACGTGCCTTCCACCTCTCTTTTTACTCGGCCTTCTTCAGACCACCCCTGGTCAGTTTAGGCAGCAGGACACGCATGGTCTTCCTATACAACCTACCATCGAAATTACTACCACTTTACATCAATACCACCTGCACGAGCGCAGGAGAAATATTTCTGTTCATATCTATAGGACTGCTAGTATACAGTCTAGCTGATCACAGTGGGCAAGCTAAACAGTTTTACACACATGTAGGACATAGACAACATGAAAAAATGTAACATAAATTCAAACAACGTCCAGACGCCTGGTAGTTTGGGACAGGTTCTCTCCACTCAGACAATGCCGATCATTCAGCAATTGCTGTATGTGGAGCAAACCTGTACCAACCCCCTGGAGGCTCAAGCCATAAGGGAAGGAGAAAGGGGATGAAAGGGCCCATAGACTAGTTGCCCCATCACAGCGCCCCATAGACTAGTTGCCTCATCACAGTGTCCCCATAGATCAGTTGCCACATCACAGTGCACCCATAGATTAGTTGCCCCATCACAGTGCCCCCATAAATCATTGTCCCCATCACAGTGCCCTCATAGATTAGTTGACCCATCACAGCACCCCATAGATCAGTTCCCTCATAGATTAGTTGCCCCATTGCAGTGCCCCATAGGTTAGTTATTCCATCACAGTGTCCTCATAGATTAGTTGCCCCATAACAGTGCCCTCATAGATCAGTTGTTCCATCACAGTGCCCCATAGATCAGTTGCCCCATCACAGTGCCCCATAGATCAGTTGCCCCATCACAGTGCCCCCATAGATCAGTTGCCCCATCACAGTGCCCCCATAGATCAGTTCCCTCATAAGTTGCCCCATCAAAGTGCCCCTATAGATTAGTTTTCCCATTACAATGTCCCCATAGATTAGTTTTCCCATTACAGTGTCCCCATAGATCATTTGCCCTATCACAGTGCCCCATAGATCAGTTGCCCCATCACAGTGCACCCATATATTAGTTGCCCCATCACAGTGCCCTCATAGATTAGTCGCCCCATCACAGTGCCCTCTTAGATCAGTTGCCCAAACACAGTGTTCCCATAGATTAGTTGCCTCCCGTGCTGGATCAGGATCGCGCTCAAGTATATATTTGGGGGGGCTACGGAGGGATGCATACAGGAGGTTTTTTACCTTCATGCATAGAACGCAGTAAGATAAAAAAAAATCTTCTGTATTTACAAAGACTTTAGTTGAACCTGTATAAGGGAGCTGTAGTTATCATGGCTAAAGAAAAACAAAAACATCATAATACACTGGTAGGAAAACATCATAATACACTGGTAGGAAGCATGCACACTGATCCCAAGATTTTGCAAGGTGCAGACACTAAAGAGGAGCTCCCATCTCCCCCAAATACTGTAGCTGCGGCCTTTTAATATAAGGAGACTTTCCTGTCCAGGGCTGTCCTCACCTGAGCTGATTCTTCAATTGGCTTTGGGTCCAGGCACCGGCTTCTTATCTAAGGGAAACAGGCAGTGAAGCTTTGTGGATTCACAGCCAGTTGACCACTCTGCATGCGCGACCCTCGCTATGCTGTGTGAATGGTCCTGCCATGTTCTAGGATCTGTGATGTGTCCCGGAAGGTTGCAGGGAAAAAATTCCCCCACTACAGCATCATACCTCCCAACTTTTTAAGGTGGAAATGAGGGACACATATTAGCAAAAGTATGTAGACATAGGACACCCCCCGCCATGCCCCCTAAAGGAGAATTATACAAATAGAGATTAGTTAAACCCACAAGTTCTTTTTTTACCATTACTATCGCTTATTACTGGCTTTTCAAATTTACTTATGCAGCTATTAAGAAATTGGATGAAAGGTTTAATACTGGGAAACACTTTTTGAAAGATAAAAAGTTATTTTTATGTACAACTACAGTATATAGATCATACCAAAATGAGGGACAAATGAGGAGGAAAGAGGGACAGAGGGACTTTGTTCCAAATCAGGGACAGTCCCTCAAAATCAGGTACAATTGGGAGCTATGCAGCACCGATCCCCCTACCCCCCAGCACTGCTGGCTGACTTCACCGCCTCCCCCGCACGCCAGCTGCAGCTGCTGCTGAGGCAGGAGATCTGTGAGTGTGCAGGATGGAGAGTGGGAGGGTATCTGGTAAACATGACATGTCATGTTTACCAGCCCCTCTCTGAATGAACACAGTGAGCGATCAGTACCCCAAAAAGGGACTATTTCTTCACTTCCAGAGGCAGTACAGTGGTTCCCGATAATTAAACTAAAGTCCCGGCCTCTTCTATATAAATCCACCAGAGCAATCCAGCAGACTGGTATAAAAAAGGCCACAACTTTAGTTAAATAAGAAACAGCAGAGCTGCAGATTACTCCTCCACACCTGAAAATGGGACAGCATAACTGTCAGGCAACCAGGATTTTTAATACATAGGCCAACAAAAATTGTCCCTGTGTACCTGTCATGTCAGGTTTATTTATTGTCCCTAGCACTGGAGTTTTTCAATTTACTCTCTATAATACAATGTTGTATAAAGAAAATAACATGAAATGAAGGTAAAGATGCTAAATCCGATTCCTCTCTTTTATTGAAGATGAGATTTACTGCAGACACAGCTCACATGGCAGGCCTGCCACAATGAGCAGGACTAACATTAACATTCGGACTCCACCAGAGTGTGATGTTCACATTCAGATTCCACCAGAGTGTGACGTTCATGTTCAGACTACAGCAGAGTGTGATGAGCAGAGTGTGATGTTCACATTCAGACTCCAGCAGAGTGTGACGTTCACATTCATATTTCAGCAGTGTGACGTTCAAAGTGTGATGTTCAAGTTCAGACTCCACCAGAGTGTGACGTTCATGTTCAGACTCCAGAAGAATGTGACATTCACATTCAGATTCCAACAGAATAGAACGCTCACGTTTAGACTCCAGCAGAGTGTTGCGCTCACATTCAGACTCCAGCAGAGTGTGACGCTCACGTTCAGACTCCAGCAGTGTGATGCTCAGGTTCAGACTCCAGCGGAGTGTGACCTTCATGTTCAGACTCCACCAAAGTGTGACCTTCACACTCAGACTACACCAGAGTGTGACCTTCATGTTCAGACCCCACCAGCGTGTGATGTTCATGTTTAGCCTCCTCTAGAGTGTGACGTTCATGTTCAGACTCCTCCAGAATGTGTTTTTCCTGTTCAGACTTCACCAGAGTGGGACATTCCCGTTTAGGCTCCACCAAAGTTCACGTTCAGACTCCACCAGAGTGGGACCTTCCCATTCAGGCTCCACTAGAGTAGGACATTCTCCTTCAGACTCCACCAGAATGGGATGTTCCTATTCAGACTTCACTAGATTGTGGCGTTCATGTTCAGATTCACCAGAGTGTGACATTCACATTTAGACTCCACCAGAGTGTGATGTTCATGTTCAGATTCCAGCAGAGTGTGATATTTATGTTCAGACTCCACTAGAATGTGACGCTCATGATTAGGCTCCAGGAGTGTGTGATGCTCACATTAAGAGTCCAGCGGAGTGTGATGATCACATTAAGACTCCAGCAGACAGTGATGCTAACGTTCAGACTCCAGCAGAGAGTGACACTCACATTCAGACTCCAGCGGAGTGTGACATTCATGTTCGGGATCCAGCAAAGTGTGTACCATTCACGTTCAGTTCCCAGCAGAGTGTGATGTTCACGTTCAGACTCTAGCAGAGAGTGACTTTCCTGTTCAGACTCCAGCAGAGTGTAACATTCATGTTCAGACTCCACCAGAGTGTGACGTTCATGTTCAGACTCCAGCAGAGTGGGACATCCCTGTTCAGATTCCACTAGAGTCAGATCTTCCGGTTCAGATTCCACCAGTGTGGGGCATTCCTATTTGGACTCCTCCAGAGTGGGGTGCTTCTGTTCAGACTCCATAAGAGTGGGGCGTTCCATTCAGACTCCATTAGAGTAGGGCTTTCATGTTCAGACCCCACCAGAATGGGGCATTCCTGTTCAGACTCCACCAGAGTGGGACATTCCCATTCAGACTCCACCAGAGTGGGACATTCCCATTCAGACTCCTCCATAATGGGGCATTCCTCTTCAAAATCTAGCAGAGTGGGACAGTCACATTCAGACTCCACCAGAGTAGGGTGTTCCCGTTCAGACTTCACCAGAGTGGGACATTCCCATTCAGATCCCACCAGAGTAGGGCATTCCCATTCAGATTCCATCAGAGTGGGTCATTCCAATTCAGAGTCCATCAGAGTGGGGCATTCCCATTCAGATTCCATCAGAGTGGGTCATTCCCCTTTAGACTCCATCAGAGTGGGGCAATCTCATTCAGAATCCAGCAGAGTGGGACATTCTCATTCAGGCTTCACCAGAGTGGGACATTCCCATTCAGGTTCCACCAGAGTGGGACATTCCCGTTCAGGCTGCACCAGAGTGGGGTGTTCCCATTTAGGCTCCACAAGGGTGGGACTTTCCTGTTCAGATTCCACCAGAGTAGGGCATTCCCATTCAGATTCAACCAGAGTTGGATGTTCCCGTTCAGGCTCCATCAGAGTGGGGCGTTCCCCTTCAGACTCCATCAGAGTGGGGCTTTCTCATTCAGATTCCAGCAGAGTGGGACATTCTCTTTCAGGCTTCACCAGAGTGGGACATTCCTGTTTAGGTTCCACTAGAGTAGGACATTCCTGTTCAGGCTACACCAGAGTGGGGAGTTACCATTGAGGCTCCACCAGGGTGGGAAGTTTCTTTTCAGAATCCACCGGAGTGGGGCGTTCTCATTCAGAATCCACCAGAGTGGGTGTTCCCATTCAGACTCCACCAGAGTGGGACATTCCCATTCAGACTCCTCCATAATGGGGCATTCCTCTTCAAAATCTAGCAGAGTGGGACAGTCACATTCAGACTCCACCAGAGTAGGGTGTTCCCATTCAAACTTCACCAGAGTGGGACATTCCCATTCAGATTCCACCAGAGTAGTGCATTCCCATTCAGATTCCATCAGAGTGGGTCATTCCCATTCAGATTCCATCAGAGTGGGGCATTCCCATTCAGATTCCATCAGAGTGGGTCATCCCCCTTCAGACTCCACCAGAATGGGATGTTCCTATTCAGACTTCACTAGATTGTGGCGTTCATGTTCAGATTCACCAGAGTGTGACATTCACATTTAGACTCCACCAGAGTGTGATGTTCATGTTCAGATTCCAGCAGAGTGTGATATTTATGTTCAGACTCCACTAGAATGTGACGCTCATGATTAGGCTCCAGGAGTGTGTGATGCTCACATTAAGAGTCCAGCGGAGTGTGATGATCACATTAAGACTCCAGCAGACAGTGATGCTAACGTTCAGACTCCAGCAGAGAGTGACACTCACATTCAGACTCCAGCGGAGTGTGACATTCATGTTCGGGATCCAGCAAAGTGTGTACCATTCACGTTCAGTTCCCAGCAGAGTGTGATGTTCACGTTCAGACTCTAGCAGAGAGTGACTTTCCTGTTCAGACTCCAGCAGAGTGTAACATTCATGTTCAGACTCCACCAGAGTGTGACGTTCATGTTCAGACTCCAGCAGAGTGGGACATCCCTGTTCAGATTCCACTAGAGTCAGATCTTCCGGTTCAGATTCCACCAGAGTGGGGCATTCCTATTTGGACTCCTCCAGAGTGGGGTGCTTCTGTTCAGACTCCATAAGAGTGGGGCGTTCCATTCAGACTCCATTAGAGTAGGGCTTTCATGTTCAGACCCCACCAGAATGGGGCTTTCCTGTTCAGACTCCACCAGAGTGGGACATTCCCATTCAGACTCCACCAGAGTGGGACATTCCCATTCAGACTCCTCCATAATGGGGCATTCCTCTTCAAAATCTAGCAGAGTGGGACAGTCACATTCAGACTCCACCAGAGTAGGGTGTTCCCGTTCAGACTTCACCAGAGTGGGACATTCCCATTCAGATCCCACCAGAGTAGGGCATTCCCATTCAGATTCCATCAGAGTGGGTCATTCCAATTCAGAGTCCATCAGAGTGGGGCATTCCCATTCAGATTCCATCAGAGTGGGTCATTCCCCTTTAGAGTCCATCAGAGTGGGGCAATCTCATTCAGAATCCAGCAGAGTGGGACATTCTCATTCAGGCTTCACCAGAGTGGGACATTCCCATTCAGGTTCCACCAGAGTGGGACATTCCCGTTCAGGCTGCACCAGAGTGGGGTGTTCCCATTTAGGCTCCACAAGGGTGGGACTTTCCTGTTCAGATTCCACCAGAGTAGGGCATTCCCATTCAGATTCAACCAGAGTTGGATGTTCCCGTTCAGGCTCCATCAGAGTGGGGCGTTCCCCTTCAGACTCCATCAGAGTGGGGCTTTCTCATTCAGATTCCAGCAGAGTGGGACATTCTCTTTCAGGCTTCACCAGAGTGGGACATTCCTGTTTAGGTTCCACTAGAGTAGGACATTCCTGTTCAGGCTACACCAGAGTGGGGAGTTACCCTTGAGGCTCCACCAGGGTGGGAAGTTTCTTTTCAGAATCCACCGGAGTGGGGCGTTCTCATTCAGAATCCACCAGAGTGGGTGTTCCCATTCAGACTCCACCAGAGTGGGACATTCCCATTCAGACTCCTCCATAATGGGGCATTCCTCTTCAAAATCTAGCAGAGTGGGACAGTCACATTCAGACTCCACCAGAGTAGGGTGTTCCCATTCAAACTTCACCAGAGTGGGACATTCCCATTCAGATTCCACCAGAGTAGTGCATTCCCATTCAGATTCCATCAGAGTGGGTCATTCCCATTCAGATTCCATCAGAGTGGGTCATTCCCATTCAGATTCCATCAGAGTGGGGCATTCCCATTCAGATTCCATCAGAGTGAGTCATCCCCCTTCAGACTCCACCAGAATGGGATGTTCCTATTCAGACTTCACTAGATTGTGGCGTTCATGTTCAGATTCACCAGAGTGTGACATTCACATTTAGACTCCACCAGAGTGTGATGTTCATGTTCAGATTCCAGCAGAGTGTGATATTTATGTTCAGACTCCACTAGAATGTGACGCTCATGATTAGGCTCCAGGAGTGTGTGATGCTCACATTAAGAGTCCAGCGGAGTGTGATGATCACATTAAGACTCCAGCAGACAGTGATGCTAACGTTCAGACTCCAGCAGAGAGTGACACTCACATTCAGACTCCAGCGGAGTGTGACATTCATGTTCGGGATCCAGCAAAGTGTGTACCATTCACGTTCAGTTCCCAGCAGAGTGTGATGTTCATGTTCAGACTCTAGCAGAGAGTGACTTTCCTGTTCAGACTCCAGCAGAGTGTAACATTCATGTTCAGACTCCACCAGAGTGTGACGTTCATGTTCAGACTCCAGCAGAGTGGGACATCCCTGTTCAGATTCCACTAGAGTCAGATCTTCCGGTTCAGATTCCACCAGAGTGGGGCATTCCTATTTGGACTCCTCCAGAGTGGGGTGCTTCTGTTCAGACTCCATAAGAGTGGGGCGTTCCATTCAGACTCCATTAGAGTAGGGCTTTCATGTTCAGACCCCACCAGAATGGGGCATTCCTGTTCAGACTCCACCAGAGTGGGACATTCCCATTCAGACTCCACCAGAGTGGGACATTCCCATTCAGACTCCTCCATAATGGGGCATTCCTCTTCAAAATCTAGCAGAGTGGGACAGTCACATTCAGACTCCACCAGAGTAGGGTGTTCCCGTTCAGACTTCACCAGAGTGGGACATTCCCATTCAGATCCCACCAGAGTAGGGCATTCCCATTCAGATTCCATCAGAGTGGGTCATTCCAATTCAGAGTCCATCAGAGTGGGGCATTCCCATTCAGATTCCATCAGAGTGGGTCATTCCCCTTTAGACTCCATCAGAGTGGGGCAATCTCATTCAGAATCCAGCAGAGTGGGACATTCTCATTCAGGCTTCACCAGAGTGGGACATTCCCATTCAGGTTCCACCAGAGTGGGACATTCCCGTTCAGGCTGCACCAGAGTGGGGTGTTCCCATTTAGGCTCCACAAGGGTGGGACTTTCCTGTTCAGATTCCACCAGAGTAGGGCATTCCCATTCAGATTCAACCAGAGTTGGATGTTCCCGTTCAGGCTCCATCAGAGTGGGGCGTTCCTCTTCAGACTCCATCAGAGTGGGGCTTTCTCATTCAGATTCCAGCAGAGTGGGACATTCTCTTTCAGGCTTCACCAGAGTGGGACATTCCTGTTTAGGTTCCACTAGAGTAGGACATTCCTGTTCAGGCTACACCAGAGTGGGGAGTTACCATTGAGGCTCCACCAGGGTGGGAAGTTTCTTTTCAGAATCCACCGGAGTGGGGCGTTCTCATTCAGAATCCACCAGAGTGGGTGTTCCCATTCAGACTCCACCAGAGTGGGACATTCCCATTCAGACTCCTCCATAATGGGGCGTTCCTCTTCAAAATCTAGCAGAGTGGGACAGTCACATTCAGACTCCACCAGAGTAGGGTGTTCCCATTCAAACTTCACCAGAGTGGGACATTCCCATTCAGATTCCACCAGAGTAGTGCATTCCCATTCAGATTCCATCAGAGTGGGTCATTCCCATTCAGATTCCATCAGAGTGGGGCATTCCCATTCAGATTCCATCAGAGTGGGTTATCCCCCTTCAGACTCCATCAGTGTGGGGCAATCTCATTCAGAATCCAGCAGAGTGGGACATTCTCATTCAGGCTTCACCAGAGTGGAACATTCCCATTCAGATTCCACCAGAGTGGGACATTCCCGTTCAGGCTGCACCAGAGTGGGGTGTTCCCATTTAGGCTCCACAAGGGTGGGAATTTCCTGTTCAGATTCCACCAGAGTAAGGCATCCCCATTCAGATTCCACCAGAGTTGGATGTTCCTGTTCAGGCTCCATCAAAGTGGGGCGTTCCCCTTCAGACTCCATCAGAGTGGGGCTTTCTCATTCAGATTCCAGCAGAGTGGGACATTCTCTTTTAGGCTTCACCAGAGTGGGACATTCCTGTTTAGATTCCACCAGAGTAGGACATTCCTGTTAAGGCTGCACCAGAGTGGGGCGTTCCCATTCAGACTCCACTAGAGTGGGGTGTTCCTGCTCAGACTCCATCAGAGTGTGATGTTCACATTAAGACTCCAGCAGTGTGTTTACGTTCAGACTCCAGCAGCATGTGACATTCACGTTCAGACTCCAGCACAGTGTGACATTCACATTCAAACTACAGCAGAGTGGGATGTTCAGACCCCTCCAGAGACAGCTGGAGGCTGTTTTTTTTTATTGGGCAGGTATGCATTGGAAGAAAGGTGTAGAAATTGTGCCAACTCCTAAATGTGAAGAAAGCAGCCAACACAGCAATATGACCGTTGCAAATGAGAATTAAAAATAAAAAAGTGTGGCGCTAGTGTAAAGTGAGGCTCCTGTTGCTAAACAGGTAGATATAGTTATTTGAGGAGGAATGAAAAACACTTTCAGTGTAAATAGGTGAAGTGAAGAAAAGTTGTTTTATGAAACATCCAAAGCTATTTATATGTGTAGAGAAATAGGGTACTAAGTGATAACCTATAGGTTGAATAGGAAACAATTCTGCATATGAAACCATATTCCAAAGGAAAAACAAAGCAAGTACATATCAATGCAAGGTATCTCGATGGACTGAGTATGTTGTTTAACAAAACTGAAAAATAATAGAAATGGGAGCCAAGGCGAAGGACATCGGAAATCCCTGAGGGAGGGCAAACATAAATGGGAGCACAAAAGTCTCTCAAATGACAAGATGGGGCAGTCCCACTCAGTCCCACAGACCACAGGGTGCAAACCGTCTTCTCAAGAGGTAGGTAAAGGTTGTTGGGAGGGGTCCTGATAACTACGCTGAATCTCAACTCATGTGGATGATTCCAACCAGGAGAAGGGAAAAAGCAAAAGGATGCCCTTACCAGATCAGGTGGACTCACAGGCCGTGGCGGTGAGTCAAACAAGCATGTACCATCAGACGGTATGGAGTGAAGATTTGTGGGAAGACTTGTGGAACATCTTGTCAGCAGTCCTCAATTGAAGAACCAACTTGGAGTCTGGGGTCCCCAGGGTACGGTTTCGATCGCCGAATGACTGTTTCCTCAGAGGTCCGTCAAATGTGCAAATAAGCAAGAAAAAAAGAAAAAAACTTCCACATAGTGTGAATCCGTGATTTGTAAAAAAGCATAAGAGCACTTTATTTGAGGAGTGTACTCCCAAAAAAATATTTTTACAAGCGGGGGGCAGTAAAAACTAGGCTCAATATAAAAACCGGCATAGAGAAGTATAAAAATAGCGCAGTGGGTAGTGGTGGGGTATAATCATATGAACCCGACGCGTTTCGCCTCCAAAGGCTTCTGCTGCTCATACCCCATGCTATGTATGTTACAATTTGGAAACAACATTAGAGTAGAGTTAGGGACCGCACTGTACAGAGGGGCCGTGATGTGGCAGTGCGGCTTCATATATATTTGCAAATGTATCCAACGTTAACCAAACACAATTTAAACAATTTTTATTTTTTATTTTATTTTGCTGTTCAGCTGGTAAGTGTTCTGGAGGATTCTGCGTATTGTATTGTAAACTGCCATGTTTAGAATCAGGGTAGATGCAAATCAATGATTTTTAAAAAAAAAAAAATTAAAAAATCAGATTTTTGATTTAAATCTGATTTTTTAAAATTTGTATCAAATTTATTTCAAAAAAACGCTTTTGGAGTAAAAATCTATCTAAAGATAGTTTTCTGCTTAAGATACATTAACAATTTAGTTTATTCAGCATGAAATGGAGCATAGTTATGTAGAATGATGCTGTATAGTCTGCAATATTTACATTTTTGGTAAACTCATTCAATGAATCCAAGCTCTGCAAGCTGAGATAACATGCACTGCCAGGTCCGTAAAGACTTGGATGAGTGAGTTTGGGGTGGAGGAACTGGTCTGGCCTGCACAAAGTCCTGACCTCAACCGGATAGAAGACCTTTGGGAGGAAATAGAGTGAGACTGCGAGCCAGGCCTTCTCGTCCAACATCAGTACCTGACCTCACAAATACACTTCTGGAAGAATGGACAAACATTTCCATAGACACACTCCTAAACCCTGTGGGCAGCCTTCCCAGAAGAGTTGAAGCTGTTATAGCTGCAAAGAGTGGGCCAACTCAATATTGAACCCTCCGGACTAAGACTGGAATGCCATTAAAGTTCATGTGTCTGTAAAGGCAGGCGTCCCAATACATTTGGTAATATAGTGAATATGCCTCACTAATGTCGTGTACACACGAGCGGAATGTCCGACAGAAAAAGTCCAACGGAAGCTTTTCATCGTCTATTCCGATTGTGTGTATGCCTCATCGGACTTTTTTTTTCGAAAATTCTGACGGACCTAGAAATGGAACATGTTCTAAATATTTCTGACGGAACCAATTCCTATCGGGAAAACCACTCATCTGTATGCTGTTCTGACGTACCAAAAACGACGCATGCTCTGAAGCAAGTACGAGACGGAAGCTATTGGCTACTGGCTATTGAACATCCTTTTTCTAGTTCTGTCGAATGTGTTGTACGTCACCATGTTCTGGACGGTCGGACTTTGGTGTGACCGTGTGTAAGCAAGACCGCTTGAGCGGAATTTCATCGTGCCAGGAGTGCCATCGGAGAAACCTTCAGAGTTTATTCTGACGGCAAAACCGGTCGTGTGTACATGGCATTACAGATGCTATGGAGCATATTAGCTCTAGAGAATGCCTACAAGTTGCTCTCATGCAGGTATATCACTCTGGAGCGGGTCGCCAAGTTCCCTCCCTATGTATCCCCAATGTGCTTCTGGGGATGCAGGGAGCTAAGCAACCTACTTCACATCTAGTGGTCCTGTCCAAGGGCCTTGCGTTTTTGGACCCAGGTCTTCTCGCTATTTAGATCAGTTATGAACATCCTGTTTGCATGAAACCCCTGGGAAGCCTTGCTGCATAAGCCGATCCTGTCTTGGACCAGTGCCGGCTGGTGCTCAAAATTTTTGGGGGGCGGAAACAAACTGAAAAATTCTGAAAAAAAAAACCCATCAATTGCAGCCCCTTCCTTACATCAGGGTCCCTATAGAGCCCCCTCATTACATCATGGTCCTCAAACAAACGCCTCTGATTCATGCCCCCTCCAGAGGTACCCCGTGTACCTGGCTGGTCTTCGCTGTGCACCTGCAACCCCCAGCACATCTGTGTACCCCCCACCTGGGGGGAGGTGGGAGGGGGTGATCGGCAGCTCTGTGGATCTCCCTGGTGCTAGTAGTTCTCTTCCCAAGTGTATACAGTGGAGAGAGGAGGGGCCTCTGACAGGAGCATGTATCAGCAAGAGTGTACAAGCAGAGCAGCTCACTTGTACACTGAAGAGTGAAACTGATACCTGCTTGGGTCAGAGGCCCCTCCCCTCTCCACTGTATACACTCGGAAAGAGAACTACTAGCCCCAGGGAGATCCCACCACCTGCAGGCACCATAGAGTTGCTGATCACCCCCTCCCACCTCCCCCACTGCATACTAAACTGACAGCCAGAGGTGCAGCGGAGATGCCAGGTCTGTGGGCCCCCCCACAGTGGCAGAACTCCAGGGCCCAGTTGCAGGTGCGACTGCTGCGACACTGGTAGTTCCACCACTGCAGAGGACTAGAAGCTCCTCCTGCCACTGTTTCCTCCAGACAGGCTGGGAAAGAGCTGTGTCATGTGATAGCTATATATTGATTAGTGAAAAAGTTTTTTTCTTTATTAAAATAATTACAGTGCCATCATCCACATACAGAAAGAGAAGGGATAATGTAAATTAAACAGTGTGTTTAGTATCACTTTAAAAGCAATAGTGACTGACTCCCACATAAACTAGGTGTACACGGTCTGATCAATGAAATCAAAAGCAAGTCCCAATATCAACTATGCTCAGGAATATTTCACTCCTTCCATTGGAATCCTATATTCTGTTCACCACTTCACTGACCCTCATGCCTAATCAGATGTGCTCTCACCTCTAGTGTGATCTCAATGTATTTAACCACTTGACCTCTGGAAGGTTTCACCCCCTTCATGACCAGGGCATTTTTTGCCATTAGCACTGTGATTTCTTATCGTACATCACGGGACACAGAGCCATAGTAGTTACTATGTGGGTTACAGGCCACCTTCAGGTGATGGACACTGGCACGCCCTAAATTAAAAAGTGCACTCCCTATTTAACCCCTCCCACTGGTGGGGTTACCTCAGTTTTTTCGCCAGTGTCTAAGGTGTTGGTCACGAGTAAAGATGTGCTGTGCTGAGCTCCACTGGAGCAATCCTTGCTGGGGCTAGCCATGCAGCCGAATCCATTCAAAGTGTCTTTTTGGCCAAATTGAATGGTACCCGGGCTACTTATCCGAAGAAACGAGGTCTTGCCTGTAATGCTTCTCTTTTTAGAGAGCTGGACCCCGGGATCCAGTACTTTTTGGTATTAAGGCCATAAAGTTTTACTGGCGGTGGTGCTATTACAGGTCCAGGATTGTGGGTTTCCTTGAGGATCCCAAGCTCCTGAAGGTTTAACAGAACCCACCGTGAAGGGTGAAGATTAGGGCTGTTGGTTTACCACAGAAAACCCTGCGGCAGGAAAGATAAGTGGAGTTTGTCTAAGAAACTTTCAAATTTTTCTGATGAATGTCTCCTTTAATTAGTGAATGTTGTCATGCCTATGTGTCACCACTGGGGGCTGTATAGAGCACTTACGTCTCATGCTTCTCAGAAGAGCCCACGATGTGTCCAGGAAACAGCAGTTTTTTCTTTGTCCGGCCGGCAGCAGACCTCCAGTAAGTCTGGGGGGGTTTTGCCTCCCCACTAGATGTCCCCCTGTGCTGTTTTTTCTTCAGCTAAGGAGCGCTTCGAAAAAAAAAAAGCGCACGCTCGGCGGCTTCCAGGCCCCCCTCCTCCATTTCTCTCGGTTGATCCCATAGAATCAAAGCACTTTTGAAAAGAGAGAGGAAGGGCCATAGCGATGGGGGCGGGGCTTGGTGTGGCGTTGGTGTCCTCCAACGCCCAGCACAGGGAATGTGTGTTTTAAAGGCACCATTGTTGCTGGCAAGCTGCGGAGGGACACAAGAGCGAAGGTATATATGAGGTTTGGTGACACAGGAATTCCTTTGAAACATTTACTACTGCATCAGGCTGAGCATTAATAACAGCAGCAGAGCTGGACCATTGCTCAAGCAATGCATGCATTCCTTCTGGTAGTACCTCTGCTTTGTGCATCAGGCTATGGTCAGAAGGGAGGTTAAAATCACCTCAAAAAAGGGGCTCTAGAAAGACTATAGTCACTAACGAGCCTAGACCCACCTCAAAAAAGATGGCATCCTCTCCTGAGAGTAATATGGCTGGTCAGAATGAGCCATCAGGAGGGGCAAGTGTTGCAGCTGCTTTTAGCATTGCAGCCCCTGTATATATGACTAAGGAGGTTTTTTTCTCCAACTGTTCTAAGTTTGGAGCAAAAAATTGATGCATTAATTGCATCCCAGAGTGGGACTAAGCATAAACAGGTCCCCGTCCATTGCGCAGGACTCTCATGCTGAGGAACAAGGGCAAGAGATGACGAATTTCTCTCAAGGGACCAGGAAGAGGCTGATGTCTGAAGAACCTAATACGAAAGGTTCAGGTTCGCAGGAAAGGTTGTTGGTACAGTCTCTCACTGAATTAGTCCACATTTTTACTGCCAATAAGCACAGTCAATCGATGAGCCCACCTCTAGTTTGGGTTCACTGAAGCCTCCTCAATCTGTTCATGCTTCTCTATCCATTCATGGCTAAAAAAGCTTATGTATTCTGAGTGGGAGCACCCAGATAAACAGTTTTTTTCCTCCAAAAAAGTTTTCAATACTTTATCCTATGGAGGAAGAGTTCTATAAGAAATGGGGATTTCCAGCAGTTGACGCTGCTATATCCTCTGTAGCTGACTTATCTAGTAGACAATGCTTATAAGCTAAAGGATCCAACAGATAAGAAGTTGGAAATCCTTTTTAAAAGCTATATTTCGCTCGCAGGTTCAGCATGCGCTGGCAGTGATCAGAGTATCTCAGTCCTTAAAGGACCAGTTTATGGAGGTACAAGATTTGTCCAGGATATCAGAAGCGTTGTGTTTTACAGTAGATGCTATGAAAGATTCTATTCTCCAGGCCTCACGGCTCATACTAGGGCTGGTACATGTGCGTAGATTCCTATGGTTGAAAAATTGGTCAGCCAAAGTGCCATGCAAAAGCTCTTGGCCAGTTTCCCATTTCATGGTGAACGGTTATTTGGATAAGTATATCCAAAGAATTTCTAGTGGGAAAAGTCCCCTTTTACCAGTTAAAAAGAAATTTAAGCATTTTTTCTTTTAAAACGTGCTTCTTCTCTGGTGCCAGGGGCATTAGCCTCCAGGCAGTCATGACAACCTCCACCATCAGGTTCATGAGGTAAACCTCAGGGTCAGTCCCAGGGCCAAAAGAGGACCTGGGGGAGGAAACCCACTAAACAAAATACTAAAGCCTCTTTATGAAGGGGCACCCCTGCTCACTCAAGAGTGGGGGGAAGGCTTATACAGTTTTCAAGGGTCTGGCAGGAACAATGTCAAGACAAGACTTTCTTAATTTCTCTAGGTTACAAACTAGAGTTCCGAGGGTTCCCGTCTCCTTGTTTTCTCAGATCAAACGTTCCCAGAGATCCAATGAAAAAAGAAGTCTCTCTTTCTAGCTTTGGATCATCTCTTGTCTCAAAGAGTGATATTGGGGGTCCCCTTGGAAGAGCAAGGCTTAGGGTTTTTATTTAAACCTTTTCACGGTTCCGAAGCCAAATGGGGATGTCAGACCCATTTTAGATCTCCTAGATATAAACCGTTTTTTGAATATCCATTGTTTACGCATGGAGTCAATCCGATCAGTAGTCTCCATCCTACAGGGGGGAAAACTTCTGGCGTCAATCGACATCAAGAATGCTTTTCTCCATGTGCCGATTTTCCCCACTCACCAGAAATTTCTAAGCTTCAAAGTAGAAAATCTTTATTTCAGTTTGTAGCTCTGCCTTCGGTCTAGCTACTGCACCTCGAGTGTTTACAAAGGTCCTGGCTCCTCCTTTAGCCAGGTTAGGGGCTCAAGGTATAACGATACTAGCCTGCTTAGATGATCTACTCTTGATAGATCAATTGGTAGCCCGCTTAAAACCAAAGTTTGGTCACCCCAGTCAGCTACCTGGAATACCTAGATTGGATTCTCAGCCTAGAAAAATTCTCCTTAAAACCATCAAGGAGATTGCAGTACTTGGGGCTGATCATAGATACAGCTCAGAAGAGGGTGTTTTTGCCCCAGGAAAGGATCAGTTCCATACGGGAACTGATTCAGTTGATCAAAACAAAGAAGAATTCTTCTATTTGACTTTGCATGAAATTGTTGGGAAAGATGGTGGCTTCTTTCAAGGCCGTTCCTTATGCACAGTTTCATTCAAGACTG
This sequence comes from Lithobates clamitans, assembly GCA_037952925.1. Taxonomy (NCBI): domain Eukaryota; kingdom Metazoa; phylum Chordata; class Amphibia; order Anura; family Ranidae; genus Lithobates; species Lithobates clamitans. The sequence goes on from JBBGZY010001310.1 coordinate 1,629,175, forward strand.
CTGCAAAACAGTATCCTGTCAACTTGGAACAAGAAGGTCCAAGCTCTGGAATTCCCAAAGCTTTGATCCCTCAAGGTGCGTCAGAGGCTCAATTAGTGGTTAATATCCAAAAATCTTCAAAAAGGAAAATCCTTTCTACCAGTTGCCTGGAAAGTGGTAACAACAGATGCCAGCCTTCTAGGCAGGGGAACAGTCCTGGAAGAAGCATCTGTCCAAGGGAAATGGTCCAAATCAGAGATAACCTTGCCCATCAATATTCTATTCTAGAGATTCGGACAGTACGCCTGGCCCTGGAGGCCTGGACGCTCAGACTACGTAATTGTCCTGTCAGGATCCAATCCGACAATGCCACAGCTGTGGCCCATATCAATCACCAAGGGGGCATGAGAAGTCGTGCAGCCCAGAGAGGGGTGAATTATATTCTATCATGGGAAAACAACATTCCTTGCCTATCAGCAATTTTCATTCCAGCAAGAGAGAATTGACAGGCGGACTACTTGAGTCGCCAACAATCGTTCCCGGGAGAATGGTCCATTCACCTCGACATCTTTCTGTCAATATGCCAAAATTGGGGAGTTCCGGACAGACGTGGATCTGTTTGCGTCCAGGTTCAACAACAAGATCGACAACTTCGTGTCAAGGACAAGTGATTCGATGGCATACGGAACAGATACCTTGGTTTTTTCCATGGGATCAGTTTTTCACTGATCTATGCGTTCCCTCCTGTTCTGCTGCTTCCGCGCCTTCTCGCAGGATCAAGCAAGAAGGGAAGGAGGTGATTCTTGTGGCCCCAGCGTGGCCCAGGAGATCTTGGTTTGCCGAGATCATAAAAATGGCGGTAGGGGACCCTACCGCTATGGCCAGACCTTCTCTCGCAAGGTCAGGTATTTCATCCTACCTTACAAATGCTAAATTTAGTGGTTTGGCTATTGAGATCCACATTCTAAAAGATCGTGGGCTGTTAGCTTCAGTAGTTTCTACATTGTTAATGCTAGGAAGCCGGCCTCCAGAGTCATATACTATAGAGTCTGGAAGGCATATGTCTCCTAGTATAAATCCAGGGGTTGGCACCCCAGGAAATATGTCACAGGTAGGATTCTTGAATTCCTACAGATAGGATTAGAAATGAAGCTGGCCTTGAGTACTGTCAAGGTCAGATGTCAGCTTTATCTGTGTTTTTTCAACAACCACTTGCTTCACACTCCCTGGTTCATAACTTTATTCAGCGGGTAACGCGGATTAATCCTCCAGTCAGGTCACCCCTGAACCCTTGGGACTTAAATTTAGTCCTGTCGGCTTTACAGAAGCAGCCTTTTGAGCCAACACGAGATATTCCCTTGGTCCTCTTGACGAGGACATTAATTTTCTTGGTTGCCATATCTTCTGCAGGAAGAGTTTCAGAGTTGGCTGCTCTTTCTTGTAAAAAGCCAAAATTTGATTATTCATAAGGATAAGGTTGTATAGTGGCCTCATCCTAAATTCCTACCGAAGGTAGTGTCAGGTTTTCATTTAAACCAGGACATTGTTCTGCCTTCATTTTTTCCAGACCTCGTTCTGTGGAAGAGAGGTCACTACATTCTCTTGATGTGATGAGAGCGGTCAAGGTCTATTTGAAAGTGACTGCTCAGATTCGTAAAACAGATATTTTGTTTGTGTTGCCAGACGGTCCTAAAAGAGGACAGGCGGCGTCGAAATCTACTATCTCTAAATGGATTCGTCAAGTGATTGTTCAAGCTTATGGTTTAAAGAGGAAAATTCCTCCTTTTCATATTAAAGCGCACTCCACCAGGGCTGTTAGTGATTCTTGGGCAGTACATCACCAAGCCTCCATGGCTCAGATCTGCCAGGCCGCAACTTGGTCTTCAGTCCATACATTTACCAGATTCTATCAAGTAGATGTAAAAGGTCATGAGGATATCGCCTTTGGGCGCAGTTTACTGCAGACTGCAGTATGGGTTCCTCTAGTCTCTTGGTGCCCTACTTTTGTTGTGTCTCCCTCCCTTCAGTTGGCATTGCTATGGGACATCCCACATAGCAACTACTATGGCTCTGTGTCCCGTGATGTACGATAAGAAAATAGGATTTTTATAACAGCTTACCTGTAAAATCTTTTTCTTTGAAGTACATCACGGGACACAGAGGTCCCTCCCTTCTTTGGTATACACGTGTATTGCTTTGCTACAAAACTGAGGCACCAGTGGAAGGGGTTATATAGGGAGTGCACTTTTTAATTTAGGGCGTGCCAGTGTCCATCATCTGAAGGTGGCCTATAACCCACATAGTAACTACTATGGCTCTGTGTCCCGTGATGTACTCCAAAGAAAAGGATTTTACAGGTAAGCTGTTATAAAAATCCTATTACTTCAACCACTTCAGCCCTGGAAGGTTTTACCTCCTTGATGACTGGGCCATTTTTTGTGGTACGGTACTGTATTACTTTAACTGACAATTGCGCGGTCCTACGACGCTGTACCCAAATAAAATTGATGTAATTGTTTTCCCACAAATAGAGTTTTTTTGGGGGGTATTTGATTTTTGCGCTAGAAAAAAAAAAGAGCGGCAATTTTGAAAAAAATCCCAATAAGTGTATATTGTTAGGTTTGCGCAAAAGCGTCTACAAATAATGGGATATTTTTATGGAATTTTTATTTATTTATGTGTGGGGGTTTCTCTCACTGGATGAAGACAGAGATCAGTGTTTCTGCTTAGCAGGAACACAAGATCTCCATCTTCTTCCCTGTCAGAATGGTAATCTGCCTTGTTTACATAGGCAGATCGTCGTTCTGCCTCTCTGGGAATGATCGCGGGTGGCCGGCAGACATTAGGTCCACCGGACCCGCTGATTGGCAACCCAGCAATAGAGTTGTCCTGCCACAGTAAATATGCGGTAGGCGGTCGGCAAGTGGTTAACTGGCAATTGCTTGGTAATGCAACAATACGCAAATGAAAATTATATATTTTTAAATAGAGCTTAGCTTTCTTTTGGTGATATTTGATCGCCACTGGTTTTTATTGATTATATAAATGAAAAAATACCCCAAATTTAAAAAAAAAAAGATATTTTCTACCTTCTTCTATAAAATGTATCCAATAAAATCGAATTTCTTCATAAATGTAGGCCTTAATGTATTCTGCTACATGTCTTTGGTAAAAACCAAACTGCATTTTTGGTGACACTATACTATTGGGGACACTAGTATAGCTCTGATTGTGATCAAGATACTGATCCGTACAGACATTATACTAGTAATGACGGGTTATCAACAACTTATATTTTGACTGTGATAGTGTGGCGGAAAAACTGGCACTAACTGACATATAGAATTGGTCTGTGCATTCTGCATACCTCCCAACTTTCTGTGATGGGAATGAGGGACACCTATTAGCAAAAATATCTAGGCAAAGGACACACCCCCTGCCATGGTCCCTTTTAAAGGAGAATAGTACAAAAAAATGAATAAACCCCAAGTGCTTTTTTACTCCAACTATACCATTAAATTGCCGTTTGGAATGTACAAATGCAGCAATTTAGAAATTGGATGAAAGAGATTTAGCACTGAGAAACACTTTTTGATAGCTAAATAGTGCATTTTATATACAACTATATAGATCAGACCAAAATGAGGAACAAATGAGGAGGAAAGAGGGACAGAGGCATTTTGTTCCAAGTCAGGGACAGTCCATCGAAATCAGGGACAGTCCCTCAAAATCAGGGACAGTTGGAAGCTATGCATTCTGGGATGCAGGACCCTCCTCCGTCTCTCCTCCAATGCCCAACTAACACTTAATAAATGTTTCACTAACACATCATAAATGCTCTAGAGCAGGGGTGCTCAACCATTTGAAGAGCGATGGCCACTTAAGTGATTTGATAACTGGACGCGGGCCACAATGAACTACGGGGTTTTATCGCCCCCCCCCCCAAACCACATATGTAAACGTGCCTTTACTGTCCTGAGCCCCCTATAAGCTTGCTTTCACACTGATGCACTGTGGTTTACTTGCACTGCGGGTGCAGTGCAATGCACCTGCGGCCTACCTTTGGGTTAGCTGCGATTTGCCATAGACTTCTAATATATCTTACGGGTGTGGTACATTTTTTGAAAGCTCATCCAACCTGCAGGATATAATAGAAGTCTATGGCTCAGTGCAGCCAACCTACAGGAAAGCTGCAGGTGCACTGCACTGCACCTGCAGATCAGTGTGAAAGCAGCCTAATAATCCTTTTTTTATAAAGAGGAGCTCCAGGCTCCTGCAAGAAAAATTGAAAGTCAGCCGCTACAAATACTGTAGCGGCTGACTTTTAATATTAGGACACTTACCTCTCCAGGATTCCAGCGGTGTCTACATTCAAGCAGATTTTTCAGTTGGCTATTGGGTGCTGCCGACGCCATCTCCACTAATAGTAACCGGCAGTGAAGACGTGCGGTTTCATCGCCAGTTCCCTACTGCGCATGCACGAATCCCGCTGCACTCTGTGAATGGGCGGGCTGCAGGAGAAGAAGGAGGGGGACCGAACTTCAAGCTGAGTTCTCCGTGGTGAACTTAGCCGGAAGTGGGAGCGGGTACCTGTCAAAACCAGGTACCCACTCCCCCTCAAAAGGTGCCAAATATGGCAGTGGAGGGGGGGAGGCAAAGCTTCCTCTTTTGGGTGGAGCTCCGCTTAAGTCCTAATATGCCCATTGCAAAAATGCAGTGTATGTGATATTTAATACACTGACATTATTCTCTTCCAGGTTCTGCTGGCATTACCTCCAGGCTGCTAGAAAGGTCCCAGGCGAAGTGCAGTTGGTATTACTCTGCTGGAACAGGAGCCAGTGCTACAGGAGAAGCATTGGCTTATGCGGTTCCTGCACCCTCCTCGGCTTTCTCTGCTGCTGCCACCGACTCCATGCACTCTGATGCTTTGGGGTGGCAGGTTGGCAACCCCTTGATTGCGATCTGGGCTAGCTGACCCACCATCCCAGAGCATGGGCATGTGCTTCTTTGGTTTGAGGTTAAAAGTCACATCAGAGGGCTCTGAGGGCCACAGATTGAGCACCCCTGCTCTAGGTGCTGTTATGATGCGGTTCCAGAGCATTACCATTGAAATCTATGGAAGCAGTTGACAAGCGTTGATGCCCCATGAAAGCGACATGCTGCTTAATTTTTAACAGGACATGACACAATTCAGTAGCATGTTGATAAGGAGCAAAGAAGGAACCAGGGAAGGCAAAATATAAGCATAAATAATCTAAGCAACTGGGAAAATTGCGACATGGTGGGAAGATGAAGCTGTTTACATCTCTGGTATGCTGTGTTTTCATCCAGTTTCCTCACTAATTATTCTTGTTTTCGAAGTTCCACTGTTGTAGTTTTCAGCGCACACATAACATATAATTATACACAAGCCTGTTCCCTGTCAGCCTGCGCGGCTAATGCGCCTTTCATTCAGCCACATCGTTCTGACTGCCGCCTAGTACTGTTAACTCTTCAGCAGGAAAAAAAGATTCTTTATGTGAGAACTCTAATCGAAACCCAGAGGTGAGTAATAAAAAGTAAAAGGTCTTTTTCTACATGCGTTTAGGTTACCCATTCGGAACAAAAAAAAAACCATGGAACCCTTTACATGTAATTAGGGATGAGCCGAACAAACCTGGGTTTAGTTCGAGGAGGTTCGTCCAAACACATCAAAAGTTTGGATGCTGAATCTGAACACATTTACATAGTTAGTCAGGTTGAAAAAGGACACAAGTCCATCTAAATTAAAAAAAATATATATATATCATACAATCCAATACACTCAAACCTATACCCACAGTTGATCCAGAGGAAGGCAAAAACCCCATAAAAGCATGATCCAATTTGCTCCAGCAGGGGGAAAAAATTCCTTCCTGATCCCCCAAGAGGCAATCGGATATTCCCTGGATCCACTTTACTTATAAATATCAGTATCCAGTTATATTATGTACATTTAGGAAAGAATCCAGGCCTTTTTAAAGCAATCTACTGAGCTAGCCAGAACCAGCTCTTGAGGGAGTCTATTCCACATTTTCACAGCTCTTACTGTGAAGAAACCTTTCCATATTTGGAGATGAAATCTCTTTTCCTCTAGACGTAGAGTGCCCCCTTGTCCTCTGTGATGACCTTAAAGTGAATAACTCAACACCAAGTTCACTATATGGAACCCTTATGTATTTATACATGATGATCATATCCCCCCTTAAACTCCTCCTCTCAAGAGAGAATAAATTCAGTTCCTCTAATCTTTCCTCATAGCTGAGCTCCTCCATACCTTCAGTTTGGTTGCCCTTCTCAGCACTTTCTCCAGTTCCCCGATATCCTTTTTGAGAACTGGTGTCCAACACTGAACTGCGTATTCCAGATGAGGTCTTACCAATGATTTGTACAGGGGCAAAATTATATCTCTCTCTCTGGAGTCCATACCTCTCTTAATACAGGAAACGACTTTGCTCACTTTGGAAACCACAGCTGGGCATTGCATGCTATTATTAAGCCTATGATCTACCAAAACCCCCAGATCATTTTCCACTATGGATTCCCCAAAGTTGTACTCCCCCTAGTATGTATGATGCATGCATATTCTTAGTCCACAAGTGCATAACTTTACATTTATCAACATTAAACCTCATTTTCCACCTAGTTGCCCAATTAAACAGTGCATTGAGGTTGGCTTGTGAGTTGGAGACATCTTGTAAGGACGTTATTCCACTGCATAGCTTGGTGTCACCTGCAAACACTGAAATGGTACTTTTAATCCCAGGCCCTAAAACATTTATAGATACAATAAAAAACAAGGGTCCCAACACGGAACCTTGGGGTACACCGCTGATAACCTTAGACCTTTCAGAGTAAGAATCATTAACCACCACTCTTTGTATACGGTCTTTTAGCCAGTTTTCTATCCATTTACAAACAGATTTTTCCAGGTGTGTAGACGACATGACAACACTATTAAGATCAATGGGAGCTGGGCCTGCCAAATCAGTTTTCTCAATTTTTAGGGCTGGTTTACACCTTTTTAGGGCCGGAATGTGTTTCTGTGTGCTATTCCTATGCGACTAAGTGTGGTGCAATTTTCAGCCCATTCATTTGAATGGGCTGAACGCGCACCAAGAGTAGTGTATGTACTACTTCTAAACTTACTGTAACCGGATCGCATGATACTGCAGATGAAGGCAAACCCATGGGGTGTCATTAGGATTATATTGACACTCGCAGCAGATAGCACACCCAGTGTTTGGGTAACGCATATGGAATGCCGTAAAAGCGGAACTTCACTTACTACAGGGAGCAGCTCTCCTCCCTCTCTCCTCTGCATGTATTGGAAGTGACTAGGGGTTCCTTGAGCTGAGGCTGATTGACCTCACATCTTATGGTGCCTCCATGGTTCTATGTCCCTTGGCAGAACCAGTGGGATGACACCAATGAATTCAGCTGTCTGTGGCATTCTGACTACCACTGTAAGAATGTAAATATTCCTACTGACCACCAATGCAAGGGGAATTCTTCCCACTGACCCCGATACATTTATTTTTTCAGGAGCTCTTTAAGACCTTAAAATTATTTCAATGGTTCCTCTTAAAAAGGTTGAGAAAGGCTGGTATAGATGCTGCTGCTCCAGTGCTCTTCACTTGCTTTTGGGTCCTGTGCCAAGCGGCCGCCTTGCTCCATACAGAACAAAGGAGGATGGCCACATGGCATGGGCATCATTCAAAGAATGCTTTGCATTTTCCTTATGAATGCAAAGCATTCTCTGATCAGAGAAGTCGGAGAGCTTGGCATCACCACACGCCTCTTCACCTCATCCAGTAAGATAATGCTTTGCATTCAATGAGAAAATGCCAGGCATTCTCAGAATGGCGGTCGTGCTGAGCAGTGCCCTCCTGAATTCAGAATGTAGCAGGGCAGCCGCTCGGCATGGGATCTAGAAGCTAGTGGAGATCACTGGAGTAGCGATGTCAATGTTCACTGGTGTCATCTCATGAGTTGTAGCTATAGTAATTTTTAGCAGGGGTTCATTGAGATCATTATTTTAATAGTTCCTCTGCATTGAAAAGGTTGAGAAAGGCTGTTCTAAAGAAATCCCACCGGTATGGTACTGTACATACAGTTACATTGGTCCAAGCTAGAATAATGTAACTACGGTATGTCAAAAGTACCATACTTTGAATTCTTCTTTAAGATTGTTGGGCTATGTAGTAGGTTAGTCTTCCTTTGCTATACTGCAGAATAGGGATGAGCCAAACGCCCGTAAGGCCAGACGCTGGTACAAAAATGTGTCTGTATATTTATTCCAATTGGCTCTGCTGAATGCTTATGTGCTATACAAAGCTTCAGGACGAACTGGATCCTTCCTTAAATTCCAGGAAGAGATCATCACAGCCTTTCTGTTTCCAGACGGTGCTGTGGCCCACCTTCCCAACGCAAATGCAGTGAGCCAGCTGCATGGGAGGCATTTTTCGTATGTCCTCCCTGGTACTCCTACCCAAAGAAATCCCCAAAGAAGATGTTGTGTCTGCAGAAAATGCGGATATAGGTGTGACACCTGCTTTTATTGTCCCTCCTGTCCTGACCAACCCGGTCTCTGCATCTGTGACTGTTTCAAACACTACCACACACTAGTGGAGTATTAGCATAGGGTACAGCAATCCACAATCCTAGGGCACACTTACACAGGGTCTCGAAAGATGAGATGGCCATCACATTTTGAGAGACCCTAATCTGGAACGTTTACAGTTTATATAAAAGTGCAAAAAAAATAAAGATAAAAATAAAAAATACACCAAAAAAATAAAAAATTAAAAAGACAAAAATAGGTTTTATTTTTCTTCTCTCCATTGTTCTCTCTCTTATGTTTGCTCTCTATTGTCCGCTCTATTGTTTGCTCTCTATTGTTCTATTTCTATTGTTCTCTCTCTATTTTTACTGTATTTTAGAACTGTAATGTTTTATTTTTACTATGTTTTATTGTATTTGCTTTGCAGGTATGGTATGTCTTACTGGTATACTGTAATATTACTGTTTTATTGTTAACCATCATTTGCATAGTAGGTACACCATTCAGCTGCAGCACGGGCTTATTTATTCTGACAGCAACAGCGTTTGCTCCCATGATAGGTAAAGCCATGACTCCAGCGCTGTAGTAGTGTCAGAAACCATGAAATCAGACCGAGACAGAAATATACAGAAATATACAGTTAAATCACACTTGTTTAATAATAAAAGTAAAAACATAACCAAAGTTTGGTAACCGGAACGGATCGTCAGCCAAGCCAGAAGGTCAGGGACCAGTGTAGTGGAACAGCAAACAGGATCTGGAGCCAGAAGGGATGTCGGCCAAGCAAGTCTTTAAACAGGAATGCAGGAGATAGTCTCTGTGATGTTGACCAAGGCGAAGACAGAGATCCTCTGGGCTGGATGGCTTAAGTAGACAGGACTGACGAGCAGGATATCATCAACAGGTGAGTAGCTGTGGAGAGATAGGAGCTGGCAATTAGCCGACAGCTGAGCGGCCAGCTCATAGAAGGAAGGGCTGAGCCCAGCCCTGACAAGTAGGTGATTTCACCACCACAGTTAAAAAAAAGAGCATATAGGCCGAAGCATGGGGGTAGGGGTGAACATTAGAGGCGGATTGCCCCTATGCTTTGGCTTATATTTTTTAGGCACAGATTGCGTTAAACAATCAAGTTGTTTTACCATTACCATTGCGACTCCAGCGCTGTAGGAGGTGATTTCACCACCACGGTTTAAAAAAAATGGTGCACAGGCCTGGACTGGCCATAGGGCAGACTGGGCATTTGCCCGGTGGGCCGGGGCCGCCCACTCCGTGGCCTGTTGATGATCAGGCCACACAGCGGGAGGTAAGCGGCACTCGCAGCCTGGACAGGGCTAACACAGGCCGTGGCCGCTGCTCTCCTACTGCTATGCGGCCATGCCTGTGTCATCTCTGGGCTCCAGTGCAAATACGTTAGCGGCTGATTGGCTGAGCGGCTGCGCTGTGTGTCTCTCTGAGCCAACGCTATCTGCTCGGACACTGCTCCTCCTCTTCCCGCCTCTCTACTCCTGTCTGCCGCGCCCACACCCCCTGTGTCCGCCCCGCCCACGCACCTGTGTCTGCCCTGCCCAAGCCCCTGTGTCTGCCTCGCCCACAACCCCTGTGTCTGCCCCGCCCACACATTCCTGGGGAGATGTGAAGGAAGAATTAACACAAGATTAAAAGCTGCAGGCAGCCTGTTCCTGAGCCTACATGGCAGCCTGCACCCTGCATGTAAATTATCACCGCGAAGGTCAGATCGAGGGCAGAAATTTTAGCAGTAGACCTCCTCTAAAGTGGTAACCTGTAAAGGATTTTAAAAGCTTTTAAAAATGTATGTAGTTTGTCGCCGCTGCATGTTTGTACTTGGCATAAGATCTTCTTTTTTATTTCATCAAACATTTGGGCAATAAAGTGTGTTTTAGTGCATTAAAGTTAAAAAAAATACTGTGTGAAAACAAAAAAAACCCGCAACACCCACCATTTTAATCTGTAGGGCCTTTGCTTTAAAAAAATATATAATGTTTGGGGGTTCAAAGTAATTTTCTAGCAAAAAACAATATTTTTTCATGTAAACAAAAAGTGTCAGAAGGGCTTTGTCTTCAAGTGGTTAGAAGAGTGGGTAATGTGTGACATAAGCTACTAATGTTGTGTATAAAATTCCAGGACAGTTCCAACCCCCCCAAATGACCCCTTTTTGGAAAGTAGACACCCCAAGCTTGCTGATAGGTATGTTGAGTCCATGGAATATTTTATATTTTGCCACAAGTTTCAGGAAAATGACAAACTTTTTTTTTTTTTTTTTTTTTAATGAGGAAAGAAAAGAAAAAAACATTTTTTTTCTTTTTTCAATTTTCAAAACTTTGTGACAAAAAGCAAGATCTGAAGAATACTAAACATGCCTCTCAGCAAATAGCTTAGGGTGTCTACTTTCCAAAATGGGGTCATTTGGGCAGGGGGGGGGGGGGTTGGTTGTGTTATCTTGGCATTTCATGGCCTCTGAAACTGTTATAGGCAGTGAGGAGTGAAATCAAAAATTTACACCCCTAGAAAGCCTGAAGGCGGTGATTGGTTTTCGGGGTTCTGTACGCGGTTAGACTGCCAAAAAGTCCCACACATGTGGTATCCCCATACTCAGGAGAAGCAGCAGAATGTATTTTGGGGTGTAATTCCACATATAACCATGCTATGTTTGAACAATATATCATTTTGTGACAACTTGGTGTATTTTTTTTTTGTAATTTTTGATCACTTGTGGCGAAATATAAAATATTCTATGGACTCAACATGCCTCTCAGGAAATAGCTTGGGGTGTCTTCTTTCCAAAATGGGTTCATTTTGGGGGGGGGGGGGTTGTGCCATCTTGGAATTTTATGGCCTTTGAAACTGTGATATGTAGTGAGGAGTGAAATAAAAAATGTGCGCCCTTGGAAATCCTGAAGGCGGTGCTGTTTCGGGGTCCTGTACGCAGCTAGGCTCTCAAAAAGTCTCACATGTGGTATCCACATACTCAGAAGAAGCGGCTGAATGTATTTTGGGGTGCAATTCCACATATAACCATGGCCTGTGTGAGCAATATATCATTTAGTGACAACTTTGTGTATTTTTTTTTTTTTGTAATTTTTAATCACTTGTGACAAAAAAATAAAATATTCAATGGCCTCAACATGCCTCTCATCAATTTCCTTGGGTTGTCTACTTTCCAAAATGGGGTCATTTGGGGGGAGGGGGTGTACTGCCCTACCATTTTAGCACCTCAAGAAATTAGATAGGCAGTCATAAACTAAAAGCTGCGTAAATTCCAGAAATGGTACTTTAGTTTGTAGACGCTATAACTTTTGCGCAAACCAATTTACGCTTATTGACATTTTTTTTTTATGAAAGATATGTGGCTGAATACATTTTGGCCTAAATGTATGACAAAAATTGAGTTATTGGATTTTTTTATAACAAAAAGTAGAAAATATGATTTTTTTTCAAAGTTTTCGTTCTTTTTATGCTTATATTGTAAAAAATAAAAATTGCAGAGGCAATCAAATATCATCAAAAGAAATTTGTGGGAAAAAAAGGACGCACATTTCATTTGGGTACTGCTTTGCATGACCGCGTAATTACCAGTTAAAGCAGCGCAGTGCCAAATTGTAAAAAGTGCTCCGGTCATTGAGAGGCCAATTCTTCTGGGGCTGAAGTGGTTTTGCCTTGGGGATCCCCTTAGTATGCCTGTAAAGTGGCGCATCTGTGCGATGTGTAGAACAGCGCTGCAGACATTTCTAAAAGAAGACATTTAATGTAAACTTTCTCGCGGCTGTAATGTATTGCTGGCACCCGGCAATATAGATGAAAAATCAAGGAAAAAAATGGCGTGGGTCTGGTACTGGCGTGGGACTTATCCGATTCTGGAAGCCCCCTTTAACAAGGGGGCCCCCAGATTCCGCCCCCCCCCCCATGTGAATGGGTATGGGTTACATTGTACCCCTACCCATTCACCAAAAAGTGTGTCAAAAAGTAAAAACAACAATAGACAGTTTTTGACAATTCCTTTATTAACCACTTCAGCCCTGGAAGATTTCCCTGCTCAATGACCAGGCCATTTTTTGCGATACGGCACTACGTCGCTTTAACTGACAATTGCGCGGTCGTGCGATGCTGTACCCAAACAAAATTGACGCCCTTTTTTTCCCACAAATAGAGCTTTCTTTTGGTGCTATTTGATCATCTCTGTGGTTTTTGTTTTTTGCGCTATAAATAAAAAAGTGCGACAATTTTGAAAAAAACACAATATTTTGTACCTTTTGCTATAATAAATATCCCCATTGTTTTTTTAAAAAGCAATTTTTTTTCCTCCTTTTAGGCTGATATGTATTCTTCTACATATTTTTGGTAATAAAAATCGCAATAAGTGTATATTGATTGGTTTTTGCAAAAGTTATAGCGCCTACAAAATAGGAGAAAGATTTATGGCATTTTTATTACTATTTCTATTTATTTTTTTTACTTTTAATGGCGGTGATCATCAATTTTTATCGGGACTGCGACATAATGGCGGACAGATCGGACACTTTTGGCACATTTTTGGGACCATTGGCATTTATACAGCGATCAGTGCTTTAAAAATACACTGATTACTGTGTAAGGCTGGATTCCGTGCGAAGAGAAAAAGCAGCTGTTCAACGCTTCCTATTCGTTGTAGCTGTGGATCAGCTGAGCAGGGAGAGTGGGAGGTGTATTGAGGAGGGAGAGAAAATGCCTGTTCACAACGGAACGCATCTGCGAATTAAATGTGTTCCCATAGAAGAATATGTGCCTGTAATTCGCACCGCACTGCCTAGAAAACGCACACGTTTTTTGGGCAATGCAGAGTGCGAATGCAACGCACATATGTGAACCAGATTGATTGAAGTAATAGATTTTAAAATGTTCTGCGTAATGGATGCGGTGTAAGCCACATCCCATTCGCTTAGGTGTGAACCCAACCTAAATGTCACTGGCAGGGAAGGAGTTAACGCTAGGGGGCGATCAAGGGGTTAATTGTGTGTCCTAGCGAGTGATTCTAACTGTGGGGGGAGGGGACTGCCTGAGTGAATACTTAGTATGAACAACAGATTGCTCTCCTCCCCCCTGAAAGCATAGAGATCTGTCATTTTACATTGACAGATCTTCGTTCTGTCTCTGTGTGGAGCAATCGTGGGTGCCCGGCGGGTCATTGAGACCGCCAGGCACACGCATCAGCGGTCATCGCGACCGCCGGGCACGCGTATCAGCAGTCATCACGATCGCCGGGCTCGTGCATCGGCTCCAGTGTCGCACCATGGGCCCTAGTGGTCAAAATGCGAACCGACGTAAGGTAACGTTGTTTCGTCCAGGGGAGCCAACCTGCCAAAGTACAACTGCGGCCGCTGGTCAAGGGGTTAAGATAGAAAAAAAAAGTGTCCCGCGATATCCATCCATCTTTAATCAAGGCGCCCGACAAACCAGAAAAATTGAAAAAAAACCTGAAAGAACTCTGCTTCCATGGGACAGCTTTTATATAGGCAAGGGTGGGGCCACCTGCTAACGTACCTGGGAGACCTCCCCTGACGTCACAGGACGTCAGAAGAGGGCGGGGTCACTCAGTTATGTAATAACCAGGGTTGTCAGGAAGAGGTCCTTGTCCCCATCAACACCGCCCAATATGTTCGGTTCATTTGTGGACAAATGAACACCCAATGTTCGAGTAGAATTTACTACTGTGGAGATATGTGAATTAAACTAGCACAACGGGGGCAGGGGAGGGGGGGCCATATGGGTTGCTAGCCAGGCTGTGACTCTGCTTTGCTCTTTAAATGCAATCCAGGGAATACTGAGTGATTTTCACAGTTGTACAGAAATAATCAGCTTAAGGAAATGACATATCTAGCAAATCCTGCTCACAGGCCGGCAAGGGCAGCTGGGCCATCTCCATTTTGCTAATGGTCGATAATTTCTGATATAACGTCAGAGATCCTCTCTGGCACGTCAGTGCGGCTCCCCTGTGTTGCATGGGTTATGTTGCTAGAACGATGTAATGGGCATATTATCGTTTGTTGAAAAAAGATTTTCTTCTTCATAGAAAATGAATACAGAGAAGGTGTCACTCAGAGCAATCGAATTCCAGTTGTTGCTTTTAGGCATTGGCCATTTTGACAAAGAAGATCTTATCCTTTAAAGGGAACCTGTTCTTTACCCAGGGAAAAGTAACATGTTCACGTTAATGGTAACCACACAAGATAACTTGGCAGACTTGCAGCGCCACTCAAAGCCAGGCACTGCAGCGTTTTTCTGCTGGTACAGAAGAAGGGAGCAGGCGTCCTTGTACTAATTCAGAAGCGCTGACAGTAAAAGGATATGTAGTGCTTACCCCCGAAGGAGCGGCTGATTATTTGCTATATCTGTAATTCACGTTTACTACTCAACCCTCGCAGCCCATAGATTTAAAAGTCACAGTCCTTAATGCTTTTTCTTAATGCTTTATTCATCAACATAAACTGGGATGGGAGAAGGACTTCCTTTGGGATGCTCTTCTGTTATATTGTCATCTTTCAATGAATCATACCGGAAAATATGAGTACAATTGCGGACAGTCAAGAAATCATTTTTCAATGATCTCTTCAATCAGGGGCGATGGAAGTAGATTTGATAGAGAATGATTTGATAAAGAGTCACTCTGAATAACTTCTTCATCTGGATAACTTTAAAAGAACGATCCATATCTCTACATGTGTGCTTGTAGCTTCACCGCTACCTCTTTACCACTACTTCCCACCAACATGGTACTTCCAAATTAAGCTAAAGGAGAGCCAATCCGAATAACTCCTCCCGCTTGACTGATTGGAATCCCGGGGCAATGCTGAACTCAAAGTCATAGGCCATTACTGCCCATCTCACTGACTTGTGCACCAACAGCCTTCAGTCTCTGGCAGTACCTTTCCCTTGGGCTTTCACTCACATGATCAATAGTCCATGTGCCACTGATAAACGATCAATCGCCCAGTTTCCTTCCGCTTTGTTGCTACTTCATCCGCAATGATCCTCCGTTTTCTCTATCTCTTTGTGGCCCGTTCCCCTCCCCGCAGGGGCGGCCTATGACATCCACGACTACACACGGCAAGATGTCGTCTGTTCCTCCATGAGGACCGGATTTCCACCCTTCTCGCTAAGGTGAAGCTCCATTGGCTCCCCGGAGGGGAAAACCTCCAACTTTCCCCCAGGGAACCAGGCTGGCTCTCTCACTCCTCAATGCAGGACTGGACTCGAACTCTCCTGGGCACCATGTGACCCCCCTTTTATATGAGAGTCCCGAGTCCCGGGATTACCAAGCAAATTAATGATTGGCCGAGACCAACACATAAACCATCTGTCACTCAAACATAGAAATCAAACAAAACAGGCCTGCTGCAAATAGCATCAGCCTGTCTAAATTTACCTGTAACAGAAGCTAACAAAAAAGGTCACCTGCTTAAAAGTAGGTGCCCACTACAGATAGAAGCTGCTCAAACCAACCCAAGCAAAGTAATGGCCTTAGCCGTCGCTCCAGCCATGCCCCCTAATGCGTTTTGCCCTGCCAACCGGGGCTTGGTCACAAAGGTAGGGCAACACTGTTACTTTGATTGGGCTGGTATGAGCAGCGTCTAGCCTTCTACAACCACACAAGATCTTATACTCATCTTTCCTTTGCTTCCCCATTGCTCCTTTAGGCTCGTCTACATGGGCATACTTAAGTGTACATCTATATGATCGCCGTGCATGGATACAGACGCTGCTCCCAATTTGACATCCATGCTTTCCCAAAAGCAGACTGTGAGTTTGCAGACACGCAGTAAACCTAGTAAAAGTTTCAGGTCTCCGCACCGGCTTGCACAGCCCTGTCTGGTGGATTCCATCTAGGGCACAGGTTGGGTGAAGAGTCCGTCTTAACTGCTTATAATATCTAAGAAGACAGGTAGTGAACTGCAAGCCGCACACGGAGCAATCCTATACATCAAAGGCCACACCCTGACACATTTCGCCCCACCCTCAGGGATTAGTCATGGACTTGGTCCATGACTAAACCCTGTGGGCATGGCAAAAACTGTTGGGGTGTGGCTGGGATGGAGATAGACTGAGGCTAGTATTACCTATTTGATGTACGAGGTTTGCTCAGAGTGCGGCTTGCAGTTTACTATCTTTGTTCGGGGACACGCACTCACAAACATCCGCACTCGCATGGATATTAAATTGAAAGTAAGAGAGAACAGATGCGGGACTTTGAATGAGGCACAAGGGGGCAAGAATGTAGATTGGATAAGAATGCGATTTATTCTTGAGATAATACAAAAATTTCAAAACGTTATATTTTTACATGCATATTAAGGCACATGGCTCTATATATGCGGGCACATAGCTCAATAATGATGATTAAAATTATTCAAAACATTTTTTGTATAAAATTCGACAAGAAATACTAATGCAAACATGACATACAGTAGGTAGGAACGTTCATACGCTTATGATGAATCATTGTGTATACAAAACGGTGGATCTGAGCTCTACGTCGTTTCGGGGCCTTATAGCCCCTCATCAGGAGTGTAACCGTTGTATCATCTATAAGTTAGGAAAATAGCAGTGATGAGTATTAATGAAAACCAAATGGGTAGTGATGGAACAGGACTAAATATGCTTTCTCACCGGAAACATGGACTCGCAACACGCATGCGCGGAGACGACACGGCCCCAAATGCCGAGCCGGCCCGTGTGCCAGGGTCCGAAGCTGAGGGGGTGTGCCTCTGCGGCGCCGCCCACACAAGTGGCCCCCCAGGTGAGTCAGTGTGGGGAATGGAAGTGGATGGGTATTGTGTGTGACCCCGTATGGAGAAAGAAAAGTGATGCGCTTGACAACCTGTAAGAGACAAGTGTGGGGGGTGATGTGTAAGTATCAAATATGTGGTAAAAAGCAAAAACATGGAAAAAAACACAGCAAAAAAGTGAATGTGTGGGTGAGATGGGGGGGGGGGGGGGGGAGTAGAGAAAGAGAAAAGGAAAGAAAGGGAGGAAGGAAGGAGAGGGGGAAATGAAAGGGAGGAGTGGTGAAGTAGGGGGGAAAGGGGGAAAGGAGAGGGAAGGACAGAAGTGAAGAAGTGTGGAAAGAGGGGGAATGGGTCTGGAAAGGGGGAGGGGAAAGTGGGAGATAGATAAGGGGAAAGATGAAAAGGGGAGTGAAATGGTGAAAGGATAGGGAAGAGAGAGTGTGGCAAACCACTAGTGGGTTGTACTGCCCACTAAACTCGAACTGGGGTAAAATTTTTGCCACAGACCCTTGTCCAGCTGTCTTTGTAGCTTAAAGGAAATTAAACTGACCCCATTTTTTTTATTTTATGGGACCCCAGGAGCTGCTAGCCATATTGTGCTAGTATGTGCAGCATATTATCACATTATAGCAGACACACCTGGCAAGCAATCCCCTCCAGTGCTATGCTGTTGGAGCTTCTGTTGGGCACAAGCGCTGTCATGTTCACTTGGTCTTCCTTCTCAACACTAGGTCACTTGGTTGGCCAGACTTCAATGACTCTCAGGAGTCACATCATCATGGCACAAAGCAGTGTGGTAAATGTACACTGAGCCGTGCATGCATGGCTTAGTGTACATACACACTGACAGGTAATTGAGAGGCGTTCATGACAAAAGAGACCAACAGCTGTGCAAGGACGGTGTGTTGAAGCATCACCTCACCTTCCCAACACAGTCTCTTGACAGTTCTCTTTGCAGGCCCTAGGCTTGGATAGGAGCACAATAAACTTTTTGAATTAACAGAAATATACTATGGTCATTCAGATGCAGTTAACAACACATTCATTTTTGCTCTGACCCATGTAATTGCATTTGCTTCAACGTATTACATTCAGCATTATATGGAGGCAAGATGACTCACTTACAAATTCCCTTGAAATACATAAAAATATGAAACAAAACATTGTGCAAGATCGCATATAGATAATACCGTTCCTGCTCAATCCTCTAGTGGTATCAGGCTCAAAGATTTAGGCAAAGTACAAAATTATGTAAAACTCACATTTCAGAACCTGTCCCGTCCATGGCTGTTAATGGGGAAGTTCATCTGCTTTGATGTCTAAATATTTCAAAATCATGGTTTCCTTTTTCAGGACCTTATTCACACAAATGAGGGGGGGGGTTGTGACATTAATACGTTTCTTTTACAGATTTAACAAGATGGATACAAACATTGTAGCAAGTAACCTGACGTAAATAAGACATTAAAGAGGAATTCCAGGTTTGGATATTTTTACATAGATACATTGAACCAATGTAAATATGCATATACCTTATCTGTTGGATCACTCTAAAAGCTGGAAATCTGCTGCTCTGCTACATTGTGAACACAGGAGGTTGTCTGCTCTGCATCAGTACTATTCAGAGAATGGTTTGCATTTTCTGATTGGACAAGGTGGAAAGCGTGATGCCACCTCTTCCAATCAGCAAACTCTTTGCATTCATTGAAAAAACACAATGTGATAGCTGTTGATGTCTCATATGTCGAAACATGCTGGGTGAAGGTTGGTGTACTGCTGTCACTGCTGTTGGTTGGATTGATCTGATAGCCTCCTATGTGGCTTTTTTTTGTATGATTTTACTGTTTTAAGAAAAGGGTAATATACTATTGGAGCTTCCTTTCCTTTTATTTTCTGCTGTGACTGGGAGTCTTTTGTCCAGCTGCCTTTGCAGCTTAATGAAAAATTAAACAAACCCAATTTTTGTTTTTTGTGGGACCCCAGGAGCTGCTAGGCATAATGTGCTAGTATGCGCAGTATATTATCACGTTATAGCAGACACATTTGGCAGGCGATCCCCTCCAGTGCTGTCAGAGTTTCTGTTGGGCACAGGCACTGCCATCTTCTCTCGGTCTTCCTTCTGAGTTCCAAACCTCGGGCGCTTGGTTGGCCGGACTGCAATTATGTCACTCATGGTGCACAGATACACTGACGGGCAATTGAGAGGGTTTCATGACAGAAGAGACCAATAGGGCAAAAGCTGAGCAGGAATAGTGTCTTAAAACAACACCTTGCCTCACCAGTTCCCAACACAGTCTCTTGACGTTTCTCTTTGCAGGCCCTAGGCTTGGATAGGAGCACAATAAACGTTCTTGAATTGGCGTAATATACTATGGTCATTCAGATGCAGGTAACAAACACGTCCATGTTCTCTCTGACCCATGTAATTGCATTAGCTTCAGCATCATATGGAAGCAAGATGACTTTCCTTAACATATTTACTGAATCATTTTTACTTGAAACAAATAAAAACATGATACAACACTTAGTGCAAGATTGCATATAGATAATATATACTATAATATAGATAATATACACTCACCGGCCACCTTATTAAGTACACCTGTTCAATTGCTTGGTAACACAAATTGCTAATCAGCCAATCACATGGCAGCAACTCAATGCATTTAGGCATCTAGAAGATGTGGTATAGACGACTTGTCGAAATTCTGATCATCAGAATGGGGAAGAAAGGGGGTTTAAGTGACTTTGAACGTGGCATTGTTGTTGGTTTCAGACAGGCTGGTCTGAGTAAAAAAACTGCCAATCTACTGGGATTTTCACACACAACCATCTCTAGGGTTTACAGAGAATTGTCCGGAAAAAAAAAGAAAATATCCAGTGAGCTGCAGTTGTGTGGACAAAATTGCTTTATTGGTGTCAGAGGTCAGCGGAGAATGGGCAGACTGGTTTGAGATGATAGAAAGGCAACAGTAACTCAAATAACCACTCGTTACAACCAAGGTATGCAGAATACCATCTCTCAATCCACAACACATTGAAGGAGATGGGCTACAGCAGCAAAAGACCACACCGGATGCCACTCCTGTCAGCTAAGAACGAGAAACTGAGGCTACAATTCTCACAGGCTCACCAAAATTGCACAATAGAAGATTGGAAAAATGTTTCCTGGTCTGCTTTTGGCATAAAAAACATGAAAGCATGGATCTATCCTGCCTTGTATCAACGGTTCAGGCTGGTGGTGGTGTAATGGTGGGGGGGATATTTTCTTGGCACACTTTGGGCCCCTTAGTACCAAATGAGCATCGCTTAAACACCACAGCCTACCTGAGTATTGTTGTTGACCATGTCCATCCCTTTATGACTACAGTGTACCCATCTTCTGATGGCTCCTTCCAGAAGGATAATGCACCATGTCACAAAGCTCAAATCATCTCACCACTGGTTTCTTAAACATGAGGTCACTGGACTCCAATGGCCTCCACAGTCACCAGATCTCAATCCAATAGAGCACCTTTGGGATGTGGTGGAACAGATTTGTATCATAGATGTGCAGCCAACAAATCTGCAGCACCTGCGTAATGCTATCAAGTCAATATGGACCAAAATCTTTGAGGAATGTTTCCAACACCTTGTTGAATCTATGCCATGAAGAATTATGGCAGTTCTGAAGGGGGTCCAATCGGGTACTAGCAAGGTGTATCTAATAAAGTGGCCGAGTGTAGTGAGTGTAGTGTGAGTGTAGTTCCCAATCTTATCAGTATCAGTCCCAAAGAAGTAGACAAGGTCCATAATTATGGAAAAATCACTTTCTGCAACCTGTTCATGGGTGGTAATGGGGAGGTTCGGCTGCTATGGTGCCTTAATATTTCAAAGTCATGGTCATGGTTTCCTTTTTCAGCACCTTTTGTGCCGGATTTCATTCACACAAATGAGAGGAGAGGTGACATTGACAAGTTTCTTTTACAGAATGAGACAAGATGGATACAAACATAGAATGGCATCAAGTAATCTGTCTTAAATGAAACATTAAAGAACAATTCCAGGTTTGGATATTTTTACATAGATACGGCATGGACCAATGTACAATATCTCACAAAAGTGAGTACACCCCTCACATTTTTGTAAATATTTTATTTTATCTTTTCATGTGACAACACTGAAGAAATGACACTTTGCTACAATGTAAAGTAGTGAGAGTACAGCTTGTATAACAGTGTAAATTTGCTGTCCCCTCAAAATAACTCAACGCACAGCCATTAATGTCTAAACTGCTGGCAACAAAAGTGAGTACACCCCTAAGTGAAAATGTCCAAATTGGGCACAAAGTGTCAATATTTTGTGTGGCCACCATTATTTTCCAACACTGCCTTAACCCTCCTGGGCATGGAGTTTACCAGAGCTTCACAGGTTGCCACTGGAGTCCTCTTCCACTCCTCCATGATGACATCACAGAGCTGGTGGATGTTAGAGACCTTGCTCTCCTCCACCTTCCGTTTCAGGATGCCCCACAGATGCTCAATAGGATTTAGGTCTGGAGACATGCTTGGCCAGTCCATCACCTTTACCCTCAGCTTCTTTAGCAAGGCAGTGGTCGTCTTGGAGGTGTGTTTGGGGTGGTTATTATGTTGGAATACTGCCCTGCGGCCCAGTCTCTGAAGGGAGGGGATCATACTCTGCTTCAGTATGTCACAGTACATGTTGGCATTCATGGTTCCCTCAATGAACTGTAGCTCCCCAGTGCCAGCAGCACTCATGCAGCCCCAGACCATGACACCCCCACCACCATGCTTGACTGTGGACAAGACACACTTGTCTTTGTACTCCTCACCTGGTTGCCGCCACACACACTTGACACCATCTGAACCAAATACGTTTATCTTGGTGTCATCAGACCACAGGACATGGTTCCAGTAATCCATTTCCTTAGTCTGCTTGTCTTCAGCAAACTGTTTGTGGGCTTTCTTGTGCATCATCTTTAGAAGAGGCTTCCTTCTGGGACGACAGCCATGCAGACCAATTCAATGCAGTGTGCGGCATGAGGTCTGAGCACTGACAGGCTGACCCCCCACCCCATCAACCTCTGCAGCAATGCTGGCAGCACTTATACATCTATTCCCCAAAGACAACCTCTGTATATGATGCTGAGCATGTGCACTCAACTACTTTGGTCGATCATGGCGAGGCCTGTTCTGAGTGGAATCTGTCCTCTTAAACCGCTGTATGGTCTTGGCCACTGTGCTGCAGCTCAGTTTTCAGGTTCTTGCCAATCTTCCTATTGCCTAGGCCATCTTTATGTAGAGCAACAATTCTTTTTTTCAGATGCACAGAGAGTTTTTTGCCATGAGGTGCCATAGTGACCAGTATTAAAGAGTGAGAGCGATAACACCAAATTTAACACACCTGCTCCTCATTCACACCTGAGACCTGATAATACTAACGAGTCATATGACATCGGGGAGGGAAAATGGCTAATTGAGCCCAATTTGGACATTTTCACTTATGCCGTGTACACACGACCGGACTTTCCAGCAGAAAAGGTCAGACGGAATCATTCTGTTGGACATTCCGATCATGTGTGGGCTTCATCGAACTTTTTCTTTCTAAAATTCTGACGGACCTAGAAATAGAACATGTTTCAAATCTTTCCGAGGACTCAATTCCGATCGGGAAAACCGTTCGTCTGTATGCTAGTCCGACGGACCAGAAACGAGGCAAGGGCAGTTATTGGCTACTGGCTATTTAACTTCCTTTTTCTAGTCCCGTCGTACGTCATCGCATTTTAAACGAACAGACTTTGGTGTGATCATGTGTAGGCAAGTCCGTTTCAGCGGAACTCTGTCGGAAAGACCATTAGAGTCTACTCTGACTGAAAGTCCGGTCGCGTGTACACGATATTGGGGGTGTGCTCACTTTTGTTGCCAGCGGTTTAGACATTAATGGCTGTGTGTTGAGTTATTTTGAGGGGACAGCAAATTTACACTGTTATACAAGCTGTACACTCACTACTTTACATTGTAGCAAAGTGTCATTTCTTCAGTGTTGTCACATGAAAAGCTGTAATAAAATATTTACAAAAATGTGAGGGGTGTACTCACTTTTGTGAGATACTGTATCTATGGATAATAAATAAGTCTCCTGCATGTGTACTCTGACTTGAATATATTTATTTTGGAATACAATATAAGATGGCAAGTATAAGAGGCGTTAAATAAGGAACATACAGTATATGCTTATTGCGGTTGCCTCAAATTTACTTTCAATCACTTTTATTGAAAATGTTTTAAATCAGACAGAACAGCCAGAACTCTGGCACATGCTTTCAAGGACAGTAAATAATGAACAGGCATTGATTTCAATAATATGTAGGCTCAAGTCCAAGTAACCTCAAACTACTTCCATCCCAAGTAAAAGTTGGGTGGAGTTATCATAGTGTACTTCCACCTGTCCATTGAGGAAGCTAATAGAGCATAATTAGTTACATCACTACTCAAAGTTCTAAAAAGAAAGAAAGTCAAGGGAATCCAACTGTATCATATTGTATGGCAAAGAACAATAGAAAAGAAAGTAAAAAAGAAAAAAAGAACAAGGAGAGAGTGGGAAAAGGAGAGAGACAAACCCAGAGAGAAAGAAACCAAGTGAGGCTCCCAGGGGGTAAACATAATATGGTCAGACCCCCCAGAGCTTCACATGTACATACTGTAATCAGCCCAAGGGCTCCAGACAGCTTCAAAATGTTTAGTAGTATCATTAACCACACTAGTAATTTGTTCAGTGAGTATAATCCAGAAAACCTTTAGTCTGTATAGTGACATACACACAGAGGCCTTCTTCCATGAACGGGCTATAGCAAGTTTTGCAGCCAAAACCATGAAAAAGATGAGTCGTTGCATGGATCGAGGCAGGTTCTCTACTCGTTCGTTTAGTAAAGCAATACAGTATTGCTGGGGAACCGGGATCTCTGAAACGTTTCGTATTAAAGCAGAAACCTTGTTCCAGAAACCCCACAACCTCGGGCACTCCCATCATATACAATACATAGTGCCAAGTGAATGGCATCCTAGAAAATACAGATGTGAGGAAGACAGATAAAGCCTTGACAGTCGAAGGGGGACAATATACAATCTGGTCAATGCCTTTACATTGGCTTCTACTAGGGAAATGTTTAGTATACCTTTATAATCTACAGTAGATGGAAGGAAGAATAACAATTTTCCACATAATTTTCAATCCCACGCCCGCATGTAAGGTAATTTGTCGGGGGGAGGCAAGCAGCAGCCTATAGATGATAGATATCTCCCTTTATGCCCTGCCTCCTGGGTACAACATGTCTCATTGGGAGTGACTTTAGGATCTTTAGTCACTGATGGGCCTAAAGAATGAAGTAAATGGGAAATTTGATGAAATCAGAAAATTTCTGAGGGAGGCATTTTCAGCTTAGATTGACAATGTGGTTGGCTCACATTTAATGACTTTATGACATTGTGAACTGAGAAACATCATGTTTTCCTCCTGCTGTCCCCCTCCAGACTAAGAGAACTTTGGTTATGGGTTTACAACATCAATATTGTACTTGGACTTAAAATATATATGTAAGTCCAAAAAAAATGACTAATAACTATTTGTATCACTTACAATTATGTATACTGTATGTTTTTTATTTGATGATATACTTACTGAGATCTATATGACATCACAGATTACCTTTGTTTTTGTGATGAAGTTTATTAGGAAAGGTTTATTAGGAAAAGTACACCACACCTACTTGATTCATCCAAGCAAACTGTATAAATGCATGTTACAATTACTCTTAAGTATCTACTGTATATATCTAAATCAGTTAGTGATATCCATGTAAAAGGTAGAGGTTTAATTTAGGGGTGAGGTCCAGAGGTCTAAATTACTGGAACATAAGAAGTCTTCGCAATACATATATTGATGTATTGTATGCCTAAACGTATCGTTTTTAATATATTTAATAATAAAAAACCTATATATATAAATATAAACCATATATATATACTGTATAATATATATCTATTTATCTATATAGATTGATATATAGATAGATATCTATATATATTCCATAAATTGTCAAAAGTATTGGGATGCCCGTTGGCCCACGTTTAGGAGATATTTACTGTACCTATAGGCAAGCCTTATTCTAGTATTGGGACGCCTGCCTTTACACACACAGATGAACTTTAATGGCATCCCAGTTTTAGTCCGTAGGGTTCAATATGGAGTTGGCCCACCCTTTCCAACTATAACAGCTTCAACTCTCCTAGGAAGGCTGTCCACAAGGTTTAGGAGTGTATCTATGGGAATGTTTGACCATTCTTCCAGAAGTGCATTTGTGAGGTCAGGCACTGATGTTGGACTACAAGGTCTGGGTCGCAGTCTTCGCTCTAATTCATCTCAAAGGTGTTCTATCAGGTTGAGGTCAGGACTCTGTGCAGGCCAGTCAAGTATCTCCACACCAAACTCGCTCATCCATGTCTTTATGGACCTTGCTTTGTGCAAGTCCTTACTTGAACAAATCATTTGGTGGAGGGGGGATTATGGTGAGGGGTTGTTTTTCAGGGGTTGGGCTGGCCCCTTAGTTCCAGTGAAGGGAACTCTTAAGGCGTCAGCATACCAAGACATAAAGACATGGATGAGCGAGTTTGGGATGGAGGAACTTAACTGGACTGCACAGTCCTGACCTCAACCCGAAAGAACACCTTTGGGATTGGTTGGAGCAGAGACTGTGAGCCAGGTCTTCTTGTTCAAAATCAGTGCCTAACTAACTTTGCACATCTAGACTTTGCAATATTTGCCTACTCTTCTTTGTAGAACTGCTCAAATTCAGTTTAATTTGATGGTGACCATTAGTGGACTGCAGTTTTAAAGTCATTCCTCAGATTTCCAATGTGACTTAAATCTGGGCTCTGACTAGGCCATGCACGGGCTCAGCGGTGTTCCTCCCAAGTGCAACATACAATAGCTTAAAGTGTGTAGTGACATAGGATGATACTTTACAGTGGAGCTCTGTACATTTATTGCTGCACACGGTGTAAAGCTCATCTCTAAGCCGGGGTACCACCATAATGTTTGATTTTCACATGAATGCAGTCCCCACCTGGTCCCGGGGATTGACGCGAGCAAAGTACCCTCATGTGCAGGGTGAGTGGCCTAGCCCACTACTGGTGCACCCAAAGCCCTTGAAGTAGCCATCAAAAATAATATGGAAAAAAAATCCATAAAAGAACATTAACCATAAACCTGGTAAACCCTTCCCCCTCAATAAATGGTTTACATGGCAGAGTTCCATCCTTGCTGAATATCTGGATTCCTCTGCACACATGGAAGCTCCGCCATCCACGACTCTGAATATCATCAGCACTGAATTAATAATCTCCCCAGACATTCTCATAGCACTTTCATTATTTAATTCTTCGTTCCGGCAATAAAAACCTGACAAGCGAGAAGGTTCAGAGGCGTGGAGGTATTATCCAAGGCTGAACGTGTCTTGTCGAACATCGGAGTATAGAATCCATGACTGACTTTATTGGCTGGCTTTGCGGTTCCAGAGAAAATGTTGCATGTACTTAATTATTTTGAGTGGTTGTATGAGAATGCTAAATTAATGCAGAGTTCTTGGAAGAGCAACTAGGGGCAGCAATCAGGCGCGTCCCATAAACACACATTCCTTCAGTCTATTTATAATTTCCCCATCCTTGATGGACATTACACAATCATAGAACAAGTTAAAGCTGAATATTAGGCAGATATAATAGATGCTATTAAAGCAGCCTTGTAATACATTGTTAAATGTATATTTGAAATGTAATTAGTATGTAGCACCCTCTACCAATAGGTAGGTGCTAGTAAGGCTTATTTTACTAGGTTATCCAGCACAGGCAAGTTTAGGCAGGCTTATACTGCAAGCTGGGCCTGTCTGTTTTGATCTGGGGACTGGGAGTGGTTAGAGTAGCAGTGGGTGTGACCACCTGCACTTCAGTTCTGAGGCGCCTCCCATGTTCTGAGGAGAATGTTCTAGAAAGGGGGTTGGGCCTAGAACTGGAGTGGCATGCAGCTTGTGTGTGAGCCCTGACCAATCCCCAATCGGTATTGGCAGGGAGCAGGCCTCATATGTAAGCTGAGGTGATATGCCACTGGGGGGAGAAGTTGGCTGAGTGAAGTGAGGATTGGAGTGCTAGGCAGCAGCAGGAGGCCATCCCCATCTGGGAGGGTGCGCCGATCGCAGGAGGAGGACCGGGGAGAACTGTGAGGGAACATTGCCTCTACATGGTCATTGGCAATGTCTCTGCTACCACACGGTCGGATGGCAGGGAACTCCTGGAGAAGAGGGGCAGGTGAAGCTGTCAGAATGCATGGTCCGGTCAAGTTCCTCATCAAGAACTCAGGGCTGTGGAAGGCCGGTGAGTGTTACCACAGTGGAGGGCTGTAGGTGCCAAGGAATCTGTGAGGGAACTCTGCTAGTACACAGTCACTAGTGGTGTCCTCATCAATACACAGGGTGGATGATGGGGAGTCCTGAAGCAGAAGAGAGACTGTGGGGATCTGTGTCAAGTCGATGTTGCCTGTGGGCACATGATTTGCAAGTTGGGCTGGCTGGGAACAGTAGTCCATATTTCCTAGAAGATATGCTTTTAACCCACTGGGCCTCCGGGGAGAGGTTCTGCAGGCCTCAGGCCTAGTGGCAGTGAGCAACCAGAGCCAGTGGATAGGCTTATTCAGAGTGGGCCCCTACTATTTAATAGAAGAGGATGTGTCATGCTTCAATTAGTAACTACAAGTTTTGTGCAGGAGGAAATAAGTCTGTGCAGGAGGAACCAAGTTTTGGGCAGGAGGTGAATGAGATGTAAAAACTCTGCTTTTACACGGTCAAAAGTGGTGTTTCTATTCAACACACGGTGATGGATGGAGAACTCTTAGAGGTAGTAGTCTGTGGAGGTCGAGCCACAGGAGGAACAACAGTCTGCATGGAGATGCAGAAGGAGATTCGTATCTAATCCAATATGCACATTACATCTTTTGGCTCTAACTTGATGAGAATGTACTAAATTCTAAAATATGATGGCAATGACTTATCCTATGGGAATCCCATATTCCTATCCCTATCCATGTTGTACCCCCCAATAAAACAACAAAAACAAAACTCGCAAAAGACTGTTCATTGTCTCTGGAAGTGATGTATGAAGTCTGACAGTGGGGTGATTTGGCGGATTGTTTGTTACTAGCTGGAACACCATGGCTACAAGTATAATTATTAATTAGTATAAGTACTTGAATTTGACCTGGTATCAGCTACTTAAAGTCCCTGTACAGCAGTGCTGGAAAGTAGGAGGAAGCAGAATAAGGAACAAATAAGTTTATGTGCTAACAAGAAGTATGCTGATAGGATGAGAGAGCAGAGTGACAGAGAGATGATCTCATCACTGGACTGATTCTCCTTTCACCGTCCAGCCACAGGCTAGGGCACAGGACATTCTTAGATCAGAGGTGGAAATGGGTTGACTGATGCTGGCCATTGGACTAAAGACATCTAGTGGTGAAAAAAAGTATTGCGAGGGAGAGCTCTAGATTAAAGGTGAATAATGCAGAAAAAGCTGCTTTTAATTTTATATTTTAATCGGTTATTCATTTTTATTTTGTTATTTAATATAGTTCTGCTGTATAGGAGGACTTCAGACAAGTGTGAAAGCCTTCATATATACCATATTTGTATATTGAAGACTTGATTTATATTTCTGTGGCTGCATTATTGAAACTGGGGACACAGTTGTACAAACTCCTGTACTGAAATTATTTACTCTGGTTTCACTTTACACTGTGTGCTTCTCACAGTGTGCATTAGAAGCTGCAGAAAGTCAGACAGAGCCTGCCTCATTCCCTGGCTGGAGAATGTCCACCATCATCTAGTGCTTTCCCTCCAGCCTGACTGTCCCAGGCCACCCTTTTTATTCATTGGATTTTGGCTCTTTCAGTCATGGAGGCTCAGCATTACATGTGGGCATTGCCTAGGAACGATCACTCCTTGCAGCAAACACCCCACCATTTAGGCATATGTCCTCCCAAGAATCAGCCCACTGCTTGCATCAGGACTGAGTGTTCTTAAGAGGAGTACTGAGGCAGGGTGCTGTGATGTTTTCAGAAAGCTATGTACAGTAGATAAAAATAAAAAAGTGCAATCCTATGTGTAACCAAAACAATCAATGACACCAAAGAAGTTGAGTACACGTGCTCAGCATCATATCCAGAGGTTGTTTTTGGGAAATAGACCTATGAGTGCTGCCAGCATTTCTGCAGAGGGGTGGGGGGTCAGCCTGTCAGTGCTCAGACCATACTGCATAAAATTGGTCTGCAGGACACTTGGAGCCATCTGGAGGGAGCTAAACCCTTCCGCGAAAGACTACACGCATTACTCAGTCCCACATATAGGACATTTGCTAGAATTGACCATATCTTCATCCCCACTTCTGAAATCCACTCGGCTTCTCAAGTCTCAATTTAGGCTATTTCATGGTCGGACAACTCACTAGTAATTCTAAAACTTTTAGATTCTGTAGCCCCCTCGGGACCCTACCGCTGGCGCCTAAACGAAACCATCCTTTCCAACCCAGTACATTGCATTATGTTGGAAAAGGATCTTCGGGAATATTTTGTCACCAACGATATTGGAGACATCTCCCCAAGCTCCCTTGGTGGTGCCCACAAAGTGGTAATAGGAGGGAAGCTTATCCAGCTCTCCTCCAGATTGAAGCGTGAACGGAAAGCGGAAGTCATGAACCTAGAGAAAGATTTCAAGGCTTGTAGCGCGACCCACAAGCAAAAACCCACCCCTAATTCTCTAGCCAAACTAGAATCCAACAGATTAGCCCTTAATTTAGCCATAACCTCTAGCACAGAAAAGCACCTTAGATGGGTAAGGCGGCCGGTACTACCTACTTGTGGACAAGGTTGGCCCGCAGCTAGCAGCTAAACTTACCCCCAAACATAGAATCTTCGCCCTTCCCAAAGTCAAATCCTTGACTGGTTCCCTGACTCAGAACCCCAAAAAGATCCTTGAAGCCTTCCAGTCCTTCTATTCTAATCTATACTCTGAACCAGGGGCGGACTGACCATTGAGCCACTCGGGCACTGCCCGAGGGCCCTGGGCCACTAGGGGGCCCCATCAGGGTTGCCAGCCTCAGTAAAACCAGGGACAGTATGGACCAGGGACAGCCAATAGACAGTATGGACCTGGGACAGCCAATAGAAACATGTCTGTGTACACTGTGTGTACATATATGTGTATACTGTGTGTGTGTATACTATGTGGCCCCATAATCTCTGATTGCCTGGGGGGCCCCATAATCTCCTATTGCCCGGGGGCCCCATGAGTTGTCAGTCCGCCCCTGCTCTGAACGCAACCCCAACCCCCACTACCAAAACTCTCAGACTCTCATCGTTCTATCCTAGACTCGCCGTTTCAGAAAACTGAGGTCTGAGAGATCAATAAAGACCTTAAAAAAGGCTACGGCTCAGGCCCTGATGACTTTTCAACCCATTACTAAAAGACCTTCGTTGATGTGCTCTCTCCTTATCTGGTCTGCTTCTTTAATTCCTTAAGCAAGGGCTCCCCCCTAGACCTTACAGCCAACATAGCTTATATATCGGTAATCCCCAAACCGGGTAAAGATCCCAGTGAAGTAAGCAACTATAATTAATAATGACTTAAAGATAATGACAAATATTTTTATCAAACAGATTACTTCATTGGATCATATATTCATAAGGACCAGGTGGGGTTTATTCTGAGGAGGCAGGGTCCGGACCAGATAAGGAGAGCAGTGGACATTTTTCCCTCATGAAGTTGGGTTGGGATGGTGGACCTCCCCAAGAGGGCTATCTCCTTTCCATAGACCTCCAAAAGGCCTTGGACAGGGTCGCTTGGCCCTACCTCTTTGCTATGCTACAGAAATGGGGCTTTGGACCTGATTTCATTAAAACTCTGGAGGCCCTCTATTCTCACCCCAAAGCGCAGGTTAGGCTTCAGGGACACCACTCTGACCTGTTCCCCAACAAGAAGGGCACGAGGCAGGGTTGTCCCCTCTCCCCTCTTCTTTTCGCGGTCGCTATCGAAACATTGGCGATTGCAATAAGACTTCACCCAGACATTCACGGAGTTTGTTGTGGCCAATCGACTTTTTGCAGATGATGTCCTCCTTTTTGTTACATCCCCCCTTATCTCAACTCCTAACATATTGCAACTACTAAGTGAATTCGGGCGTGTGTCGGGCCTACAAGTAAATATGACTAAATCGATTGCCCTTAATGTATCAACCTCCCAGGACCTGGTAGATAGACTGAAAGACCACTTTCCCTTTGCCTGGAACCCTACATTCATCCCATATTTAGGCATAAATCTCACGACCAACCCAGGGCCTAATTCACTTCATTCTTTTAGGGGCCAAAATGACTGTTGCCCGGGAATAGAAATCTCCTACAGTTTCCTACCGCTTGACCAAACAAAAAATCTCCTGGATAATATCCCAGGAAAAAATTTCCAACACCATACTTGTCAAATTTAAAATCACCTGGGAACCTTGGGCCACACATGTCGGGGTTCCTCTTTGACCTCAGAATGGAGGCCCAAGGGCACTCACCTCACTGATGTCACGGCCAAGCCCTCATTTTCTACAGCCTTCCGTGAAATCCATTCTTTCCTATCCTTATATTATTCGCCAGCTTCCCCCACCCCTGTTTTCAAACCTCTCTTTTTCCTCTTCTTTCCCATTTTTAACCTCTCGCGGTATAAGGTGCAGGCATGAACCTATGCAGGCCAACACTGTGCACTGTCTCGACTAGGGTTCACCTTGTTATTCCTACGAGTTAGCCCAGATGAGCGAAGGTGGGAAGGAGTTCGCTTTTCTCACCTGGGCTCACAGTTCAAATCGTTTAGAAGCTCTTAGTTCTATAGGTCCAGAGCTTCGAATTATAAGTTCTTAACTCTTTGACCACACCCTTGCTATTTTTGATGCACTAAATGATTCAGAAACCTCAGGCAGACTAACCTGACTACCACTTGCACAGTCTGATCCCATATGGGGTGCGGGAGGTGAAAGGGGTGAAGGCCGTTAGACAAATCTTTAAGGATGTGTGTAATGCAATGTTGCCTTACATTGGTCATTCTCTTTTGTATACAAACTAGTTTTGGACTTTGATGTTTGTCCAGTCTTGTATTTTTGAATATTTTCAATAAAAACTATTTTCGAAATCAAATTGGTCTGCATGTTGTCCCAGAAGGAAGCCTCTTCTAAAGATGATGCACAAGAAAGCCCGTAAACAGTTTTCTGAAGACAAGAAGACTAAGGACATGGATTACTGGAACCAGGTTCTGTGGTCTGATGAGACCAAGATAAACTTATTTGGTTCAGATGGTGTCAAGTGTGTGTGGCGGCAACCAGGTGAGGAGTACAAACACAAGTGTGTCTTGCCTACAGTCAAGCATTGTGGTGGGAGTGTCATGGTCTGGGGCTGCATTAGTGCTGCCGGCACTGGGAAGTTACAGTTTATTGAGGGAACCATGAATGCCAAGATATACTGTGACATAGTGAAGCAGAGCATGATCCCCTCCCTTCAGAGACTGGGCTGCAGGGTAATATTCCAACATGATAACGACCCCAAACACACCTCCAAGACGACCACTGGCTTGCTAAAGAAGCTGAGGGTAAAGGTGATGGACTGGCCAAGCATGTCTCCAGACCTAAACCCTATTAAGCATCTGTGGGGCATCCTCAAACGGAAGGTGGAGGAGCACAAGGTCTCTAACATCCACCATCTCCGTGATGTCATCATGGAGGAGTAGAAGAGGACTTCAGTGGCAGCCTGTGAAGCTCTGGTGAGCTCCATGCCCAAGAGGGTTAAGGCAGTGCTGGAAAATAATGGTGGCCACACAAAATATTGACACTTTGGGCTCCATTTGGACCTTTTCACTTATAGGGTGTACTCACTGTTGTTGCCAGCGGTTTAAACATTAATAGCTGTGTGTTGAGTTATTTTGAGGGGACAGCAAATGTACAGTTATACAAGCTGTACACTCACTACTTTACATTGTGGCAAAGTGTCATTTCTTCAGTGTTGTCGCATGAAAAGATAGAATAAAATATTTACAAAAATGTGAGGGGTGTACTCACTTTTGTGAGATACTGTATATGGAAATAGAAAGACTTAAATGGCATAACCATCTTTTTATTTTTTGTTGAGTGAAGCTTTCACATTTATTACAATACCTTAAAAAATTCAGTGAACATTTGAAACAGCAAACAGCAGTATAGGCTGCAATTTTACTTTTAATATAGATACAGCTAGAAAGGAATATAGTTCTGCTATAAAGCACAAAAGAAATATAACTAATAATTATCTCATTAGGCCTTATCATGGCATTCCTCAAAGATGTTGAACAAACGGCAGTGAAGGCGATGATTCGCTATATGTTGACAGTGGAGCGATTAAATTATATATATTGTATTGTTTTTGACTAAAGAGAGCTAAGACTTCCACTCTATCTTCTAATCCAGAACAAAACACACAATGATGCCAAAAAGCATGGTAGCTAGGAAATGGAAAAAAATGTAGTTGCAAAAACGTCTGTTCAAAAGGTAAATGTGTTCCTCCACCAGAACTAACCAAAACTACCAAAATAACACTTTATATTTCAGAATCTTCTTTTGTCAGCCAGCAGCACTTTTCTTTGATGTAGATGTGAATCTCCTCTTTTCAGGAACTTTGTCATGTTGGACAGGAATATCAAACTTCAGGCTACCTGATGCAGCTGGACATTTATCATTATTATTTTACTTAATAAGCGGATGCAATCGGTCATTTCTTTTCACATCTAGTTTAACCAGTAGTTGTGATTCTTTCTTCTTTGATGAAGATAAAAACAGCCTTTTCTTTACAGAAACTTTGTCAGGTTGGACAGGAATATTATTCAGGCTACCTGACTCAACTGGATATAGATCGTTAATACTTCTCTCAATACGCTGGGGCATCTGGTCATTTCTTTTCACATGTTGTTTAGCCAGTAGCTTTGTATTTTTCTTCTTTCTACTCTTCTTCACAGCCACCATATCATCTTTGTCATGATCATCAGAATTTGGGTTGCCGCGCTTGGCTGCTCTGCCACCCTCCTCCAGCAGGACTTTAGGCAGACATAGGACAGGAATCATAGGGGACGTGTCAGTCACCACTGGAGCTCGTGTGTCTTTTCTTCCCTTCATTCTGGGCGACATTCTGTGCCCAGCTCTCTCCATTTCCCGCTCTCCTGTTACCTCCACCCATGAAGAGCGGGAGTCCTTCCTCTTCTTACTGGAGCTCCTCTTCATCCTGCAAGTTACCTCACCAACCGGCCTCCGCTCTTCCCGCTACCGCTCACCGTCTGTGTATAACCATCATTTTTTAAATAGTCCAAATAGAGAATAGGAAACAAAGTTTAAAATCAATGGTGAAAGTGAAGAAAAAATCTAAAAATTAACTTAAGGAGTCACCACGGCAAGTGCATCCACCACCCAGGAGAGAAGATTGAATACGCAATTCCTGCACTACTGGTGGAATCGTATATGCATATCCGGTCACCTTATTGTGAGATCATAATTGGTGTAAAACCAGGTCAAGGCTTGGTCCACAGGCTAGACCCTATTACCACTGATTCCCAGATAGAGACGTAGAACGCACACCGGACGCCAAGTTGTACATGGCTCCATGTTGGAATAATCTACACAAATCTGTTAAATTATCATAGATTATTTTATCTATATTAATGTGCAATGTGTGGACTCTGGCTTATACCCCAGTTGAAGTCTTTGTGAACGAAACACGTCAGTTTGGATGAGTCCGCTCCATGCCATTGCGCCCTTTCTCCTAACATTTATGTGATCACATGAAGGAGATTTTTATTGATGCTTGATATTCTGGAATCTATTTAAGTTTTCTACTTTTTAGCCCTGGTTCACATTGGTGCGATTTGGCATGTGATTTGACATGTCAAATCGCATGCCAAATTGGCAGCAATTGCCGGAAATGGCACCATCCTAATTGGTGAGGCCCGCACCGATTTCCAAAAGTAGTTTCTGTGCTACTTTTGGCGATTTCGGGAAGCGATTTCAATTGACATCTGTGCAGAAACCCGCACAGATGTCTCTGAAATCGCCCCCGAAATTGGGACTGACATGTGGGAATGAAATCGTGCGAGTTCAGCTGAACTCGCACGATTTCATTCCCACACTCAGTGTAAACCTGAGCTCAATAAAATCCGTCACTAAATGGTATTACACTATGTGGAAGTCTCTTACTTTTTATGGATGTCGGAGACTATGATTTGACAATTGGCCCTGTTGTGGTGGAGAACTTTGCTGCCCTACTCTTGCATACAATCTTTGTGACTAACATCCTGACTGGTATTACTACATAATAATAAAAAAAGACTGCACTGGAAAGAACCTAAAAAATAAGCTGCAACACAAAGTGGAATACACACAAATTCAAATAAGAAACAAATATGGTTGCACTCTATACCTTTAACCTTATAAACGTGATAATAAGTGATCAGTTAATGATAACTTAAACGTAACTTAAAAAAAGTCAGACAAAAATAGTGTAACTCTATAAGTGTTCAGTGACACTAAGTAGAGATTCCAATGACAGTCAGTTAGACTTCCAATCGACCAATCTCTAACAAATAATGAATATATCGGCTTGTGATCAGTTCCAAGAAATCAATGTGACTTTGCTGCAGACCCGCCACCATAAGAAGTGTGCGCTTACCAGCTG
The DNA here is from genome assembly GCA_037952925.1 of Lithobates clamitans. Classification (NCBI taxonomy): domain Eukaryota; kingdom Metazoa; phylum Chordata; class Amphibia; order Anura; family Ranidae; genus Lithobates; species Lithobates clamitans. The sequence goes on from JBBGZY010001310.1 coordinate 1,665,331, forward strand.
CACAGACAAGTAATGCCTGTGGCTAACACCCAGCCAGAGCCTTTTCCTCAATTATGTTCCAATATCGGTCCGGTCACCACATCTGTGGAGGGATCTTCTGGTCCGGACTTTAACAGAACAAATCCTCCGCTGGAAGCTTGTGTGCAACTCAATGCATGATGATGCAAACTTGGCTCAGAGAAAAAAAATCAATAAATAGCCATAGGTAAAACATGCTTTTTTCCCACAAATAGAGCTTTCTTTTGGTGGTATTTGATGACCTCTGTGGGTTTTTTTGCGCTATAAACAAAAAAAAAGCGACAATTAAAAAAAAAAAAAATAATAATTTTCTGCTATAAAACAATTCCACAAGCTTCTTCTTGTGCAATTTCCATGCATAGGGCAGACCATTGAAATGAAAAGGCTGCACTAAGCATGGCGCAAAAATGAGTGCGCTCTTTTGCACCTGCATAGGTGCAAATGGAGTCTGAATGGGGACACGCAGCAATTTAAACACTATTTTTTAGAAGAATTATAAACTCTTTAAAGTGTTTACTAATATCTGTGTCCCCATTTATTTTGTTGCCTATGAATATTTTAAGTTGATTTCCACTCAGTAGCTGGAGCTCCAGTCTCCTTTTCCCATGTTTACCTGCCTAATATTAGCTGCTCTGTTGACAAACGCTTCATCTCTGGGTTGCAGCTGGAGGTCAGGATCAGCAACCCTGGAACGCAACAAAGGACTGTGCAGGTAGGTTGAGGTACAGTTAACATTAATATTTGACTCTTCATGATATGTGCACTTTAAACATGGCTCAATACTTGTGTATGTGACAGAGCGCCTAGTGATAGAGTCTTGAAGCACTCAGGGTCACACAGCCTTTGTGCTGTTGCCTCATTCCCCTGGAATGTTAATTCACTCCCTCCTTTTAGGTATTCTCCGCTCACATTGGGTGGAACAGGATTGCGCAGGGTGTCGCAATTTAATTTATGCTTCTGTATATAGGAACCTGATCTACAGAAATAGAAACATGCACAACCAGAAATACAATAGGGAGGATTGTTTTACCCATAGGGAAACAAATGGTACATGTTATAAGCATAATAATCACATTACTTAAAAGTATAAAAACAAACAGATAAATATAAAAGGATATCGATTACTGTTGGAACATATGAAAGAAAACAACAAAAAAACATATTCACTAGTGACTCTATTAATACGTGTATGTGTACGCATCAGTATGGGGAAGCTACACAGTGAATACATGTATTTCCAGGAAATTCAACTCCCTATAAATCATTTGTAAGGTCTAAATCTCTAAATCTGAATGGAAAAAGTTCTCTGGAAATAACTTGATTATGATTATCCTACACCAATCTACTGTAGTTAAAAAAAAAGTATATATGCAACAATTTATTACTTTCTTATTATCAAATAAAAGTTATAAAAATACTTAAAACCCTCCTTTCTCCATGTTTTTCATTAGTATTCTTATACAATGATCAGTGCTTTTTAGCATTGATAGCTGATTGATAGTGTCTAAATGCCTATGCTGGGAGCAGAAGGGTTTTAAGTGTTAAAAAGAAAAAAGAAAAACATTGTGTGTATATACAGTATTTCACAAAAGTGAGTACACCCCTCACATTTTTGTAAATACTTTATTATATCTTTTCATGTGACAAAACTGAAGAAATGACACTTTGCTACAATATAGTACGTGTATAAAGTAGTGAGCGTAATGCAGGCATTTTGGCAGTGCTGCCCATTCATTTTAATGGGCTGGGTGTTTTGGGAGCGGTCCAAACCGCCCCAAAGATGCTGCTTGCGGGACTTTTTTTTCCCATCCCGCAAGCGCCCCGCCCCAGTGTGAAAGCACTCGGGCTTTCACACTGGGGAGGCATAAGAGGCGCTTTTCAGGCACTTTACAGGCACTATTTTTAGCGCTAAAATGGCTAAAAAAAAACCCCTCAGTGTGAAGGGGGTCTAAGGCTTACTTTACACTTGCAGTCCACTAAACCAAGCACAACGGTCAAGGGGTTTATACCCATGCTGCAGCCTGAATACGCTGCACCAAACCAAAAAATGGAACTCCCTGTCACCATCGGTGGACAGTACCGCAACCCATTGAAATGGATTGGGCTGCGCCATAACCATGGGGCTAAAATATGCGGTCAGAAGGCGACATAACGTCTCCCAGTTACCCGCCGAACACCCTCTATAAAGCGATCCGCCACAGATCACTATTCAGAGTAACCTAAATATAAACAACCCCAAAAATAATATTCTCTCTCTTCTTTCTTTCTTTCTTCCTCTTCTTTCTTTCTGAGTTCGCCACCTAAATTGGGTGGAATGTAACTGAGTGGCACAATATGGTTATAAAATTTTACTTCTGTATATGCGAACCTGATCTATAGAAATAGAAACATACACATCCGGCAATAAAATAGGCAGGGACTGTTTTAGCCGTTGGGAAAAAGTTACGAGTAGTACGAGTTGTAGGCTTAATAAATTCCATTACATAAAAGCGTGAAAGCAAACAGACAAATATAAAAGGATATTGATTACTGTAGAAACAGAGGTAAAAAAACAATAAAGCAACATATTCTACAAACAACTGTATGTATATAGTGTATATTGTATATCCTGTGTGCATATATACAGTAACTCACAAAAGTGAGTATACTTAAGTGACAACACTGAAGAAATGACACTTTACTACAATGTAAAGTGGTGAGTGTACAGCTTGTATAACAGTGTAAATTTGCTGTCCCCTCAAAATAACTCAACACACAGCCATTAATGTCTAAACCGCTGGCAACAAAAGTGAGTACACTTGAGGGAGGGAGGGGGGGAAATGTCTAATTGGGCCCAATTTGGACATTTTCACTTAGGGGTGTACTCACTTTTGTTACCAGTGGTTTAGACATTAATGGCTGTGTGTTGAGTTATTTTGAGGGGACAGCAAATTTACACTGTTATACAAGACGTACACTCACTACTTTATATTGTAGTAAAGTGTAATTTCTTCAGTGTTGTCACATGAGTATACTCACTTTTGTGAGATACTGTATATACGCACAGTACATACAATATACACTATATACATACAGTTGTTTGTAGAATATGTTTCTTTGTTGTTTTTTCCCTCTGTTCCTACAGTAATCAATATCCTTTTATATTTGTCTGCTTGCTTTCACGCTTTTATGTAATGGAATTTATTAAGCCTACAACTCGTACTACTCGTAACTTTTTCCCAACGGCTAAAACAATCCCGGCCTATTTTATTCCTCGATGTGTATGTTTCTATTTCTATAAATCAGGTTCGCATATACAGAAGTAAAATTTGGAAAACCATATTGTGCCACTCAGTCACGTTCCACCCAATTTGGGTGGCAAACTCAGAAAAAAAGAACAGAAAGAAAGAAAAGAAAGAGAAGCCTGGAGTAAAATAAAATTACATAAAACGAAGGGCGGGCATGACAGGCATAAGCAGAGCACATTAGGTGGTGTACTGTTTGGTAGAGATTAGTGGATTGGGGTTAAGCAAAGCACATGGAGAAGTGAGCTGTTTGTTGGAGATCAGTGGATTGGGTGTTATACAGAGGGGGAGGGGTTAGCTGCATAAGCAGCAAGTGTGTCCCTCCCCAGCTCAGTGTTAGCTGTGAGGAGCGAGCTTACCACCCTCCCTCCCTAAAAGGTTTGAATTGTTCAATGTTTTAATGTTAAAAAAATCAGAAGTTTTTTCCACAGAGTAAGGACGAAGGCTGTCGTGGCAGTGGCGGGTTGTTGGTCTTTGCGGGTGAAGGAAGAAACCTCGGATACAGAAGTGTTCGGGGCCCATCAGTGGTATGGGTCCCGTTCAGTGGCGGAATTACCAGGGTCGCCACAGTCGCACTTGCGACGGGGCCCTGGCATTCTGTCACTGTGGGGTGGCCCAGTGGGGTTGCTATTCACAGGGCTCTGAGCGGAGAGCTTGTCTCTCAGGTAACAGCAGCACAGGAACACCAGCATTGACAGTTTTATATCCCTCTCCAACGGAGACCGTCCGGTCTGTCCTCTCTCGCACGTGATGACAGAGGACACACAGCTGATCTCTCCCTTCTCTCCCCTCCCCTCCCCTGTGTGCTCCGCGGGAAACTTGAGCTTGTTAGCTTCACACTTGACTGCCCGCGGAGCACACAGGAGAGGGGAGGGGGGAGAAGGGAGAGATCAGCTGAGTGTCCTCTGTCATCCCATGCGAGAGAGGACAGACCGGACGGTCTCCGTCGGAGAGGGATATAAAACTGTCAATGGCGGTGTCTCTGTGCTGCTGTTACCTGAGAGACAAACTCTCCGCTCAGAGCCGTGCTGTCCTGAGAAGACAGAGGACTCTGATGGGCACTGATAGGAGGCACTGATAGGGACACTGATAGAGGACACTGATGGGCACTGATAGAGGACACTCATATGGAATGATAGGGGGCACTGATAGAGGACAATTATGGGCACTGATAGGGGCACTGATAGGCACTTATAGGGGACGCTGATAGGGGGCACTGATAGAAGACACTGATATGGGAAACACTTATAGGGGACACTAATAGAAGACACTGATGGGCACTGATAGGGGGCACTGATAGAAGGCACTGATGGGGGGCGCTGATAGGGGACACTGATAGAAGGTGCTGATAGGGGACGCTGATAGGGGGCACCGATGGGAGGCACTGATAGGATATACTGATGAGCACTGAAGGGAGGCACTGATAGGGGGCACTGAGAAGGCATTAGGGGCACTGATAGGGGACACTGAGAAGGCAGTAGGGGGCACTGATAGGGGGCACTGAGATGGCACTAGGGGGCACTGATAGGGGGCACTGAGAAGGCACTAGGGGGCACTGATAGGGGGCATTGAGAAAGCACTAGTGGGGGCACTGATAGGGGGCACTGAGAAGGCACTAGGGGGCACTGATAGGGGGCATTGAGAAGGCACTAGGGGGTACTGATAGGGGGCACTAATAAGGCACTAGGGGGCACTGAGAAGGCACTAGGGGGCACTGAGACAGGCACCGATGGGAGGCACTGGTGGGCACTGATATGAGGCACTGATAGGAGGCATTGATGGGCACTTATAGGTGGCACTGATGGGCATTGATGAGCACTAATAGGCAGAACTCATAGGCTGCACTGATGGGCACTGAAGAACACTGATAGGCAGAACTCAGGCAGTATTGATGGGCAGCATTGAAGAGTACTGATAGGTGGCACAGATGGACGCTGTTAGGCAGCATTATTGGTGCTGATAGGCAGATTTGATGGGCACTAATAGGCAGCATTAATGAGCACTGATAGATAACCCTTGTAGGCGGCATTGATGGGCACTGATAGGCGGCATTGATGGGCACTGATAGGCGGCATTGATTGGCACTGATGATTGGGGCACTGATTATCAGTGTAAACAATTTTCTGACATTCTTGACAGTTAATGGCAGTCCTTTCCTAACACAGACACAGCATGGGAGGAAAGGGCTGCGGATAACCGGCAAGTCTGTTTACATGTGATCAGCTGACATCACATTGTAAAGGGACACTGTGATTGCGCTGGATGCACGTCCCAGGGGGCATGCGGGAAGCACAATTTTGGGACAATGTACATGGACACCCTCCCAAAATTGGAAGCCCGGGGCTCGGATGGAAGGGGGGGGCCCATCATGGTTTCTTGCATCAGGGCCCTGAAGGTTGTATTCCAGCTAACGTTGGTTTAGCTGGAATTTGGTTTACGGGTGCACTGCGATCAGTGTTTTGGTTGTCTCCAAGCTAGCATATCAGCTGGAGGCCTAATTTTAAGGTAAAGGTACCGCAGTGCCGATTTGGATCATGTGGCAATCTCGGGGGGGGGGGGGGGGGGGTTTCTTGCAAAGACCAACGCATAATATGTCTGATGGGTGGTGGTTTTAAAAGAATGTGTTTTAGAAAGTTATGTAAATTTTACTGAGTTGTTAATAAAAATGGCTGCTACGGCCGGTATTTACTCCAGCTTGTTGTGGTGTCCATTCATAGGTAAGGGTAAGGTAAAAGTAGAGCTGGGTATGGGTCTGGCAGAGAAAGGGTAATAATGTAACATATGTTATACTACAACCCCTGGCAAAAATTATGGAATCACCAGTCCCTGAGGATGTTCCTTCAGTTGTTTATTGTTGTAGAAAAAAAGTAGATCACAGACATGGCCAAAAATTAAAGGCATTTCAAATGGCAACTTTCTGGCTTTAAGAAACACTAAAAGAAATTAAGAAAAATAATTGTGGTGGCCAGTAACAGTTAGATTTATAGAACAAGCACAGGGAATAAATTATGGAATCACTCAATTCTGAGGAAAAAATTATGGAATTATGAAAAACAAACAAAAAAAATAACACTCCAACACATCACTAGTACTTTGTTGCACCACCTCTGGCTTTTATAACTGCTTGCAGTCTCTGAGGCATTGACTTAATGGGTGATAAACAGTACTCTTCATCAATCTGGCTCCAGCCTTCTCTGATTGCTGTTGCCAAATCATCTTTGCAGGTTGGAGCCTTGTCATGGACCATTTTCTTTAACTTCCACCACAGATTTTCAATTGGATTGAGATCCGGACTGTTTGCACTGTTTCACAATAAACAACTGAAGGAACATCCTCAGGGACTGGTGATTCCATAATTTTTGCCAGGGGTTGTATGTCAAGAAGAGAAAGAAAGAAGAGAAAGGAAGAAAAAATGTACACCTGTCAAAGCTGTCATTTCCCTGCTAGCTGCTTGTTGGATGGCTGTGGGAAGTGAGGAGGGTGCCTTGTCCGACCTGACAGCTAGACTTAGGAAGATGGGACAAAGTATGACATGCATCTTGTTCCCTGGTGAACAGAACACATTAATTGAAATCGAAGTCAGGCTTCTTCTTTTGGCCATGCCAAATTTACTGCACAACTTACCCACTTTTTTTTACCCATATAGTTACAAAGTTACATAGTTAAAGCAAAAAAGGTTTCACCACCACTACAACTGTGGGTCATGCAATGAGGATTGTAATAAATATACAAACAAATTGATGTTAAACTGAACCCAGTGCAACTGAACAAATAACACAACTGGAAATGTGACATTGAAAAAAATGGAGAAGGTCAACGCTCAACGTGTTAATGACAGGATGAGTATCAAGCCAATCCAACAGTGGCAGTGATGAAGAAAAACAAAGTTTTTTTTCACTCAAACCCATAAAGGCACTTGAAATTAGATAGTGACCAGTACATGTATATACAGTCAGGTCTATAAATATTGGGACATCAACACAATTCTAATCTTTTTGGCTCTATACACCATCACAATGGATTTGAAATGAAACGAACAAGATGTGCTTTAACTGCAAACTTTCAGCTTTAATTTGAGGGTATTTACATCCAAATCAGGTGAACGGTGGAACGGAGGAATTACAACAGTTTGTATATGTGCCTCCCACTTTTTAAGGGACCAAAAGTAATGGGACGATTGGCTGCTCAGCTGTTCCATGGCCAGGTGTGTGTTATTTCCTCATTATCCCATTTACAAGGAGCATATAAAAGGTCCAGAGTTCAGTCCAAGTGTGCTATTTGCATTTTGGATCTCATATTGAGAGTTGACAGCAGCAGATTCCAAGAGCTGCCACTATCAGTGAAGCAAGCCATCATTAGGCTGAAAAAACAAAACAAACCCATCAGAGAGATAGCAAAAACATTAGGTGTGGCCAAATCAACTGTTTGGAACATCCTTAAAAAGAAAGAATGCACCGGTGGGCTTAGCAACACTAAAAGACCCGGAAGACCACGGAAAACAATTGTGGTGGATGACCAAAGAATTCTTTCCATGGTGAAGAAAACACCCTTCACGACAGTTGGCCAGATCAAGAACACTCTCCAGGAGGTAGGTGTATGTGTGTAAAAATCAACAATCAAGAGAAGACCTCACCAGAGTGAATACAGAGGGTTCACCACAAGATGTAAACCATTGGTGAACCTCAAAAACAGGAAGGCCAGATTAGAGTTTGCCAAACAACATCTAAAAAAGCCTTCACAGTTCTGGAACAACATCCTATGGACAGATGAGACCAAGATCAACTTGTACCAGAGTGATGGGAAGAGAAGAGTATGGAGAAGGAAAGGAACTGCTCATGATCTAAAGTATACCACCTCATCAGTGAAGCATGGTGGTGGTAGTGTCATGGCGTGGGCATGTATGGCTGCCAATGGAACTGGTTCTCTTGTATTTATTGATGATGTGACTGCTAACAAAAGCAGCAGGATGAATTCTGAAGTGTTTCGGGCAATATTATCTGCTCATATTCAGCAAAATGCTTCAGAACTCATTGGACGGCGTTTCACAGTGCAGATGGACAATGACCCGAAGCATACTGTGAAAGCAACCAAAGAGTTTTTAAGGGAAAGAAGTGGAATGTTATGCAATGGCCAAGTCAATCACCTGACCTGAATCCGATTGAGTATGCATTTCATTTGCTGAAGACAAAACTGAAGGGAAAATGCCCCAAGAACAAGCAGGAACTAAAGACAGTTGCAGTAGAGGCCTGGCAGAGCATCACCAGGGATGAAACCCAGCATCTGGTGATGTCTATGCATTCCAGACTTCAGGCTGTAATTGACTGCAAAGGATTTGCAACCAAGTATTAAAAAGTGAACGTTTGATGGATGATTGTTAATCTGTCCCATTACTTTTGGTCCCTTAAAAAGTGGGAGGCACATATACAAACGGTTGTAATTCCTACACCGTTCACCTGATTTGGATGTAAATACCCTCAAATTAAAGCTGAAAGTCTGCAGTTAAAGCTCATCTTGTTCGTTTCATTTCAAATCCATTGTGGTGGTGTATAGAGCCAAAAAGATTAGAATTGTGTTGATGTCCCAATATTCATGAACCTGACTGTATATGATTAAAAAGAGAGCCTACAATACCACAGGAGGTCACCGGGGCAGTGAGGAGCTGACGGCATCCATAGATGTAGATTGTGGAGCATGGGTGGCGCCAATGTCCATGTTGCACCAGGGGATCCCGGAGGGGACAAAAGTTATCCACTATCCGACACTCACTGGGCTGGCTGGCGTAGAGTTGGAGGAATTGCTGCGATTCGTGGAATGGTGACAGACCGCTAGTGGCCCAGGGGAAGCCTGTGGATGTGGTGTGGCTGACACTGGTATGGTAGAGACAGCTGGCAGGACTGACTGAACCCAGAGCAATTAGAACGGAACTGTTAACTCCTCACTGCCCAATGCCATACATAAATGTACATTGTTCTGTGTGATTTGGATCTTACAAAGAACTTTCCTATAGAAAAAAAATACACACACATATATAGCCATATAGATGAAGGTATTAATGTCAATAGTCATTTAAAATCAGCATCAACTTAGTAAAGGTGATGAGGTAATGCAATTAAAACAAAAAAATGTATAATAAAAAAATAATAAAAAATGAATAGAAAAAGAGAAAGAAGAAAGATAAAAAAAATAGGAATAACTGGTAACACTGACATATTGAAGGTATGTGTACCACAAGTTGAATTATTTTTTGCAAGAATATGTCTACATATATTCATATCTATGTACACTATGTATACCTGAATGTATACACAAAAACACACACACACGCACAACCATTATTGTGTATACAAAGTTACAAGAATAGGTGATCGAAAACCTATACTTAACGGTGACTATAATTAAATGAGGCTACATGTTTCCATCTCCTCATTCAAACCATTTGATGCAAGAGAATCAAACATGTATACCCAAAACACCTCCCTCCTGCACAGGAGGGCAAATCTGTCATTTCCACTCAGGGTACCCTTGAGGATAGTTTCTATTACAAATACTTCAAGACATTTGATGTCATCATTGTGCATGTGGTGGAAATCACATGGGACGCTATGTTCTTTGCATCCTTTTTTGATAAACCTGCCATGATCTCCAACCCTTGCACGCAGGGCTCGAAAGGTGCGACCCGGGTACAGCAGGTTGTAGGGACAACACAGGACATAGATAACGAAATCTGTTGAGCATGTTATAAAGTGTTTAATTTGGAAGGTTTTTTCCTTTGGTGGTGGTGATGCTTGTACTACCATGTGTAATGAATTGACAGGTCAGGCATCCTCTTTTCTTGCATTGGAAGATGTCTGTCCTGTTGTCAAAATAGGTTTTAATATTTAATGGGGATCTATTGTTAGTGGCTTGTATTTTGCTTGGTGCCAAAATATTCTTCATTGTGCAAGCTTTTCTAAAAGTAATTTGTGGAGCTGCTGGCAGTATAGGAGCTAAACGCTGGTCTAATAGTAGAATTTTGTAATGTTTTTGTATTACTTTGGACACTAACCTATATTTGTTATTGAAAGTTGACACAAATCGCACTGTAGTGTTTTCATTCTTCTCAGCTATAACTTTCTGTCTAGATGGAGGATTCATGTGTGAAAGCCTCTTGGATCAACTTCGGGGGATAACCTTTCTCCTCAAACGTCTTTTTCATTGAGGCACCTTGTATAATATAATCATTAAATCTCAAATCGAAGAGGATGCCTGACCTGTCAATTCATTACACATGGTAGTACAACCATCACCACCACCAAAGGAAAAACCTTTCAAATTAAACAGTTTATAACATGCTCAACAGATTTAGTTATCTATGTCCTGTGTTCTCCCTGCAACCTAGGTTGCTCCTAGTTTAAGTTTAAACTGTTTCTCTTCTAATTTTAGTGAATGGCCACGTGCCTTTTTAAATTCCCTTTCAATGAATAGTTTTTTCCCTATGCTAGGGTCACCAGTATGGTATTTGTACATTAATATCATATCCATGTTTTCTTTTTTCCAGAATCTCCCTCATTCTCAACTTGCATGTTTTACACTGGATTGCAGTATTTGACATAGTGCTATCTCTGTTCATTTATCACTTGGATGAATTGTACATTTGATGTGTCAACTTATTTGAACTGTAGATTGTATACTATATTTATTTTGCATTTTTGCACATTGTACATTTTTTGCACATTTTTATTGGAGAAGCACCTTTTTTAATTCAGCACTGCCTTATTTGTTGTTATACACGAGAGGTCTTTGTTTTACCGGGATATTAGAGTAGCAGTGGGTTCTTATAATCTTCCTTTTAATTTTGGTGGTGAGCGTGGTCTTGTTGTTATATTTTTTATACCTTATTGAGGTATGCCTGGGCTGCCTAGTCAACTTAGTTTAGGGCTGTTCCAATTAAATTGTTCATGTTAAAGTATATCTCAAAATGTTCAAGTAAAGTTGTATCAATTGTTCTAAGCCTGGTCTGAAGTAATTTAAAGGGCTGCATGGAGGTTTCTGGCATATGAAAGAACTAGGGTCAGTAAAGCACATGTGGATTATGAAGCAAAGCAACTACAAAAGGTCTACTTGGCAAAACAAGCAGGAAGAGTAATGCAGTTGCTATGTGTAGCCAAGAACTAGTGCAAGGTTCATTGCAGCCAGTTGTAAGGCTTGGTACTTGGTGTAGGTAAAGTGTCCCTAGTGTAGCGAGAGGGGTTGGTGATCTGGCTCCTAACACAGCGGTCTGTTTCCCATGCAACTGGGGCCATACCTGTGTTACGGAGACCCATAGCCTGGCTACATGGTATGGGAGAGTAGAAGTTAACAAGTGCGCGCATGAGGTCTGCACTAAGTGCACGGCGGGACACCATTCTGTCACTGGGTGTGAGGTGGCAGAGTGTCGCTGGACTGGTGGAGAGGGCACAAGCTCAGCAATGTTCCTCCTAAATGCAACATTCGTCAAGCAAGAGTGTGCAGTGACATGGGACGGCACTTCCAGAGGGACTTTGTTTAGTTAATTACTTCACACAGTGTATGGCTCATCTCTAAGCCAGGGGAACCGCTATAATGTTTGATTCTCACATGACCATGGTCCCCAAATGGTGCCGGGTATTAATGAAAGGCACCCCTAAAAGCAAGGCGAGTGGCCCCACCCAATACCGTATAAATGGACACTGGATTCCTGGCAGATCAACGAGTATTTTTCTGTATTTGTAGCGTTTTTAAGAGACAAAACATGTTAAAATAAGCACACTTTGCAGATTATTTCGTTTGTTTTGCCCAGATCTATACTTTAATATTTTTGGAATCACCGGCTCAGATCTAAGCAGATCAAAAGCACACAAACTGCTTGACTCTATCCCACACCTTTCGGCTTTTGTTTTCTATAGACTTCAAGTGGAAATGGTCCTGTTTCAGGCGTGTCAGTTAAACACAGGCATTTTTACTATCTCAAGAAGGAAACTTGGTTATAGGATAAATAATCCTGGTTCTCTTGTGCAAACACTCTTGGTGTCTCAGGAACAATAAGTGACAGCCTTGTCTTTTGTCACAAAAACTCTCAAGCTTGAATTGTTTAATTACTTTTTCCTGAGAACCAACTTTGTGGAACTACACACATGACAAGTACAGCCTGTCACCCTGGAAGGCTGATGGGAAAGAACGATTTTACTGACAGGTTTGGTTTTCTGCAGTTTGCTGAAGTACCGGCCAGAAAGAAAGGTGCCCTCCGGTGCTGGACAAAGGGCAAAGTCCCCCTGGGGTTTCTTGCTTTTAAAATCAAGAAATGACAGTCAAGATATTGTAGGGCTTGCTTAAAAAAAGTTAACAAAGTTTCCTTAAGGTATAAAGCCAAAACTTTTTTCATTCGTGATAGCATAGGGAATAGATGAAACCCTTGTCACTTTTATTAACCATATGTATTTTATTTTTGTTTTTAGTTGTGTAAATATAAAATATTGCACATGAATATTTAGTAGTCAACAATTTCCCAATTCCCCCCTTTGGATTAATAAAGTATTCAACAATTTCCCTTTGGGATTAATAAAGTATTCTGTATTCTATGTAGTATTCTCATCCAGCCAGCAGGTGGAGCTCTCAGTTCCTTTTCACATTCTCCTGTACATTCTTTGCTGCCCAGCTGTTTCAACCAAAGCCAGAGAGTCAGAAAGGAAACAGCTCCTGCTGTATTGTCTCTTTAGAAAACATACTGTATCTCCAGCTTTAAGCTGGTCATACACTATGAGATTTTTGTGTGAACGAAGATCATTCATCATAGCAATAAGTATGCACATTTTGTATGATAGTCCTGAAATGTTTTTGTTCGATTACCATGACAACGTTGTGAATTTTAGCATTCTATTTTGGGATGGAAGGAAGTGAAGGTGATTCTAAAGGGGGTCACAAATGACAGTTTTCAAACAAAATTCTACCAATATATGGCTAGCTTTACTGAGACAGTCCCTCAATTCAGCCAATTTTAAGTGATGGCAGTCAGCTTACTCAAAACAGTATTGTTACTGTGTGGAGTACATATTTACAGTATCTGTTTATAAAATACTATTGTCACGTACCTGGTGGAGATCGAGCTGGAGGGAGGGCTTCTCTTGCACCTCCTGTCAGACACCCCTGATAGTGATGACAGGGAGTGACGGACACAGAGTGGCACAAGGGCTGATGTAGTGGATGGTGCTGGCTGGTCCTTGGCAGGAACCAGATGGCTGAAAAGCGATGGGCAGGCTCTGAGGATCAGAGCTCCATATCGCTGGGTCAGCAGATGGAGGCCTAGCCGGGACGTAAATCAGGAGGTCATCACCAGCCGGACAGAGCAGGTACCGAGACGAGAGGCAGAGGCAGAGACGGGACACAGGCCGGGTTCGGTACACAGATGGGCAGCAAGGTTCAGGAGCATCAGGTAGTAGCAGAGTCAAACACAAGCCGGGATCAGGTAGGCAGGCGGAGGTCAAAGAGAAGGTTCAAGTGAAGCCGGGTCAAGACACTGGAAACTGGAACAGATCAGGTAAACAAGCACTAGCTGAAAGACCACTCAGCAAAGTTTATGTGTAAGTGCTCAGTTTAAATAGGCTACTTGGCGCCCATACATGCGTATGTGCGCGCCCACGCATGCGCCAATACAAGTCCTTCTTTACACTGGTGCGCCCGTGCTTGTGCGCAGGTGCACGTCTGTTAGCCAGACTTCTCTTACAACTATTTTATAAACCAGTGGTTTCCAAACTGTGGCAATTTGCCTGCCTTTATCTGGCCCTTGGGGTGCTATTCCTTCCGTAGACACCAACAACGAGGCACCATTACTTCCACTGACACCAACAATGGGGCATTTTATCTTCCACTGACACCAATCATAGGGAACTATTCCTTTGTCTACTGACTCCATTTTTTTACTCCCGCTGACACAGGCATTTTCTACCTCTACTGGCCACTCCAGCCCCCCTAAAGTTTGAAGGACAGTAAACTGGATCTTTGTTTAGGAAGTTTGGAGACCACTGATATAAACCATTGTACCATCAATTTTACTACGTAAGTGGAAAAACAGTCATAGTCATGACTATCCTGTAGGAGGATAAAACTTATGAGCCATCATGGCTCATGCTGCCATAACATTGGCTACACAACTTTGCAAGTGATACGTATCTTGCTGTACTCTAAGTTGGCTTGGGGAAAAAGACTGGTGCCCATTTCCCCTTGAGGGTCCTATGTATCTGACATGTTTATAGCACCCCCTGGGTCTTCTAGAGATAGGCTAACACCTCCAGAGGCAGGGAATGAGCTAGCATTTACCTCAGAACCGAGTCCATGGCTATAATGAGGAGTTTTGAAGAAAAAAATCGAGCACCAGTCACTTTTGGTCTTTTCAAAGCTTTAATGTTGAACTTGGAAAAAATGTAATAGGAGAGAGGTATACGGTTCTCAGATACCGGGGCAGATCACTTACAAACTCCTCAGATCCAGAAAAAGTACAGCTTTACAGCTTCAGTGTCAGGAACTTTAAGCCAACCCGGCAACACTGCAAACAAATGTTTAGATGTAGAACAAGATTCAGCTTCACAGTGTCAGAACCTCTAAGCTGACTGGCAACAATGCAAGCAGGTTGCTAGATTCTGGTGCGTCCTTCAAACAAGTCACCAGGCCCTTCTGTGGGTCCAGGCTTCATCCTGGCTCTCTCCACCAGTCTTCTCACCTTGGCTTGGATTTTTCCACACCAGGCAAGACAGCCTCAGGACCACCTCAGCATTAGTAGGCCGCAGGCAGGCTCCTAGACCTACATGCAGAGCTCACTTCAGCAGCACCTCCTCAGGCCTCAGCCTGAGGCAAGAGAGGGAGTACCTGGCTCACCCCAAATGTTTATCACTTCTCCCAGCATGCACCATACGTGGCCATGGCATCCTACTGGGCTGGCTGGAAGAAATATAAATATTCAAAACTCAGTCTAGTTGTACAATCTCATAATACGGCCTGAGCTATCAGTTACACCTACTTGTGAGTGAGTAAGAAATGCACAAGCCAATTGAGCCTAGGGAAAGGCCAAATATAAACTGTACAATCAGTCTGAGCTGTCTATAGCCCAGCCAAACACTACATTTGCATTATAGCCCCAGTCTAGTACCAGGGGTCTACATGTTGTTCAAATATTTTCTTGTAGATTCAATTTGCTCAAAGATAACATTTCAGCTAAAGGTAGAACTAGGCTTTTTGTATCTCCTGGGCACTCCAACTGTGACTCTTCCAGCCATAGTTCCAAGCTGTGCTTCTGTCTAATAATTGGGTGTCCCCACCTAAAAAAAAAAAAAATTAAGCTAATAACTGCAGTTACTCTAAAAGTACAGCATCATAAACAATCTTTTGGATAGAGTTGAAAACAAAGTCAGAAAATGGGATCTAATATTTCCTATTCAACCAAAATGAGTGATGCCAGGGTGCCAGTGATATACAAAAAGGAAGCAAGCCTAAAGACTAAATGGATGAAATCTCTAGTCTTTTGCTGCTTGACAATCACACACAGAGTAACTTAAATAAGGCTAACATAAAAGCCAAAATAAACATTTTGAAGCAGAGGAAAAACATTTTGGTGTCATTTGCAGAAATTGCCCAGCATATTTCCAGATTACTTTTGCTTTTCTAAAAATTAGGACAGGGAAATGACCCAGGCATCATGCAGACACCATACAACTAGAGTTCCTTGGAAATGTACTGCAAGCTCAGAGAATGTTTAAGAAACATGGACATGGAAGAGTGGCAGCAGAAAAATAACAAGTGGTCCATCAAGTTTGCACCCCCCTTTTCTTGTTCTATAACCTTAGTGCCTGAGTAAAGATCTTTACTTGTCCTATGCATGTTAAACCCTGGTTCACAGCAGCTTTGAGATTGCGCTACTTCAGCATGATTTCAAAGCCACAGATCAGTGTGGTTTGGACCTCCGAGTTTATTGTGGCTTGCGACTTAATTTAAAAGAAGTCAATGCAAGTCTCAATGAAATTGCAAAAAAATAGCCCGCTGTCGGCTGAGGTCACAGAGCCGGTCCAAGCTGGGGCAAGATCATGACCCGGATCTGCCCAGATGCCTGGACTGGCACTTGGCTCAGGATCTCAGAAAACTGCTAAGAGCCAGCTGCTCCTGCCCCCTCCACAGCCCAGCGCTCCAATGAAAGCGGGGGGGGGGGGTCAGAGCAGAGAGCCAATGAGAGACGGTAGACGGTAACCAGTTCTCAGTCTTATGCATACCATATATTGATGCCACCATTGATTTTGAAATTTGACCAACCAAGCCTTCAGTTTCACCTCATGTTGCTGCAGAAAGGAACATTTGTTTTCTTGTGCTCATGCACATTTCCTTTTTATTTAATTAATTTTATATTTAGATTATATTCCTCACATGATTCTCCCATCCTTCGTTTTTCAAAAAATTTCCAACATGCCCAATCACTCAAATTTGATGGCCGCACGAAAATCAGCTGTTGCTGCAGACCACTAATGGTATAAAATTTGAACGAAAATTCTTAGAAAAGATTTTTGAAAGAAAATGCTATTGGGATTCAACCCATGTATGGCCAACCTTAGAGCGGGCAGGGGACAGATGCACCATCAGACCAATTCTGCATGCACTTAGGTAAGTATGATTTAAAAAAAAAAAACCTGAATTTCTCTTTTAATGGAGTCTCCAACAAACATAAAAATTTGTGATGGTCATGTGTCCACAAACCTTTGGCCATAGAGTATACACAGTAACAATAATGTTACAGTGGGGTCGATTTACCAAGGCCGTGTTCACATACATGACTGTTGTATGACTGTCATCCTACTTTGCCCTACAACTTTGGTCCTACATCGGTCCTACTTTGATCTTACTTCCATCCAACTTGAATGAACAAGATAAGATTTTGCTCCGACTTTGAAATAATCTGACTTGTCCTTTGACCAATCAAAACAATCCCAGAGTGACATAAATTCCTTTTACTGCTGCTGTAATCACCATGTCGGATGTCACAAGTCAGATGGTTAGGATAAGGGTCCTACTTTGATCCAACTTCAATTATATTCAATGGGCTGTAGTAGGACCAACGTTGGACCAAAGTAGTGCAGGAACCTTTTTCAAAGTCGGATCAACTTGTGTCTGACCAGTTAAGACGGCTCTCATAGGAAATCATTGATTTACACCTGTCATGCGACATGTGTGCCCAAAGTCGGAGCATATGTTGTACTAGTGTGAACCTGGCCTAACTGGAGAGTGCAAAATCTGGTGCAGCTGTGCACGGTAGCTAATCAGCTTCTAACTTCAGCTTGTTCAATTAAAGAGGAGTTCCACCCAGGGGGTCCATTAAAAAAAAAAAAAATTAAAAGTCAGCAGCTACAAATACTGCAGCTGCTGACTTTAATTGGACACTTACCTGTCCCTGGGTCCAGCGATGCGGGGGACCGAAGCCCCGCTCGTCCCCCCCTCCGCTCGTTGGCGCCGGCATTTCAACTGTGGGCGCGGCTTCTCAGCCGCGCGCCGTGATTGCCCGCTCAATCACCTGGGACATGTAATGGGTCCCAGATGATTGACAGGAGGGAGGGAGCAGAGCCGAGCCCTTCCTGTGCCGAGGAGGAAGTGATGTCACCAGCCCAGGCAAAGGAAGAGGCAGACTACGATGGACCACCTAGCAACAGGCATTTAGAGGTAAGTTAAAAAAAAAAAAATATCCAAATGTTTGTTTTTTTTTTTTTTTTTAGAATTTTTCAGGTATTTTTGTTTTTTTGGGTGGAACCCCACTTTAAGCTTTGACAAAAAACCTGGAAGCTTATTGATTTCTATAAGGAGCTGCACCAGATTTTGCACTCTCCACTTTTAGTAAATCAACCCCAGTGTTTAAGAATAAAGCTTTCAACCGCAGTTGGAAGCTCACATGCCCTGGCCCATCTCTGCAGCACCCGAGGCAGGTGCCTCAACGCTATCTCCGCAATGCGACAAACTTGTTTCTTCATTATGACAAAAGAACAGGTTCACATTACCGAACCCGAGTTACCATATCTTGTAGTTGATGACGTGTGTTTGCTGTTGCCAACCTTATTTGAAAACCACATTTATGTCAGTCTTATCTAACATAAATTCCTTTGCTTGCTTTACTGCATTTGGCAATCACATTTATTCTCAGTTGACCTCACTGGCAGTTGATAGATTGCCTCACATTGTGCTTACCTAGAAACATGCTTTAGAGAGCCGTTTAAAAGTGTGATTATCATTCTTTATTTACCGACTAAACACAAAATCAGTCATGGATATAAACAGATTAGCTGTATCCAAATATTCAAATATTCTGACAGGGTTCAACGAGAACCAGTCAGGACTTGGCCTATGCAAGAATCTGAATATTCATTCATAAATTTCTATAACTGAGTAGAGTATTTATGAAAGATTTATATTTGCCTCCTAACATAGCTTTACTTACTCTGGGGGGCTGTCCACATTTGAGATAATGTGTCTTCAGATAGGAGGCCCTGCCTATGCATTGGCCAGTGGGACTAAATTCTCTCCCCTGGCATTGAGGCCTTTGTTTAGGTAGTGCTCACCCTCAAAGGGGCCACTGAGAATTTGCCAAGGTCTCCCTTGCTAGTACAGAGGTACAGAGGCTTCCCCATGACTAAGCTCCGGGGGGCGCATTGAAACGCATTGCAGACATGGCCTGCGGGAGCCCAGGCTGAGGTTGTCTTTCTCATATCATCATAGGACTCCATGGATGTGAGGCACCAGGGATCTTTCCTCTCTTCTTCTAGTACAGAGGCTGCCTACCACAGACACAGCTCCATACACCAGCAATGCAGGCTAGGGGATGTCTTGTTATGAATGTGAAAATTTGAACAGGAGGGAGGGATAGGGTGAAGGATACTTCAAAACATCAGGAAAAATGAACCGCTTGAGCTCCGGAAGGTTTTACCCCCTTCCTGACCAGGCCATTTTTTGCGACATGACACTGTGTTATTTTAACTGAGAATTGCAAAGTCATACAACGATGTACCCAAATAACATTTTTGTCCTTTTATTACCCACAAACAGAGCTTTCTTTTGGTGGTATGACCTCTGTGGTTTTAATTTTTCGCTCTATAAACAAAAAAAAACAATTTTGAAAACAAAAACAATAGTCTTCACTTTCTGCTATAAAACATATCCAATAAAAAAATGTAAAAAATCGAATTTCCTTATCAATTTAGGCCAATATGTATTTTGCTACATATTTTTGTTAAAAAAAAATCCCAATAAGCGTATATTAATTGGTTTGCACAAAAGTTGTAGTGTCTACAAGCTAGGGGATATTTTTATTTATTTTAATTTTTTTCTAGTAATGACGGCAATCAATTTATAGTGGGATTGTGATATTGCGACAAATCACACAACTAACTGACACTTTTGACACTTTCTGGGCACCAGTGACACTAATAAAGTGATCAGTGCTAACAAATATGCACTGTCACTGTACTAATGACACTGTCAGGGAAGGGGCGATCAAAGGGTTAAATGTTTGCCTAGGTTGTGCCTACTCACTGTGGGGGAGGTGCTCTGACTAGGGGAAGGCAAAGATCCGTGTTCCTGCTTTGCAGAAACACAGGATGAAAGCTTTCCCCACTGACAGAACGACAATCTGCCTTGTTTACATAGGCAGACTGTCGTTCTAATTGTGTCCCAAACGATCGGTGGTTCCCGGCAGACATAGAGTCCGCCGGACCCGCTGATTGGCTCCGGCTGTGTCTAATCACAGCGGAAGTGGGTCACCAGGGGCGCGCGTGCACGCTCCAGACCCGAAAGGTTAGTACGTGATCTGGAACAGAGTGGCTGTCCTGCTGAAGTAAATGTACATGAGGAGGTCACTAAGTGGTTAACAGGAGGACAAACTTCTTAGCACAAATTCTGTAGCAGTATGCTTGGCTGGAGGTAATAGGAAATGGTCTCTAGGTCTCCAAAAGAGCAGACCCAGTCCATACAGTGCCCCCTGACACTTACCTTCCTCTAGCACCAGGCACACCTCAGAGTCCCAGAACCAGGTCTTACTCACAATATCCTAGGAGCTGTCTGCCATACAGCTTCCACATGACACTCTTCAGTGAGTGAAACATCCTTCTCCAGACTAGGACTCCAGAATGATGCTCTCCAGTCTTTTAACCACTTCAGGTCCGCCATAGCAGTTTTACTGCTACAGGGCGGCACCTGTGCACCAGATCACGTATATACGTGATCCAACACTTCAAGGTAGGGGGCCTGGAAGCCGATCGGCGGGTGCATGGTATCCGATGTCCTCTGGCACCTGCTGATTGTTTCAGTAGAGAGTCAGAACAGCGATCCGTAAACAAGGCAGATCGCCATTCTGACAGGAGGGAAGGGATTAAATTTGTGTCCCTGCAAAGCAGGCAATAAATAACATATCTTCTCCTAGGACAAACACCTCCCACAGTGTAGGCAAACAGTTAACCCTTTAATCACCCCTGATGGTAACCCCTTCCCAGCCAGTGTCATTAGTACAATGACAGTGCATATTTTTAGCACTGATCACTGTATTAGTGTCACTGGTCCCCAAAAAGTGTCAAAAGCGTCAGTGTCAAAATGTCTGCCGCAAATATCGTAATCCCGCTAAAAGTCGCTGATCGCCATTATTACTAGTAAATATAAAAAATAAATAATAATATCCCATAGTTTGTAGACGCTATAACTTTTGCGCAAACCAATCAATATACGCTTATTGGTATTTTTTTTTAACCAAATAATAACTTATTAAGAAAGTTTGATTTTTTTTTCAAAATTGTCGGTCTTTTTTTGTTTATAGAGCAAAAAATAAAAAACGCAGAGGTGAACAAATACCACCAAAAGTAAGATCTATTTGTAGGGGGAAAAAAAAGGACATAAATGTTATTTGGGTACAGCGTTGCATGACTGAGCAATTGTCAGTTAACCACTTAAGGATCGGAAGGATTTGCCTCCTTAATGACCAGGCCATTGTTTGCGATACGGCCCTGCGTTGATTTAACTGACAATTGCGCGGTCGTGCGACATTGTACTCAAACAAAATTGATGTCCCTTTTTTCCCCACAAATAGAGCTTTCTTTTGGTCGTATAACCTCTGCGGTTTTTATTTTTTGTGCTATAAACAAAAAAAGAGCGAAATTTTGAAAAAAAAACAATATTTTTTAAACTTTTTTTGCCATAATAAATATCCCCCAAAAATTAAAAGTCTTCATCCATTTAGGCCAATATGTATTCTTCTACATATTTTTGGTAAAAAAATTGCAATAAGCGTATATTGATTGGTTTGCGCAAAAGTTATAGCATCTACAAAATAGGGGATAGATTTATGTCATTTTTATTATTTATTTATTTTTTACTAGTAATGGCGGCGATCCTCGATTTTTAGCGGGACTGCGACATTGTGGCGAACAGATCGGACACTTTTTTGGGACCAGTGACATTTATACAGCGATCAGAGCTAAAAATAGCCACTGATTACTGTATGATTGTCACTGGCAGGGAAGAGGTTAACACTAGGGGGCGATCAAGGGGTTAAGTGTTCCCTGGTGGGGGGGGAGTGTACTGACTAGAGGAGGAGAAAGATCGCTATTCCTGATCACTAGGAACAGCAGATTTTTTTCTACTCCCCTGTCTGTATACATTGACAGATCCCTGTTCTGGCTCCCTGAGGAGCGATCGCGGCCACGTGCATTGGCTCCGGCGTTGCGCACCCCCTATCGCCGACGTACACCTACGGCGATTCACGCAGCCATGCCAACCTTCCACAGTATAATGACGGCGGCTGGTCGGGAAGCGGTTAAAGTAACGCAGTGCCGTATCGCACAAAATGGCCTGGTCGTAAAAGGGGGTATATCTTCCAAAGCTCAAGTGGTTATCATCTCCAGCCCAGCACCTGCTGAGACCCAAACAGCAATTGTAGTCAAACTGCATTCTAGCATCATCAGCCCCAGAAGAACTGGAACCCTCCCTGGAGACGAAAGAATATTTTTGAAACACCTTCCAAATATTTATTACCTTCCTCAGCCACCTTCTAGGTACCTCCTCCCAGGGACTGGCTTGGGGCCTGATATTCATAAAACAGTGGTTGACCCTCCTATTCTATAAAATATTTTTCTGGAAGCTCCTTCCAGAAGCAGACAGGAGCAATCAACCACTGACCTTAGGGAAATCCTGACCAGACTAAAAAAACAAATCATTGCTCCACTGAGTACAGTGGGGCCCAAAACTAAATTTAGTGCTACATTTATTTGCAGTGGAGTGCTTCCTCCCTATAAGGGGGATTTGTAATCCACTGACTAACAGTACAGTCCCTTTCTGCCAGAACTCCTTTGCAAACAATGACCTATCACTCCTGCCATGATCACACGAGGACCTCTTGAATGCAATCTAGTCCTTAACAATCACTTTCCCTCTCAGTCTGGTTATGGGTAGGAAGAGGATCTAAGCTCTTAAAGTGGAGCCAGGTGAAAGATAGCTTGTCAGGCCTTGGGCCTATCTCTCCACTGAGCATCCCTGTAGTTAGGGGCGTACGTACAGGGGGCGCAGGGAACGCCATTGTGACCCAGCCCCTTGCTCCAGGGGGCCTGTACACGCCCCCTGTACCCCTGGATAGGAGGGTGGCGGGGGCGGTGCTATGTAGAGGAACCAATCCCTCCATGTAGCTGCTGAATGCCCGCTTTCAGGCATTCAGTGGCTGCAATTGGGAAATGGAGGGTATCAGCTCCTCCACATTCAGGGCTATTTCAATGCATGGTCACACCCCTTACTACACCCTTTGTGTTGTTTAATCTTTGATTTATGGCATGTTTTCTTATTGTTTAAAATCTATTTTATTGAAAGTATTAGTAAATATGTTTATTTCTATCAACTATTTATACTTTATTTCTTGAGAGTAGGTGCGTAAATTGGGGCAGGCTGGTAGGGGCCCCAGAGTATTACTTTGGCCAGGGACCAATAATGCTATTAAAACGGCCCTGTCCACATGCCGCTCCCGCCGCCTCCCTATCGCTGTCCTGAGCTTCCGTGTCCTTCCCTGGCCCCCCCTTGCTGCCCCCCGCAGCTCTGCCAGGTTTCCCTCTCCCACCTCCCGTCGGGCTGTGGGGGATCTATCAGGATGGGGAGCAGGGAAAGAGACAGTAAATGTGTTATTTACCAGCCTTTTCCTTGTCTTCATGAATAGAGTCGGTGACTGGTACCGATCATTGACTGTTTTTTTTTTTTTTTTTTAAATTCATTCATAGCTGGGGCATAGTAAACTATGTTTGCTATGCTTCACATAGCAAACATAGTTTACTATGCCCCAGCTATGAATGAATTTAAAAAAAAAAAAAAACAGTCAATGATCGGTACCAGTCACCGACTCTATTCATGAAGACAAGGAAAAGGCTGGTAAATAACACATTTAAAAAACTATGTTTGCTATGCTTCAGTTTATGAATGAACGGGAAGATCTGTACAGAGCTATTCCTGTTCATTCATAATTTGCAGCTGAGGCTGCAGAGAAAGGGACTGCTGAATATGTCCTCAGTCCCTTTCTCTGACTCAAAAGTGAGACATCGGAGGTCTGTTTAGACCCCTGATATTTCACCAAAGCCTCCCAACGAGGGTCCTAAAAAATATGTAAAATAAAAAATAAAATTGTAAAAAAATAAAATCAAAAATAAAATCAAATGGTAAAAAATAAATAAAAGATAAATCCACAAAAATAAAAAAATAAAAAGTTGGCAGAACTACCAGGGTCGCAAAGGTTGCACTTGCGACTGGGCTCTGGTGTTCTGTCACTGCAGGGGGGGCCCCAAGACGGCAGGAAGGTGGCCCGCTGCAGGACCTTAATAAAGGGTCGCATGATGGAAGTAAAGGGCCCTGGAATCAGTGGGAAGGGCTGTGGTTGGGAGGCAGGGGGGCCCTTCATGGTTTCTTGCCACGGGACCCTGAAGGTTCTCGTTAGGCCTCTGTATATATAACTGTGGAACCCTCGGTCTCACAGGGCAGAAAATCGTTGGAACAATAGGATACTGGAACAATGAAGTCTTGGGGACAGCAGCACAGTCTCTTGAACAGCAGCATGTGGCTCACTTTCCTCTGGTCACTGCAGCCAACAGCTCTCAGCACAGCGGCACATGGTCCAAAGTCTGCAGCAGCCTCCAAGTCTCTCAACAACCTTTTGGCAATCAGTGGCAGTAGCCCGGTACACACACTCATTGGGGTTGGTTTACTAAAACTGGAGAGTGCAAAATCTAGTGCACCTGTGCTTCTAGGTTTTTTTATCAAAGCTTAATTGAACAAGCTGAAGTTAGAAGTTGATTGGCTACTATGCACAGCTGCACCACATTCTGAGTGCTCCCAGTTGGGGCACTGTCCCAGCTAACTCATCTCTCACCTGGGCTCACACATCTGCTTTGTTCTTATTGTTCCTCGGATGATAGAGTGCAATGGGCAAGCAGTCCTAATATGCAGGGGCCAAAGGAATTCCTTATTTGTCTCTTCCCTCTCCCTGCAGTTTCTATCAAGTAGAGAGGGACAATTAGTGTGGCTTGAGGAGGAATGTGCTGCTGGCTCGCTGAAGGGGGGCACTGCCCTGACGGGCTCTACATCTGTTTATTTTTTTTCACAGCTCAACCAGTGGCACACCACAAGGCAATGGATATACTCGCAAAGGCATGATGGGACTTGTAGTTTGTGCCGAAGGACGGCTGCATTTGTTTTGGCCATGTGTGCATGTTGGTGTGCGCTGCAATCTGCATACAAAAGGGTGAATGTGGCCTGGGACTGCAGCCAAAACGTTCTCTTTTTGTTTTGAATAGAGAGTTCTAGAGTTACAAACTCTAAACTTATTATCTGCTCCCATCTGGAAAATGTCTCTTTATTTCCTATTCCAGATGACAGGAAATGAATATAATACTGCTCAAAGTCTAAGGAAATTCCACCTTTGACAGTTGCCACTGCAACAGGTGTCTTCACAAGAGACATCTCCTCACCTTCTGTTGTGGTGACAACTATAATGCTGTGTACACAGGGCGGACTTTTCGACCTGACTGGTCCGACGGACCGAATCCGGCGGACAATCCGACCGTGTGTGGGCTGCATCGGACCTGCAGTGGACTTTTTCGGTCAAAAATCTGACGGACTTTAGATTTGGAACATGTTTCAAATTTGTCCAACAGACTCAAGTCCGCTCAAAAAATCCGCTCATCTGTATGCTAGTCCGACGGGCGCATACCCACGCTAGGGCAGCTATTGGCTACCGGCTATCAACTTCCTTATTTTAGTCCGATGTACGTCATCACGAACGAATCGGTCGGACTTTGGTGTGATCGTGTGTAGGCAAGTCCGTTCGTTCAAAAGTCCATCGGAAGTCCATCAGAAAGTCCGTCGGACCAGTCTGGTCGAAAAGTCCGCCCGTGTGTGTGCGGCGTAAGATTTTGGATTTGACTCGGGTCACTAGTACAGATTATGAGAAAAATCGCCCCAGATGAGTCCCGGCAATGAAAACCTAAGATTTCTACTCTTCCCTACGCTACCCAAAATTTTCACAAAAGAAAGTTTCAACTGGACAACTAATTTAAACAAAAATTGTGCAGAATGTTCACTAGCAAAGCTATTTAGGGACAAACCTGGGAAAGGTTCTAGAGAGTTTGATTTCATATCAATGCTGCACAAAGCGAAGATGGAAATCTGCCTGCCTTTTGATGGGAAAAATGAATCTCAAATCTTAGCTATCTAGCTGAAAAGAAAAGAAAATGGAACACCACTTAGCTCATGGCATAAAGCTTCAAACACGAGGCACACTAACATTCAAAGAACAGAATAGTCAAGAGGCTTGTTGGGCTCCAAATGCGTTGAATGAACTTTTCACACCTCGCAGCTGGTTGGCCGGCCGAGCGTGCCAGCAGCAGATGGTGCAATACCTCTTGATTAAAGCAGAACAATAACAAGTCAGAATGGCCAGGTACTTGGGGACAGCTCTGTTTAAGAGAGCGCCAACTGCGTATTCTACATTCCGGGGACAAGTTTGCCTTGTGCTCCTCTAGCAAAAATTTTCTCTGTACTTGTGGAGATGACTTCTTTTATCTCCAGAAAAAAAGAGTCGTTATCCATGAGATGGATTGCAAATGAGGTATGGTCGAGTGGGAATTTGTGAAACATTGTCTGTACAGATAGAGCAAGGAATAGAGTGATGGAGTTGTAAGTTGTCAATAATTATACTAAATCAAAACAGCTTCTAGTGGTTGTCCTATGTCTGACAGTTGGCAACAAACAGTGAAAAGTAAAGCTAGCTTGTTCAAACTAGACTGCTTTTAGAAATCACAGGGCCCCATACAGCCTACCTGATAAGGCCCCCTTCCCCCATCCAAAAGTGACGGCGGACATACAGTATCTCACAAAAGTGAGTACACCCCTCACATTTTTGTAAATATTTTATTATATCTTTTCATGTGACAACACTGAAGAAATTACACTCTACTACAATGTAAAGTAGTGAGTGTACAGCTTGTATAACAGTGTAAATCTGCTGTCCCCTTAAATAACTCAACACACAGCCATTAATGTCTAAACCGCTGGCAACAAAAGTGAGTACACCCCTAAGTGAAAATGTCCAAATTGGGCCCAAAGTGTCAATATTTTGTGTGGTCACCATTATTTTCCCTCACTGCCTTAACCGTCTTGGGCATGGAGTTCACCAGAGCTTCACAGGTTGCCACTGGAGTCCTCTTCCACTCCTCCATGACGAAATCACAGAGCTGGTGGATGTTAGAGACCTTGTGCTCCTCCCCCCTCCGTTTGAGAATGCCCCACAGATGCTCAATAGGGTTTAGGTCTAGGGACATGCTCTGCTTCAGTATGTCACAACACATGAATGTATGTTGTATATGCCCGTCCCAAAAAAAACAACAATGCTCTGCGCTTAGTACAATATTCTAACGGTGTATGTGCGGCACATAAATAATTATATGACTAGTAGCAGCTGCTTAAATAGTAGAACATGTATATAGGCAATAATGAATCAATTAAATTAGATAAATATATAAATACACAATTATAAATATATAAAGTGTCTCTTCAGTATTGCAGCAGCGCTGTGCACCCCAATTATACAGGGTCTCTTTCTTAATCTATTTCAGAAAGTTCAAACACGGATCTAATAGCCAGAGTCCCACCAATAAATAATCAAGATGTATTCTGTGAGGGTAGTAATCCTTTCACCAAGCGATACACCACGTGCTGGGGTCCCCAGTGAAGACTCACTCACCAGAAATCAGATCAATATAAGCCTTGATTAATAGTAGTAAATCTGCATCAATATCCAAAGTGACCACCAGATGTCAGTATTATTCCCAGTAGTTCCAATAGGATATGTAGAAGAAACAAAAATGCTCACATAGCGTGATACTGCTAAACATCTTTATTTGAACCATCCAAACATCCCCTTAAAATCATGCGTACCAAAA
This sequence comes from Lithobates clamitans, assembly GCA_037952925.1. NCBI lineage: Eukaryota > Metazoa > Chordata > Amphibia > Anura > Ranidae > Lithobates > Lithobates clamitans. The sequence goes on from JBBGZY010001310.1 coordinate 1,693,100, forward strand.
TGTAATAAACATTGAGCAAAGATAGCAAAGTGCACTGTGCCTGATTGCGTCCTCCAGTCGTGAAAACCTGTCAGGAGCGTCCTCAGAAGAAGTCCAGGAAGTGACGAAACGTTAGGGACGTGTCGCACAGGAAGTGACGCATGTGCTCCACCAACCGAGGAACCAGGAAGCGTGTGACTGTGGTACACACAGGGAGCGCTCCTGACAGGTTTTCACGACTGGAGGACGCAATCAGGCACAGTGCACTTTGTTATCTTTGCTCAATGTTTATTACATTTTGGTACGCATGGTTTTAAGGGGATGTTTGGATGGTTCAAATGAAGATGTTTAGCAGTATCACGCTATGTGAGCATTTTTGTTTCTTCTACATATCCTATTGGAACTACTGGGAATAATACTGACATCTGGTGGTCGCTTTGGATATTGATGCAGATTTACTACTATTAATCAAGGCTTTTATTGATCTGATTTCTGGTGAGTGAGTCTTCATTGGGGACCCCAGCACGTGGTGTATCGCTTGGTGAAAGGATTATTACCCTCACAGAATACATCTTGATTATTTATTGGTGGGACTCTGGCTATCAGATCCGTGTTTGAACTTTCTGAAATAGATTAAGAAAGAGACCCTGTTTAATTGGGGTGCACAGCGATGCTGCAATACTGAAGAGACACTTTATATATTTATAATTGTGTATTTATATATTTATCTAATTTAATTGATTCATTATTGCCTATATACATGTCACAGTACATGTTGGCATTCATGGTTCCCTCAATGAGCTGTAGCTCCTCAGTGCCAGCAGCACTCATGCAGCCCCAGACTATGACACTCCCACCACCATGCTTGACTGTAGGCAAGACACACTTGTCTTTGTACTCCTCACCTGGTTGCCGCCACACACACTTGACACCATCTGAACCAATAAGTTTATCTTGGTCTCATCAGACCACAGGACATGGTTCCAGTAATCCATGTCCTTAGTCTGCTTGTCTTCAGCAAACTGTTTGCGGGCTTTCTTGTGCATCATCTTTAGAAGAGGTTTCCTTCTGGGACGACAATCATGCAGACAAATTTGATGCAGTGTGCGGGGTATGGTCTGAGCATTGACAGGCTGACACCCCCACCCCTTCAACCTCTACAGCAATGCTGGCAGCACTTATACGTCTACCATGGCAAGGCCTGTTCTGAGTGGAACCTGTCCTGTTAAACCTCTGTATGGTCTTGGCCACCATGCTGCAGCTCAGTTTCAGGGTCTTGGCACTCTTCTTATAGCCTAGGCCATCTTTATGTAGAGCAACAATTCTTTTTTTCAAATCCCCAGAAAGTCCTTTGCCATGAGGTGCCATGTTGAACTTCCAGTGACCAGTATGAGAGAATAATGCCGCGTACACACGGTCGGATTTTCCGACGGGAAATGTTCGATGGGAGCTTGTTGTCGGAAATTCCGACCACGTGTAGGCTCCATTGGACATTTTCACTTAGGGGTGTACTCACTTTTGTTGCCAGCGGTTTAGACATTAATGGCTGTGTGTTGAGTTATTTTGAGTGGACAGCAAATTTAGACTGTTATACAAGCTGTACACTCACTACTTTACATTGTAGCAAAGTGTCATTTCTTCATGAAAAGATATGATAAAATATTTACAAAAATGTGAGGGGTGTACTCACTTTTGTGAGATACTGTAGATTTATCAGTCCCTTTCTCTGTAGCCTCAGCTGCACAGATGAATGAATAGGAAGTGCTCCGAGGCTTCCTGCTCATTCACAAACTGAAGCATAGTAAACACAGTTTACTTTGCTTCAAAGATGAATAGACACAGGAGTGATTGGTACCGATTGTTCTCTGTGTTTATTCAGAAAAGGAAGGAGCCATTAAATGACATATTTACTAGCCCTTTCTCTTCTCCATCTTGAAACATCCCCCTGTGTGCCCGCAGCAGCTGCCGGCGGGAGAGGAGAGAAGCCGGAAAGCACTGCGTTGGAAATGGGCACACAGGGGGGGGGGTCCTGGACAGAAGATGATAGCGGCGCATATACTAGAACTAATCGCCCTGCAGTGCAACCGAAGAGAGAAAGAAGAGAAGAAGCTGGCAATGCTGCAGGGGGAGACAGGAGAGCATTGGTGTCTGCAATAAGACAGTACAGCCTGACCTCCTGCTAGCCCCTGCCCCCCCCCCCTTTTGAACTGATGGGGCCCCCGGGCCCAGTACAAGAAGCATACCTCCCAACATTTTGAGATGGGAATGAGGGACACCTACTAGCAAATGTATGTAGGCATAGGACATGGCACCCGCATAGTCTCACGGGGAGTGCTCAAGTTATGGGCTTCTGTATGATGAAACCGGACCGTTCATAAAGGCACTGTAGTAGTATCACTAATGCATGCCTCCAGTGATTTGTCATTGCACGCAGGAGGGACAGATCTGTTTCATCTAAGGTGGAATATTGGGACATTGTTCCCTGGGCTATTCAGCCCTACTACAGTGCCTTTATGAACGGTCCGGTTTCATCTTACAGAAGCCCATAACTTGAGCACTCCCCGTGAGACTATGCGGGTGCCTCTCACCCAGAGAACACACTAATCACTCATAATTCCCACTAATGGCGAGGTGTGCAGTGCCAGTATAAACTCACTGGTTCCTCATACGTATTTCTGATATTGAATCTCTACACCAGAATGTATTTTGAACACTAAATTTTCTGAACCCTTGGCCCCTCAAGAAGGTATAGGAACACCTGATACCGGAAACGCGTCGGGCATTTGGGCATCCATATTGCATGCGGTTTTTATAACACATTGGTTTGTCTTATGTAGCACATGTCGTGCATCCTTGCATATATGTGGTCTTTTGTATTTGTATTTTAATTCATTATATTAAAGATTTATTTTTATAATTTTTGAGTTGGTGGTCCATTCAAAGTCCCAATTAGGAGGCATTCATTTCTATTTAAAATTTACAAATGCAGCAATTTAGAATTTGGATGAAAGGTTTAGCACTGGGAAACACTTTTTTGAGGGACAAATGAGGGGGAAAGAGGGACAGAGGGACATTGCTCCAAATCAGGGACAGTCCCTTAAAATTAGGGACAGTTGGGAGCTATGCAGGAAGGCTGGCTGTACTGTCTTATCAGCGGCCCTGGTGTACACACTCCTGTAAACGTAGGTTAAGTTTAAAGGAAATGTACTGTGGTTTTGCACAGATTTTCTTCATTTATAACCACTTCAGCTTCAGAAGGTTTTACCTCCTTCATGACTGGGCCATTTTTGCTATTTAGCACTGTGCTACTTTAACTGGTAATTGCGCGGTCATACAACGCTGTACCCAAATGAAATTTATATTTTTTTTCCCCCCACAAATAGAGCTTTCTTTTGGTGGTATTTGATCACCAATGGGTTTAAGGGTTTTTTATTTTTTGTGATATAAACAAAAAAAGACTGAAAATTTTGACAATATTTTTTACTTTCCGCTATAAAATATATCAACTAATTTTTTATTTTTTTAATTTAATTTCTTCATACATTTTGACCAAAATGCATTCTGCTACATGTCTTAGGTAAAAAAAAAATCCCAATAAGTATATATTGATTGCTTTACATGAAATCTATAGCATCTACAAACTATGGTATATATATATATATATATATATATATATATATATATATATTGGATTTTTTTTTTTTTTACTACTAATGGCGGTGATCAGTGACTTATGCCGCGTACACACGGTCGGACTTTTCATCTACAAAAGTCCGACAGCCTGTCCGACAGACTTTCGGCGGACTTTTGGCGGACTTGCGGCGGACTTGCGGCAGACTTTCTAACGAACAGACTTGCCTTCACACGACCACACAAAAGTCCGACGGATTCGTACGTGATGACGTACACCGGACTAAAATAAGGAAGTTGATAGCCAATAGCCAATAGTTGCCCTAGCGTGGGTTTTTGTCCGTAGGACTAGCATACAGACGAGCGGACTTCGGGGTCCGTCGTAGTTTTTTTTTTTTTTTTTTTTTTTTTTTTTTGCTACTTTAGTATTGTCGTTTTGAGGTACTTTAGTCAGCTTTTCCATTCATATATTTCCCTCACGATTACATCATAGTAGCTTTTTTTTTTTTTTTTTTTTTTTTTTATCTGCAGTCTTCCCTTTCCCCTTTCTGTATACCTATCTATGACATCCATTCGCATCTTCATTTTCCCCGACCCACCTTACCGCATAGCCCTCCCACCCTTCTCCCCCCCCAAACTCACCCCCCCCATCTACCAGTAGCTTTTCTGAGCCTTTCTCTCGGTTACTCCTCTGTCTTCTGGTTGGATTGTCCTCTAGTTCTCCTTTTCCCTGGTGCCTACGTTCTACTGCTCCCTAAGCTCCCATAACTTCCGCGTATCTCAACGTTTGTTTAAATTTATCCCATTCTTGCCATTTTTCCCCATAAGCGTCCAAGCCTTCCCCGTCACTATACCTCAAGTACTCTAAGTTTTGGATCTCATTGACTTTATTACACCAACTCCTCATTGTGGGTCTCGTGGGTTTCTTCCAGTGTCTGGGGATAAGACTTTTAGCTGCGTTTAACATTGGCGGCAATAGACTTTTCAAATATTGTTTGTTCGGGATATTTGTCCCGTGAAACAAGCAACTCCATGGGTCATCTGGGAGCCTTAAGTTAGTTATTTCTCCTATTATTTGCCTAATTTCCTCCCAGTACCTTCTAGCTTCCGGGCATTGCCACCACACATGGGCAGTCGTCCCGATCTCATTGCACCCTCGCCAACAGTATTGTGACTTTTCTTTTTGTATCTTATGCGCTTTGTCGGGGGTGATATGCCATCTCATCAAGCATTTATAATTCGTCTCCCTCATGTTACTGTTTACCGTGGTAGTATGTACCCTACGCAAAATTTGGCTAATCTCTTCCTTCTTCAGGCTAGTTCCTAGTTCGTTTTCCCACTTAGTGATTTGGGGTGGAATGTCTGGACCAGACCTTTCTATAAGTATGCTATATATTTTTGAGATCACCCTCTTTTTTCCCTTGTCCACACAGATTTTTTCTAGGGGAAGCAAGTTTGCTTCCGATCTTATTGGCTGGGGCAGATATTCTGTAAAGTGTTTTAGTTGATTATACTGCCATTCATCCATCAATCTCCACTCCCTTTTACTCTTTAATTCGTGATACGTGCGAATGTTACCTTGGTCCATAATATCTTTCAATTGTGCGTTTTCTATTGTTATCCATTTTCCAAATAAGGCTTCAATTCCCGGTATAAAGTATTCTGTGTTTGTTAAAGGTATTAGTGGTGAATTGAATTCCCATTTTTCCTGTCTGTGGATGTGGTCCCAAATTTTTAGTGCTTGTCTAGTGATGATGTTTGTGCTTTTATCTAATTTTCTATACTGTGGAGGAATCCAGATTATTTTGCCTAAGTTAGCAGTGCTTATTGTGCCCTCCATCTTCACCCACCTCTTTTCTGTGTTTTCTTTGACCCATTCTACTGCCCGTGACAGTATCACCGCGTTGTAGTAATTTCTAATATCCGGTGCACCCCAACCCCCTCTTACTCTGTCTTTAGATAACTGTGCCATACTTATTCTTGCTTTTTTCCTTTTCCAGATAAAATTTGTGAAAAGCTTTTGAATTGTTTTGAAAAAGGTGTCTGGGAGTGGGATCGGTAGCATCTGCATTTTATATATGATTTTTGGGAGGTGAATCATTTTGATGATATTTATTCTACCCCCCCACGAGATGTTTCCTGTTGTTATTCTGTTTAATTCAGTTCTGGTCTCATCTAGTAGTGGGAGAAAGTTTGTTTGATATAAATTTTCGTTGGTTTTGGTCAGCTTCACCCCTAAATAGTTTATTTCTTTTTTACCCCAGACAAAAGGGAAATTCTTTTGAAGTATAAGTTCCTCTCTCTTTGGGATATCAAACGTAATGGTTTCAGATTTCGCTGGGTTTAGTTTAAAGTTCGAGATCTCCCCGTATTCTTTTAGCGTTTTCATTATATTTGGGAGAGATATCTTTGGGCTGGTTACGTAAAACAGGATATCATCCGCGTACGCGGCTAGTTTGTGAGTTTCCTCCCCCACTTTTACCCCCCCTATGTCCGGATTCTGTCTTATCCTGGCCAGGAGTGGTTCCAGTGCCAACACGAATAACAGGGGGGACAGTGGGCACCCCTGTCTTGTTCCATTGAACATTTCGAATGGGTCCGACACTGTCCCATTTACCCTGACCCTCGCTGTAGGTCTAGTGTAAAGGGCCTTTATTCGTTTTATCATTTTCTCACCTAATCCTATTTCTTCCCATGTAGCTTGCATGAGGCCCCAGTCTACCCTGTCGAATGCTTTCTCAGCGTCTATCGACAGGAGTAGACCTGGGGCCCCCTTCCCTTTCATCTCCTGTATTGTTAGCAAAGTCCTGATACCATTATCTTTCCCTTCCCTCCCTGTGATGAAGCCGACTTGGTCTGGGTGTATTACTTTTTGCATGGCTTTTTTCAGCCTGTCCGCGAGGATTTTGGCGTAGATTTTGGTGTCTAAGTTAGGGAGGGAGATCGGTCTATAACTTGAACAAAGCGTTCCATCTTTCCCATCCTTAGGGATAACAATAATAGTGGCTTCTAAGGCTTCTTGGCGTATTTCCTCTTTATCCCCGAACCTGTTCATGAGGTAGCACATTTTTGGGATCAGGATGTCTTCAAACTTTCTATAATAGAGAATTGTCAGACCATCGGGCCCTGGGCTTTTCCCCATCGGGGTTTCTCTTATGGTTTTTGTTATTTCTTCTTCCGTGATGGGTGTTTCTAGCTGGCAGATTTGTTCCTCTGTGATTTTCTTTAGGCCGCTCTCTCTCAGGTATGTTTTTATTTTAGCCCTTTTCTGTTTGCTCTCATTTTTGGTACATATATCGTATAAACTCGCATAGTAGTCCTTAAACACCTTGGCGATTTCCGCCGATTTATATGCGAATTCCCCATTACCTGTTTGTATTTTATCTATGTAGTTGGCTGATTTTTTTTTTCTAAAACCTGCGCTAGGTGTTTCCCCGGTTTATTCCCATATAGATACCTTTCTTTCTTTACTTTGTTATACCTCATTCTCGTTTCTTGCTCTACTAGTTCTCTCATCTCCTCCCTTTTTCTGCTGAGTTTTAACAAAGTATCGTTGTCGTTCTTGTTCTTATGCAGCTGTTCTAGTGTGTAAATTTCTTTCCTCAAGGTCCTACTCTTCTCTCTGGTGGATCTTCTTATCTCCGCCTCCTCTTTTATCATGATACCTCTTATATAGGCCTTATGCGCCTCCCACACTGTCATTTTAGATACCCCTTCTGTATTGTTTTCTTTAAAATAGGCCTCTAATTCTTTTTTCATTCGTGCTTCTATTGTTTTATCGTGTAAGAGTTCCTCATTTAATCTCCAGCTCTTGTTCCTTGTATTTGCCTCTCCTAACTTTAGTTGTAGCGTTACCGGCGCATGGTCAGAGAACGTTGTTATGCCAATATTTGTATTGTTAGCCACCTCTAGCCACCTGTGCTCTATTAAAAAATAATCAAGTCTAGAGTACGACGAGTGGACATGGGAATGGTACGTGAAGTCTCTTGTTTTAGGATGTTGTGACCTCCAAACGTCTACCAGTTGATATTGGTGCAGTTTCTGTTTTAGCTTATTCCTCCATCTCATCCCAGTTCCCTGTGCACTCGTCGTACTGTCCTCCTTTGGTTCCGGGCAGAAATTAAAATCGCCCCCTATTATGAGGCCCCCCTTCTTAAATTCCATTAGGTCAGTTAGCCTCCTAAGAAGGTATCCGATGGAGTTCTTATTTGGGCCATAAATGTTTGCCAGGGTACACTCTACTCCATTTAGTTTTCCTTTTAAAAACAGGTATCGCCCATCGGGGTCCACTAGTCTCTCGTCTAGCTCAAATTTTACACCTCTGGCAAACCCTATGGCTACTCCTTTTGCTCGACTAAGAGGGGAATCGCCATAATACCATGTGGGGAAATCTATTGAGCTTATCTTATTCTTATTTATTGTTGCAAAATGCGTTTCCTGAAGTAGGACCACGTCCGCCGCCAGGGACCTCAGCTCACACACAATATTCGCTCTTTTCCTGGGAGCATTTATACCACGTACATTGTAAGAAATAATCTTAAGGGCCTCTTTTGTTATGTTTGGGCGCACCACATTATGGGACCGAGGGCCATATCCTTACTCTTTCTTATTCTTAATGGTAGATTTCCTATCCCTCCCTCTTCCCAACACCCCGCCAACACCTCTCTCTCTCCCCCCTCCCCCCCCGACCCCATCCCCCCCTCCCCCCAGGGCATCCCTCCGACCCCACCCACCCCACCCGCCACCTCCCCTCTGTTGGGGCAATCTGGTCTCCCGTTGACCTGCACAACCATGAGCCCCACCTCCCCTCCTGGCCCACTGGTTAAGCCCCTTGAGGTGAAGCTCGGATTAGGCATCCCCAGACCCCGTGTACCCCCCTAGTTTGGGGGGTGGCCCTTGTCGGCCCTCTCTCCCACCCCCTCTGCCCCCCCTCACCGGCGCCCCCCCACGTGACCACACGTTAGTCTTCTGTTTACAGATATAGGTCTGGTTGTCACTGGTTACTTCAGTTTTACTTTGAGGACAGGCAGCCAGGCCTGCTGTTCATTAATGGGGTCTCGGTTTCTTGTTCTTTCCCACCATCCTGGGACTTCGACTAAGGGGATCCCCAAGCGATCACAAAATTTTTGAGTTTCTTCAGGGAATCTCAGAGTTGCCGTACGGCCTTCCTTAAACCCGTTCAAACAGGCTGGGAAGCCCCAAGAGTACTTAACCCCATGCGCTGAGAGCTGAGCCAGCAACGGTTTCAACACTCTTCTCCTGGTCAGCGTCTCCGTCGCCAGGTCCGCAAAGATTTGTAGGTTCGTCTCTCCGTATCGCACCGCTTGGTTTTTTTTTATGCACGTCTTCACTCGTTCTTTGTCTTGAAAGTTGTGAAATCTCGCTATCACATCTCTTGGGACATCCCCCTTGATCTCTGGGGGCTTGCGGATCCTATGCACTCTGTCAAATTTTATTTTACCGTTTGTATTTGGTGAAGTGAGCATTCCCCCGAAAATTACGTCCATTTTTCCTTGAAGATCTTCTTGTTCTCCCTGGACCTCAGGTAGACCTCTTATTCGCAGGTTCCTTCTTCTGCTCCTGTTCTCCTGATCTTCCAGTCTATACAGAATATTTCTCTGTGCTTTTGTGACCTCTTCTATCTGTTTTTTGACATCTTCCAGCGCTACTCCATGTTGATCTAACCTTGTTTCTACCTCTTCCACCCTTTTTAGTGTTTGGTTCATGTCTTCTCGTAGGGAGTCGATTTTCCCATTTATGGCGGTTTCTAGCCTTGCGAACATCTCCGCCATTTCACTTTTGTTTGGTAGTTGTTTTTCTCGGGGGTCTTCTATTTCTGTGTCCTGAGCCTCATCATTTGCTGCATGGATCTCTAGTTCTGCTATTTGTCTTCTAGTACCCATCTTTGGCAAGCTCTCCGGGGCTTTACTTTTAGCTCCTGTTTGTTTACCTGGGCTTTCTCTATTATTATCCTGTACCATGTACTTCCTGATAGTTCCCGGGCTTGCGCTTGTTCTGGGTGGGTTGGTGGACATTCCTTTTGTTGTAGATTTACCTCTCATTCCTATCTTTTTGTTCCGTGCTATTAATCAAGGAGTTGGTATTACCAGGTTTATGGATGTAAGTTTGCGCGGTTGAGTTTTCTTTTATCGTTAGGGTTATGTACCGGAAGCATTCAGCATTCAGTATCTCCACACCTCTTTAATTCCCTGTACCCCGTAAGTGTTTTTCTTTTTCTCTTTTTTCTTTTTTTTTTCCTTCCTCCTATCTTCTCCTTTTCCTTTCCCTTCCCCTTCTTCCCTCTTTCCCTTCCTTCCCCCTGGGTATTCTAGTATATTAATGCGATGCAGATATACTTCAATGGACGACTTGAAGCTAAACCATGCAGGAGTAGGGGTGTAGGGGTGTTGCTCCTCTATGAGTAATTTAGAGAGTTTAGAAGGTATATGTCTGTGACCTGTCAACAGTTGCGCTTAGCGGGTGTTTGCACGGACTTACATAGGGAGCGGTGTAACAAAAAGAAAAAAAAAAAAAAAAAAAAAAACAGAAAAAAGAGAGAAAAGTTCCCTTTACCCAGTTCCGGTTGCTCCTCCACGCCTGATACCAGCCGGATATTGTTTAGGAAATACTGTTTATACTCCTTATGCCTTCGGTTGCTTACAGTTGCTATTACCGGCTATTGCCGGCAGAGAGTATGGTGCATCAACATGGACATCCCTCCATTCGTTATTCAACAACCAGAACCACATTTAGGCAGTCTTATTCTATGGTTTTACAGTCCGCATTCATTTGGTATACATTTATATTGACCTTATATTGACCTTGCCTAATCAGGCAGCATTATACCAATAGCATAACAGAACTTTGTGCCAAAAATTTCCGCTTTGCTGCTTACCCTGATAGTTACTCTTGGCAGCTCTCCTTTTCTCTTTCTCTTTTTCCCCTTCCCTTTACCTTTATCTTTCAATGTCCTTCCAACCCTTTATATTTTCTTCTTCTGTTCTCCTTATGTCCTTCTTCTTCCAACCGCTCAATAGGTCCTCTGGGTCTGAGGCTCTTTTCACCGCTGTAGCCGACACAGGCAAACTATCACAGGCCGTCTCTCTGTTCCTTAGGGGGACCAAAAACCTCCGCTTCTCGCTGTGTAAGCTGTGAGATGAACTGTGAGATGTTCGAGGGATGCCTGTTAACAGGCACCAGAGTTCAGGCTCCCGCTCCCGCTCCCCCTCTTGAGCGCGATCTCCGTTCCCGCCCCCGGTCCTCACATTCAGGCTCCGCTGTTCTATACCGGCTCTAAACCCGGGCTAGTGGGGAAGCCGAGACTCGGTGGTGCGGATAGAGCGGACCGTGTCGTGGAGGGGAGGGGGGGGGAGGTTACCGTAAGCCAGGCAGACTGCAGTTACCCGCCGCTTCGAACCGCTACAAGCTACTGCGGCTGACACGTACCTACTGCCGGCGCTCTCTCACTCGCTCTCTCACAGGGACTCGCTGGAGCACGTCGCTACGATCCCTGCATCCCTCCCACCGGGCATGCGCTGAACGCCGGAGAGCACGAGAACCAGGGACGCAATCTCTCAGCATGCAGACACCGCCAGGCTGATCCGTAGGGGGACACCAGTACGAGAGGGGGCAGGGGGGTCGACGCCTAAACTCGCATCGCCGGGAGAGCTGCGACCGACCTCACGGGCCTAACCTAACCACGGTATCTGCCCAACGCCCACATCCGGCTCCTCCCTCCCTCAGTGTTACCCGCCGTAGTTACGACGTAAAGATTTGAAGCATGTTTCAAATCTAAAGTACGTCGGATTTGAGGCTAAAAAAGTACGTTGAAAGTCCGGAGAAGCCCACACACGATCGGATTACCAGCCAGCTTTAGTCCGTCGGCGTCCGTTGGACTTTTGTAGCTGAAAAGTCCGACCGTGTGTACGCGGCATTAGACCCCATACACACTATACAACTTTTGTTGTCAGATTTCCTTCAGATTTACCAAAACCATGTAGTGCAAGGGCCTGCCTGATTGCATACAAACTGAAACCTCTAAGGTTTGACCTCATATTATATGGTTTTGGTAAAACTGAAGGAAAAAACCTACAGAAAATTGGATAGTGTGTATCCAGCTTTATAATGGGACTGCGATAATGCAGCGGGCATTTTGACACTAACTAAAACTGGGGGGAACCGACTGACTACCACTGACATCACCAGTGACACTAATGCTGGCCATACACTATGCGAAAAATCGGCCGAAATTCGGTCATTTAGACCGTTCGTTTTTTGGCCAGTTGATGTGCACAAAATCGATAATCGCTTGGACGTTTTTGAGCCGAAAAAACGAAGGACAAGTTTGGAAATTTGCTGCCGAACGATAAATTGAAAGGTTAATGTGTTTCCCGTCCGAACTGTCTGCACTAGGTATATGTAAAAAAACAAACAAAAAATGTATTTATTTATGTCCACTGAATGATTTATTGGTCATTACATGATGGCACCATCGTTTGCACTCAAGGCCGAACGTTCATTTTTCGAAAATGGGTTTGCCTGATTTTTCGTATAATGTATGGCAAGCCCAAAATTCTGACTTCTGCTGTGAGGCGCTGCGTTCTCAAGTGTGAACCCAGCCTTATGCAGTGATCAGTGCTAATACTATACACTGTCACTGCATTGGCTGGGAAGGGGTTAACATCAAGGGCAACCAAGGGCTAAATATGTGCCTAACAATGCGTGCTGATTTTGCTAACATATCTGTTCGTTTTTTTATCTCTAAGAAACAGAGAGTAAGGATAAGCTCAGGCGTGTTCCCAAACAGCACGTGCAGAGCCCGCCAGGAAGTCGGCACTGCACAGCACTAATCCCAGGCTGTGAGACATTTCCCGATCTGTGCAGCCGCGGATCAGGACAATGTCTCACTGCTTGTGATTAGCGCTGTGCATTGCCGACTTCCTGGCGGGCTCTGCACGTGCTGTTTGCGAACACGCCTGAGCTCATCCTTAACAGAGAGATTGTTGCCTCTGTACAGAGCCTTGTGTTGATTGTCAACACAGGGCTCTGGGCTGTGATTGGACACAGCTGATCAGCAGGTCCCAACCATGAATCATTGGCCGGGATCTGCTGACAGATGCCCGCTGTGCATAGCGGGTGTCCTGGGGAGGTTGCGTGCATGCACGTGCCCATTTAGGTTTATAAGGAGCCCATTGTTTACAGAACTCAATGACGGACTCTTTCCTTATAAGAAAGCTGACTCTGTGAGGTTTCACTCACAGAAAAGGTCACCTCAAAGCAAGCAGCTTTGCTATCTCTTTAGCTAATCCATAATGCTCTGAGGATTCATTGTCATGTATAAAAAGTTTATTTGTAACAAAAATATTATATATACAGTATATAGCAAAAAAAAAAAAAACACTGAGAAGCTTAAGCCTTGTGATGAGCCTCTCTGAAAATCGATCTCCAGTGGATTGCTTTTTAAAGGGTGGTTGACAGGCAATAAGGAAGCGATATGTCACCCACTCACTGCCTGCTTTAACCCTGAAAAAGGCTGAACCACGGTGTGCATTTCACAGGGTTGCCGCACAGCCCAATTCACTTACATAGTTACATATCGGTTAAGGTTGAATATAGACACAGTTCATCCTGAGTGTGTCTGTGCGTGTGTTTATGTCACTGCCATTTTCTATATCCCTGTACATTTTGATCACTGAGAAACACATCTAAAAGGTTTTTGAATTTATCTACACTCCCTACTGACACCACCAACTGTGGAAGAGTGTTCCACATCCTTACCACGAAAACAAAATGCAGTTTAAGATTTATCCACTCCTCATCCAACTTCATTGTCTGACCATGTGTCTTCTTACCTTAGGTTAAATGGTTTCCTTCAAATGCTAGAGGCAGTATTTAAAACTGGACTGTAGTTAGCTCACACTGATTGTATATTTTTTCACCTGGTTTTTCCCTATGCTTAGGTTGACTTGCGATTTCTCACTGTTGCCAGAAGATGTCATTGGTATCACTGGTCATGGTATGAGATTTCACAAACAAAACAAAGTTATGACTATTTACATTCTCTTCAGCCAATCCAGTAGGATGTGTATGCCACTGGTGCATGCTGGGGGGAGGATATAAATATTTGGGACAGGGCATGTGCTGAAATTCCTCCAGATGAAGCCACAAAGTAGGTGGCGTAACTAATAGAGGTGGAGCCTGGCGGTGGAATCCTTCGTAACAAGTGAGATCTGTTTAATGGAATCAATGCTCTAACTTTCTCAATAAATGTGAGTTTATTATTAGCTGGAGTGGTGAGGTTCTGTCTATTTAATCCCTTGGATATTGCACTATTGGAGGCACGTTTGTTTCTTTTATGTTATTGTGGAACTACTGGCAAACAATGTGGAGTTGATCTTGAAGCAGCATATTGGGAGTATACTGCACCTGTTGCAGAGTGGTTTTGTCCCCTGAGAGCCTAATAGGAATTGTCGAGGACCAGTGTGGAGCATTCATTAAAGGAAAGTTGCACTGTGTGCAAGTTGTGTTTGACCCCCTGCAGGGTCTTACAAGGAGGTGAGCGAGCACTGCACGCGGTGGTGGGAGCACTGTTGTTGTGGAAGTTCAGTGAAGCACGTGGAAAAAATTCCAACCTCTTTGTACTTTTAGCAGATGATTCATCACTTATATGTCACTAATGGACTTTGTTATTTGAGCACATTCATTTTATTTTACTTTATCTTAATTTAGTTTGTAATAGTTTGTTATTAATTTGTTTTTAGCGTTAATGCAGCGCTGTCACATTCACTCATTTTATATCCTGTTTTCTGTGGGAACACATAGGTGATAGGAGCAGCAACTTTTTAGTTTAATTACATTGGGTGGCAGCGCGCAACTACCATTATTTATAAGGCTTACTGTATTGATTGCGGTGCAATCAAGGCCCATTCATTTTGAATGGGCCCAAATCGCACCAAAGTCATGCATGCACCATTTTAGAAACCGCACTGCAACCGGTTTGCATGGTCGTTTTGTGAATGCGATACGGTGCAGGCAAACACGCTGCGTTTTGCAACCTTTGTTTGGGGTGTCGTTAAGATAGCACTGATCTACAATATACATTAAGATAGCACTGACAACCACTGCAGATTGCAAGGGGGGTGAGATTTAAATGAGGTGCATGAAACGTGCTTGGATTGAGGGTTTCCCTCATTCTAGTGTACCTCTGCGCATCTCCTAAGCAGCAGTGTGTTTTTCCTCTGCCAGTGCAGGAAGGTGCGCAATTACACACCACCTTGCACCTGTTCAGATGTGAACCTAGTCCAAAGAAAAGTCAGTGTATTCAAGACTGGTAATTTTTCACTTGATTGTTTTTTTTTTTATTCTGTGATTAATTGAAAATTAAGCACATGTGAACGCAATGAGTGTGCTGCCTTCCACAAGATGGTGCCCTTTGTACCTGCCCAGTAGTGCCCTGTACACACGGTCGGACTTTCCGACGGAATATGTGCGATCTGAGCTTGTTGTTGAAAATTCCGACCGTGTGTGGGCTCCATCGGACTTTTTCCATCGGAATTTCCGGCACACAAAGTTTGAGAGCAGGCTATAAAATTTTCCAACAACAAAATCTGTTCGCATAAATTCCGACCGTGTGTGGACAATTCCATCGCACAAAGTGCCATGCGTGCTCAGAATAAATTAAGAGACGAAAGCTATTGGCTACTGCCCCGTTTATAGTCCCGACGTACGTGTTTTACGTCACCGTGTTCAGAACAATCGGATTTTCCGACAACTTTGTGCGACCGTGTGTATGCAAGACAAGTTTAAGCCAACATCCGTCGGAAAAATCCTAGGATTTTGTTGTTGGAATGTCCGATCAATGTCCGACCGTGTGTACGGGGCATAAGATTGACTATTACAGTGCACCATCCTGTGGTAGGCAGTACATCCCCCCCCCCCTTTTTTTTAAATCTGTAAGGCTACTTTTACATTGAGTCGCTTTACAGGCGTTTTAGCGCTAAAAAATAGTGTCTGCAAATCGCCTCCCCTGTCACTCCAGTGTGAAAGTCTGAGTGCTTTCACACTGGACGGTGCACTTGCGGGACATTAAAAAAAGTCCTGCAAGCAGCATCTTCGGGGCGATTTAGGAGCGGTGTATACACTGCTCCTCCACCGTCACTGCCTATTGGAATGCATGGGCAGCACTGTCAATGCGTCTGCAAAGTGCTTCAGCAGCACGCTCTTTTAACCCTTTGTTAAGGGGGGTTAAAAGGGGGGGTTAAAAGCACACTGCTAGCAGCGGCAAAGCGCAGCTTAAACAGCTGTAAAGTGCCACTAAAACTAGCAGAGCTTTACCACCCCCGCCGCCTCAGTGTGAAAGTGCCCTAAAAGTTAAAAAAGTCAGTGAGTGCTCTGACACAACATGGTGCACTTTTCACCATAATAGCCAACCTTACTGAGGGGGTGCAAAGGGCACCATCTCCTTGTAGGTAAGCAGCACACTCGCTTTGAACCTATTCAGATTGGACACTAATGTCCCGTACACACGAGAGGAATTTCCATCAGAAAAATCTTAGATGGTTTTTCCGACGGAATTCCGCTCAAGCTTGGCTCGCATACACACGGTCACACAGTGTTGAACGCAGTGACGTACAACACTACGACGAACCGAGAAAATGAAGTTCAATGCTTCCGAGCATGCGTGATTTTTTGCACATCCGAATTGCATACGGACGAACGCATTTTCGGATAGGAACTTTTTCCGACTGAAAAATAGAGAACCTGTTCTCAATCTTTTGCTGGCTGGCATTCCGCCAGCAAAAGTCAGATGGCGCATACACACGGTCGCATTTTCCGACCAAAAGCTCTCATCGGAGTTTTGCTGGCGGCATTTCCGATCGTGTGTACGGGGCATTAGACTGGACAATAGCCAACCCTACAGGGCAGCGTTCATGAAAACTGGCAGAAGGAAAAAAACTGAAATCAGGTTCGATTTTCTAAAGGACCTAATAAAATAGAATTAAGGATTGCTTACTAGAGGCAACACATATCGTTTTTCCTTTTTCCAGTCTTTATAATTTTGGCACAATGTATTTTATTTAAAAAGACTTTTACTTCGTACCTGCTGCTGATCCCCCCCCCCCCCCCCCCCAGTACAAAAAATTATCTACGGCCCTGCACTGGGGGGAGAACCTCTAGGGGAATCTAGGATGGAAAAGGACCTGGGGGTCCTAGTAGATGATAGGCTCAGCAATGGCATGCAATGCCAAGCTGCTGCAAACAAAGCAAACAGAATATTGGCATGCATTAAAATGGGGATTAACTCCAGAGATAAAACAATAATTCTCCCGCTCTACAAGACTCTGGTCCAGCCGCAGTTGGAGTATGCTGTCCAGTTCTGGGCACCAGTCCTCAGGAAGGATGTACTGGAAATGGAGCGAGTACAAAGAAGGGCAACAAAGCTAATAAAGGGTCTGGAGGATATTAGTTATGAGGAAAGGTTGCGAGCACTGAACTTATTCTCACTGGAGAAGAGACGCTTGAGAGGGGATATGATTTCAATTTACAAATACTGTACTGGTGACCCCACAATAGGGATAAAACTTTTCCGCGAAAGGGAGTTTAATAAGACGCGTGGCCACTTATTAAAATTAGAAGAAAAGAGGTTTATCCTTAAACTACTTAGAGGGTTCTTTATTGTAAGAGCGGCAAGGATGTGGAATTCCCTTCCACAGGCGGTGGTTTCAGCGGGGAGCATCGATAGTTTAAAAAAACTATTAGATAAGCACCTGAACGACCACAACATACAGGGGTATACAATGTAATACTGACATATAATCACACACATAGGTTGGACTTGATGGACTTGTGTCTTTTTTCAACCTCACCTACTATATAACTATGTACTATGACTCAGCCGTGGGGTGAAATGGTAATCTGCCCCTTCCTCTGCATGAGCTATCCTGCCTTTGGGGTGTCAGAAGGGTGCTACATATATACAACCCTGACTGGCTATGTTCTTCTTTATGTGTTTAGCCGGGGGCAGTTAAACCATGGTTCAACCACCTGGGAGCCCGTGTGAACAGGGCTTTACACTCAAGGCAGGCAACGTTGCTGCTAAATGCAAGGCAGTGACTTAGCCTTCTCAGCCTGCAACAGGAAATGCTGTTATTTGCAGGATCTTGTGGTAAGAAAATTTGCAACAGATTTACAGAAAAAGATTTACTTAAAGTGTATGTAAACCCCAACAATTAGGGCTAAACTTCCGGAATTATCTGTATTGCATATGTTCGTTGGTCCAGCTTGGTTTGGCAGTCTAAGCCACACAGATAGAACAGGCTGGCTTGACTTTCACCAGGCGATTCTGATGACAGATAGAGGAATTTTATAGATGAGAAATTATATTCTAGTCTCAAAATGGAGGATACAAATGCATAAGGGGTGTGGCTTGGTCATGAAACCGATGGGCTCCAAAATAACTATACTGTACTGTAATGAAATGTGAATGGGGTTCTTTAGAGGTACCAGCAGAATTTGGTGCTTAAAAACTTGGCTTTGTAAGCGGTGGCTCCAGGACTCATGTAGACTTCAGGCCCTAAAGGACTGATCGGGGAAGAATAGCTGAAAGGTAACCCTTTTAAAGGCAGTGAGAGGTAGTCAGCTGAACCCTTCTTCTGATGCCCTAGTCCAGTGCTTTTGGTTGCTTGCGAGGGCCAATATTCTTTTCATGGTCATTTCCTCCACATTATAAGCATAGGTTCTGTACTCAATGTCATGCATGCTCAGATTGATACTTCTCCATGGAGCAAATGATGAGGAGGGCAGAATTGACAGAAGCTGGTGAAAACTGAATATGATGTTCCAGCTGATGCTCATGGAAGAGACAGTCTCCTTATATTATGAGTTGCATAGCGGCATCCAGGTTGTTGAGCAGAAGATACTGTACAAGAAAATCTTTAATCACCTCAGATATACCTGGACAGAACAGAGAGGAGTGAAGGGTCATTCCACCTCAGTGAAACTTGGAACAGTACACCTCAGCACTTGTCAGGGAAGATCTGTCCATAGTACAAATGGAGATCTAGGCACATACAGATGTGCAGGTGCAGGCCTGCAGGTGCTCGTAAAGTTGTGTGCAGCTGTGCACATATGCGCAAACGTATGCCCAGGCACACGAGCACCTGCCCCTAATACTGGCGCTTAATGCACTATTTAAGTTGAACTGTTGCCCTGGCCAGTTGCAGTCTGATCTACAGCATTTCCATGTTCCTGTTACCAGTTCCTGTGATTGACTCCTGTTACTGACCCAGCTTGTCTCTGACCATGCTTGAAAGCTACATACCCTGCTTCCTGACCTATACACTATCTGCCTGGTCTTTGCCAGCCTGCTCTGCACCTGCAACCTGTCATCAGGCAGCCAAGTGTCTGCCAGCCTACTGTCTGCCAGTTTGTTGCTTGCTGTGCGGCATTTACCCTCCATTAGCTATTGCAGTCATGTGTCTCATCCCTGGAGAAGCACCGGCTACCTACCTGCACAGTCTGCTGGGCAGCCTACAGGTGCTCATACCTCAAGGTGCTCTCACGACCAGCTGTGAGAGAAGTTTTTCCCTCTTCATTGCAGGCTCTACAACTAGGTATTTGACAGAACTTCTGTGTCCCTGGGGCAGGGAACAAAGAGCAGATTTGGCAGATGATGCTCAATTCGGATCATCATAGAGAAAACCAAGAGTCTAAAAGCAAGCTTCTACAGAGCTGAGAGCCGAGTTAACTGTTTGAAGATTTAAAACCCAGGATTGAGGGTTATCTTTCAGCAAGGACATCACAAGTGAAGCCTGCTGTTCTTTAGGTCTGGAGGATTGTGGACATAAGTTAAAGTAAATCTTTGAAATCGGAAAACATCTTCCGGTCACCAGAGAAGTGATGAAGAAGAACAACTACAAGAACAAATGGAGATGCAGTTCTGACCTACAGGGAGGTCTGGAGTTGATTCATGCCAAAAGACAAGTCCTGAAGGGCCTGAATAACTTGATCACTCAGAGCATAAATCAACAGAAGGAATGTCAGATGA
Organism: Lithobates clamitans; assembly: GCA_037952925.1. Classification (NCBI taxonomy): domain Eukaryota; kingdom Metazoa; phylum Chordata; class Amphibia; order Anura; family Ranidae; genus Lithobates; species Lithobates clamitans. Next base: position 1,712,754 of record JBBGZY010001310.1, read on the forward strand.
AATTCATAAAAGAAGTTTAAAATAGCTTTAATGATTCACAAAACAGGCAACATGTTTTGGGGCTGAATCACACTCCTACTTTCCCAAGGCTACAAGAAAAATATAAATATAACAATAATAAATAATCAATGATAAAATATGATATTAGATTATTATATTTACATTAATTATTATCATTTCTGCTTATGAAGCAATTTTGTACTAACCTGTAAGGCATACACTATATTGTCAAAGGTATTGGGACACCTGCCTTTACACGCACATGAACTTTAATGGCATCCCAGTCTTAGTCCATAGAGTTCAAAATTGAGTTGGCCCAACCTTTTCAGGTATAACAGCTTTAACTCTTCTGGGAAACCTGTTCACAAGGTTTAGGAGTGTGTCTATGGGAATTTTTGACCATTCTTCCAGAAGAGCATTTGTGAAGTCAGGCACTTATGTGGACAAGAAAGCCTAGCTCGCAGTCTTTGTTCTAATTCATCCCAAAGGTGTTCTATAGGGTTGAGGCAAGCCAGTCAAGTTCCTCCACCCCAAACTCGCTCATCCATGTCTTTATAGACCTTGCTTTGTGCACTGGTCCAAATCATTTGGTGGAGGGGGGATTATGGTGTGGGGTTGTTTTTCAGGGGTTGGGCTTGGCCCTTTAGTTCCAGTGAGGGGAACACTTAAGGTGTCAGCATACCAAGACATTTTGGACAATTTCATGCTCCCAACTTTGTGGGAACAGTTTGGGGATGGTCCCTTCCTGTCCCAACAAGACTGTGCACCTGTCAGGGACGCGCTGCCCACATTAGGAGACGTGTGTCGATGCGCATGCGCGAATCACGGACATCGTGCATGAATGCACAGTCAGGCACCTAGTGACCTATAAAGATGCTTCAGGGTCTTTGCTGTTTGATCTGCAGCTGTCCTCTGAATCCTGACTCTGTGCTTGTATCCTGTTCCAGTATTTACCTGGCTTCCTGACCATGCTACTATCTCCAGTCCTGCCCTTTGGCTTGTTTGACCCTGCTTCCTCCTTTCTGCCAGCCTGATTACCTGTTGCCAAACCCAGCCTGGACTCTGACTACTCTCTGCCTGCTCAGAGGGTGGTGATAAATGGGGAGTACTCGGAATGGTCAGGGGTGGGTAGTGGGGTTCCCCAGGGTTCTGTGCTGGGACCAATCCTATTTAATTTGTTCATAAATGACCTAGAGGATGGGATAAACAGTTCAATCCCTGTATTTGCAGACAATACTAAGCTAAGCAGGGCAATAACTTCTCCGCAGGATGTGGAAAACTTGCAAAAAGATCTGAACAAATTAATGGGGTGGGCAACTACATGGCAAATTAGGTACAATGTAGAATAATGTAAAATAATGCATTTGGGTGGCAAAAATATGAATGCAATCTATACACTGGGGGGAGAACCTCTGGGGGAATCTAGGATGGAAAAGGACCTGGGGGTCCTAGTAGATGATAGGCTCAGCAATGGCATGCAATGCCAAGCTGCTGCTAAAAAAGCAAACAGAATATTGGCACGCATTAAGGCTCTGTTTTCACTACTGCGACTTGTTTTGCGACTTGACACATGTCAAGTCGCATGACAAGTCAAAACCCATGTATTTCAATGGTCCCCAATCTAATTAGTGCGACTCAAGTTGCAGCGTCTCCAAAAAAGGTTCTTGCACTACTTTGTTCCGTCTTCTGTGCGACTTGTTCTCCATAGAAAGGTATTAAGTCGCAATGCAGTCGCATGTACATGTCTGACACCGCGACTTTGTTGCGACTTCCACGGAAGTCTACGAAAGCACATGATCTCTGCTCCTCCCAAATATATCACTTCCTATATTGATGTACGTGAGTGTGGAAGACAGGAAGGGGAAGTAACTAAGCAAGATAAGGAATTACATCACTCTGGCTAAATCGCAGAACATCAAAGTCGTTTTTAAAGTCACACCAAATCGCAACATAAATCGCATTGTAAAGTTGCAGTGTAAATCGCGCAACTTTGGGGACGCACTAGTGGAAACATAGCCTAAAAGGGGGATCAACTCCAGAGATAAAACGATAATTCTCACTCTCTACAAGACTCTGGTCCGGCCGCACCTAGAGTATGCTGTCCAGTTCTGGGCACCAGTCCTCAGGAAGGATGTATTGGAAATGGAGAGAGTACAAAGAAGGGCAACAAAGCTAATAAAGGGTCCAGAGGATATTGGTTACAAGGAAAGGTTGCGAGCACTGAACTTATTCTCTCTGGAGAAGAGACGCTTGAGAGGGGATATGATTTCAATATACAAATACCGTACTGGTGACTCCACAATAGGGATAAAACTTTTTCGCAGAAGGAAGTTTAACAAGACTTGTGGCCACTCATTAAAATTAGAAGAAAAGAGGTTTAACCTTACACTACCTAGAGGGTTCTTTACTGTAATGCCGTGTAAACACAGGTGGCCTTTTCGACCGGACTGGTTCCACGGACTGGTCCGAGGGACATTCGACGGACCTTTGACGGACTTCCAACTGACTTTTTAATGAACGGACTTGCCTACATACGATCACACCAAAGTCCGACGGATTCATACGTGATGACGTACACCGGACTAAAATAAGGAAGTTGATAGTCAGTAGCCAATAGCTGCCCTAGCGTCGGTTTTTGTCCGTCGGACTAGCATACAGACGAGCGGATTTCTGGGTCCGGCGGAGTTACGACGTAAAGATTTGAAGCATGTTCCAAATGTAAAGTCCGTCAGATTTTCGACTGGAAAAGTCCGCTGAAGGTCCGATGAAGCCCACACACGATTGGTCGGACCAGTCTGGTCGAAAAGTCCGCCCATGTGTACGCTGCATAAGAGCGGCAAGGATGTGGAATTCCCTTCCACAGGCGGTGGTCTCAGCGGGGAGCATCGATAGTTTCAAGAAACTATTAGATAATCACCTGAACGACCGCAACATACAGGGATATACAATGTAATACTGACATATAATCACACACATGGGTTGGACTTGATGGACTTGTGTCTTTTTTCAACCTCACCTACTATGTAACTATGCTGTTTATGCTGATTGCTCTTCTGTGTATGACCTGGCTTGTCTGACTCTGCTCCAGCCTGCTGTCCTGCATCCACTGCCCTGCATCAGTGCCTGACCTCACAAATGCACTTCTGGAAGAATGGTCAAACATTCCCAGAAGAGTTGAAGCTGTTATAGCTGCAAAGGGAGAGCCAACTCAATATTGAACCCTACAGACTAAGACTGGGATGCCACTAAAGTTCATGTGTGTGTAAGGGCAGGCACCCCAATACTTTTGACAATATTGTGTATTTTGGTATGTGCTAGCTTTAGGCACTATGTATAGTATAGTAAGTGGATATTTATATCTAACTTTTTGATTTACAATTTTCTATTATTGTATTTATGCTGCACATTGTAAAAACTAGAAAGGAAAGGAAAAGCAAGCCTAAAGAGGAAGTAAACCTTCCTGTATACTTTGTACCTATAGGTAAGCCTAGAATAAGGATTACTTATAGGAACTGTATATATCTCCTAAACGTGCGCTATTTAGATATTTACTGTATACTGCACCATGATGTCATTGGTGTATGCGCTCTGAAGGAACCTCCGCCCGTGACGTTTCTTCAGAAGAGTGTACCGTGACCGGCGGCTCCCACGTGCATGCACGGGAGTGACGTCACGCGTCTCCGGACAGTCTCCGGGGTCCGCGGCCCCTGAAGGAAGATGGGCGAAGACAGATGCAGCCTCCAGCGGGGACGACGCAGGCTTCATTTGCAGGTAAGTGTCACATAATGTGCTAGGATGCACTGCATCCTAGCACATTATGCGGAAGAAAAAAAAAAATCAAAGTTTACTTACTATTTCATTTTTAGTAATGGCGCTTTATGGGAGTCTCAGGGATCATTTACACATACCCTTGCTGCCTCTCTGAGAAGGTATCCGCAATGGATCGCTTTTAAGAGGCAGTAAGTCGCTTCCTGTTTTAACCCTTAAAAGCCTAAACCCCTGCTCAGCACATGGTTGCAGAGTGGTTGCGGCCATTCACTAGGAACTGCCCGCTAAACGTGACAAGTGGTATAATTTTTGGCATGTCTATGTCTACTACCCGGCCTGGCTGCCTTTGCAGTTTATGGGGGGGTGGTCAGAGGACTGTAAAACCGCAACTCAGCTGCTGCTTTTAACTGCCCCCTGGCTACCATTGTAAACTAGGCTTTCTGAATTTTTTAAGTTGCCTGGCGTGATTTAAAATAAATGACTTCACCTAAACCTTTAACTGCAGCACATCTAAGTTTATTACGTTTATTCTCCCCGCAACAAAGTAGCAGACTCTTTATGTTTCCCTTAATGGCAGAACGTAATTCCTCGATTTCAGTTTAATCCCGATTCCGTGGCGTGCTGGCAGTTATCGCCGCGGTAATGCACACACTCTATATTCCACTCCCAATCAGGCATTGAGTGGAATGCACAATCTCTGGCTGCCATAGCTTATTGAAGGACATCACTTACTAGGAGTTGTGGCAGCGAGTCCGGTCAAGCTGACTTGCATGACAATTAGTCTGCCTGAAGAGCTCACATGTAGTCATTGCGGTCGCTGAGGCTGTGGGGGTCATCAGATAGACGATGCAGCTTGTAGTGCCAAAGGCTGCTAATCTATGCACACAGTTCGGTCTTTTATCAGGTATTTACAAGGTATTTACATAATGGATTTGTCGCCATGTTAAATGAAAACCGCTGACACCTGCCAAACCCCGTTTTACAAAACTTCTACAGGTCTGCAGGTTTACATTGATAAAGAAATGTAGATTTTGTCAACAGCTGATTACGTTTAATTACTTTTAATGTGACTGTATAATGAGTGTGGAGAGCACTGTGTAAATTCACAGAGCTATATACAGTAGAAAAAGTAGAAAAGAATCACCCCCTTTAAAAAAATAAATCACATTTTGTTGCTCTGCAGCCTGAAATGAAGACGGACACAGTTTTCGTTTTAGCCAGCTGTATTTACTTGTGCAACGTATAATATCCAAGTGAAAGATATAACACCAACATGTCAGAAAAAAATTGAGAACATTCAAAAACAGAATCACTGAGTTGGAAAAAAGAATCACCCCATTGTGTCAGTATTTTGTTGACCCACCTTTCGCTTTAATTACAGCCTGTATTCTGTTGGGATATGTTTCTACTAACTCTGCACATCTAGACTTTGCAATATTTGCCCACTCTTCTTTGTAGAACTGCTGAAGCTTAGTTAAATTTGATGTTGACCGTTTGTGGACTGCAGTCTTTAAGTCATTACATAATAGATTTTCAATGGGGTTTAAGTCTGAGCTCTGACTAAGCCATTCAAGGACATTCACCTTCTTCTCCTTCAACCACTATGTGGTAATTTTTGCTAAGTGCTTTGGGTCATTGTCATGTTGGTAGGTAAACCTTCTTCCCATTGACAACTTTCTGACAGAGCAACAAGACAAAAACAAAATGGTGCATGAGAGGGTACCGACAGAGGCGGATCTCTAATTAGGCAAATTAGGCGGCTGCCTAAGGCCCTGCACTCACAGGGGCCTCGTGGCCACCTAATTTGCCCTTGCTCGATCACTAATGCGGACTGACCAACTGGCTCCAGATGCCATCTGTAAAAGGCGAGCGCATGCGGGCAGCCGTAGGGCACACAGGGCGGGCTGTAAGTCCATGCGGGGACCTAAAGCAGCTGAGCTGATCCTTGTGGGCTGTCTATTCGGGTCAGGAGTCGGGCAAGGCGGCGGAAACTATCCAGCTGAGCTGCCTGATGACTGTCTCTGCCTGTGAAGGGGAAGGAGGAGCTCTGGTGGATGGATCGCATCCCAGCGCTTGCTGCAGCCTGACCGACCGCCCAGAGAGAAAGTAAGTGCCAGGTGTTGTGCCGAGGCCGGCCATGCAGCCCTCCTGTGTGCCTGGATAGGAGGAGCGTCGGGGACAGCTGCATATGGAGGAATTGATCTTCCATATTCCTTCTGCAGCCGCTGAATGCCTGCTTCTTCTGCGGGGGTTCATTGGCTGCAGAAAGAAGATGGAAGATCAATTCCTCCATATGCAGCCGTCCCCGCCGCTCCTCCTATTCAACTTCTTTTATTGCCCCCGTGCTCCCTGGCTCCCCCATGCTCCCCCCACTGTGCTGTCCGGTCCCCCCCCTACTGCTCCCCAACTCCCCCCAGTGCTCTGTGCTCCCTGGCTCCCCCACAGTGCTTTATGGTCCCCTCTGTGCTCCCTGGCTCCCCCCATGCTCGCCCCCCCCCTGTGCTGTCCAATCCCCCCCCGCTCTCCTGCCCTTCCCTTAGTGCTCTGTTCTCCCTGGCTCCCCCACAGTGCTCTCTGATCCTCCCTGGCTCCCCCCATACTCTCCCCCTCAGTGCTCTCCAACCCCCGTGCTCCCTGACTCCGCCCAACAGTGCTCTCCAGCCCCCCAGAGCTCTCTGCTACCCCCATGCTCCCTAGCCCCTCCCAGTTCTACCTGCCCCCAGTGCTTTCTGCCCCCCTGTACTGTCCAGTTCCCCCTCAGTGCTCTCCACCCTCCCATGCTCCCTGGCTCCCCCTGTGCTTTCTACTCCACCCCGTGCTCTCCAGCTTCCCCCACAGTGCTCTTCAGCTCCCCTCGTGCTCTCTGCCCCCCCTGTGCTCCTTGGCTCCACCCATGCTCTCCACCACACTGTGCTATCCAGCTCCCCCAGGTCTCTCCACCCCCCACCCTCCCTGTACTCTTCTGCCCCTTCCCCCGTACTCTCTGGCCCACGTGCTCTCCACCCCCCCATGCTCTATGCACCCGCCGGGTTCTCCACTCCCGCCAGTGCGCCCCCCTAGTGCTTTCCAGCTCTCCCAGTGCTCTTGCTCCCCACACTCTCGCCCCCCCTGCTACTCTCAGCCTCTCTCCGCCACCCTTGTTCTCTTTTCTGGCCCCCTCACCCCCGGCAGCTCTGCTAGGTTCCCCCTTCCTTTTCCTCCGGCTGCTGTGGGGGGGTCTCTCAGGGTGCAGAGCGGGGAAGGGACCGCTCAGTCTATTTTTTGTCCCAGTCTGGGCCTGGCGGGCAAGGTGAGCAGTGAGACTGGTAAGGATCGATAGCCCTGGAGGGAGAAGAGCTCTAAAGACCTGCCAGGACTGGAGGACAGGCTGACTGGGGCCGGAAAACGAGGACGGGTGGAAGGTACAGGGGACTAGGGACCACTCCATCTCACAGCAAACAGATCCTCTGGAAGGAGCAGGACACTGTCCTCACCCAGAATGTGAACGGACCCTGCCTGCTGCTGGTCGTCATGAACATCCTGCTGGCATGGAAGGTACCGTACCAAGCATCACACACAGCTTCCCACAGGCACTGCAGACTGGGACATACAGTAGGGTATAGGAGGGGCTGCAGACAGGGCCAGGGCTAGGGATCTCTCTCTCTCACCCCCCTCTTTCTCTCCCCTCCTCTCTCTCTCTCACCTCCTCTCTTTCTCATCTACCCCTCTCTCTTCCCTCTCTCCCCCCCTTCCTCTTCCCCTCCCCTCCTCCCTCTACCCCTGAAGCCACATGAAAAAGGAAAAAGGTGTGCCATGGGAGCCTATGGGCGCCTATGGGCAAGGCTCACAGCTGTTCTCAAGCAATGGCTGACAGCTGGAGCTGCAGGACCATGTGACCAGACCAGAGTTGATTTAAAATAGGTAAGTACACAGATCTTTTTTTTTATACAGGGTAAGCATAATAGGTAGGAGAAAGATTTTTATGAGTAGTTATATATAGGGTTTTCTTGCACTGTAGACAAGCCTGCACATCTTACAAAAGGTCCAGGGCACTCTATAGGAGCGAGCATTCATTTCCACCCAAATTAGGTCTCTTAATCACTTCATTAGGACTAGCAAAAAAAGCTGGTCATACCCTAGCATACGGACATTACTTCGGAGTGACATTCAACATTTTGGTAGGAATAGACTTTCCTGAACAAAAATAAAACACATTGTTAGAAATGTGTTCCTTCGAGAAAAGATTTCCATCCATCCACACTAATGATTAGAAAATGAAACGAATGTTCTTAAAATGAAAAATTTCAAACAAAAACGACTGCCTCCCCTGCCTCCTCCCTATAACAGAATTGCAGAAAAATGATATATATGATGTGTGTGTATATATATATATATATATATATATATATATATATATATATATATATATTATATTTTTATATATATATATATATATATATATATATATATATATATATTATATTTTTATATATATATATATATATATATATATATATATATATATATATATATATAATATTATATTCAAAAGTACTGGGACACCTGCCTTTACACGCACATGAACTTTAACCACCTGAATACAAGGCACTTACACCCCCTTCCTACCCAGGCCATTTTTCAGCTTTCAGCGCTGTCACAATTTGAATGACAATTACACAGTCATGCTACACTGTAACCATGTGAAATTTTTATCATTTTCTTCACGCAAATAGAGCTTTCTTTTGTTGGTATCTAATCACTTCTGGGTTATTTATTTTTTCCTAAAAAAAAAAAATGAAAATTTTCTGTCAGTAAATTTGGTAAATAAGTAATTTTTCTCCTTCACTGATGGGCGCTGATAGGCTGCTCTGATGGGCACTGATGAGGTGGCACTTATGGGCAGATGGTGTCAAGCGTGTGTTGCGGCAACCAGGTGAGGAATAAAAAGAAAAGTATGTCTTGCCTACAGTCAAGCATGATGGTGGGAGTGTCATGGTCTGGGGCTGCATGAGTGCTGGGGAGCTACAGTTCATTGAGGGAAACATGAATGCCAACATGTACTGTGACATACTGAAGTAGAGCATGATCCCGTCCCTTCAGAGACTGGGCCACAGGGCAGTATTCCAACATGATAACAGCACCAAAAACACCTCCAAGATGACCACTGCCTTGCTAAAGAAGCTGAGGGTAAAGGTGATGGACTGGCCAAGCATGTCTCCATACCTAAACCCAATTGAGCATCTGTGGGGCATCCTCAAATGGAAGGTGTGTGAACGTAAGGTCTCTAATATCCACCAGCTCTGTGATGTCGTCATGGAGTGGAAGAGGATTCCAGTGGCAACCTGTGAAGCTCCGGTGAACTCCATGCCAAAGAGGGTTAAGGCAGTGCTGGAAAATAATGGTGGCCACACAAAATATTGACACTTTTGGCCCAATTTGGACATTTTCACTTAGGGGTGTACTTATGTGAACATGGAGAGGAAGCTGAAGGGATTTTAACGGTGCAATTTTTTCTTTCTTAAAAACAGTTTATTGTTTACAATCAATTAAAAAGAGCATAATATATATATGACAACAGACAAAATTTCTTTTTTCTTTTCAAACAATATAAAATACAGTACACAGTATGGTCAAAAATAAAGGGGGAAAAAGAAAGGATTTATACTACAAGTTCACAGATGGTAGTTGTTGCATATTAACCCGACATGTTTCGCATTGTCGCTTTTTCAAGGGATATGCAACTATTAAGTGAGTCATCCAATACTTTTAGCAATTCTACAAAAATAGAAAAAAGAGAGAAAAGGGTTTTTACATATATACAGACATAATGTTCAATGTTATCACTACAATAGATGACTATAAAGATATATGCAACACGCATTGTCGCTCTGAAGAGTCAGAAAATGGCTTACCCCCAGATTGACCCAGTAAAACCTTAGCAGCACCAGCATGACCAGGCCCAACCACGACGGGACAGCAAAAGGGCCAAGTTGCAACCACAGGGAGCAAAAAGATGGAGCTAGTATAAGGGTAGAAGTTGGCAAATATTCAGTATAAATCAAATTGTATGTAGAGGATTGATTTAGGTTAGAGAGCTAATAAGTTCAACACTTACATCGATGAATAAAGGATTTGCAAACATAGATGCAAAAATGCATCGATATCGGTGGAAAGATGGTTATGAAGACTATTAGGATGGTGTGTGGATCAAGCTGAAAAATTAATGAGGCAGAAGATCTAGTTACTGCATAGAAAGAGACTGCACTGAATCATTTAAACTGATACTATGATTGTAATTATATATTAGAAATTTTATACAAGGTCTCATAATGGTATGTTTAAATTGCTATTTAGGACCATAAGGTCTCCAGATATTATAAGGTAGTAACAATGAATAATGTTGGATACAAGTGCAGTAAGGAATCTGGGATGGTAAAATAAAGATATACATTTTTAGAGAGCAGAGTGTGATGTACTCACCAGTCACTCACTCTGCTAGGGTTTGGCTTCCATCTACCGGCGCTGGCAGATTGAACTGTCAGAGAGGCCGGTTAAATAATGCTCCCCATCGAGCCGGCGTGTGACGTCGCCGGCTCGATGCGGACGTGAGGGCGCCTGTGCGCATGCCCGGAAGGCCGATTCCCAGTCCGGACTCCAATTCCCATAGATCACAGCGGCAGCCGAGGGGACCGACATGCGCAGTGTGTCGCGCAGCGGCTCCCCCCATACTGACGCTGAAGCTGTGTCATGGGACAGGAGGGCAGGGGGAGGGAACACTAAGTGCCCTAGAATGGATTGGCCCTGCGGGGAGGCACGGCGCGGAGTGGGCACATCTGAAGTGTGCCCCGGGTGTCCGTGTGGATGCGGTGGTCCCTGCTAAGCCCCAACGCAGTATGAGCCAGATGCGGTCTGACAAGGGCGGGCCAAGGAGATAGCCGATCGAGAAGGAGGGGACCATATACCCTCCGACTTCGATCAGCACAGCAGAAAGACAAAGCGCTTCCCATTAAAGGGAAATGCAATAGTGTAGAAAAAGAACAAGATAACATGTATAATAGATAACATAATTGCAAATTTAAACATTGAATTCATAAATAAAATCTTACAAAACAAATAAATACATACATTTGTGAAAATTAAGTCATTATTGTATAAATGACTTGAAGGGAGATAATAATGGGAAGGGGAAGGCGGGGGGGAGGGGGGGGGAAGGGGGGAAAGAAAATTGGAAACGGGGGGGAGCAAGGGGGAATGATAGTTGGCCATGGCAACTAAGGTCATATAAGGGTGGCCAATCATTTAAAGGAAGGACCTGTAGCTCAGGCTTTCATTCAGACCTGGGAAATGAGTAGCTTTAAGAACATGAATCCAGCGGGCTTCGAGCTGGAGCAGTGTCCTGTCGACACAGCCCCCTCTTTCGTCCAGTGAAACATGTTCCAAAGTTTGGAACTTGATAGTGCTAGGGTTAAAGTTGTGATACAGACCCACATGTCTGGCAATAGCTGTATCCATTTGTTTTTTAAGAATGGGTTTTATATGGTCTCTGATTCGTTTGAAAAAAGGTTGTTTCGTTTTGCCGACATAGAAACTGCCACACATACACTGAGCCAGGTAGATTATGCCTGGAGTCTGACAAGTTGCATTGAATTTAATTGAGTGCCTTTGTCCATTTGGAAGTAAAAAGTGTGATGTGTTATCTACATATCGGCAAATGTCACATCTGCCACAGGGAGATAAACCGATATGGGAAGACTTTTTGATGGTTGTAGGGTCTTGGAAATGACTGTGAACAAGGCGGTCCTTTAATGAAGGGACCCGTCTGAAGGTTATCTCGGGAAAGATATTGATGTATTTGCTGACTGTTGGGTCAGCTGATAAAAGAGGCCAGTATTTGGTTAAAATACTTCTGATTTCGCTGTGTTGACTGGAATAACGCGTAATCAGTCTGACGGTGTCAGATTTTTTACCGGATTTTGTTGAAAATAATAACGAATCTCTATTTCGTGTCTTAACCTTGTTGTAGGCCCTTTTGAGGCATGAGTGGCTATAACCACGAGATAACAGTCTCTCATATAGGTCTTTTGCAGCTATCTGAAAATCTGCATCTTTACTGCAGTTGCATTTTAAACGCAGGTACTGACTGTAGGGAATACTTTTCAGCAAGGGGCCTGGATGTGAGCTGTCGGCGTGGAGAATAGTATTCCCAGCCGAGGGTTTTCTGTATAAAGATGAGTCTAATTTTCCATTTACATCAATGGAGATAGTAAGATCAAGGAAATTAATTGCTGTAATACTATATTCCATGGTGAAATGAAGGTTGAAGTGATTGGTAGAAAGCAATTTGAAGAATTCTTTCAACTCTAGCTCTGAGCCTGACCAGAAAAACAGCACATCGTCTATATAACGATACCAGGAAACGACCTTTTCCAACAAGTGGGTCAGGTCGTCCCTGGAGAATACATCTTTTTCCCACCCCCCCAGGTACAGGTTGGCATACGATGGGGCACATTTAGTCCCCATCGCAACCCCCTGCACCTGGAGGTAGTGGGAAGAGTTGAAAATGAAGACATTATGTCTTAAAATGTAGTCGAGAAGCTCCAAAACAAAAGCGTTGTATTTCTCAGATGTAGGACCTCTCTCGTTTAGGTAGTTACTCACGATTTCGACACCTTTATTATGGGGGATGGTATTGTATAAACTTTCAATGTCCAGTGCAACTAAATAAGTGCCTGGTGGGAGTAGAATACCTTCAATAGTTCTTAATAAATCTATAGTATCTTTAATATAAGAAAAGAGGGAGGTAACGTGAGGCTGTAGGTAGCTATCTATCAGACTACTGGCGTTTTCCGTTAAACATGAACAACCGGATATTATGGGACGGCCTGGGGGTTCTAGAATAGGCTTATGTACCTTTGGTAAGGCATAAAAGGTAGGGGTTCGTGGGTCCTTCTTATTGAGGTAATCCCATGTATTTTTATCTATGATACCTTTACAATATGCCTTAAAGATGATGTTATAATACTCAGAATTGAAATTTTGTACTAAAGTTTTCGAAATGGGGCGATACCAGTCTCGGTTGGATAAGATCTTGTTACACATGTTGATGTATTGGGATGTATTCATAATGACCAGGTTTCCACCCTTGTCAGCAGGCTTGATTATTATTTTTGAATTAGATTCAAGGGATTTGATAGCAGCTTTTTGATTTGCATTTAAGTTAGAGGAAACAGAGGGGCGAAAATTGAATTCTTCAATTGCTTGAGAAGTTTGTGTGACAAATGCCCAGATGTTGGGGTTAGCATTTAGCAAAGGAAAGTTCCTAGACTTGAGTTTGAAGGACTGTGGGGGGGGAAAGACACGCCAGCGACTGATAGATCCGGTGGACTCAAACAACCAGAGCCATCGTCGTCGGAGTGTCCCTCCTCCCAAAGTGTCGCCAAGTCCTCCAGGGCTTGCTGTTCCTCCATATTTAAATGGAGGTTTAGAGTTTTGTCATCTGTATATGTGTCTGTAGGTTTGTCAAAAATGACTTTATAAAGGAGTCTACGGGCAAAAAGATGAAGGTCCTTAATAAGATGAAACTTGTCAACATAGGAATCAGGACAAAAAGTTAAACCCAATTGAAGAACCTGTTCCTCATGTACCATTAAAGTATACGAAGAAAGGTTGATGATAGATAGTTCTGATTGATTTGGATTTGAATTGGGGGTAAGTGAGGCTAGATCAGGCTCTGGATCTAGACTGGCTCCTGATCTTTCCCTAAAAAAAATGGGTGCTAGTTTCATGTCAGTTGAAACGGGTGTACCTGATGGAGAAATAATAGTGTTAACATTGCTTACCTTGGTGGCAGTGTTGAGGTGAAGCGGAGGGGCTGTAATCGCCGTGGAAGGTGCTGTGGACATAATAGTATGGGAGGCCGTCGTGGAGGTGGAGGAGTGCAAGGTCTTTAACATCCACCAGCTCCGTGATGTCATCATGGAAGAGTGGAAGAGGACTCCAATGGCAACCTGTGAAGCTCTGGTGAACTCCATGCCCAGGAGGGTTAAGGCAGTGTTGGAAAATAATGGTGGCCACACAAAATATTGACACTTTGTGCCCAATTTGGACATTTTCACTTAGGGGTGTACTTACTTTTGTTGCCAGCGGTTTAGACATTAATGGCTGTGTGTTGAGTTATTTTGAGGGGACGGCAAATTTGCACTGTTATACAAGCTGTACACTCACTACTTTACATTGTAGCAAAGTGTAATTTCTTCAGTGTTGTCACATGAAAAGATATAATAAAATATGTACAAAAATGTGAGGGGTGTACTCACTTTTGTGAGATACTGTATATATATAGCTATATATATATATATATATATATATATATATATATATATATATATATGTATATATATATAAATATAAAACCACAGAGAATAGCGCACACATACAAAAATGTCTATATATGTGTATAAGTGCGCATAAAATCAAATCAATAGGGTCCCAAATACAGTAACCAAAAAAGTGCTCAGTGCAAAGTCCATTAAAAAAAAGTTAATGTGTCAATAAATTCCAGTAATCCCGCAGATGAGGGATACTCTTCACCGCCAGTCACAAGCTACTTACCAGATCTTTAGGCCTCAAAAGAAGGAGTTCTGGCTGCGCTTCGGGAAAGATCCAACAAGAATGGATGCATAACGATTTCCAAGGTATCAGATGGAGCTCATCCCGCCGACTACAGCCATCCACTGCCGTGGTAAGTGTAATTCAAAGATAGGCAAGAGGAAAAAGATCACTCATAGTGTAGTATTAGTAAAATCCAGATTTTATTTAAGTGGAAGTTCAGCCTAAAACTATCTCTAAATCTAATACAGCCATATTCTAAGACTAATCTATCTAATCCTGTAAAGCAAAAATAGCTATATATAAAGGACAAAAATGGATGGGGAGGGGACTTTAAAGGCACCAACAAACACTTTACATTATAATATAAAAAAGTTTTTATTTGATACAAACATGTCAAAATTTCATTACCAATAAATGCTTCACATTATAATACAAACAAGTTTTAATTTGATACAAACATGTTAAAATTCAGACAGTTAGGCTGTTTTGCAAAAATAGCTATACATACCCTTTCTGATGGTGATCCGGTCTCCAGTGGAGGATGCTGTGAGCAGGAGACAGCCGACAACGGCTGGGAAATGCCTGGGAAGTGACGTCACCCATAGACTTACTATGGGGCTTCTGTTGTTGGCTGCCTCTTCTGCACACTCCTACACACAAAAGCCGCCGCTGACAGGTTAGCGTGGGGCCGGACCGGAGTGGCTTAAGAAAAGATATGTATAGCGATTTCTTCTTTACCGGTCTTGATACTGTAGATTAGTCTTAGAAGTGGCTGCAAGTAGACTTTAGAGTAATGCCGCGTACACAAGGTCGGACTTTTCATCTACAAAAGTCCGACGGACCAAAGCCGGCTGACAATCCGATCGTGGGTGGGCTTCCCCGGACTTTCAGTGGACTTTTCCAGCCGCAAATCTGACGGACTTTAGATTTGAAACATGCTTCAAATCTTTACGTCGTAACTACGCCGGACCCAGAAATCCGCTCGTCTGTATGCTAGTCCGCTGGACAAAAACCCACGCTAGGGCAGCTATTGGCTACTGGCTATCAACTTCCTTATTTTAGTCCAGTGTATGTTATCACGTACGAATCCGTCAGACTTTTGTGTGATCGTATGTAGGCAAGTCCGTTCGTTAGAAAGTCTGCCGCAAGTCCGCTGCAAGTCCGCCAAAAGTCAGTCGAAAGTCTGTCGGACGGGCTGTAGCCGAAAAGTCCGACCGTGTGTACGCGGCATTAGTTTTAAGTTGAACTTCTACTTTAAGTTAAAAAAACTACTTACAAGTCTAAACAGGGAAAAGCTTCACAAAACACCAGTAATTCCCAATCAACACCTTGGCGGGTGTAATAACGTCACCACTGTAGCTCCGCCACAAGGATCTTCCAGATCCCTAAACCTGGCAAAGATCCCTGTAGTAAGAAATGAAAATTCAAGATGGCAGCGCCAGAGAGGAAAAGTATAGGGAGAACTTTACCTACATGCAAGACAACGCTGGACTCCATGGATTCAAATGTTTTATTTATGTTCATACAAAGACAGTTTTTAAGATTTAAAAATAGTATTTTTGATAGTAAGAGAGAAGTACCTTTTTAAGATTTTTTTTTAAGATGTGGCTGGAATCTTGCTAATACTCCACCGCAGTATCAATCAGAAAAAATGAAAAACAGGACCATAGCGTAATACAGTTTATTTAAAAAATCGCTTCCTGATGACGTTGTGAAGACGAAACGTATGTCGTGGTGTATCCCGGTCACGTTACTTACGGCCACTACCGGTTTCTGTCTCACCACGGTGGTGGAACGCACGCCGATCATCACAGCACGAGCGGGACGGCTATTCCTTCTATCTACCTGGTGACAGATGTTTTTTACCTCCAGTGCCGTGGAAAGGCACCTACTAATGTAACCAGCCATTTGGCTCATGCTTTAAACAATTTTTTAAATTAAGCTGTATTACACTATGGTCCTGTTTTTCATTTTTTCTGATTGATACTGCGGTGGAGTATTAGCAAGATTCCAGCCACATCTCCTCTGATATACCAGCAAGACCACAGACCACATCCTAAAAAAAGCTCCATCTGACCTTCTTTTTAGTTAAAGAGGTCATGGTGGTCTGGTGAGTGGGAATTTCACTCACATCCACCGGGTGTTTTCTCATGAAGTTGCTGCCATTGGTGATGGTGTAAAGATTGAAGTTGAATCACAAAAGATTCATGGACTTTTGTTTTTTTGATGAAATATTTGTTTTTGATTAAATATTTAAAATCACTGTTATTTCAACACTGGATTATTAATGAATCATTAATTATCATCTAATTGAGCACCATGCACTTTATTTGTATATGCACAATATTTCGCATAATTCATACATTTTATAGTGCCCCCTATCATTACACACCCCATCCTTTGAGTACGCCTGGTTGGGTTGTCTTCCCGCCGGGCTTGTTGAACATTACTGAACTTCACTTTCAATACAGTTCTGTTTTCTGCAACTGGACTCTGAGTGTTTACTGCCACTGCTCCAAACTGCACCTACCCAAATGTGTACCATACGTTCCCCTGGAAAATACTTTAAAGTGGGGTTCCACCCAAAAAAACAAAAATACATGAAAAATCCTAAAAAAAACCAAAAAAAAAACCATTTAGGTATTTTTTTTTTTAACTTACCTCTAAATGCCTGTTGCTAGGGGGTCCCTCGTAGTCTGCCCCTTCCAGTGCCTGGGCTGGTGACATCACTTCCCCCTCGGCACAGGAAGGGCTCCGCTCTGCTCCCTCCCTCCTGTCAATCATCTGGGACCCATTACAGGTCCCAGGTGACTAAGCGGCCAATCACGGCGCGAGGCGCCGCTCACGCATGCGCAGTGGGTGCCAGGCTGTGAAGCCACAGCCCGGCGCCCACAGTTGCAATGCCGGCGCCGCTGAACGGAGGGGGAGACGAGCGGGGCTTCGATCCCCCGCATCGCTGGACCCAGGGACAGGTAAGTGTCCAATTAAAAGTCAGCAGCTGCAGTATTTGTAGCTGCTGACTTTTAATTTTTTTTTTTTTTACTGGACCCCCTGGGTGGAACTCCTCTTTAATGAAAATATGGAACAGCAAATATGTAAAGCTTACAAGAAAAGTTATTTTCAAGGAAACTACACAGTAATAACTCATAAGTATGAGAAAGTGTTTCCATTACCAGCAAGTTTTCATACAAAGCTTTATCTCAGGCGACATTCTATTACACAGGCGAGATTCTTTTTAGATTGCTGCGTTCTTATATGAACGGCATTGCAGGAAAAAAAAGCTCACCGATCGTAATTGTTTACCATTTCATTTGATGGAGGAGCGCTAACAATTTTCCGTCTGGTTTTTATTGTGTTATTATTGGGAGCGTTACACAGATTTATTTACGTCTTTTGAATCTTTTGTAACGCTTCAATCGCATCTTTTCTTTTCCTGCTGCAGTTTTGGGCCCCTCTTGCGCCGCCTGGAAATAGGAGATAAATGGGCAGCGCTTTTTTTTTTTTTTTTGTTAAATGACGGAACTTAGCCATCAAAAGGGACTTTAAAATGCATTAAACGCTGGCAGGTACTTTCCATTGTGCTCTGGGCGTGCTGAGATGTGAGGATTCTATTCAACACAACTAAACTCATTCACTTTCCTATTAGGATCGCCGATATGTAATGGGGTGACCTCTCTCCTTCCATTACTCCACTGTCGCTGATTTAGAGGGGGGTGGTGAGGGTTAACCCATGGCTGGCCAGCACTGTACATTTATAGAGAAGTGGACTACTAAGTGGTGTATTCTGTTTGGTGAAAGAACTACAGCTCAAAAAAAAAAGTGAGAAAAACCCAAATATACCACGTGCCAAATATCCAAACTGCATCCCTTTACCTACCCTTCTGGCAACCAAAGAATGGATTTTTTTCTGGTACTATGAGTGCTCTTTCTTCAGTTAGGCCACCCAAAAAAAAGAGAGAGCAAGACCTCCTGTTGTCAGCCAAATTTCAGATTTTAGCTGGTGTGCATGGGAAGATAGAAATGTAATAATAAAAAAACTTCAGATAAATACAGATAGCACTGTGCAATAAAAGGTAACTTTCTGATTGAAGACATATACGGTATGTGTATACATAAATTATGTTTCTGTATCTCTTTACTGTCTGTCTGTATCTCTTTACTGTCAGTCTGTATCTCTTTACTGTCTGTCTGTATCTCTTTACTGTCTGTCTGTATCTCTTTACTGTTTGTCTGTCTGTATCTCTTTACTGTCAGTCTTTATCCCTTTACTGTCTGTATCTCTTTATTGTCTGTCTGTATCTGTTTACCAGTAGTGTATTTAGGTTTTGTGCTGCCCTAGGCCTGACTAAATTTGTGCACCCCCTAATTTAATATGGCCCACCCCTTCCTGGCAAGGCCACACCCCTTGCTGTTTAAGACCCGCCCTGAAATTTTCAAGTGGGGACACTAGTTCTGAGGGCCTGTGGGGGGGGGGGGGGGACAATGGATTCCCTTAATTTGCATTGATTTCCTCTCAATTCCTGTTTGTCTATGGGGCAGGAAGTGAAGGGAAATCTCTGCAATAGGACAGGGATGGTAAAAAATAAACTGACAGGGGCTATAACCCTCCCTTATTTTATTCAAAATGAAAAAAAAAAAAAAGTGTTGCCTATAGTTCTATTTTAAGCACAAATTTCTGATAATTTTATGGAAAGGACTAAGAAGATATAACCATGCCAATGGTGTAGCAGAAAACATATAGCACAATGAGAAAAGTTTGTGGTCCAGGATGAGAGCACAGTCAAAATTAGAAGCGGCGCCCCCCCTCCACAGTTGCGGAATGCTGGCCTCCTGCATACCGGAAGCAGTTAAAAGTGTAACGCAAACCGGCGTGGACTCTTTCCGTGCTGCCCCCCTGCAAAGTGCTGCCCTAGGCCTGGGCCTTGTCGGCCTAGGCCAGGATACAGCGTTGCTGTTTACTATCTGTCTGTCTGCATCTGTTTACTATCTGTCTGTCTGTATCTCTTTACTGTCTGTCTGTCTGTCAGTAGCAATACCACACCCTGAATACCCAACAGGCAATAATAGGGGGGCAGTTTGATAACAAAGAAATAGGACCATATTACCCACGTGTCTGTGGTGACAGTGCTAGGCCTAGACTGGTTAGGGAAAACTTTATTAAGATAGGGCAGTACGAACAATGTAAAGCTGGGGGTTATAACCTGAGCAAGAGGGGCAATCTCTAAGATAGATCTTCACCGACTAATGCTGTGGCCCAGTAGGCGAACGTTGGTGCACTAAGGTTGGTATTTGTATCCTGCAGGCAGTAAAGATGTAGCATCGCTCTCCTTTCACTATGCTGCGCCAACACTTGATAGCCAGAAGAATGGTTAGCAAACTGTATTAGAACTGTGCCATAGGATGGCATTGTGTGAAGCAAAGTCACGTAGTGAGGACAACAGCAGTATTGATCTGATTATACAAGAGAGTGGGGAAGTAGGCTCTTAGCAGTATATCAGATGTTAAGTGCAGGGGGGTTGGTGGCCTGCTCACCAACTCCTTGGGGGGAGGCTGTAGTCTTACGATAGAAAGGGGCCCGCTCTTGCAGGCAGACTCCGAGATGGTGTCTGTTGTACTGGTGACTTGCTTGTCTGCTCAGCTGGTCTGGAGGATCAGCAGATGGAACAAAATATGCAGTGAATGAAACAACCTCACAATAACCACCCAATCGGTGGGTTGAACTTTCTGAACCCAGTCAGTTTCGGCCTCCACACAGGTCTGCTCGCTCCAGCACTACCCTGCACCAAGAGAGCATACTCCCCCCCCCCCCCCCAAACTCGCTCATCCATGTCTTTATGGACCTTGCTTTGTGCACTGGTGCAAATCATTTGGTGGAGGGGGGATTATGGTGTGGGGTTGTTTTTCAGGGATTGGGCTTGACCCCCTAGTTCAAGTGAAGGGAACTCTTAAGCATCAGCATACCAAGACATTGTGGACAATTTCATGCTCCCAACTTTGTGGGAACAGTTTGGGGATGACCCCTTCCTATTCCAACATGACACCAGTACACAAAGCAAAGTCCATAAAGACAAGGATGAGCGAGTTTGGGATGGAAAAACTTGCCTGGCCGGCACTGAGTCCTGACATCAACCTGATAGAGCACCTTTGGGATGAATTAGAGCAGAGATTGCGAGCCAGGCCTTCTTGTCCAAATCAGTGCCTGACCTCACAAATGCGCTTCTGGAAGAATGGTAAAACATTCCTATAGACACACTCCTAACCCTTGTGGACAGCCTTCCCAGAAAAGTTGAAGCTGTTATAGCTGCAAAGGGTGGGCCAACTCAATACTGAACCCTGCAGTGTAAGACTGGGATGCCATTAAAGTTCATGTGCGTGTAAAGGCAGGCATCCCAATACTGTTGGTAATATAGTGTATAGTCTATCTATCTATCTATCTATCTATCTATCTATCTATCTATCTATCTATCTATCTATCTATCTATCTATCTATCTATCTATCTTAGTGCTGGGGCAGGGTTGTCTAGTGCTCAGGGCTGCACCCTCTACCCTGCTGCTAAAGCCTGTCTACCGCGCTGCTTACTCTGGCGCATCCATTCTCTGCCAAGACCATAGTTGGCATGAACTATGCATGAGTACTTATTTGCTTGCTTTCTAGAAGCTGCTGGTGAGTGATTTTTTCATTGTGTGTTTTTCATGTCGACCATGGGCGGTTGGGGTGAGGGGGCAAAAAGTGTGCATATAGAAGCATGGTGTGTAAGCAGTAGCTGTTACAGTAGACAGGATGCTGCTGCTCACAGTTCACTAGTTGCCAACCACCAATCTGGAGCATGCATGCACCGGGGTGCATAAGTAGGGGTGCTGCACCCAGGGCAGCTTCCCCTCCTGCCCCCCTCCCCTTGACCTGGTCCTGATCTATTGTATCTATCTATTTATTTCTCCATCTATCTCTAAGGTGCTGTCTCCAGCACAGAGCACAGCACTTACGGTTTGGAAATTACAATTACTCCCCCGGAGAGCTTGCTATCGCATCTGTTTAAAGTGGCGTTTAAGTCTTTCTATAGAGGAATTTAGCAGTGTATATTGTCACATTGGTAATAATGTCAGCGCATTAAACACTTAAATGACTCTGTCCCCAGAGTGATATATAAAAGTCACAATGATAAATGAGGCTGACTAATGAGAGCATTCCTTGTGTTCACTGCGCTGCATATATGCAACAGGGCCCAGCAGTGGCGATGCTCATTCTTTTCATGTTTATGCAAGAAGGATTACACAATAAATGAAGAAATTACATTGTGACAATTAATCAATGAAAGCAGGTTACAGACATCCACTCATGGAAAGTGTTAAAGCAGCATAGACAGATTCTGCCTGAGCCATATGGCATGGTTATGTCCATAACATGTTTCAGACACTCGGTGCAAAAGAATACGTGGCAAGAAATTGCAGACTGTAAATAGTGGAAATTGTGGTCTGTCTGCAGAGGTCCGACATGCCCACTGCTGAGTCAGAGCCAGAGCTCTCCAATCAGTGGGGAGCATGAGGTATTATGATTGCAAAGCTGTAGGCCTCACTTAGTAGTGGGCGTATAAGAACTTTGTATAGAGACACTACTGCTTCCCACTGAAACCAACGTTGGGAGGACACTATTTCTTCCACTGACACCAACAATGAGGCAATATTCTTCCCACTGACACCAATAATGGGGTACTGTGCCTCTCTAAAATATAACACTGGGGCACTATTCTTCCCACTGACACCAATAATGGGGTACTACTTATCCCAATAATATAACAATGGGGCACTAATCCTCCCACTGACACCAATAATGGGGTACTGCTACTGCCAATAATATAGAAATGAGGCACTATTCCTCCCATTGACACCAACTATGGGATACAATTCCTCCCACTGACATCAACAACAGTGCACTATTCCTTCCTCTGACACCAGGGATGGGGCACTATTCTTTCCACTGACACCAACAATGGGGCACTGTTCCTCCCACTAACACCAACAATAGAGCACTATTCCTCCCACTGGCATCAATAATGGGGCACCATTCCTCCCACTGACACAAATTATGGGGCAGTATTGCTTTCACTGACCCCAACGATGCGGCACTATTTTTCCCACTGACACCAACATTGGGCCACTATTCTTCCCACCGACATCCGTGATGGGGCTCTATTCCTTTCACTGACACCAGCGATGGGGCACTATTTCTTCCACCAAAACCATTCTTTCCACTGACTCCAACAATAAGGCACTATTCCTCTAACCGACAGCAATGATAGGGCACTATTCTTTCCACTGACACCAAAAATTAGATACTATTCCGTGACACCAAAAATGGGGCATCATTTCTCCCCAATGATATGACAGTTTTCCTTCCGCTGGCACCAATAATGAGGCACTATTGCTTCCCCTGAAACCAACAATGGGGTTCTATTTCCTCCTCTGACACCAGAGATGGGGTACTATTCCTCCCACTAATACCAGCAATTGCTACTATTCCTCCCAATAATATGTTGCACCAATGATGGGGCACATTTCCTCCTCCTACTGACCACAGGTGCTATGTATTTTTTACCCCTTCCGAACCAGAGGCATTGTTCTTAAAGTCTGAGGACTGTAATTTGAACCTTTGTTTGGAAAGTGTAAACCACTGGTTTATTGGAGGTAGAGTTTTTTTTTATAATAAAAGTGTTTTTTTCTGACATTTTCAAATAAAAGATTAAAAGAAAAGGTAAAAGAAAACTTTTTTGGAGTTGTAACGACTTTCATCCAGAGACTTGTAAGCCTAGAACAGCAAGTTGCGAGCTTGCATCTCTATGTTATTGAGATAATTACCACCATTCGAGCATATTTTAGATGCCCCTATACACTGATAGTACAGATGACCCCCCCCGATCACAGATTACATTGTGCCGCTTTCTCATGAGCGGTAGATTCGTACATCATGGAGTGTGCTGATATCTGAGAGAGGAGATGGAACAGGGTGATTACTCCGCTGGGGTAATGTGCAGCGTCTTATTAAATGTCAGACAAATTGGGAGCTGACAGAGTTATTGATCGGATGGCGATGCTGTAAGAGAATGAATAAATCAAACTGTATGGAAACCGCGCATTACCGAGGCTGTTCACGGTTGACTGTGTAATGGAAGCACTGAAGTGGTTTGGAAGAGATAAAGGGAGCTATTTACTAATAGAGATGAGCGAATTTGTCAAAATCTTCTCCACTGCTTTTGGCGGGGTTAGCTATTACAATGATTTAAGTGATTAAAATAAATGTTGTATTTTAAAGTGTATATATATATATATATATATAGTATCTCACAAAAGTGAGTACACCCCTCATATTTTTGTAAATATTTTATTATATCTTTTCATGTGACAACACTGAAGAAATGACACTTTGCTACAATGTAAAGTGATGAGTGTACAGCTTGTATAACAGTGTAAATTTGCTGTCCCCTCAAAATAACTCAACACACAGCCATTAATGTCTAAACCGGTGGCAACAAAAGTGAATACACCCCTAAGTGAAAATGTCCAAACTGGGCCCTAAGTGTCAATATTTTGTGTGGCTACCATTATTTTCCAGCACTGCCTTAACCCTCTTGGTTATGGAGTTCACCAGAGCTTGACAGGTTGCCACTGGAGTCCTCTTCTACTCGTCCATGACATCACTTGCCTGGTGGATGTTGGAGACCTTACGCTCCTCCACCTTCTGTTTGAGGATGCCC
Source organism: Lithobates clamitans (assembly GCA_037952925.1). Lineage (NCBI taxonomy): Eukaryota > Metazoa > Chordata > Amphibia > Anura > Ranidae > Lithobates > Lithobates clamitans. Next base: position 1,736,861 of record JBBGZY010001310.1, read on the forward strand.
CATAGATGCTCAATAGGGTTTAGGTCTGGAGAGATGCTTGGCCAGTCCATCACCTTTACCCTCAGCTTCTTTAGCATGGCAGTTGTCGTCTTTGAGGTGTGTTTGGGGTCGTTATCATGTTGGAATACTGCCCTGTGGCCCAGTCTCCAAAGGGAGGGGATCATGGTCATAGTTGCCAACATTGTAAAAAAATTTATAGGGACACTTTTTTGGCTGTAGGTGAAGTCTTATTATAATTAGGGGGCAGGACATGCGTTTGTAGGCGTGACATAGCAAAGAAAGAAAAATGTGCAACGCAGTGCCAAAAAAGGGGCGTGGTTTATGTGAAATAGTGGGCGTGGCATATATGGGCGTGGTTCAAATGGGGGTGTGGTTAGAGTCTGAAATTAATGAGAGATGGAGAAAGAAAGGGGAAAAGAGGGAGGGAGGGAGGGAGAAAGAAAGGGGAAAAGAGGGAGGGAGGGAGGGAGAAAGAAAGGGGAAAAGAGGGAGGGAGGGAGAGAGAAAGAAGAAAAGAAGGAGAGAGAAGGAAGGAAAGAGGGATGGAGGGACAGCAGGCCCAGATCTTACACCACAATAGAAATGTTATTCCAGAGTTTAGCAAATCAGCAGATAAAGATACTCCAAACACCTGGTGTTAGCGCTTCAGTCATCCCAGCACCATGGTTGTTGTGGTGTCAGGATAATTGAAGCGCATTATTACTATTATTACATTGTAATAGAATTAAATCATTCAACTCATCATAATCCAGAATCAGTGGGACCCCTAAACGTGTCACCTGCCATGTCGCCTGCCACCAGATGCCATCAGGTGCCCTCAGTGGAGTCTGTCCTTGCATCAGGTGCCCCCAGCAGAGTCTGTCCTTACATCAGGTGCCCCTAGCAGAGTCCCTCCTTACATCAGGTACCCCCGTCAGAGTCCGTCCTTACATCAGGTGCCCCCAGCGTTGTCCATCCTTACATCAGATGCCCCCAGAAGCAGAGGCCCTCCTTACAGATCTGTGTCCCTGGCAGCGGAGCCCTTCCTTACATCAGGTGTCCCCAGCGGAGCACCTCCTTACATCTGGTGTCCCCAGCGGAGCCCCTCCATACATCAGGTGTCCCCAGCGGAGCCCCTCCATACATCAGCTGTCCCCAGCGGAGCCCCTCCTTACATCAGGTGTCCCCAGCGGAGCCCCTCCTTACATCAGGTGTCCCCAGCGGAGCCCCTCCTTACATCAGGTGTCCCCAGCGGAGCCCCTACTTACATCAGGTGTCCCCAGCAGGGCCCCTTCTTACATCTGATGTCCCCAGCGGAGCCCCTCCTTGCATCTGGTGTCCCCAGCGGAGCCCCTCATTACATCTGGTGTCCCCAGCAGAGCTCCTCCATACATCAGGTGTCCCCAGCGGAGCCCCTCCTTACATCAGTTGTCCCCAGCGGAGCTGCTCCATACATCAGGTGTCCCCAGCGGAGCCCCTCCTTACATCAGGTGTCCCCAGCGGAGCCCCTCCTTACATCTGGTGTCCCCAGGAGAGCCCCTCCTTACATCTGGTGTCCCCAGCGGAGCCCCTCCTTACATCCAGTGTGCCTGCAGCGGATTTTCCGTCGCCATTACTGTACATTATTAGTAACAGGCCGAGGTAAACAAGATAGAAGCGGAGCCGGGCGAGTGGCCACAATAGAAATTGAGCTGCGGCGCCGCCCACCGCTGGCCCCTTTCCACAACAGGTCACAAACAGACCGGAAGCAGGGCGGTGGGTGGTGCTGCAGCTCAATTTCTACTGTCAGCCACCCGGCCAGCTCCACCTCATGTTCTTGGTCTTCGGTAAAATGGCAGCCGGCAGAGACATTGTCTCCGCTGGCACGGACCTGTAGCAGAGGAGGTGGGGAGCTGCGAAAAATCGGGAAAAAAATAATTTCCTGGGACATTTTCCGGGAAACGCTAAAATCTGGCAAAAGGTCCAAATCCCAGGAATGTCCCGGGAAATTCGGGACAGTTGGTAAGTATGCATGCTCTGCTTCAGTATGTCACTGTATATGCTGGCATTCATGGTTCCCTCAATGAACTGTAGCATCCCAGTGTCGGCAGCACTCATGCAGGCCCAGACCATGACACTCCCACCACCATGCTTGACTGTAGGCAAGACACACTTGTCTTTGTACTCCTCACCTGCTTGCCTCCACACACGCTTAACACCATCTGAACCAAATAAGTTTACCTTGGTCTCACCAGATGACATGACGTGGTTCCAGTAATCCATGTCCTTAGTCTGCTTGTCTTCAGCAAACTGTTTTCAGGCTTTCTTGTGCATCATCTTTAGAAGAGGCTTCCTTCTGGGACGACAGCCATGCAGACCAATTTGATGCAGTGTGTGGCGTATGATCTGAGCACTGACAGGCTGACCCCCACCCCTTCAACCTCTGCAACAATGCTGGCAGCACTCATACGTCTACTTCCCAAAGACAACCTCTGGATATGATGCTGAGCGCGTGCACTCAACTTCTTTGGTTGACCATGGCGAGGCCTGTTCTGAGTGGAAATTGTTCTGTTAAACCACTGTATGGTCTTGGCCACCATGCTGCAGCTCAGTTTTAGGGTCTTAGCAATCATCTTATAGCCTAGGCCATCTTTATGTAGAGCAACAATTCTTTTTTTCAGAACCTCAGAGAGTTCTTTGCCATGAGGTGCCATGTTGAACTTCCAGTGACCAGTATGAGAGCGTGAGAGCTATAACACCAAATTTAACACACCTGCTCTCCATTCATACCTGAGACCTTGTAACACTAACGAGTCACATGACATCAGAGAGGGAAAATGGGTAATTGGGCCCAATTTGGACATTTTCACTTAGGGGTGTACTCACTTTTGTTGCTAGCGGTTTAGACATTAATGGCTGTGTGTTGAGTTATTTTGAAGGGACAGCAAATTTACACTGTTATACAAGCTGTACACTCACTACTTTACATTGTAGCAACGTGTCATTTTTTCAGTGTTGTCACATGAAAAGACATAATAAAATATTTACAAAAATGTGAGGGGTGTACTCACTTTTGTGAGATACTGTATATATATATATATACACTCCCTGGCCACTTTATTGGGTACACCCTTCCTTCTCTGGGCTGGCCGCTCAGCTGTCGGCTAATTGCCAGGTCCCATCTCTCTCCACAGTTACTCAGCTGTTGATGATATCTTGCTCGTTACTCATGCCTACTTAAGCTGTCCAGTCCAGAAACGATCTCCTGCGATCCTGTTCAAGACTTGCTTTGCTGACATTCCTTCTGGCTCCAGATCCTGCTTGCTGTTCCTCTACATTGATCCCTGACTTCTGGCTTGACTGACTATCCGTTCCGCTTACTGGACTTTGGCTATGTTTTGACTACGTTTGTTCTTTTTACTTTTATTATTAAACAAGTGTGATTTAACTGTACTTCTGTCTCGTCCTGATTTCATGTTTTTTTTGTGTGCGTTTAGGATGATAGTCTGCCTAACTAGGTTCTAACAAATGGTTATTTAAGTTACTGTTGCCCTTCCCTCAGTCTGCCCATTCTCCTCTGGCTAGAGGGAGAGAAAGGAGGTGATCCCTGTTGGCTCACATCCGTGTGGTCCTATGGTTGTTGTTGAGAGTGCCAAGCTCTGTCTGGCCAGGCCACTATTGATGGTGTTGAGAGTGGCAACCATAGGACCACATGGATGTGCGGCACCAGGGATCACCTCCTTTCTCTCCCACGAGCCAGAGGAGAATGGGCAGACTGAGAGAAGGGCAACAGTAACTTGAATAACCATTCATTAGAACCAAGTTAGGCAGAATATCATCTTTTAATGCACATCACATTTTACCTGAGGCCGATCTATCGATGGTGGCAACCTCTGCCTGGACCAGGCCTGGTAGAGGTTGTCACTCTCAACTCCATCAATAGATCTGCCTTGGGTACAATGTTTTGTGTGATAATAAAAATTGATATTCTGCATACCTTGGTTCTAACAAAAGGTTATACTGTTGCCTTTCTATCAGTCTGCCCATTCTCCTCTGGAGGGTGATGGGGAGTTGACTATATTGTTAGCTCCAGCTCCTCTGGACTGGACGGCTTAAGTAGGCAGGACTGACAAGCAGGATATCATCAACAGCTGAGTAACTGTGGAGAGAGATGGGAGCTGGCAATTAGCCAACAGCTGAGTGGCAAGCTCAGAGAAGGAAGGGTTGAGCCCAGCCCTGACAGTACCCCCTCCTCAACGATCCCTCCCCCTCGGAGGACCACCAGGCTTGAGGGGAATTGCATATCTAATAGATATATGAAGAGACATCATATAAGTATATCATAGTATCCAACATAAAACATAACCAAGTATAAACAATAAAAATGATCACTGTGAAAGAGTCCAGGAGGGTGTGTGGAGAAGATAATATGGTTCTGGTACCTGCATCAGTTACTCACTGTGGTCCCTGGTTTGCCTCGGTTCACACCAGAGGCGGCACGACTTGCAGGTCGCCTCACCGAGGCGACCTGCACATGACTGCCGGGGCGACTTGCAAGACGACTTCTGTATAGAAGTCTATGCAAGTCACCCCCAAAGTAGTACAGGAACCTTTCTTCTAAGTTGGACCGACTTGCGTCGCTCCGATTAGAACGGTTCCATTGTACAGAACGGGAGGCGACTTGTCAGGTGGCTAGGTCGCCTGACAAGTCGCCCCCGTGTGAACCGAGCCTAAAGGTGATTGATCCCTTTGTGGCGACAGCTTCCTTCTACCTCAGACCACTGACAGGTTCTCCGGCCGGTAGAACCGTCACTTCTGGTTGTTCTGCAAGCCGCAGTCCCAACCCTGCGCTGCTCTCTCATTTCTGGATAGACCTTCACAAAGCCTAGCAGCCAGATGCCCCCGGGATAGGCCCAATCTCCGGCCTAGCAGCCCTGGGCGTATGGCGCATGTCCACCGAGACAGCCGTCCAGATGGCACAGAACATATATCACCTGACCTCACCTGAATATATAGGTTCTCCCAGCAGGCCAAGGGATTCAAGAAAACCCTTGCCCATTGGCTGAGATACCCCATATACTCATAACCTAACCTTGGGTTGCCCTTCTCATATCTAGTACCACCAAGTACCCGGCCACCTAGTGGTAGAAGAGAAAAGTGCAACAAGGCCAAACTTAGGGAGAAATCAATAGATCTCTATCAATCGACCAAGATAACCACTCCTGGCAAGTAAATTTGTGAGGAGCTCCCTGACTACCCCCAGGGTGCTACACACAATTGGTGGTGGCTGCAGGGAGTATAGATATTTTTAAGAGACTCTTGGATCTTAAAGAGCACAACATACAGGGATATGGGAAATAATTATAGACACTGACACATGTGCACCTACACAGGTTGAACTGGATGAACTATTGTTTTTATTCAACCTTACCTACTATGTAACTACAGTTGTGCTCAAAAGTTTGCACACCCTGGCAGAAATTGTGAAATTTTGGTATTAATACTGAAAATACGATTGATCATGCCAAAAAACTGAATTTTATTTAAGGATAGCAATCACATGAAGCCATTTATTATCACATAGTATTTTTGGATCCTTTTTAAATCATAATGATAACAGAAATCAACCAAATAGCCCTGATAAAAAGTTTACATACCCTGGAATGTTTGGCCTTGGTACAGACACAGAAGGTGGCACACACAGGTTAAAATGGCAATTAAAGGTTAATTTCTCACATTTGTGGTTTTTTAAATCACAATTAGTATCTGTACGTGATTAAACAGTACTGACTGGCAAATTCAAGGCTTTGGATATCTTTTTATATCCTTTTCCATCTTTGTAAAGTTTCATTACTTTGTTACGCAGGTCTTTTGACTGTTCTTTTCTACCTCCTCATGGCTTAGTGTCTAGCCTGCTTAGTGCATCCATGTGAGAGCTAACAAACTCATTGACTATTTATACACAGACACTAATTCTGATTTAAAAAGCCACAATTGTGGGAAATTAACCTTTAATTGCAAACTTTTAATTTGTAAACTTTTTATCAGGGCCATTTGGGTGATTTCTGTTATCATTATGATTTGAAAAGAATCCAAAAAACGATGTGATAGTAAATGGCTTCATGTGATTGCTATCCTTAACTACTTCCATACAGGGCATTTTCACCCCCTTCCTGCCCAAGCCAATTTTCAGCTTTCAGCGCTGTCGCACTTTGAATAACAATTGCGCGGTCATACAACACTGTACCCAAATGAAATTTTTATCATTTTTTCCCCACTAATAGAGCTTTCTTTTGGTGGTATTTGATCACCCCTGCGGTTTTTATTTCTTGTGCTATAAACAAAACAAGAGTGACAAGTTTGAAAAAACACAATATTTTTTACTTTTTGCTATAATAAATATCCAAATTTTTTTTTTTTTAAACAAATTTTTTCCTCATTTTAGGCCGATACGTATTCTTCTACATATTTTTGGTAAAAAATATTGCAATAAGCGTATATTTATTGGTTTGCGCAAAAGTTATAGCGTCTACAAAATATGGGGATAGATTTATAGCATTTTTATTATTATTTTTTTTTTACTAGTAATGGTGGCGATCTGCGATTTTTATTGTGACTGCGATATTGCGGCGGACACATCGGACAATTTTGACACATTTTTGGGACCATTCACATTTATACAGCGATCCGTGCTATAAAAATGCATTGATTGCTGTATAAATGTGACCGGCAATGAAGGGGTTAACCAGCAGGGGGCGCTGTAGGGGTTAATGTGTTGCTAGGGAGTGATTCTAACTGTGTGGGGAGGGTATTCACAAGGGGAGGAGACCGATTGGTGTTCCTCTGTACAAGGAACATACCATCGGTCTCCTCCCATCTGACAGGACGTAGATCTGTGTGTTTACACACACAGATCCGCGGTCCTGCTCGGTTACCGGGCAATCGCGGGTGCCCGGCGGACATCGCGGCCGCCGGGCACGCGCACCGGGACCCGAGCGATGCCCCCTGGGCTGCCTGGAAGGCTGCGCTGTCATATGACGGCGGCCCAGGATAACAGCTGCACCGTCCCGCCGTCATATGACGGCGGACGGGCAGCAAGTAGTTAAATAAAAGACAGTTTTTTGGCATGATCAGTGATCTTTTCAATGTACTGTATGTAACTATGTAAACACAGTTTACGATGCTCAGTTATGAATGAACAGTCAGTGATCACTGACTCTGTGCATGTAGAAAAGGAAGGAGCCGGTAAATTACATATTTACTGGCTCCTTCCTCCGCTCTCCATTCTGACAGATCACTGACAAGGGGGGGACCTGGAGAGGTGGAGGACCCGGAGGAGGACACCAGGAGCCGGAGCCAGGGGAGGACCCGGGGAGCTGGAGCAGGACACAGGGGACAGTCGGAGGTGATTGGTGCGGCGGTGGGGGCAGTTACAAGCACCGATCTCCCTGTATAGCTTTCAATAAAGTAGCTGACAGCCACGGGAGGGAGAGGAGAAGAAGCGGCTGTCAGCTGCTTCACTGAAAGCTATACAGGGAGATCGGTGCTTGTAACTGCCCCCACCGGTGCATCGATCATCTGTGAGGATGCACAGCCCCCCCTTCTGTGCTGAGGACACCGGGCCCAGTACAACAGGTATTGGATGAAGCATCGGAGCATTTGCACAAGTACAAGTATCGGTATCAATATGGATACTAGCATCGGTATCGGTGCAGCCCTAGTTTAAACAACGCTTATTTGGTACTAAGAGGCCCAAAGTTTGCCAAGAAAATATCCCCCACACCATTACACCACCACCAGCCTGAACCGTTGATACAAGGCAGGATGGATCAATGCTTTCATGTTGTTTATGCCAAATTCTGACCATACTACCACCCTACCCTGCCATCTGAATGTTACAGCTGAAATTGAGACTTATCAGACCAGGCAATGTTTTTCAAATCTTCCATTGTCCAATTTTGGTGAGCCTGTGTAAATTGTAGCCTCAGTTTCCTGTTCTCAGCTGACAGGAGTGGCACTCAGCATGGTCTTCTGCTGCTGTAGCCCATCTGCTTTAAGGTGTGATGTTTTGTGCATTCAGAGATGGTATTCTGCATACCTTGGTTGTAACGAGTGGTTATTTGAGTTACTGCTGCCTTTCTATCATCTGGAACCAGTCTGCCCATTCTCTTCTGACCTCTGATATCAACAAGGCATTTTCCTCCACACAACTGCAGCTCACTGAATATTTTTCTCTTTTTTGGGCCATTTTCTGTAAACCCTAGAGATGGCCCGCCTGGTCTGAGTATTTCAACAACAATGCCACGTTTCTACCCCATTCTGATGCTTGGTTTGAACTTTAGCTAGTCATCTTCACCATGTCTAGATGCCTAAATGCAGTAGCTGCCATTTGATTGGCTGATTAGCAAATTGTGTTACCAAGCAATTGAACAGGTGTACCTATTAAGGTGGCCAGTGAGTGTATATACAGTATCTCACAAAACTGAGTACACCCCTCACATTTTTGTAAATATTTTATTATATCTTTTCATGTGACAACACTGAAGAAATGACACTTTGCAAAGTAGTGAGTCTACAGCTTGTATAACAGTGTAAATTTGCTGTCCCCTCAAAATAACTCAACACACAGCCATTAATGTCTAAACCGCTGGCAACAAAAGTGAGTACACCCCTAAGTGAAAATGTCCAATTTGGGCCCAATTAGCCATTTTCCCTCTCCGGTGTCATGTGACTCGTTAGTGTTACAAGGTCTCAGGTGTGAATGGGGAGCAGGTGTGTTAAATTTGGTGTTATAGCTCTCACTCTTTCATACGGGTCACTGGAAGTTCAACATGGCACCTCATGGCAAGGAACTCTCTGAGGATCTGAAAAAAAGAATTGTTGCTCTACATAAAGATGGCCTAGTCTATAAGAAGATTACCAAGACCCTGAAACTGAGTTGCAGCATGGTGGCCAAGACCATACAGCGCTTTAACAGGACACTCAGAACAGGCATCCCCATGGTTGGCCAAAGAAGTTGAGTGCACATGCTCAGCATCAAACCCAGAGGTTGTCTTTGGGAAATAGAGGTATGAGTGCTGCCAGCATTGCTGCAGAGGTTGAAGGGGTGGGGGATCAGTCTGTCAGTCAGACCATACGCCACACACTGCATCAACTTGGTCTGCTTTGCTGTCATCCCAGAAGGAAGCCTCTTCTAAAGATGATGCACAAGAAAGGCTGCCAACAGTTTGCTGAAGACAAGCAGACTAAGGACACGGATTACTGGAACCATGTCCTATGATCTGATAAGACCAAGATAATTTTATTTGGTTCAGATGGTGTCAAGCGTGTGTGGCGGCAACCAGGTGAGGAGTACAAAGACAAGTGTGTCTTGCCTACAGTCAAGCATGGTGGTGGGAGTGTCATGGTCTGGGCCTGCATGAGTGCTGCCGGCAGTGGGGAGCTACAGTTCATTAAGGGAACCATGAATGCCAACATGTACTGTGACATACTGAAACAGAGCATAATCCCCTCCCTTCAGAGACTGGACCGCAGGGCAGTATTCCAACATGATAATGATCCCAAACACACCTCCAAGACGACCACTGCCTAGCTAAGGAAGCTGAGGGTAAAGGTGATGGACTGGCCAAGCAGGACTCCAGTGGCAACCTGTGAAGCTCTGGTGATCTCCATGCCATAGGGAGTTAAGGCAGTGCTGGAAAATAATGGTGGCCACACAAAATATTGACACTTTGGACATTTTCACTTAGCCCGGTTCACACAGGGGTGGCACGACTTACACGACTCCCACGGCGACTTGCAAAACGACTTCTGTATAGAAGTCTATGCAAGTCACCCCAAGTCGCCCCCAAAGTAGTACAGGAACCTTTTTCTAAGTCGGAGCGACTTGCGTCGCACCTATAAGAACGGTTCCATTGTACAGAACGGGAGGCGACTTGTCAGGCGGCTAGGTCGCCTGACAAGTCGCCCCGTGTGAACCGGCTCTGAGGGGTGTACTCACTTTTGTTGCCAGCAGTTTAGACATTAATGGCTATGTGTTAAGTTATTTTGAGGGGACGGCAAATTTACACTGTTATACAAGCTGTACACTCACTACTTTACATTGTAGCAAAGTGTCATTTCTTTAACCACTTCAGCCCCGGAAGGTTTTACCCCCTTCCTGACCAGAGCACTTTTTACAATTTGGCACTGCGTCGCTTTAACTGCTAATTGCGCGGTCATGCAATGCTGTACCCAAACGAAATTTGCGTCCTTTTCTTCCCACAAATAGAGCTTTCTTTTGATGGTATTTGATCACCTCTGCCGTTTTTATTTTTTGCGCTATACACGGAAAAAGACCGAAAATTTTGAAAAAAAATGATATTTTCTACTTTTTGTTCTAAAAAAAATCCAATAAACTCAATTTTAGTCATACATTTAGGCCAAAATGTATTCGGCCACATGTCTTTGGTAAAAAAAATGTCAATAAGTGTATATTTATTGGTTTGCGCAAAAGTTATAGCGTCTACAAACTAGGGTACATTTTCTGGAATTTACACAGCCTTTAATTTATGACTGCCTATGTCGTTTCTTGAGGTGCTAAAATGGCAGGGCAGTACAAAACCCCCACAAATGACCCCATTTTGGAAAGTAGACACCCCAAGGAATTTGCTGAGAGGCATGTTGAGCCCATTGAATATTCATTTTTTTTGTCCCAAGTGATTGAATAATGACAACAAAAAAAAAAAAAAAATTACAAAAAGTTGTCACTAAATGATATATTGCTCACACAGGCCATGGGCATATGTGGAATTGCACCCCAAAATACATTTAGCTGCTTCTCCCGAGTACGGGGATACCACATGTGTGGGACTTTTTGGGAGCCTAGCCGCGTACGGGGCCCCGAAAACCAATCACTGCCTTCAGGATTTCTAAGGGCGTACATTTTTGATTTTACTCCTCACTACCTATCACCGTTTTGAAGGCCATAAAATGCCCAGATGACATAAACCCCCCCCAAATGACCCCATTTTGGAAAGTAGACACCCCAAGCTATTTTCTTTGAGGCATGTTGAGTCCATGGAATGTTTTATATTTTGACACAAGTTGCGGGAAAGTGACAAATTTTTTTTTTTTTTTTTTTTTTTTTTGCACAAAGTTGTCACTAAATGATATATTGCTCACACAGGCCATGGGCATATGTGGAATTGCACCCCAAAATACATTTAGCTGCTTCTCTTGAGTATGGGGATACCACATGTGTGGGACTTTTTGGGAGCCTAGCCGCGTACGGGACCCCGAAAACCAATCACCGCCTTCAGGATTTCTAAGGGCGTACATTTTTGATTTTACTCCTCACTGCCTATCACAGTTTCGGAGGCCATGGAATGCCCAGGTGGCATAAACCCCCCCAAATGACCCCATTTTGGAAAGTAGACACCCCAAGCTATTTGCTGAGAGGCATGGTGAGTATTTTGCAGCTCTCATTTGTTTTTGAAAATAAAGAAAGACGAGAAAAAAAATTTTTTTTTCTTTTTTCAATTTTCAAAACTTTGTGACAAAAAGTGAGGTCTGCAAAATACTCACTATACCTCTCATCAAATAGCTCGGGGTGTCTACTTTCCAAAATGGGGTCATTTGGGGTTTTTTTTTGCCACCTGGGCATTCCATGGCCTCCGAAACTGTGATAGGCAGTGAAGAGTGAAATCAAAAATTTACGGCCTTAGAAAGCCTGAAGGCGGTGCTTGGTTTTCGGGGTTCCGTACGCGGCTAGGCTCCCAAAAAGTCTCACACATGTGGTATCCCCGTACTCAGGAGAAGCAGCAGAATGTATTTTGGGGTGTAATTTCACATATTCCCATGGCATGTTTGAGCAATATATCATTCAGTGACAACTTTGCGCAAAAAAAAATAAAAAAAATAAAAAATTGTCTCTTTCCCGCAACTTGAGTCACAATATAAATTATTCCATGGACTCAACATGACTCTCAGCAAATAGCTTGGGGTGTCTACTTTCCAAAATGGGGTCATTTGGGGGGGTTTTGAACTGTCCTGGCATTTTATGCACAACATCTAGAAGCTTATGTCACACATTACCCACTCTTCTAACCACTTGAAGACAAAGCCCTTTCTGACACTTATTGTTTACATAAAAAAATAATTTTTTTTTGCAAGAAAATTACTTTGAACCCCCAAACATTATATATTTTTTTTTAAAGCAAATGCCCTACAGATTAAAATGGTGGGTGTTTCATTTTTTTTTTCACACAGTATTTGCGCAGCGATTTTTCAAACGCATTTTTTGGGGAAAAAACACACTTTCTTACATTTTAATGCACTAAAACACACTATATTGCCCAAATGTTTGATGAAATAAAAAAGATGATCTTAGGCCGAGTACATGGATACCAAACATGACATGCTTTAAAATTGCGCACAAACGTGCAGTGGCGACAAACTAAATACATTTTTAAAAGCCTTTAAAAGCCTTTACAGGTTACCACTTTAGATTTACAGAGGAGGTCTACTGCTAAACTTACTGCCCTCGATCTGACCTTCGCGGCGATACCTCACATGCATGGTGCAATTGCTGTTTACATTTGACGCCAGACCGACGCTTGCGTTCGCCTTAGCGCGAGAGCAGGGGGGACAGGGGTGCTTTTTTTTTTTTTTTTTTTTTTTTTTTTTTCTTTATTATTATTATTTTTTTATCTTATTTTTAAACTGTTCCTTTCATTTTTTTTTTTAAGTCATTTTTATTGTTATCTCAGGGAATGTAAATATCCCCTATCATAGCAATAGGTAGTGACAGGTACTCTTTTTTGCAAAAATTGGGGTCTATTAGACCCTAGATTTCTCCTCTGCCCTCAAAGCATCTGATTACACCAAGATCGGTGTGATAAAATGCTTTCCCAATTTCCCAATGGCGCTGTTTACATCCGGCGAAATCTAAGTCATAAAATGCTCGTAGCTTCCGGTTTCTTAGGCCATAGAGATGTTTGGAGCCACTCTGGTCTCTGATCAGCTCTATGGTCAGCTGGCTGAATCACCGGCTGCATTCTCAGGTTCCCTGTTGAGACAGGAGAGCCAGAGAAAAACACGGAAGACGTTGGGGGGGGGGGGGGCATTCCCTCCCACTGCTTGTAAAAGCAGTCTAGAGGCTAATTAGCCGCTAAGATTGCTTTTACATGAAAGCCGACCGCTGGCTGAAAAGAATGATACCAAGATGATACCTAAACCTGCAGGCATCATTCTGGTATAACCACTCAAAGTCGTGAATGGCGTACCTGAAGACAAAAAAATGGTTAACAATAAAGCACAGTAAACGGTAAAGTATAAAAAATTGCATACCTGAAAAGCAAACATGATAAAACATAATAACAATAAAACATTGCAGAATAGAATACAGTAAAAAAGAGCAGAACAATAGAGAGAATAGAGAGAGAGAGAACAATGAAACGACAACTATTTTTTTTTTATTTTATATTTTTGTATGTGTTTTTTTTTTTTTTTTTTACACTTTTTTTTGTAACTAACTTTTATAACTGTAACCGGTTCCAGGTTCGGGTCTATCAAAATGCGATGGCATCTTGGGAGACCCTGTGAAAGTGTGCCTAGTCTGTGGAATGCTGTACCCTACGCTAATACTCAACTAGTGAATGGTAGCGTTCAAAACATTCACCAATGCAAAGACCAGGATTGTCAGGACAGGAGGGACAATAATAGGGGGTGTCACGCCTATATCCGCGCTTGCTGCAGACACAACATCTTTTTTGGGGGGTTCGCTGGGTAGGGGTACTCGGGAGGACATAAAGAAAATGCCTCTCATGCAGCCGACTGCATTTGGTTGGGGATGTGAATGGGGGAAGTACGGGCGCTGCAGAAGCGGTGGGTTCCCAATTAGGATTGGCGAATGCAGCAGGAAGGGCACTATGGGCACGGCGGGCCTGTGTTTGTCTTTTTGGTGGCAGCGGGACACTACTTGTGCTTGCCACCTCACCAGCTGGAACTGCACTTATGGGACTCGCCACGTCACCAAGTGTTACTGCAGTGCTGGTTTGACTACGACCGGGGTGTACTAGGCCGCTGGTGCTTGCCAGTTCACCAAAACGCTACCAAAAAAACTGTTCGCAGAGTCAGGCCTGATCCCTGCGATCGCTAACGCTGCAGTTATGCGTTTAGTGTTTTGTAAGTGACAGTGATCGATCGATACTGCACTTGGGTGGGCTGGGCCGGGCGGAGGGGCAAAACGCAGGTGCTAGCAGGTATCTGGGCTGATCCCGCTAACACTGCGTTTTTCGGAACCCTAAACTGCTGGGGACGCTAGTATAGATCTGATCGGATCAGATATTGATCCGATCAGATACTGTACCACTAAGGGAGGCGTATGCTGCGTGCGTGGGTGTTAGCGGTACTGGCGCTAACCTGACGCTGCCTGGGGCTGGTGCTTGCCAGTTCACCAAAACGCTACCAAAAAAACTGTTAGCGATCGCAGGGATCAGGCCTGACTCTGCGAACGCTGCAGTTATGCGTTTAGTGTTTTGTAAGTGACAGTGATCGATCGATATTGCACTTGGGTGGGCTGGGCTGGGTCGGGCGGAGGGGCAAAAAGCAGGTGCTAGCAGGTATCTGGGCTGATCCCGCTAACACTGCGTTTTTGGGAACCCTAAACTGCTGGGGACGCTAGTATAGATCTGATCGGATCAGATATTGATCCATACAGATTCTATACCACTAAGGGAGGCGTATGCTGCATGCGTGGGTGTTCGCGGTACTGGCGCTAATCTGACGCTGCCTGGGGCGACGCATATCCCCGCCGGGCGATCAGGGGGCTAAACCTTTATTCGGTAATAAACGGCGGGTGCCCTGACACTATAAAAAATAAACGAACTAACCAGCGTCACCCGTAACAGTTATACGGTGATCAGTGGTGAAAGGGTTAACTAGGGGGCAATCAAGGGGTAAAACATTTATTAGATAGTATATGGGGGTCCCTGACGCTATAAAACGCTGACGGCGAACCTAAATATTTACCTCACTAACTAGCGTCACCAGCGACACTAATACAGCGATCAGAAAAATGATCGCTTAGCAACACTGGTGACAGGGGGTGATCAAGGGGTTAAAACTTTATTAGGGGGGTTAGGGGGGTATCCTAGACCTAAAGGGGGCCTAAGACTCACTGCCCTAACACACTAACTGTCACAAACTGACACTATGCAGTAATCAGAAAAAAAAAAAAAAAACCTGCTTGGTGTCAGTTTGTGACAGGGGGGGGGGGTGATTGGGGGGGGATCGGGGGGCGATCGGGGGGGGGATCGGGGTGTTTAGTGTGCCTGGCATGTTCTACTGTGTGTGTGTGTTTGGTGCACTCACATTACAGTCTTCTCTCCTCGGCCCGGAACGGAAAATACCGAGCCGAGATGACATCATTTCCTCTGCCTCTGTGTACAATACAGAGGCAGGGAAATGATCCTATTGGCTGGGAGCGATCGCGAGGGGGGGGCCACGAATGGATGGCCTCCCCCTCACCACCGATCGCCGGGGGACATTTGCCGACCGCCGCAGGCACCGGGGGGGGGGTCCGATCGGACCCCCCACCCGCGGGCAGGCAGGGACGTACAGGTAAGCCCTTTTGCCTGCCCGTGCCGCTCTGTCGACGTACATCGTCGTGCGGCGGTCGGCAAGTGGTTAATGTTGTCACATGAAAAGATATAATAAAATATTTACAAAAATGTGAGGGGTGTACTCACTTTTGTGAGATACTGTATAATACATGAATCATCTGCCCTTACTCAAGATGGCCATGACCAGGAATGCTAGGGGGGGTTGTATTTCAAAGTGATTTCTCAGCAAAAGAAAGCACGGAGACATGGATGGATGGGGGAGTTTGCTTAGAATAATAAAAAAGGATCAAATCGTGTTTTTGGTTTCTGGTGCTCAGATGCAGTGTTGTTCCACTTTAAATGAAAGAGAGGCACAGAAGAGTTTATTCTGACCAATAATAAAAATATTAATAATAGTGTATGCACCTAGGAGGAATGTTTGCCTCTGAAAATTTAAGAAGATTCGCTTTAAGGCCCCTTTCACACTTGTGTGACTTGTCCTGCGACTTGGGACTGCAAAGTTGCATGACAAGTTGTACCCCATGATCTCCAATGAGTACCAGTCATATCTGTGCGACTTCTAAGTAGTCCCTGCACTACTTTGGTCCGACTTTGATGCGACTTGAGGTCCATAGACCTCAAGATTACACAGGCATTGCTTCATTTTGCGTCAAAGTCGCGCGACTTTCAGGTCGCACAAGTGTAAAAGGCCCATACATAGACCAATGTTTCAGGTGATTAGATGAAAATACATCAAAGCGGAGTTCCACACAAAAATGGAACTTCCGCTTTTCGGAACCCTCCCCCCCTCCGGTGTCACATTTGGCACCTTTCAGGGGGGAGGGGGGTGCAGATACCTTTCTAAGACAGGTATTTGCACCCACTTCCAGCATAGACTCCCATGGGAGTCTATGCTTCTTTCTGTCCCTCCGCACTGTCTCCTGGGAAAACACACAGGTCCCAGGAGATAGCAGGGACAAGTTACGATGCGCAGCGCGACTCGTGCATGCGCAGTAGGGAACCGGGAAGTGAAGCCGCAACGCTTCACTTCCTGATTCCCTTACCTAGGATGGCGGTGGCAGCTGCCGAGAACCGAGCGGGTTCTCGGCGTCGGCTGCCGACATCGCTGGACCCTGGGACAGGTAAGTGGCCATTTATTAAAAGTCAGCAGCTGCAGTATATGTAGCTGCTGGCTTTTAATATTTTTTTTTTTAGGCGGTTTAGGTGGACTCCCTCTTTAAACATCCCACAAACATTAATTTCTACAATCCGACAATTCCTCCCTACAATCATTCAGATATTAAATTCTCATCAACTTTTTGACACAGCTGGAAAAAAATCTGCCCCGGTGTACCTTGGATGCCGATGTCAGTCCCGCTCGCTATCTCTGTTTTTGTTTAACTTTAGTTGAACACACTAAATAAAATCCTGCACATGACCTTATAATAGCGCCATCAGTCATACGAGTGAATTTATTTTTGGCGTTTCTCATCCGTGTTTAGTTTCCATTGTTTGTTTTTCCTAATCTGCAGCAATTTGTCGTTTTTCAGCTGTTAAGAAACCTAAGGAGAAAACAAGACACAAACTTCCTGTGGTTGTGCCCTGTGGTTGTGCCCTCGGGATCTTGCCGGAGAAGAAAGAAATGGATCAAAGGCGAAACATTCCGTGAAAGAAATTTAATATTTTACCTTGGCTACAAATGGATTGAGCGTTGTTTTGATAAGTTAAACTTAAAAAAAATTTTTTTTTGTGCATTTGTGTGTGTGTGGGGGGGGGGGGGGGGAGTGGGGGGGGGAGAGTTGGGGGGAATCTAAAATAGAGCAGGGTCATTTGTTAGATCTTTTGTATGGAATGTGTTTGTTGCTGGAAGGCAGTTTTTGGTCAATTTTGATGCGTTATTCTTGTTAATACGTGTTTATATCCTTTTATGTGCATTTTCCTGAGCATCAATATATTTTTAGGGCTCATTCACATGAGTGGCCTGGGGTTGGTAAAAGCAAGCAGTTGAATCGCAGTTTTTCCGCCACTCGACCACCCACCTGAACAGATGTAGCACCCTTTTAGATAGGTGCTAGGTTAGATAAATTTAGTTCAGGCTCACTGTATTCAGTACTATATAAACAAGTCCGGTAATACTACCTGAAGGAAGTAATAAGTCTGCTAGAAAAGTAGTTACTGGTGCCTGGACGACAGCTGCACAATCTGTAGCATAGTATAGAAGGCATACGAAGGTTCAGCAACTCGGTATAAAACCCAATCTTTTTTTTTAGAAATCCATCAAAACATGAAAGGGGGTCAATATTATTGAACCCCTTTTATGTCTTGTTGGAATTCTAATAAAGAAGATTGTATTTTATACCGAGTTGCCAAACCTTTGTATGCCTTCTACTGTATTCAATGGAGTTGCATTTGATTGTTCTGGTCTGTTCTGTGTTTCACTGGCTGCAGGATTAACTGTTTACCCCTGTCTGTCTGGAAATGTTCTGGAAGACAGTGGGCAGGGAGAGTCTAATCAGCAGATGAATATTTATGCAGCCCTGGCCAATCCCTGGGGAGAAGTGCCCAGATGGTGACTAGGAGTGTGTATAATTACCAAGCGTCTTAAAAGCAAAATGGTCTTGTCCCTGATAAGGAGATCACAGCCTGGGGGGTATGTTTGCCCCCTAGGCAAGCCCTAGGCAAGCCTGCCTTGTGTCTGTGCTTTATCGGTGACCCAGCTATGATAGCAAACAGGGAGAGTCTAATCAGCAGCTAAAAATGTATGCAGCCCTGGCCAATCCCTGGGGAGATGTGCCCAGATGGTGGCTGGGAGTATGTATAAATAGCAAGAATCTTAGAGCAGAAGGGTCTTGTCCCTGATGAGAAGATCGCAGCCAGGGGGGGGGGGGGTTGCCCCCTTGGCAAGCCTGTCAAGTGGCTGCGATTTATTAGAGACCCAGCTATAATAGCAGGCAGGGAGAGTCTAATCTGCAGCTAAATATTTATGCAGCCCTGGCCAATCCCTGAGGAGATGTGCCCAGATGGTGGTTGGGAGTATGTATAAATAGCAAGAGTCTTAGAGCAGAGGGGTCTTGTCCCAGATGAGAAGATCACAGCCTGGGGGGCTGTTTGCCCCCAAGTGTCTGCGATTTATTGGAGACCCAGTTATAATAGCAGGCAGGGGGAGTCTAATCAGCAGCTGAATATTTATGCAGCCCTGGCCAATCCCTGGGGAAATGTGCCCAGATGGTGGCTGGGAGTATGTATAAATAGCAAGAATCTTAGAGCAGAAGGGTCTTGTCCCTGATGAGGAGATCACAGCCAGGGAGGCTGTTTGCACTCTAGGAAAGCCTGCCATGTGTCTGCGGTTTATCAGAGACCCAACTATGATAGCTGAGGCCTATTCTACTGAATGTTGCTGAACCTGACTGAGGGACTTTTTCGTCTGGGGGTCTAGTCTCTGGGAAACTGTCTGGAAATTATTGGACAAAGGTAACCAAATATCCAAGGACAGTAGTGAGTACAGGTTGGTGTGAGAGATCCTTGAGACTGCGTTCTGCTGCCAGCCTTCTTATGCTAGAGTCAGATAATCAAAGGGGACTGGTGTCCTGAAGAGTCCATTAACTACTTGTGCAAGAACTTTTTGCTCACATTACTGCTGTTGCTAAATTTCTAATACTCTGGGCTTTTGTTCTCAGAGAATATGTGCAGATGCTCCCTCTTCTGAGTCGCCCCTTTTATCCAACCCCTAGCACCATTCCTTAGTTCCACCCTCTACTAAACCCCCAGTATAACTCCTTTTAGAAAATACAGAACCAAGTATCATTTTGTGGTGCTACATAATTTGTATGGAATATGTTAATGATACCAAGGAAAGCAGTAAAATAGTTGACTCCCTGCAGCAATAAATCCCCAGCAACAATAGATCCCCCAGCAACAATAGATCTCCCTCAGCAACAATAGATCCCCCAGAAGAAATAGACCCCCCAAAAACAATACCCCCCCCAACAAAATGGATCTCAAGCAGCCAGCATCAATAGACTCCTCCCTCAATAGTAGATCCCTCCCAGCAATAACAGTCCCCCTCCAACAATAGATCCCCTCCAGAGATAATAGATAACCCTGCAGCCAGCAACAATAGACCCTCTAGCACTCCCCAGCACCCCTTGCCATTGCATACATTTAGTGCCAGAGCTAACTAGAGTAAATTCTACCTGAAGGAAATACACCATTATAGGCAGGCTCGGAGCTAGGAATGAAATGGATAAGCGCAGGGCATACATGACAAGGTGGAAGAAGAACCTTACAGCGTGAGTTAATTGTGTATAAGTAGTAAAGTTATAGTTACCTGATTGGCTGAAGAGATGAGGTGATGGGGAGGAGTGCAGGAGCATAATTTGTAGGCAGGGGTGTGGCAGAATCAGTTGTTGAATTGAAGCCATCAGATGAACGTCTGTCTGTCCTTCTTGCGGCCGAGCTGCTGGAATCAACTTGGGTTTGTAGCCG
This sequence comes from Lithobates clamitans, assembly GCA_037952925.1. Taxonomy (NCBI): domain Eukaryota; kingdom Metazoa; phylum Chordata; class Amphibia; order Anura; family Ranidae; genus Lithobates; species Lithobates clamitans. The sequence goes on from JBBGZY010001310.1 coordinate 1,756,888, forward strand.
GGTGCCGCACATGCTATATGGGGTATAGCAGGTTCAGCCAAGACCTGAACCTGCACCACCAATACGGCTCGGAGGTCCAAGCCTCCATAGCACCTCAGAAGACTACCACTGAGGCTCACCACCACCTGGGGAGCCCCAGCGGGGACCCCACAGGCCCTCCTGCTTAGCATCCGTCTCCTGCTTGGAGTGGTGGACCTGGGAATAATCTCCATTCAACAACCACAGTCCCCTCTGCCACTGACCCTCTCAGTCACTGGCGGGATCCTGGAGCAGGCAGCTGGCTCCTCGGGCGAGGTCCCAGGAGGGATGTAAGCCCAGCGTGGCAGTGTTTCAGCAGCGGGCACCGGCCTGTCTCCTGTTGCGGCTGGCGGCCCTTCATCTCTACAGTGGGCTCAGTGTAGAGCATCTGCACATGGCGTCAGTGGCCCAGGATCAGCATGGCCTGCTCGGGGCCTGGGAGAGCGGTCTGTGGTGCCAGCAGAGCAGAGCCAGTTTGTGAAGTGCCAGCTAATGACCTCACCAGGGGGCAGAGAGGAGCCGTAGCTCCTCTGCACTCACAGGAGCCGGGACTGACAGCCTAGCAGAGCTCAACAGTTGCCTGCGGGGGAGAGGGGGGAGCTGTAGCCAGGAGATTTTGCCACTACACTGGCCAAATGGGCTCCGGGCTGAAGGGAGATTGGTATTTCTGAAGAGGTGGCGGTCCAGAAGGCGGTGAGGGCATCCAGAAACATGTCTGGGGGGCTTCTGGCCCAGAGCAGCCTGGTGAGAGACATCATTCTGCGTTTCTATGTTTTTCCTCTGTCTCTGTAGGGCTTAGGACAGGGAGTGTTGGGGGACTGTCAGTTGGCCATTAGGGAGTCAGTGGGAGAGGTTCTTGAGGCCTGTAGCTGTTGTTGGATCCATGGTTAGCGAGAGAACCCCCACAGGTGACTGCGTGAGCTACGCCATGGGGGACAGTAGAGGTGGGCCGCGGGATTCCGCCCTCTGTGATGGTGGAGAGAAAGTTGGTGGCTGGACAACTGATAGCTACCGGGCATCTAAAAAGTGACGATAAGGCGGACACAGTGAAAAAAAAAAAAACTTTAAATAAATGATTTTAAAAAAAAGGTGTGAAGGGGGACAAGACTACGGCAGGCAGTCTACGTTTGCATCGTGGGACATTTTAGGGCCCACCTGTGATGCGTGAGAAGCTCTAGAAGGTGTAGTAGAGGAATCTTTTCCTTACTCCAGTGGGAGAAGTTTATGGATAAGGTCAAGATGGTCAGGAGTGGCCAAGGAGGGAGGAGGAAATCTTGCCTTGTTCCGCTCACATTCACCAATTGTTTGCAGGCATTTGCAGTACTTGGCCAGTGTTATTCGCGGGAAAGCGCTGGACACTGTTCAGGTAGGTTTTTATGACTTGGCCACTATTAGGGAGGTTCACAGGGTGTGTGGCAGGGTCACATGGCTGCGTTACAACGAACTATTTCATTAGTGAAAGGCAATCAGGCCGTCCATTTGTTCGATTTTTCTCATGGGCATCAGCATCTGGATATAGTTGATGTCAGTGACTAGGGCTGGGAACTAGTTTTCCTGGGGGAGCCAGCGGTGCAGTGGCCTCAGGAACTCCAGCCTTACAGAAAAGAGTGCTACGAATGCGGCGGTAATAATGTTAATGTTATTTTACAAATGAGGGAAGGGGTGCGACAGGGGTTCATTGGACATAGTTTTCAAGCCTCCGCTTTTAAACAGGTATCTGTATCAGGAGGCTGCTCGCATTCTAGAATAAATGGTAGCTGCAAGACACATGGGACATAAATTGCCCTGAGGGAACAGGGTGCAACTGAAGGAAGTTCCCACCAGGAACAAGTTACTGTATTTTCCTTTGCAGATGCTGTGCAGGCAGTGTTCTAGGAAATGTGTCCCCTTTTCAGAGCAGGATTTTGGTTCTAGGCTGCTGCAGCTTGACATATCATATAAACCAGTGGAGGTGCGTCCATTAAGGACGCATGGGCGCCGCCCCCTCTCTCCAGCCTCTCTCCAGTTATTACTGTAGAGAAGTTGTGTTGGTCCGCCAGAGTGGGCACAGCCGTTTTTTTTCTTTTCGCAGAGGTGCAGTCACCTGTGCTGCCTGACGCGGTTATATGCTGGGGTTGTGAAACACATGGGGAGGTGGGAGTGCAATAGTATGTCCACCCATTTGCTGCAATTTGTAGCTGATAGGCAGGTCTTTCTGTCCTTTTGCTTGTCTTGTATGTTACCGTTATTTTGGTCAATTTGGTGCATTGTTGTTTTATTTGTTTATTACAGGTGTAATCTGGTGCCTCGCTGTATATGGGGGCCTTCCTATGTTTTGGGGAGCAAGTAGAAGAGACATCAGGCCCTTTGGGAGGCAATTGGGCCTCCCCAGGTATATGGGTTTGGCTCAGTGGTTTGGAGTACATGACAGGCTTTGCCGGGGCGAGTAGTAAGGGGTTCACCAATTTTTCTAGGTTAGACAGGCCCTCGGAAAGCCTAGTTTTCCATTAAGGGAGTTGCTGAATTTTGCATCCGATCGATGGGGGAACTTCTCGGAGATGTTAAAATCATTAGGCACTTGGAGTTGCGGAAGTATATCTGGCAGTACCTGGGGGTTATGGGGTTCATCGCAATGTGGTGGTTACTGCTCTGTGGCTTCAGTGGTTGTAGGATGGGATCTAACGTGTCTTTCAGGTTTGGAGGGGCATATAAACTAAAATATTCCACGCTTAGGACAATAAAATTAATAAAATTAAAAGAGAACTGCAGCCCCCCCAGAAAATGGAAAAACACAGAGGTGAAATCCAAAAAATATAAAAAAAACTCTAGTTGGGAATGTGGCGCTGTTCAAAAGTGTATTAATAAGGAATGTGTAGTGATAATATGTGAGAAAGACTATGAACAGATGTTAAACAAAGCATGTCATGTGTATACCATAAATATAAAACATCACATAGTGTAAAACAAAAGTGCAAACGCGTTGTAAATAATCATAGGAGAGATACATGCACTCAAAAAAGTAAAATATACCAATGTATAAATGTGCGTAATAAATGGCGTGAGCAAACAAAAATGCAAGAGAAACGCACAAAAATGCCAAAAAAAAATGCACAAATAGCATCAATGGTGTAATAAATAATTAGTATGATAGTGCACCAAAATTGTCAAAAATCAAGTCCAAATAGTGTAAGTGTCCGAGCAAAATAAAGTTCTAAAAAAAGAAAAATGGTGAAAAGTGTCTTGGCAATCCAAAAAGATCCCATGAAAATTATTGTGATCGTGGTGCAACTCTTCATCGGGAACCCCGACTTGTGTCCCCACTCACCGGAAGACCCAACCCCTGCAGGGGTAATGGGCAAGTGAAAATAAATCCACTGATGGAATTCGATCGGTTTCCCCTTCTACGGATCCGCGATCCCCTTCCTGTTTTGGGTTGTCACTGCTCCTTTAAAATAGTCCACCAGAGCGTATCCGTATATATGGAGAAGAAAGGAGCCTCATAGTGTAAATCCAAAAATATATTTTTATTTATTATAGCCAATCAGCTAACATAAAAATGGAATGATTAAAAAAGGTAAATCAATAAAGTCTAACTAAAAGATGGCACTGTTCCGCCGGCTAGTGGAGAGCCGATAGTGGAGACAGTGGCGAGGCAGCAGCGTGCGTTCCACAGCCGATCAGCCAAAAACCGGAAGCAAACCAACAATAGACTGTGCAGCGATGTATGCGCACCAACGTGACCACGACTTACGCGTTTCGTCATCAAGACTTCATCTGAGGCCCGGCCATCTTGGTACACCATACGTCTAAATATACAACAAGGAGGCGCCACGCGTCCAATCAGAATGGGGGATTGGTACAAGAGCAGCACTCCACCCAGCGGGGAATGCTAATTGCGCTCTATAGGAAAGACTAAGGCGTGACCCACTGCTTCCACACCCCCTAGTGGGAAAGATACTAACTGCAAGAATAATTTGAAAGGTGTGTAACAACTGTCTCTGGAGGGCGCCTCCGTGCCAATAAAGCAGAAACAATGGGTGACAAGCACACAGATAAAAGTACCGTTCACCCGCATATGATCACTGAAACCCAAAAAAAACGAAAAACAAAACACAAAACACATATCCCATGCCACCACTCATGAACAAAAAAATTTTTTTATGTTAAGATGGTGGCAGAGAAATGTGAAATGGAATATACAAAAACATATATAGTTCAATGCTAGACCAAAAAGTGCTAAGCGTAATTAAAATGACAGCAATATGATTGAAATATACAAATATCTGCGGCGAACATTATTGGACCAAAAAATAAAAAACAGAATAATATTATATATAAAAAATAGAATACTATTATATATAAAAAATAGAATAATATTATATATAAAAAGGGGGGATGCAAATAGAGGGGCGAAAGATTCATATGCGCCTTTAAATGTTACTCACATGGATCTTCAATATATAATATCCCACATAAAAAAAGAGAGAGAGAGGGGACTCCAATTACTGGTGAAACCTCTTATTACTGCAAGAAGTATGAGGAAATTAAAAAAACCTTCTAAAAATGTGTAAATAGGAAAAATAATACAAATAAAAAATAAAAATAAAGATAAAAAATATAAAAAATATAAAAATAAAAAATAAAAAGGAGAAGGAGAAGAAGGGGAGGGGGCATGTAGTACCCACTCTAAATTTATGTGAAGTTGATATAGATTAATCGGCCCTGAGAGGCTATATTGAATATGAGGGAATAAAACAAATATCATGAAATGAATAGAATTGGTAAGAAAAACAGAAATCATTGTGGAAATATATGCAAATACATATAGGGGCGTCGCTGATATGTTGTGTATTCTGGGAATATAAGTTGGTACAGGAGTTTGAGAGATAGAGCTAGAAATTTGATAAGAAGCAATTTAAATCAATATCCACATTAAGTCCTCTAGGCACCAAGCTATCCAGGCGGTATATCCATCTGGTTTCGTTCTATGATATCTGTATCTTTTTACTACCCCCCCTCCAATGGTCTTTGATGGTATCTATACCATAAAAAATTAAACCAAAAGGATCCCTCTGATGAAACTCATCAAAGTGTTTTGAGAGGTTGTGCTTAGGAAACCCCTTTCTTATATTGTTAATGTGTTCTCTGATGCGCACACATAGGGGTCTAGTGGTCCTACCCACATACTGCAATCGGCACGGGCATTCAATGACGTATGTTACGTGTGTTGTATTACAGGTGATTAGTTCTCTAATGTCATACTCTATCCTCATTTCATTCCAGGAGGGGTATAGTTTCTTTGGTTGTTTCTTGCTGACCCGGCAGGCCAAACATTTTTGGCATCTGTAAAAGCCTTTCATACCCGCAAATATTTTAATACTTCTCAGGGGGTCGATCACATTACGTACCAGATGGTTCCTGAGGGTTGGTGCACTCCTGTAAATAAGACAAGGCTTTTTCTTAAGGATGTTTCCCAAAACTCTATCAGACTTTAAAATAGGCCAGTATTTCCTCACTATATGCTCTATATTCCTATATTGGCTGTTAAAACCAGTGATAAAAGCTACATCCCCTAGGGCAGTGGTTCTCAACTCCAGTCCTCAGGACCCACCAACAGGCCAGATTTTAAGTATTACCTTGGGGAGATGCAGACAAGAATACTGCAATCACTGAGCAGTAAATGAAATCACCTGTGATGTATTTTAGTTATCTTGCAAACCTGGCCTGTTAGTGGGTCCTGAGGACCGGAGTTGAGAACCACTGCCCTAGGGAGTTTGTATTAATGTTATTCCTATTTGTTGTTAGCAAGGATTCTTGATCCATTTTTTGTATCTCGTCCTTTAATTTCGATAAGGGTTCAATATGGTAGCCTTTATCCACAAACTTTTTAATCAACATATCAGCTTGGTTCTGGTAGTCCTCGACATTCCGACAATTCCTCCTCACTCTCAACAATTGCCCTTTAGGGATGTTTTCTTTCCATTTAGGGTGGTGACAACTGTAGATGGGTATATACCCATTACGATCTGTAGCTTTGAAGTAGGTTTTTGTGAATAAATCATCGCCTTCTTTATAGATCTGTAAGTCTAGATAATCTATCGTGTTGTAATCTGATTTACCAGTAAAGGTGATGCCGTACATATTGTGGTTTAGATCATCGAGAAATTCTGGAATGATTCTGGGTCCCCTTCCCACAATATAATCACATCATCGATGTATCGACGGTAAAGTTTAATCTCTGGTCTTCTGGTGCCATATATGTAGCGTTCCTCTAACATATCCATAAATAAGTTTGCCACACTTGGGGCGTACTTGGCGCCCATGGTAACGCCTTTCTTCTGGACATAAAACTCCTTGTTGTACCAGAAATAGTTGCTCTCCATTGCCAGCTCCAGTCCCTCCAGTATAAAATTGATTTGTTCATGTCGTAAATCTGATCTCTCATATAAAGCCTTTTCAACTCCTTTCAATCCATCTTTCTGGGATATGCTCGTATATAAGGAGTTGACGTCTATTGTGGCTAAAAGCCATTGGCGACTCCCTGGTATCGTATCAGTTGGGTACTGTCCCTGAGATAAGATTTCCCTTCCACCACCAGGGGTTTCAAAAAATCCCCCAATCTGGAGAACAGGGAATCCACTCCACTTACAATTGGCCTTCCCGGTGGTTTATTGAGCCGTTTATGAATCTTAGGCAGATAGTATATGACCAGGGTTTTTGTAGACCCTGGGACCAGATATTGTGCTTCTTTTTTATTTAAAATGCCTGCCTCCAACCCTTTCTTAACGTGTTTCTTCAGTCTTTTTTTATATTGTGCCTTAGGGTTACCTCTCAGCTTGTTGTAGGTGTTTTCAACTTGCAGTAAATTCTCCATCTCTTCCTCATATTCTTCCTTCTTCAGTATGACCAGTCCCCCTCCCTTGTCGGCAGGGCGTATCACCACTTGTTTTTTATTTCCAATCTCTTTAATGGTCTTCCATATGTGTATGCTTTTAGACTTCTTCTCCATTTTCCCTAGATCATTTTCCACCATCCGTTTAAAAGCCCCTATGCACTGATCCCCTGAGACTTTAGGGTTAAAAACCAAATTATTTCTTAAATTCGTATGTGTGTAAACATCAGATATTGGCGTGTGTGTGGTCTTTTTGTTCAGAGCATAATGTTTTTTGATTTTCAATTTCCTAATGAATTTTTGTAGATCTGTATATACTTCAAACTTATCAACACTTTTATCCGGTGCGTATTTTAGACCTAAATCCAGAATCTTAGTTCATCCTTGGAAAAAGTTACTTCACTTAAATTGAAAATGCCTTGACCTAGTATTCCCTTCGCCTTTTTCTTCCTCCCTCCTCTTTTTCCTCTTGTCTGTTTCTTCCGTTGTCTCTGTAGGTATGTTCCGGTTCTCTCTCTGAGTTCCTGTTCTCTCCATTCTCCATATTCCTCCGTAGATGTTGTGGGGACAGGTGACCTGAGTGACCATTCTGTCTCTGCGTCCTGTTCCAGCCTGTGGGCACTTCGCCTCTTCTCCGGGTATAGTGGGAGTCTCCTGGTGCCCCTCTCCATCCTGGACGCCAATACTGTACTTTCGCGTTCCATCTGCCTGGAGGCCTGTCCCTCGGTCTCCCCTGGAAAAAATCCCTCTCTCCTGGGTACTCTCTCCTATTCCTGAGGTTTGGAGGGGCACCACAAGTGTAAGGTTTCACACTTGTGTCGCTGTGACGGTTTGGGGTCCTTGAAAGGGTGGAATATCTGGTGTTTTGGGAAAAAGGTGGGGAACCATAGTTGGTATGGTGCCCTCTATTTGGTGGTCCAATAATAGTGACCAGTTCATGGTAGACCGGGATCCAAATGTAGCAAAAGAGTTTTCACCGCACCAGTATAGATCCACACCAGGTGTAAAGTGAAGGGTTGTCTCCGAGAGTAAAGAGCCCCAGGTGCTGGCTAGTGCTGAATCATGTTGAAGGTAGATGAAAAAATCCGGACAGCCGCACATCTGGAAGATATTGTCCAAAAATATTTATTATAAAATCAGGAGCATACAGTATACAGGACACCGTGGCAAAAAAGTACAGGCAATCAGCTAACGCGTTTTGCACTTATGCTAAGTGCTTACTCATAGCCCAAAGCTGTGAATAAGCACTTAGCATAAGTGCGAAACGCGTCCCCAGGTTTGTTGCCAGGAGTTATTGGAGTATCCTACATTTACCCTCTACATCTTCAATCTCAAGTTTTCATTAAAGCATCAAAAAGCATACCCCTAGACTGGTTAATAACTTTGAAGAGTGACTGGGATTGTGTGCCAGGCTACAGGACAATTACTGGAAAAAGAACCCTGGGCATCTATTCAGCGACTCCTACGGGGGCAGTGCTACACAGAATTGCAGCAGCTCAGATCTGTACCTATGCTGCAGGCTTGATGGTTTGCTTCACGGCTGCGGCAAAAATAGCATGTCATATTCGGCAGGTGGTATCGCCACTGAACCCGACCGATTCAAGTGAATGGGGCTGTATCACAACCTTCTGCAACCACATATCACATGGTTGTGACACAGTGAGTTAGCATTTTAAAGCCCCATTCACACCTGAGCATTTTGGGAATATGCAAAGGCAGGCATTGCGCTTATGCACATTTCAGTGGGCTGCCCTACCCAAGGCAAATGCGCCAAAGTAGCTCTTTAGCATTTAACTTTTTTAACTGTGCATTTTGTCTCATTTGCAATTTGTTTTCCACTGGGAAAACCGCGTGTCCACTTGCCGTGTTTGGGGTGACATTTACAATGAATGGCACCACAAACGCAACACACGTTTTTCACACATTTTCTTTTCAGAGGGGTGGCAGTATAGCCGTACTTATGAATGAGCTCTTATTGAGTTAATGTGTTTTGTACATTTTTTGAATTTTTCCTTTAGCATGAAAAACATACTGTGGGTGCGGCACAAATTTAACGCTTGCTTGTCTGAATGATTTAGGGCCCATTTGTGGGCATTGCATAAAGGCAGCCTATTCAAAATGAATAGGCTGCCAATGTATGCCAACGTGCCCAAAACAAAAAAAAGCACATGACCCTTTTTTTGCTAACATGATGCACTGTTCATTGCCACACTTCACAGCACACTACAGGGCCGGTGCATTGGGGTGCCTGATTGAAATGATTGCCACCACAACACATGCTTTGCGTGTTACCATGTGTTGCGGTAACATGCGTGGTAAGGCATGTGTTTCCGCAATTTAGAAATGTAAAGGTACCCTTAAAACCGATATGGGACCATTACAATGCATACAGTATGCAAGAAAAACTAATTGTATTTCAATAGGTTTAGTTTACACCATTTTGGTACTTTCTTGTGCATAAAAAAAAGTACAGTATGCTGCATTATTATTTTTTTGCATGTAAATGTACTGGAACGCACATCAGCACACATGAACACACAGCAAATGCATGTAAATGCAACTCGTATAAGAATAAAAAAGAAAAATCATAAATAATGCCTAAAAAAACGCACCAAAATTTCTCTGCAAACACAACAAAAACATTCTGCAAATCAGGGCTTTTTTTTTTCTCAGAGAATAGGTGCAGGAACTCCCACCTTCCGAGTCACCACCATTCCTTGGTTCCATCTCCTCCCTACCTCTCAGTACCGTCCCTTTTAGAGAATTCAGTATTAATTTGTGGTGCCAAGTAATTTGTTAATGACAACAAGAAAGACAGTAAAATAGATTCCCTGTAACTAGCAACAATGGACAGCCCCCCCCCCCCCAGCAACAAAAGACCCTCTAGCAGCCAGCAGCAATAGACCCCTCCCCCAAAAGTAGATCCTTTTAGACCCCCCAGCAACATAGGGTCCACCCCCAACAACAACAGATTCTCCGCCAGCAACAATAGACCTCCCCAGCAACGATAGCCCCCCAGCAACAATAGACCCCCCTCCCTGCAAAAATAGATCCCCTTCAGCAACAATAGATTCCCCAGCAGCCAGCATCGATAGAACCTCCAGCACACCCACAGTACCCCTTGCCATTACATACATTAAGTGCTGGGGGTGGCGGAATTGCGTCCCCCCCACATTCCTGCTGAAAAAAAGCCCTGCTGCAAATACATGTGGAACTGCACAATGAACAGGAGGATTGTGGTGTAAAGGAGCCCTAAAGGCCCATGTACACTTCTGCATTGCTGTAACAGGTGGTAGGACACATAACATACACCTGCCACAGCCCTGGGACACATTCATGCATGTGCTGGGTTTCCTGCGCATTTGTGTGGAGACAGAGCTGGTATGGAAGTCGCAACACTCTTCATTTCTGCATGTGCATAGAAATCCCCTGCACGTGCACAGATGTGCCTTATATCTCTGCCGGGGCCTGATAGCTGGGCAGAGCCCCTCTGCACATCTGCGCATGCACCATACTAACACATATGGCAGTGATGGAGGGTGGATATAGTAGCACTGCTGAAGAGGACTGAAGTTCCTCTTTTAGAAAATATTTCCAATGCCAGGTCCACTTTTAATACCAATTCTAATTCTAATTCTGCATTTTGTTTGTGCCTTGCTGAACCCCGTATCTCACTTCAAGCCAACCTGACAGTGTCAGCCTAAAAATAGTGGACTCTCTGCTGTCCCTAATGACATAAAACACCCACATGTCCGTTAGAAACTATGTGATCTTTGCCTAGGCTTTAGGTCACATGAGGGAGCTCAGGAGGCAAGAAATGGATACTTCCTTATGGGATTCGGTAATGTCAACATGCCTCCGATCTGAACGATCGGCCCACTTTAATTCCTTCAAATAAGTGTATCACAGCATTAAAAGATTAAAACCGCATCGAGCGTCAGCTCTGGTCGATTGAAGAGTCGGGCGCGTGTCTGACATTACAGGAAGCTTTTCGCATCTCTTTAGGCCAGATTAAGCCTGTAGGGCAGGCACGCTTGGTGGGGTTCCTTTTGCGTGGTCCACAGCAGACTTCTAAGTGTACTGCTGGAAACATGTGATGTTTACATATCAAAGGCTCGCTTTGCTCTCCTTATGCCGTTCTGCAGATAATTATACATTTTATAGCCTAAATCCTCAAATTATACATCACTCTCATATAATAGCCTAGAAATTGGCTACATTTACATAAAACCTCTCAGAGGTCAATGACCCCAAGCAACAAGGTGAAACATTAATACGGTATGGAATTTTCTGACGTCGGATCCATTTTTCACTTAAAGCTGGGCTCCAGCCTTCCCTTTAGTCTTGCACAGTTGTACAGGCTCCTCTCCTGTACTGAAATTGCTTACTGTGATTTCAGTGCACACTGTGAGCTTTTTTTTCCTGCAACCACGGGTTTCAGACAGTGTTGATGCAGGAATCTCTACCGCCGAGCCATTGTCTTCTATCGGTGGGGGAAGACAGTGATTATTGCTAGTGGCTATACCAGCCATTAGCGATAATCGTAAGTAAAATCCGACAGGCCGGTTGTACCCAAGTTGATCGATCAATCAACTTGGTGCATTCAGCCTGCCCATACACGATTCAAATCTGTCTATTGCCGGCATTACTCCCAGCCTCCACGATTCAATGCACCCCTATTGTCTATATGACTTCACAGTGGGCTGACCTCTTAGGACCCCTCCCATTCTCTTCCCCTTCCTTCTATCCTAAATTGTATTCTCATGGTTCCTCCTTCCTGCATTTCTTATCTTTTCTCTTCGCTTTTGCAGCTGCTACATCCTCTTTCTAGATCTACAGCCTTCACCTAGTTTATTCCCTAAATAATCTTTACTGGTTTATATATCTGTACCCCTTAGCTACACCTGGAAGACAACCATTACTGTCCCCAGAATTCCTATAAGTTTATCTTGTTGGACCTGAAACGGGGGACCAATTTGTCCTCTCAGATTATACAACTTGTTATTGTTGTTACATTATTGCTTTTTTCTCTATAATGTTGACCATCTGCACATGTCCACATTATGTGATATGCATCATTGTCAACAATGTTATATTGGTTTACTTCACTTCAAAAATAAAAACCTGGTTTGAGCTCTAACCCGTCTTTTCTTCATTCAACACAAACTAAAAAAAAAAGTTTTGGTTATACACACACTTTAAGAAAGAAAAAAATAGAATTTACTGTGTTGTAAAAACCTATTCATTTTTATGTTGTTAGCCCATGCAGTGACTAACTATGTACACACAGCTATGTGGGTCAATCCCATTATTAACCCCCATTATGTTACTCAGCAGGTGGCGATTCCTTGGAGCAGAGAATTTTACTGTGAGCATAAACACACTGTGCTATCATTTCGTGATAGGTGATATTGATGCCTGGAACAGTGGGAACACACCGTGCCTGCGGCGGGCAGGTGGACTGTTCCTGGGAGCTGGATTGATGTATGGAAAAATAATGGCAAGAAAAAGAAAGACAAACATAACTCAAATGAGCATCTCCTAGTACTATGATAAGAAGCCTTGCACAGCCTCATAGAAACATAAGGGAGCAAATGTAGAAAAAGGTCAAATTGTCCATTGAGTCTAAACCTTTTTTTGATTTTTCGTTTTTTTTTTCATTTTTGGTTTGTATTTCGTTTTTTAGTTTTTTGTGTAAGTATAGATATACGTTTGCCCTAAGCATGTTTAAATTCACTTACTGTTGACTGAGGCTAGGTTCACACATTCCCGCAATTTTCACTGCAAATTTCCAAAGCAGCTGTTCAGCGGTTTAGTTGTGATTTAGATGCAGGTCAGATGCAAATCTTTGGAGCCGGCCACCACCGGTGTTTTTAAGATTAGCTGGTTGTTAAGGAGTGGGCCAGGAGGCCGGCAGCCACATCCGTAACAGCAGATGACTCACCCGCTGTCAGCGGTCTTCCCCTCTGACAGCTGAATGTAAAAAAAGACATTGCCAGTAATAAAAAAATGAGAAAAAATGGCATGTGGGTCCCCCCCCCCAATCCATACCAGGCCCTCAAAATAAATAAAAACACAATTTCTTAAAAAACAAACAAAAAAAAAACAATGTCTCCCAGTGTGGATCCATTGCCGACCCAAAAAAAGAAAAAAAATCTTAGCTCGCTCCGGAGGCTCAGACCGTCTGCCTGCTACTTCGTCTCACAGTTCTTAAATATTTAAGGGGCGACCACTCAGCAGAGGCACTGATGAGGAGGCACTGATGAGGCTGCACTGGTAGGCAGCACTGATAGGCGGCACTGATTTGGAGGCACTGATTGGCAGCTCTAATGGGCACTGATTGGCAGCACTGGTGGGATTGCATTGATAATCAGAACACTGATAATCAGTGCCCTGATTATCAGTGTAGATGTCACTTTCTACAAAAGCTTGTTATCGGCTCTCTTCTCCTCTCCTCATGCTGTCAGCATGGGGAAAGGAGTGCCAATAACCGGCATCTGTTCACCTCCGTGATCAGCTGTGATTGGACACAGCTTACCACATAGTAAAGACCCCTGATTGGTTCTTTACCTCAATCTGTAATCAGTAGTGTCCGGAGGCTCCATGCACACTTGCATTTTTTAAGCTCCTAGAAGCTATTATGAGTATTTTTTTCTGTTCCTAGAAGCTAATAGTGTTATCCTATGTGTCCTCTATTTTATGCTAGAAGCATTTTTCAAGGTTCAGCATTTAGGAGCAGAAAAAAAAGCTTCTGTAGAGTTTTTGGGAGCATGTCCCCTGCAGAAAAAAAATGCTAAACACTACTAAATGCTCCTAAATGCTTCTAAATGCTACTAAAATGCTCTTATTAGCTTTTTCTAGCGTTTTTTTTTTTTCTTCATGTACTGGAAAAATGCTAATAAAATGCTAACTCACCTGAAAGCTTCTAAAAGCTACTAAAACGCTACTACACGTGGCATAAAAATTCGTTTTTTATCCAGCTTTTATTTCTAGCAGTTTTTGAGCTTATATAAATGGCTAGTGTGCATGAAAGTTTGTTCCAAGCATCAACTGCTCTTTCTGTAAAAGTTATCAAGGTTAGCATTGAACTTTCCTCCTGCTAGTCTGAGGTCCCCGTGTTCTTGATCTTAGGTTCATATTGCCTTCCTGAACAACAAATGCCTCATTCCCAGTCCCATTCAGCTGCCAGCTGGGAGATTTTGACCAATGATGTCAGTCAGCATCCTTCCCAGTGTCCTGGCAACCAATGGGCCCTGAGCGGGGCTCAGTTGGTTGCATTGACTTCAGTTCGGATTGAAATAACATGTGCAACTTGTAAACTATTAGCAAAACTTTTAAGTATGCTCAGCATCTGCAAATCACACCCATGCATGTTTTGCCATCACTAGTTTCCCATCACTAGTCTAGGTATAATCACTGGATTGACTATACTAGACCAGCCCTTTTCAACCAGGGTGCCTTGAGATATCTTTAGGGGCGCCTTGGCAAAACGCCTAAGATTCGCCCAAAAACTGTATACAAGCAGGTGGGGGTATGAAGTCTGCCTTTTAGTTATACAAAGCCACAGGTTTTCATTGTGCACAATTAAAAACCTTCAAGCTATCGGCATCCTAACGACCAATGACATCATCAGTTGCTAAGGAGCATGTCAGTCGCCTACATAGCATCCTTGTTTGACCCTCCCCTACCTCTCTCCATCAGAGTTGGGGTCTCATTAGCTTGCTTGAGTGATGGAGAAAAACTGAGGGAGAAGAAAAACATTGTAATACTAGTCAGTACCAGTGGCGGCCGGTGGTAATTTTTTTGGGGGGGGAGGGCGGTAAACGTTTTTTTATTTTTTAAAGGGTGCCTGGACTGAAAAAAAGGTTGAAAAACACTGAACAAGACTACACTGAATGACTGCCTGCAGCTGTTATCTGCATCAAAAGAGTTTTTTTTTTGCTTAATAATTTAATCAATGTAGCATTTTTCAAAATGTACATGTTAATAAAATGAGTCCTTTCAATTATTTCATTGCGCGACACACAATGTCCTAGAGTTTACACTTATATTTTCAGCACCATTGTCTCTGTCTTCAAAGAAATACTACAAATTAAATTTGGTATTTTGAAAAAAAACAATAAATGGGTTGTAGTTCTTTGTGCCAAACAAAACAATACCCTGTTATTGTAGGTTGACGAGGCATTGAAACAAACGGAAGCCTATAATTTGTCAGCTGAATCATGAAATGTCCGCGAGAAACAAAAAAACAAAATTGCTGGTGGTGGTTGAAATGATGGATTTCTGCTTAACCACTTAAGGACCGGAAGGAATTGCCCCCTTAATGACCGGGCCATTTTTTGCGATACGCCACTACGTCGCTTTAACTGACAATTTCGCAGTCGCGCGACGTTGTACTCAAACAAAATTGACGTCCTTTTTTCCCCACAAATAGAGCTTTCTTTTGGTGGTATTTGATCACCTCTGCGGTTTTTATTTTTTGTTACAAGCAAAAAAAGAGCGACAACTTTGAACTTTGATAATAAATATTCCCCCCCCCCCCCCCCCAAAAAAAGTAAAAAAAAAATTTCTTCATCAGTTTAGGCCAATATGTATACTTCTACATATTTTTGGTAAGAAAAAACGCAATAAGCGTATATTGATTGGTTTGCGCAAAAGTTATAGCGTCTACAAAATAGGGGATAGATTTATGGCATTTTTATTATTTATTTATTTTCTACTAGTAATGGCGGCGATCTGCGATCTTTAGCAGGACTGCGACATTGTGGTGGACAGATCGGACACTTTTGACACTCTTTTGGGACCAGTAACATTTATACAGCGATCAGAGCTACAAAAAAAAAGTCACTGATTACTGTATAAATGTCACTGGCAGGGAAGGGGTTAACACTAGGGGGCGATCAAGGGGGTAAGTGTTCCCTAGTGTACTGACTGGAGGAGGAGAGAGATCGCTGTTCCTGATCACTAGGAACAGCAGATCTCTGTACTCCCCTGTCAGAATGGGGGTCTGTTTGTTTACATACACAGATCCCCGTCTTGGCTCTCTGTGGAGAGATTGCAGGTGGCCGGCGGACATCGCGGCCACCAGCCATGCGCATCGGCTCCAGAGTCGCACCACCGGCGCGCCCCCTACCGCTCTTAGAGGTGCCGACTTACACCTACGGCGATTTGCGCAGCCATATCAACCTGCCGCAGTATAATGACGATGTATGTTTGACAAGCGGTTAAGCGGCAACACTGCCAACTGTCCTCCAATTTGTAAACAGGAGCCAATTAATGTACCAGCATGTTTTTGGAATGTGGGAGGAAACTGGAGAACCCAGAGGAAACCCACACAAGCATATAAACTCCATGCAGATAGTGTCCTGACTGGGACCTGCAGCCCCTTAGCAGAACCCTGGTAACCAACCTACAGCCCCTTAGCACTTCCTGAGTGGCCCTCAGAGGCCCTTTAGACAGTAATCTGTGTTTTCCTTACCTAGATGCTCACTTAAAGTGTTACTAAACCCACAACAGTAAAATCAGTCTGTATATGCAGTAAAGCATGCTTGTTATACTCACTGTGGACCTAAGGGGTTAATCCTCCACATTGTGTAAAAAGGCTGTTTGATCCTGTCTTCTCTGATCCTCCCCTTCTTCCACAGTCCCCAATTAATTGGCTTATAGAACACAGCCTTGGGGGCACTCTGCACATGCTTAGTTTGGTGTGTATTGCTAGAGAGTTTTTCTTTTCTTGGGTGCATGCATAGTTGGCAACATTCTCAAAAAATTATTAGGGACACTTTTTTGTCTGTAGGCAGAGTGTTTGTTTAATTAGGGGCGGGGCATTCATTTGTTGGCATGGTCTGGTAGAAGTTGAAAAATGTGGCACGCATAGCGGGAAAATGGGCGTGGTTTAAACTATGCTAAATATTGGCCGTAGCTTAAAAGGCTGTGGTTAAATAGAGTCTGAGATGAAAGAGGGATGGAGGGAGAGAGAAAGAAAAAGAGAAAGAAAGAAAAAGAGAGGGAAGAGAGGAGAGAGAAGGAAAAAAAGAGGGAGGGAGGGAGAGAGAGAGAAGGAAAGAAAGAAAGAAGGATGGAGGGACAGCAGGCCCAGATCCTACACCACAATAGCAATATGAGTATGCCAGAAAGTTTAACAATTAGCAGATAAAGATACTCTAAACACCATCCCCCAAGGTAGATCCCATAAAACAGATACAGAAGATGGTCAGAGACTGTGCAGACATGCTACAGGAGATGGTCAGGGACTGTGCGGACATGCTACAGAACAGGGATGTAGATAAGGGGGGTTTTGGGGGTTTAAACCCCCCAGAGTATCAGATTGCAGAAGAAGTAGTAACGTTATGTGAGCTACTAGTGGCATTGGGCTCACCACCATCGCCGCCACACTCGGCACTGACTCACACATGCTGTTGGTATGAGCTGCCTGCTGTTACACCGCCCAACCACCAGGGCAGGTCGGCCCGAGCTGTTGGGCTCAGGTTGGGCTGAGGGAGGCTCTGTCAGCAGGGAGGGGCAGGCCGGGAGCTCCACTGACGCTCTGACCCTGCCCTGCATCGCCCCATATAGTTTGTATGTGTTTGGAGGCTCAGAGCAGAGTGGGAGCACTGAGAGCGCCTGCCCTGGACATCTGAGAGCCCCTTAACCACTTGGAGCCCTCTGCCGCTGAAAGCCTCGCCCCCGGACCTCTGAATGCGGGAGGTGAGCCAGGTTGTCCAGGTAGGTCTTTCTGCCAATATGCCAATATACACTGCCTGTAGACAGTAGACTCACTGTTATGCTAAACCCTCCCTGACAGTGTTTTTTACCCCCTGTATAGTTGCGCATTGCTGAAAGTTAGAATTTTAAAAATGGCTACTTGATCATCTCATTAATTAATGGTAATTTCCTGTAGTCGCATCCGCAGTCTCTGGTCATTTCCTGTAGTCCGTCTGCAGTCTCTGGTCATTTCCTGTAGTCCGTCTGCAGTCTCTGGTCATTTCCTGTAGTCGCATCCGCAGTCTCTGGTCATTTTCTATAGTCTGTCCGCAGTCTCTGGTCATTTCCTGTAGTCCGTCCGCAGTCTCTGGTCATTTCCTGTAGTCCGTCTGCAGTCTCTGGTCATTTCCTGTAGTACGTCCGCAGTCTCTGGTCATTTCCTGTAGTCCGTCTGCAGTCTCTGGTTATCTTCTGTAGTCCATCCTTAGTCTTATTATCTCCTGTAATCCATCTGCAGTCTCTGATTATCTGTGCATTTGGCTTGTGGCTGCGGCGACTGTGAACATCAATGGGCAAGTTTAAGGGCGGCGCCGCCTGTGAAACTTGACATATCGGGTTGCGGCACAGTGAAGCTAAGCATCGATAGCATGGCAATGTGTACTCAACGATGCAGCTGCTATGTTTATTTAGAGGTAGGTGGCCAAGGTGTGGTTTTGTTTAATAATCCTCTTTGAGTCCCTGTTCACATTGACTGCGGCTTTGAAATCGTGCAACTTCATCTGAAATCGAAATTTCAAAGCCACATGTGAGCGCAACTTTAGGTGTGATTTGGAAGACATCTGTGCAGCTTCATGGACAGATGTCTATGCGAGTCGCACCTGAAATCACCAAAAGTAATACAGGAATTACTCAAATCAGTGCGGCATTTGAACATGGCCATTGCCGGCAATAGGATGCGACTTGTCATGCGATTTGACAGGTCAAATCGCACAAGTTGCTCCAATGTGAAGAGGGGCTTATTCAATTCTTATACCCAATCTAGTCATGCATAGTTGCCAACATTTAACAATCAGCAGATAAAGATACTCCAAACACCTGGTGTTAGCGCTTCAATTATCCCGACACCATGGTTGTTATGGTGTCAGGATGATTGAAGTGTATTATTTCTATTAATACATTGTAATATAAAATGAAATCACTCAACTCACCATAATACAGAATCAGTGGGAGCCCTGAGTGTGTCACCTGCCACGTCACCTGCCACCAGATGCCATCAGGTGCCTCCAATGGAGTCCCTCCTTTCATCAGGTGCCCCCAGCAGAGTCTGTCCTTACATCAGGTGCTTCCAGCAGAGTCTGTCCTTACATCAGATGCCCCCAGCAGAGTCCATCCTTACATCACGTGCCCCCTGCAGAGTCCGTCCTTACATCAGGTGCCCCCTTTTGTAGCCCTCCGTCCGTTTTTGCCAAAAAATTCCCAATTTCCCGGGACTAAGGCAAAATCCCCGGATTTTTACCGGGACGAGCTCCGATTGGGACGAGGGTCCCAAAATCGGGATTGTCCTGGTAAAATCGGGACTGTTGGCAAGTATGGTCATGCCCACTACTCTTTGTGGCATGCTTAACAGAATTTGTTTTTCAACTGTATCCCAGGAGGGCTTATATTTTGCCACACTGCTGTAATCTCTAGCAACCAAGCAGCGAGCGGTAATGATAAGCAGTAGTCTATAGCTACCAATCAGTGAGCAGTAATAATGTGCAGTAACCTCTAGCAGCCAATCAGTAAGCAGTAATGATGTGCAGTAACCTCTAGCAACAAATCAGTGAGCCGTAACGTGTGCTGTATTCTTTGGCAACCAATCACAATCGCTGCCTGATCTGCTGCAGTAAACTGATTTTGAAAATTTTGCCCAGGGTCCATTTAATTTTAAAGAAGGCCCTGGCTGACAGCAGAGGCTTCTGACAGCAGCTGACAGCAGAGGCTTCTCACACAGGCCATTAATGTGTGCAATGTTCTGTGTATGGGGGAGGGGAGGGATGTCATTGAGTTAAGTACATTACACAGAGGGATGAGAAGGACTTATGTACAGAGAAGATGGGGGTGATAATCACCTTCAGTCCTGTTGTGTCGTGGTCGGTCCCTGGATTCCTCTACTCACAGCCTGGCCACACCATTCACCGGTGTCTCCGGGGGGGGGGTGTACCAAACTGCCGAGCTAGGCTGAGCTTGTCTGAGCCTGATCGACCGAGTTTGCCTGAGCCCAAATGGCCGAGCTAAGTAGAGCTTGCCGAGCCTGAGCAGAGCATGTGCAGATCTAAAGTTGGCCTGCAGCAATGTTTTTACGGGCGGACTGATCAGAAAAGGTATTTAGCCATTTATATTTACTAAAATAATTGCATTTCCATGTTCTGTGTCTTGTGGGAGACTAAATATAGTGAATGCACAGCTCTGGGTTTAGTTATGCCGCGTACACACGAGCGGACTTCTCGTCCGCCTGAACTCCGAAGGACTTTTCGACGGAGTTCCGACGAAACGGACTTGCCTACACACGATCCCACCAAAGTCCGATCGTTTCGAACGTGTTGACGTACGACCGGACTAGAATAAGGAAGTTCATAGCCAGTAGCTAATAGCTGCCCTTGCGTCGTTTTCAGTCCGTCGGACTAGCATACAGACAAACGTTTTTTTTCGATAGGACTCGAGTCTGTCGGAAAGATTTGAAACATGTTCTATTTCTAAAGTCTGTCTGATTTTTCGACAGAAAAAGTCCGATGAGGGCCCGATGAAGCCCACACATGATCGAATTGTCCCACGGATTTGTTCCGTTGGACCCTTGATGCCAAAAAGTCCAGTCGTGTGTATGCGGCATAACACACTGACTGTCTTCTATTACATGAATGAATGAATGAATGAATGAATGAATAATTTGTAAAGCGCTGCAAATGCGAACTGAATCGCCTCAAGGCGTTACATGTCTGCAGTATCTGACAATCTCTTGCAGCATGCCTGTAGGCTGTGATTGTCTCATGTTGCACATCTGGAGTCTTTGACAGCTTTCTGTACCATTACATTTACTGAAAATTATGTGTGGCCCATTGGTAATGTTAATGGGTCTGCAAATGAGGATCCCTATATGAAGTAATATGACCACCACTGCTCTTAGAGGATAATGAGAACTATAAAGTGAAGTTCCCAGCTTCAAAATTTTGAAGGGGTCTCAACTTTACTATTAGGTGTAGTACATTACTATTAGGGAGCACATACTACTGCCCCCTGAAAAATTATCTGTGGTTATTTGCTTTTTAGAGGACAATTAAAAAAAAGTTTGCAGGCGTTCAGGAAGTGTTACTGCTGCCTCCCAATGCCTGTGTGTTTTTTTTTTACTTCTTCTTTTAATTTGCTAAAAAGCAGTTTTGTATTGCAGGACCATGTCGCAACTGTGAGCCAAGTGTTTGGCTCACAGGTGGCACATGGCATTAAAATTGCCATAACATGATACAGAGAAGCCGTGGTAATGTGTACTCCTTCAAGTGGCACCATGTCTGCTTGTAGGTGGGAGGCTCCCCGGATTAACTGTCTGTTTTTACTGCTCCTGGGCCACCCCTGTGAAAGGAGCCTTAGGCTGGCCATAGATTATGGAATTTTCTTTCCTTCAACCAGAGGTTGAAGGAAAGAAAATGTATTGATTTGTTCATCAACAGTCGATATAGGTGGGGGAATCCTTCCCTCTGCGCTATTGTGTTCTGTCTGCTGGAGGTTTCTCCGCCACAGTAATACAATGACCACTGCCGGCGGCTATATAGGGAGGAGTAATCGTATGAAAAAGAACCCAACCAACCTTCCCATCGATGGATTGAAATTCACCCGGTTCCTGCTGAACCAGCTGATTTTCGATTCGTCTATGGCCGGCTTCAGGACAAAAGAAAAAAATAAGACAAGAGATGAAAGGAAAAAAAAAAAGGAATGAACTAAAGATATAAACACAACAAAGAATGGAAAAGAGATGGAGAACAGAGAAAAGGAAAGACAGGGAAATGACTAAACAAATAAGTAAAATGAAAGAAAGAAGGAAATATAATCTAAAGAAAGGAATTATTAGACTAAGAAAGATTACTGTGCACTGTTATTCAAGCTTTTACCAGACAAGACACACTTTTATACAATTTCTTATTTATTTGAAATACTATTACTGAATTACCACATCTCATGCTCTTATATAATACGTTAGCCCTGAAGAAGGGGGGCCTTTCCCCTGAAACATGTTGGTGGTGTCTGATCTTCTGATGTTCCTTCAGACTCAGCTGATCACAGATCGCGGTAAGGGGCCAATCACAGCGTTCTTTTACCACGTGATCAGCTCGTCCAATGACAGCTGATCACCAGCGGTAGTCAGGGGGGGTGGGGGGTGGCAGACGGACCTGACCCCCCTCCTGTCACCCCAGCCCGCACCGCACCCACACCTCTTTTGCCAGCTCACTCACCCTGTGCAGACAGGTGGTGGCGACAGTGGCTTCCTCCCTCCCTCAGTCTCCTCCGTGTCCCGGGTTTCCCTTGCGTCTCCTCCTCCATCCTTCCTCTGCGTCTCCAATAGGAAGGCTTCTCCTTTCAGCCAATCGGGAAACGGGTCTCACGACCCACTTCCTGATTGGCCAGGAGGAGAATCAGTGTGATAATAGCGAATATAAATTTGCTATTGTCACAAAACTGGGTGGGCTCGGAGCGCAGTACTCTGCGCCCCGAGCCCACCCTTTTTTGAAGCCTATTAGAGCCTCTGGCTCTAATCACGTGCTTCAACCCCCCCCCATTGGAATCCATGGTCTGGCGCCCTATATGTAGATCAGGGGGCTCGACGCATGGATATGGGGGGGGGCACCTAATGGACGGGCCGCCATTGCTGATCACGGAAGTAAACACAAGCCAGTTATAGGCTTTTCTTTCCTCATGCTGACAGCATAAGGAGAGAAAAAGAGAGCCGATAACTGGCTTGTGTTAAAGGGACATCAGCACTGATAATCAGGGCACTGATTATCAGTGCAGTCCCAACAGTGCCCATTAGTGCTGCCAACTAGTGCCCACCAGTGCTGCCAATCAGTGCTCATCAGTGCTGCCAACCGCCACCTACCAGTGCTGCCTAACAGTGCCCATCAGTGCCACCTATCAATACCACCTATCGGTGCTTCTTATCAGTGCCACTTATCAGTGCCCATGAGTGCCACCTATCAGTGCCCATCAATGTCGCCTATTAGTGCCCATCAGTGCTGCCTATCAGTGCAGCCTTATCAGGGACTCCTCATCAGTGCCCATCAGCGCCACCTATCAGTGCCCATCTGTGCCACCTCATCAGTGCAGCCTATCAGTGCCCATCAGTGAAGCAGAAAAATTACATGTTTGCAAAATTTTATAACAAACTATGAAAAAAGTTTTCTTTTTTTTTTTAATTTTTGGTTTGTTTACCAAAAAATAAAAAACCCAGTGGTGATTAAATACCATCAAAAGAAAGCTCCATTTGTGAAAAAAACAATTATAAAAAAAATTAATGTGGGTACAGTGTTGCATGACCGCGCAATTGTCATTCAAAGTGCGACAGCGCTGAAAGCTGAAAATTGGCCTGGGCCAAAAAGTGCCCAGTAGGCAAGTGGTTAATTTTTAAATATTTTAAACAACTCGCCAAATATATGAGCATTTGTACTGGTGTTCCTAATCATACACCCAAGAACTGATCATATGATGAACAATATGTCTATCATGATCAGAAAGGACCAGAACCAGGTCTACATATACTATACTTCCACCGCAGGTTGACCTCCTTAGAGGTAAAATAACATTTTAGATATACATTAAAACTCATTTTCCTTCCCATTGGTCTAGTACTACCACACATTTACTAAAAAATAAATAGAAGAAGTTTTATCCATTTTTTTGTATTAGGTAAACTGTTATTAAACGCCGTGCTCTTCAAAGTTTGCTCACACAACGCTTCCCCCTGTCTGCTAGTACTCCCCTTGGTGTCTGATGTGACACTCTATTCATGTTTCTGTTCCCTATAATAAGCGCACAGCTATTCCCCGGGGGAATATGTCATTCTCTGAAATATGGGTTTTATTGCCATTGGCAGAAAAAAGGTAAATGATTGCCGCTACTAGTGGAACAAAGAACAAAGAAACGGGCTGTGTTTTTAATGTAGATGCATTACAAAGTGGGGATATGTTTTATTTAACTGTAGAGTATATGGAACAAAAAAGATGCTAGTTTTATGTTGCTAGGATACTGAACATAGGATGTGACCTTTAGGAAGACCCATTGCTTATACATACTGCATGTGGCTGTGTTGTTCTTCCTAAAGCGCTGCACAAACTGTTGGCGCTATATAAAAAAAAATAGGGAAAAAAACTGCGCTAAGGTGTAACAAGTGTGTGCTGAGAACACAATAAGTGTGAAAAACGTGAACAAACTAGATAATAAAAGCAGCGATTCTTTTGCACAACAAAAACAGTGTCAAATTGGAAAAGAAATTATTAGAAAAGAAAATATTTGAACCGCGCTACCACATAGGCTCAATAATGTGTATAAAGGCAATATTAATACCCATGTGACATGAATATATGTGGCATAATCAAATTTCACAAAATATTGAATTGAAACAGATTAAATGCAAAATGATGAAGACATATATTGTATCAAAACAAAAACTAAACCAAACACCCGTGAACAAATAAATAACTTCAACAAAAGTCCATCAACAAATGAAAACAAATGAAATCTTCTGTGACTTGGCAAGTGCTGAGTTCAATCCACCACCAGTGAAAATGATTGGCCGCTTACCAGAGCCCCATGACCCCCCACTACAGAGGATCAGGGGAAGCTTGTATGAGGATAGCCCTCCGGAGCTTTACCAAGTGGACATGGATTCAAGATTCATGGGTGGTAATTGGACTTCCAAAGAAACCAATAGGATTAATGAGATTCAGGTCCCGTCATGTTTCCCCAGCTCAAAAATCACAGATTACCTCCTCTGCCGCTAAATCCAGCAACGTCTCCTCTCCACGTGTTTGGTTTAGTTTATGTTTTGATACAATATATGTCTTCATCATTTTGCATTTAATCTGTTTCTATTCAATATTTTGTGACATTTGATTATGCCACATATATTCATGTCACATGGGTATTAATATTGCCTTTATACACATTATTGAGCCAATGTGGTGGTGCTATATAAATCCTGTATAATAATAATAATAATAATAATAATAATAATAATAAAACAATTCTTATAGGGGTTCATTTACTAAATGAAAATATACTGTGCACTTTGCAGAGTGCAGTTGCATTCTGCAAGTGCAGCTGCTCCAGAGCTTAGTAAATGAGGGAGAGCTCTGCTGACTTCCATCATCCAATCATGTGCAAGCAAAAATGTTGTTTTTCTCATTTTCATTGCAGGTGATTGGGTACACTCAAAGTGAAGCTTTACATCATTTACTAAGCTCTGAAGCAACTGCAGTTTGCAAAGTGCACAGTCTATTTGCCTTTAGTAAATCAACCCCTTAAAGTGGATGTAAACCCGATTCACGAAATCTTCCTCTGTGGAGGGGAGGGTGTTCCTTTCCTCCAATCAGCTCACACACAGTGTATGTCCAGACTCCCCTCCCACTGCTGAAACAGGAAGTAAAAATTCTAGCACGGTGTTCACTCTAAAAAATATGGAAAGCTGAAGACAACAGATATACATGTAAAACTTATGTAGGGAGATTGGTTTCATCTCTGTGTATCATCTGAGGCTGTTCACTTCACTGGGTATAGGGGAGGGTTTAAATTCAGTTGAAGCCTTATGGATATATGGAAAGAACACGTACTCTAAAATCCATCCAAATTCTTTATTCGATAATCACCAAGTACAAAGTAACTGCTAACTGCAGTGAACCAGGCTCTTTGCCGAAACTTGTTAGCAGTTACTTTGTACTTGGTGATTATCAAATAAAGAATTTGGATGGATTCCAGAGTGCGGGTTCTTTCCATTTATCCATATTCTGAGTTTGTGACGAGTGGAAGGTCATCTGAACCTGGCACCTGAAGAGAAGGTACCAGTGACCATCAAGCATATTTGGAGGTTTTCACAGTTAGAGCGATGCTACCGTGTGTACACTTTAAACTTATCAATTCATTAATTGAGAGGTTACTTTGTGCCTCATGCCTCAGGCTGCATCATTACATCTACTCTACATGACCAAATGCTTATGAATACCTGACTATCACACCTACAATATATGTTCAAAGGTTTGTGGACAACCCTCCAAATGATGGCGGTCAGGTGTTGTCAGTGAGGGTTAGGGTTGAAGAGGTAGAAAATCACCAGAGAAATAAAAAAATTGGACCCCCTGCAGGTTTAAGTAATAATGTACTAGTATGCACCACATACTAACACATCATGACAGACTTACCTGGGCACAGAGCCCTCCAGCACAGCACTATAACAGCTCCTCGGCGCTTCCATCCTCACCTGGTCATCCTTACGGGTTTGCGGACTGCAGCTCTATGAATGGCCAGGGCCACAATGACATCCCTCCCACTTAGCTCCAGTTCAGGCACAAAGCTCTGAAGATATGGCACTGAAGATACGGCACTGTATGCCGTCCTCTAGAGTGCATGCGCCAGTAAGGTCACCGACTGCATGCTGTGTGAATATCTCCTACACAGTGAAAATTTAGGAGAATTTCACTGTACCTTCAGGTAAGCCTTATTATAGGCTTACATGTAGGTACAAGAGGTACAAGTTAAAAAGTGGACTTTACTTCCACTTTAATGCTACAAAGAAACAGTATGTTAGACAACTGCATGCAACAAGTTTGTGGTAACAGTTTTGAGGTCTTTTTTTGCTCAAGCATGACTGTGCACTAGCGATGGGCCGAACACCCCCCCCCCAGGTTCGGTTCACACCAGAACACCTCGAACAGGCAAAAAGTTCTAGTGAACATGCGATCTCCATTAAAGTCTACGGGACACAAACAAGAAAAATCAAAAGTCCCAATTTTAAAGGCTGTTATTGCCATAAAAAGTGCATGGGGACCCGGGTACTGCCCTAGGGGACATTTATCAATGCAAGAAAAAGTTTTTAAAACAATAGTTTTTTCAGGAGCAGTGATTTTAATGATGCTTAAAGTGAGACAAAAAAAATTAAATATTCCTTTAAAATATCGTGCCTGGGGGGTCCCCTTAGTCTGCCTGTAAAGTGGCGCATGTGTAGAACATTCCGCAGACAATAGTGACATTTCTAAAGGAAAAATGTAATTTAAACTTGCTCACGGTTGTAATGTATTGCCAGCCCCTGGCAATATAGATGAAAATCAATGAACAAAAACCGCGTGGCCCCCCCCCAGTCCATACCAGGCCCTTCGGGTCTAGTATAGATTTTAAGGGGAACCTGACGCCAAAATAAAAAAATTGGCGTGGAGTCCCCCCAAAATCCATACCAGACCCCTATCCGAGCATGTAGCATGGCAGGTCAGGATAGGGGGGGGGGAGAGCAAGCGCTCCCCTTCCTGAACCATACCAGACAACATGTCTTCAACATGGGGGACAAGGTGATTTGAGGGGCACCCAAAGGGCATGGTATGGATTTTGGGGGGACCCCACACCGTTTTTTTTCTTAATTCTGTCATAGGGTTCCCCTTAACCACTTCAATACAGGGCACTTTCACCCCCTTGCTGAACAGACCAATTTTCATCTTTTAGTGCTCTCACACTTTGAATGACAATTACTCATTACTCATGCAACACTGTACCCAAACAAAATTTATATAATTTTTTTTCACACAAATAGAGCTTTCTTTTGGTGGTATTTAATCACCGCTGGGTTTTTCTTTTTTGCGATATAAGTAAAAAAAGAGGGAAAATTTCGAAAAAAAAAATACCTTTTTTGTTTATTTTCTATTATAAAGTTTTGCAAATAAGTAATTTTTGTTTGTACATTTGGGCCAAAAGTTAAACTGCTGCATATCTCTGGTAAATCTCTGGTAAAAATAAAATAAATTGTCAAAATAACAAGTTATTTCTCACACACAAAAATAAATTACACATCTAATTTCATTCCTACCTATTACACTTTTGAAGGTCCTAGAGCACCAGGACAGTGGAATTACCCACAAAATGACGCCATTTTGGAAAGAAAACACCCCGAAGTATATTCTATGAGACATGGGCTGCAGATTTGTACTCGGGTACTCTGATTGGCTGCAGATAGATACTCGAGTAGTCTAATGGTCTGGAAACAAATACTCGGATACTCTGATAGACTGCAGGAAGGAGAGAGTGTTCCTGCTGGCGTCATTTTACAATAGTAGGCGAGCACCGCCGGCAGGGAGCTGTTCTCCCAGCGATCGCCCCGGGGAAAAGAGAGCATGGAGGAAAAGGAGAGCCGCTGGATCACCGAGCGCGGATAAAGCCTGTGGTTACAGCTTACATTAGAATTGCCGTCTGCTTGTGGTTACACACAGCCCTGCCTCCTGACCTGCGCCTGTGATAGACAGAATGCCGGTCCAGAGCTTGGATGCATTCTGTCTTTCACAGACGCAGGCCAGGAGGCGGGGCTGTGTGTAACCACGAGCAGACGGCAATTCTAATGTAAGCTGTTACAGCGAGTTTTATCCACGCTCTGTGATCCGCCAGCTCTCCTCTTCCTCCACTCTCTCTTCCCCTGTGATGATCCGGCTGCCTCTTCCTCGGCACAGGTCACGCTGCAATAGTGGGCACAGGTGAGGCTGCAATGGTGGATACAGGTGAGGCTGAAATAGTGGGCACAGGTCACGCTGCAATGAGGGGCACAGGTCAGGCTGCAATGATGGGCACAGGTCACGTTGCAATGATGGGCACAAGTGAGGCTGTAATGGTGGGCACAGGTCATACTGCAATGATGCGCACAGGTGAGGCTGCAATTGTGGGCACAGGTGAGGCTGCAATGGTTTGCACAGGTGAGGCTGCAGTGATGGGCACAGGTGAGGCTGCAATAGTAGGCACAGGTGAGGCTGCAATGGTGGGCACAGGTCATGCTGCAATGAAGGGCACAGGTGAGGCTGCAATGGTGGGCATGGGTCATGCTGCAATGGTGGGCACAGGTCACGCTGTAATGATAGGATCAGGTCATGATGCAATTATGGGCACAGATCACGCTACAATTGTGGGCACAGGTGAGGCTACAATGGTGGGCACATGTCACGCTGCAATGATGGGCACAGGTCACGATGCAATGGTGGGCACAGGTCACACTGCAATGATAGGCACAGGTGAGGCTGCAATGGTGGGCACAGGTGAGGCTGCAGTGATGGGCACAGGTGAGGCTGCAATAATGGTCACAGGTTAGGCTGCAATGGTGGGCACAGGTGAGGCTACAATGGTGGGCACACGTCACGCTGCAATGATGGGCACAGGTCACGATGCAATGGTGGGCACAGGTCACGCTGCAATGGTGGGCACAGGTCACATTGCAAATATGGGCACAGGTCACGCTACAATGGTGGGCACAGGTGAGGCTACAATGGTGGGCACGCGTCACGCTGCAATGATGGGCACAGGTGAGGCTGCATTGGTGGGCACAGGTCATGCTGCAATGATGGGCACAGGTCATGCATGGGCGTCTGCAGGTGGGGGCAAGGGGGGGGCGAGTAACCCCCCCTGGAATCGGCAAGGGTCTGCCATGGCTGCATCTGTAGCTGTGTTGGCTCTCTGGGTTTGTGCAAGTTGGCTCCACAGCTGCTGCAGATCAGTGTAACTGAACTTACAGAGCTCTTTACTGCCACCTCTGCCTGCTTCCTGTATGTGCACCCCTCGTGTTTGCTTTGCTGCCTGTTGTATTTTCACAGGGACATGTGGAAACAGGACTTGGGAGAAGGAAGACCACCTTACAACGAGAGTCCGTGAGTACAAAGGAAGGGAGGAGGCTGTTTGTGTAGGGGGGGAGAGCTCTGTGTGTCTGTGTGATTGCTTACAGATGTGTATGTGGGGGCCTGACATATATACAGATGAGGGGGCAGCTGAGTGCATACAGGTATGATCAGTGAAGGGGGGTGTCAGATATAGGAAAGATCATATCGTATATCCTGTCCTGTATACAGCTATATACACCCATCTTCCTTCCTGTATTCCTCCATCATCACTGACTGCAGATATACATCATCTGTCCTGTATACAGTTATATACACCCACCTTCCTTCTTGTATATACTAATACCATCCACCCCCTATATATATATATATATATATATATATATATATATATATATATATATATATATACACACATACTGTACACCCTCCGTACTGTACAGGCTACATTTGATGGGCACAAAGAGGCTGCAATTGATGGGCACAATGAGGCTGCAATTGATGGGTACAATGAGGCTGCAATTGATGGGCACATGCCTGCGCTCTATGTGATAATGACTAAGCCTTTCCCCTTCATGACATTGTCAAAAAGGGGAAGAGCATGGGTGACCTAAAATGATGGCCCCCCTGAAAAAAGTTCTGTGGACGCCCATGAGGTCATACTGCATTGATGGTCACTGACGAGGCTGCATTGATGGGCACAGGCGAGCCTGCATTAATGCGCACTAATAAGGCTGTTCTGATGAGCACTGGTGAGGCTGCATTGATAGGCACTGGTGAGGCTGCATTGATGGGCACTGCTGAGGCTGCATTGATGGGTACTGGTGAGGCTGCACTGATAAAGTTGTTGTTGTAATATTTATTTTGTAACTTAATTCTGCATAAAACATTTAACTGTCATTTCATGAGATATTGTAAGGTACCTGGTAGTTGAGCCTGACTGGTAGAAGGAGACCTCTCTTAAGCGCTGGTTCAGGAGCCACTGGAAGTGGGAACAGTGGTCTCTTGAGCACAGTGGGTAGGAGGGCCTGATGCGGTTCCAGCAGAAGCAGATGATGGTCTGGAAGGATGCCCCTCAGGGATGGCTGAGCTGCGGATGCAGGTATGCGGATGCAGGCCGGTAGACAGGCAGGTAGCTGAGAAGGCAGCGGCAGGGTGCTTGACAGGCAGGCTGGAAGCAGCGTCCCAGGACACAGGCAGAAGCAAGTCAGACAGTCCGTTTCAGCAGGAGATCAGGCAGGTATGGCAAAGGGGTGATCCAAGAATAGTCAGGCAGAAGTTCGGCAACAGGTAATCAGATAAACAAGGTCAGGCAAGCCGGGTCGGATTAGAGACTGGAGAATGGTCAGACGTAGCCGGGTCACAGGTAAGTACAAATCAAGCGGAAAGCAGGAACGCAGGTACAGAGCTGCAGACAAACAGCATCTGACAGAAGCACCTGTCATCCTTTTAAAGAGGCCTTGGCGCCAAACAGCGCTAGCGCGAACGGGCGCGCGCACGGGCGCGCGCGCGAACGCGCGTACGGGCACACGCGGGAGCGCTCCGGCGCCCCCTGGTGGGGAATTGAGCAGAATTGTCCTGGAAGAGCTTCTTGTGCACCTGTGTGCACGCATATTTGCCCGACGGCCACTGATATGCCCCTGACAGATATATTATGAGGGTGTGCTTAGGGGCGGAATTAGTGGCGGTGCAGGGTAGGGATTGGGTGGGGTAACTGGTGGCGAGTAACCCTTAATGCCTGGCTAGTAGCTCAGGACTTGAAATTTTGAGCCCTGTACTATGCACTGCACTATATACTCTGCACTGCACTGTAGTATAAACTATGCACTGCACTATATACTCTGCACTGCAGTATATACACTCTGCCCTGCACTGCAGTATATATACGATGCACTGCGTTATATACACTACACTGACTGCACTATAATATCTATACTGCACTGACTGCACTGTGATATATTTTCTACACTGTCTGAACTGTAATATATACTACACTGACTGCACTGTAATATATACTACACTGACTGCACTGTAATATATATTCTACACTGTCTGCACTCTATATATACTAGGGCTGCGCATCTTCACTGGTCTCACGATTCGATTCGATTACGATTGTCTGGTCAACGATTCGATTCGATTCCGCGATGCATCACGATGCATCACAATTACCGACGAGCTCCCGCTTCCGCTTGGGCCGCCTAGGTGGCCCTTCCACCCTGCAATCTTCTGGGACACATCACAGTTCCCAAAAGATTGCCCGGCTATGCAGGACAGCGCAGTGAGACATGCGCACCCGGCTGTGAAGCTGCAAGCTGTCACAGCCGGATGCCCACAGTAGTATTGCCAGCGCTGTGGACAGGCGGGGGAGAGAAGGGAGGGTTTGGGTGGCCACGTCGCTGGATTGTGGGACAGGTGAGTATCTTTTTATTAAAAGTCAGAACATGCACTTTTTTGGTAGCTGCTGACTTCTAATAAACAAAAAATTGACTGGAACTCCACTTTGAATTAAAAATAACCTCACTCCCTAAAAAGTGCACTAATCCGGTGCACTACAGGGTACAGAGATTCACACACACTGCTGCTGGGAGGTCAAAAGGGATAGAATCCACAGATGACAAACAGCCCTGTGAAGTTCCCTGTACTGTCTCTGTGCTGACCAGTGGCGGCTGGTGCTCAAAATTTTTTTGGGGGGCTCAAACAAACTGAAAAATACTGAACCTCCCCCGTCAAACGCAGCCATCTGTGCCCGTCAAACGCAGCCACTTGTGCCCGTCAAACGCAGCCACTTGTGCCCGTCAAACGCAGCCACCTGTGCCCATCAAATGCAGCCACCTGTGCCCAAACGCAGCCACTGTGCCCAAACGCAGCCACTGTGCCCAAACGCAGCCACTGTGCCCGCCAAACTCAGCCACCTGTGCCAAAACGCAGCCACCTGTGCCCAAACTCAGGCACTTGTGCCCAAACTCAGCCACTTGTGCCAGCCAAACTCAGCCACCTGTGCCAAAACGCAGCCACTTTTGCCCGCCAAACTCAGCCACCTGTGCCCAAACTCAGCCACTTGTGCCCAAACGCAGCCACTTGTGCCCAAACGCAGCCACTTGTGCCCACCAAACTTAGCCACCTGTGCCAAAACGCAGCCACTTGTGCCCGCCAAACTCAGCCACCTGTGCCCAAACTCAGCCACTTGTGCCCAAACGCAGCCACTTGTGCCCGCCAAACTCAGCCACCTGTGCCAAAACGCAGCCACTTGTGCCCGCCAAACTCAGCCACCTGTGCCAAAACGCAGCCACCTGTGCCCAAACTCAGCCACCTGTGCCCAAACGCAGCCACTTGTGCCCGCCAAACGCAGCCACCTATGCCCAAATGCAGCCACCTGTGCCCAAACGCAGCCACCTGTGCCCAAACTCAGCCACTTGTGCCCAAACGCAGCCACTTGTGCCCGCCAAACTCAGCCACCTGTGCCAAAACGCAGCCACCTGTGCCAAAACGCAGCCACCTGTGCCCAAACGCAGCCACTTGTGCCCGCCAAACGCAGCCACCTATGCCCAAATGCAGCCACCTGTGCCCAAACGCAGCCACCTGTGCCCAAACTCAGCCACTTGTGCCCAAACGCAGCCACTTGTGCCCGCCAAACTCAGCCACCTGTGCCAAAACGCAGCCACCTGTGCCAAAACGCAGCCACCTGTGCCCAAACGCAGCCACTTGTGCCCGCCAAACGCAGCCACCTGTGCCCAAATGCAGCCACCTGTGCCCAAACGCAGCCACCTGTGCCCAAATGCAGCCACCTGTGCCCAAACGCAGCCACCTGTGCCCAAATGCAGCCACCTGTGCCCGCCAAACGCAGCCACCTGTGCCCAAATGCAGCCACCTGTGCCCGCCAAACGCAGCCATCACTGACCCCCCCCCAATTACTTTCTTTTAATAAATATATTACAAAGGATGGTGTGCCCCCGCTGTATGTGCTTTTAAAAAACGATGTCACTTCATACCAAATTTCGCCGGTATACGATCATGTGACTCCCGGCCGTCCCGCCCCTCTCCGCTCTCCTCTTCCCTCTCCGCTCACGTGTCTCCTGAGTCCTGACGTCAGCGGGGAATTCTCAGTCCCGCCCGCTGACTATAGTTATCGTATCAGAAGAGAGGCGGGCGGGACTGAGCGAAGAAAAGAGCGGAGAGGGGCGGGGCGGGGCGGGAGTCACATGATCGTATACCGGCGAAGTTCGGTATGAAGTGACATTGTTTTTTAAAAAAGCACATACAGCGGGGGCACACCATCCATTGTAATATATTTATTAAAATAAAGACGGTTTAAAAATTTTCTCGAGCGCTTTCCCGGGAGGGGCGGGGCTACTAATGACGTCACCAAACATCGATTTTCGGGGTTTTATGCATCGATGCCGCATCGGGGACACCCGAATCGCGATGCATCGATGCAACGATTAATTTCAGCACCCCTAATATATACTATATTGACTACACGCTCTATCCACAAACTAACCTGCCTACACTATCTCTCCATTCCAACACACTACATACGGCCGCCGTGTAAGCAGCCTTATATAGCGTGGGGCGTGGACTTAGCCCCTGAGCTATGATTGGCCAAAGGCACCCTGCCTTTGGCCAGTCATGGCTCTCACAGCACATTGTGCTGTGATTGGCCAAAGCATGCAGGTCAGGTGCATGCTTTGGCCAATCAGCAGCCATCAATGCACTGCAATCTCGCAGTGCATTATCGGCGCTCCTCGGTGGGCTCCTCGGTGGGCGAACTTGCCGCTCTCTCACCAGTCTAGCAGCCAGTACACAGCACAAATCTAAAGTCTCTGCCACAGACTTGTTTGGGGGGTAAATCTTCACGATCCTCTGCCACAGGATGTATCAGATCTTCTGCAGTGAACAGTCAGTCACAGTGCCTGAACCTTTAAGCCGAACCAGCGACACTATGCTGTAGAATTACTTCTTTTGGACATGTCCTGCAACCGAGTCACCAGGCCCCTCTCTAGACCCGCACGCTGCGCGATCTCTCCAAGACGGGTCCACCCCTGGGATCTCCTCGGCTGTCCAGCTTCGTCACACAGGACCGACAGCTCAGGGCCATTCCTCGGCCGCGATGGTAGGCCCCAGACAAGCCTCTGGACCCACCCCTGCGCCGCAGCATCGTGGGCCTCCCGATCAGAGGACCACGAGGTAGCTCCTTAACGCATACCTGTTGGCCAGGAGGGCCAGCAGGTGGCTGTAAAACGAACCCCAAAATATGGCGTCTGTTCCATAAATACCCCCATCCCAGAATGCCCACCTCCACCGAGCGTGCCTCCGGGACAGAGGAGCATCTATACACTTCGACACGTTGCCCTTCCAACACTGACTAATGGTAACAGCGACACCCACCGGTCAGCACGGAAGTACACACAACGTCAGCCAAGCTGGAACAGAGGCAAACTTTTAACCTTCCTAACACACAATTTACTAAATTTACCTAATCAGCGGTAGATCGTAAATCTACCAGCGCTACACATATATATATCCATCTTCCATTTGCCGGTGTCTTGGCGAGAAAGTTCCCCTGGCGGATAAGGACCCCCCTGTACTGCGCAGGCGCAGCGCTTGCGCAGTACGAACGACTAAGGAGCCGCCGAAAGTAGCCGAAGCTGAAAACCTTCAATCAGTTGTACACGGCGCCTGCGCCCTGGGTCCAGGTTCAAGCCCCACCATCCAAGTGGACCTAGAGGGAGAATAAAAAAGTGCTGAGTGAAGTGATGCCGTGCCTGAAGCGTGGCGAGCGAAGCGAGCCCGTGAGGGATCTTCTTACAGGCGCCGTGTACAGCTGATTTACAACTATTCAGCTTCGGCTATTTCCGCCGGCTCCTACTGCGCAAGCGCTGCGCCTGCGCAGTAGAGGGGGGTCCTTATCCGCCGAGGGGAACTTTCTCGGCAGAACACCGGCTTTCTTGTGCATCATCTTAGAAGAGGCTTCCTTCTGGGACGACAGCCATGCAGATCAATTTGATGCAGTGTGCGGCGTATGGTCTGAGCACTGACAGGCTGACCCCCCACCCCTTCAACCTCTGCAGCAATGCTGGCAGCACTCATACGTCTATTTCCCAAAGACAAGCTCTGGATATTAAGCTGAGCATGTGCACTCAACTTCTTTGGTCAACCATGGCAAGGCCTGTTCTGAGTGGAACCTGTCCTGTTAAACCACTGTATGGTCTTGGCCACCATGCTGCAGCTCAGTTTCAGGGTTTGGCAATCTTCTTATAGCCTAGGCCATCTTTATGTAGAGCAACAATTCCTTTTTTCAGGTCCTCAGAGAGGTCTTTGCCATGAGATACCATGTTGAACTTCCAGTGACCAGTATGAGAGATTGAGAGCGATAACACCAAATTTAACACACCTGCTCCCCATTCACACCTGAGACCTTGTAACACTAACGAGACACGTGACACCGGGGAGGGATAATGGCTAATTGGGCCCAATTTAAATATTTTCACTTAGGGGTGTACTCACTTTTTTTGCCAGTGGTTTAGACATTAATGGCTGTGTGTTAAGTTATTTTGAGGTGCAAATTTACACTGTTATACAACCTGTACACTCACTACTTTACATTGTAGCAAAGTGTCATTTCTTCAGTGTTGTCACATGAAAAGATATAATAACATGTTTACAAAAATGTGAGGGGTGTACTCACTTTTGTGAGATACTGTACATATATATTAAATGTGTCTATACTTGCATATTTGTGCTTCTTTTCCAAAGATTTGATTGTTCAACCTTTCAATATTAGTATCAATCCTTTGGCCCCTATAATTGCCCTATAGCTTCACTATATGTGCATTTTGGGTCATACTATAGCGAGCAAGCCCCACTGTATCCTATATATGTAAATTTGTATTGTTTATTATCTATTGTTATTGTACGTGACATTATATTGCCATTGTATTTCAAGCACTGCAGCATTCATGGCCCTGAAAATACAAAAACTACAAAAAAACTGTATTGCTGATCATTACCCACAATGCTCACTAAATGGTGATGCTTATATAAGCAGCACGGACTCACCCTGCACTAACTTGAGAAAGGAGCGCGCATTGTGGTAACATTTTTTTGTATGTATACAATGACAATAAAATCTATAAGTCTATCTGTCTATCTATCTATCTATCTATCTATCTATCTATCTATCTATCTATCTATCTATCTATCTATCTATCTATCTATCTATCTATCTATCTATCCATCTTCTCTACTGCGCATGCTCTGAAACGCGTAGCGAACTAGTGAAGTTACAGGCGAGTGCAGCGTTCCAGCGTGCGGTCCACCCCTCGTTTAGGCTATTACCTCATTCCATCACACAGCCGGTCGGCTTTAGCTCCATGGGTGGCAGTGGCGGCTACAACACGGGCACATCTGAGCCCCCGGTGCCTCTGGATGTCCTCTGAGTGATAGCCCATTATGAAGTGCTTGTATTCCTCTTCCTCACGTGAGTTTTATTCTTTACAATTGGAATAAATGTTTTAACAGTCTACACTCAGAGGCATCTGTCTTTCTTTTTTCTCTATTGACAGAGGCTTTGCAGGTTCTGCCTCAGGAGTTCCTGTCAGTGACTTTCCTTTCTGGAGGAGCTGGGATGGTTTATTGGGTGGGTAGTCCAAGGCTGCTAGTACATGTCAGTGCAGACAGTATTCCCACACTGATGAAATGCATAGGTAGGCGTATGCATAAGCAGGAGCGCAAGGAACACTGGGACATGTCATTCGGAGTGTGTACTTCTTCACCAGGAAGTTTGGGAAAATGGTGCACATGAACACGGAGGATGCAGCTGTAGACAAACAGTAAAGTAGGTCTTCCTAAGTTTTGTGGGGGAAATCGTGTATACTCCCATATTATACACCAGTATTTAAATGTGTTTCAAAAGAGATAAAATGGAGCTTTAGAACAAGTTTAAGACATCATTCGACCAGTTTGGTGTGGATGAATTGGAGTGGCCTGAGCTCAACCCTACTGAATACCATGGGGTGAACTGGAATGCTGATTGTGAGCCAGGTCTTCTCACCCAACATCAGTACCTAACTTCACAAATGTTTTCCCAAAAGGGTACAGGCTGTTATAATGGCAAAGGGGAACAACTTCATATAAACACACATGGTCTTGGAATATGATGTCCAACAAGCTCAGTGGGTTGGCTGCCTGCAACACAGACCTTCCGGCTTTAGAACAGAGTCACCGAATTGGAACAATAATTCGGATTCAGAAAGTCAGAAATCATTCTCAGCTTTGCCTTTAGTTATAAAGTCTATGGGACAGGAAGTGAAGGAAATCCCCCCAAATGAGACACAGATGGCAAAAATAATACTAACAGGGGTAATAACCCTCCATTATTCTATCCAAAATACAACGTAAATATGTAAAATGCCTGTAGTTCTACTTAAAAAAAAAGCATTTCCAGAAGGAGAGGACAAGGAAAGACAACCCACTCATCACATAAGAGTTTGCCTTTTTGTAAGCCCCGATAATGCAGATGTTCTAAAAAATATATTTTTTTCTTCATATTTTAACACAATGAGTCAGGCACTTATCAGGAAGAGATCTTGGATGATTATGTATGAAAGGTGAATAGTTGTCACAGGGAACCACCAGTGACAATTTGATTACCTTCATTTATGTGGTATTACTCTGGAGGTATTCATACAATGCATAAAACATGAGTGGTGAGGGGGAAGGGGCTGAAGGAGAACTTAGCTGTTAATGGCACTTTTCTTTTAAATTTACCTATTTTTGAGGAAGTCGCAATTGAATTATAATAATACTTGTCTATACAATTTGAACAAATTCACTGGAAATTGGTATATTTGTTATACCCAAATATAAGCCAGCTACCAAACATTAAAAGGGACTAAATGCTGGTTTTGCATGGATTCTTTCTTACTATCCTAAGAATTGAAAAGTACAGTTTATTATATATACATTTATGATATATACTGTATATGCAGAGCTTAGCATAAATGAGTACACCCCTTTTGAAAAGTCAGATTTTAATAATATCTCAAAAAACACAAGAACAATTTCCAAAATTTTGACAAAACCTAGTTTTATAGAACATTTATTTAGCTCATTACATGAAAGTAAGGTTAATATTATAACTTGGATTACAAAAACTTCAGTTTTACTCAAATTAGTTGATGCAAAAATGAATACACTCCAGAACAAAAACTACTACATCTAGTATTTTGCGTGACCTCCAAGATTTGTAAGGACAGCACCAAGTCTTCTAGGCATAGAATGAACAAGTTGGCGACATATATCTTTTTCCATTTTTCAAGAATTACCTCTTTTAGAGCCTGGATGCTGGATGGAGAGTGATGCTCTTATCTCTTCAGAATTCTCCATGGTTGTTTGATTGGGTTCAGTTCAGGAGACATACTTGGCCACTGAATAACTTTCACCCTGTTCATCTTCAGAAAAGCAACAGTGGCCTTAGATGTGTGTGTTTTGGATCATTGTCATGTCGGAAAAGTGCACAATGACCAAGGGTGCAAAGTGATGGTAGGATCTTCTCTTTCAATATAAAGCAGTACATCTGTGAATTCATGATGCCATCATGGAAATGCAGCTCCCCAACGCAAGCAGCACTCACGCAGACCCACAGAAGGACACTGCCACCACCATGTTTCACTGTAGGCACCATGCATTTTTCTTTGTACTCCTCACCTTTGCCACACCATACAGTTATGAAGCCATCAGTTCCAAAAACATTTATCTTGGTCTCATCACTCCATAGTACAGAGTCCCGAGAGTCTTTTTTCAAGGATCCTTGAAAAAGTCACGTGTCAGTGATATAACGCGTGGGAGGAGCTTAGGACGTTCAGTGCTGCAATACACCTGAAGGTTAACAGCAGCTGTTTCTCTATGGGAAACCTCGTCCACAGCGGCTGACTGCAATCTGCTTATTTGAATGCTTCTAATAGACCGGGAGTTTGTGAGTGTATCTTTTGTCCCTGTTTTGCTTATGTACTATCTAGTAAGTTCACTGCACAATGATCTATTTTTTCTTTGCTTGCTTTGCATAAAACCTTTATCCTGAGAGCCGAATCACCAGCAGTGTAAATGCTGAAGTGGGATACAAGAAAAACTAAATATCCTGATACAAATGATCTAACCCAGTGAGTCAATCAATCTGGATTAAGGGAAGGAACTGTTTAATTATTTTTACTTTCTCCCACCATTTATCTCTGCCTGGACATTGTATTTAGAGTGTCATTATTATTTTATTTATACTCACCGTCACATCACCCATTTGAAGATTTATTTTGGCAATTTTAACACATGTATTAGCACCATAATTATCAATTTATTTTATTCACATGTATGCATTTTTTATTCCTGGATTTAAGCTTAGTCGCAGCAGCATATTGTGCACTATTTATTTAAAGCGCATCAATTTTATACTTAGTACCCTGTAACATGGAGGTCCAGCCTCTGCCTCTGTGTCCCGTCTGCAGCACACAGAGCGGACAGAGGTGTACTGACAGTGCGGGGGGGGGGGGTAGATAGTAGGGCTGCTGAATATAATCGGCGCATCGATGCATCGGGATTTGGCCTTGCACGATTCTGCACTGATGCAGAGAGCACCCGAGTGTTGTGAGTTTGTCCCTTCCTTTATGCAATAAATTTCAGCTCTTTACAGTGTTCCCCAGGCTAAAGTGAGATACTATGGGTTTGAATCTCCTTTGTATCTGGAGAGGTACCAGGCAGTGTTACCCCCTCTCTCCTTTGTTGTTTGTTCTGGCTATTATTCTGGCCTTTGGCTGAGGCAATACTTATGCTGATATCAGAGGCTTGGAGGTTGCAGGTTCTTTCCATGAGCTCTCTCTTTTTCCTGATGACATTTTATTGTCTATTACTTCCCCAGGTTTATCCTTGCCAAACCTCTTTTGATTTCTTAAAAGATTTGCCTCACTCTCTGACATACCTCTCAACCCTACTAAATCTACAGCCATGTCGGTAACCCTTTCAGTGACCACCAATGATGCCCTCCGACAATGGTCCTCCACCCTACTGCCACATATGAGGCCTTGTACCAAGCAAATTATCCTTACCTATTTCAGAAATTGTTTTCCTTGCTTGAATCATGGTCTCACTTCCTACTGTCTGTCAGAAACCATGAAATCAGACCGAGACAGAAGTACAGTTGAATCACACTTGTGTATGTCGCAAAGCCTCCTTGATTTGTGCCCAAGTGGAGCGACGATCACGGAGATGCTCCTCTAACTCAGGAATACTCTGCGGAACAAATGAGTCAGGCAACATGGAAGGTTGGAAACCATAGTTCGCCATAAACGGGGACAATTGGGAAGCAGAATTCAAGGCACTATTGTGAGCAAACTCTGCCCACAGTAGTAGGTCTGACCAGTTGTTATGATGGTCAGAAATATAGCAACGTAGGAATTGCTCTAAGGACTGATTGGCTCGTTCTGTGGCCCCATTAGACTGCGGGTGGTACGCAGAGGAAAAGGCAAGCTGAATTCCCAACTGTGCACAAAAGGCTCACCAGACCCGGGACACAAACTGACTACCCCTGTTTGAGACAATCACCTTGGGTAGCCCATGTAAGCGAAAGATCTCCTGATCAAAAATTGAAGCCAGTTCCATAGAAGTGGGCAACTTTTTAAGTGGAATACAATGAGACATTTTTGAGAAAACCGGTCAACCACCATAAGGATAACTGTGTTGCCCTGGGAGTCTGGTAACTCCGCAATGAAATCCATAGACAGATGAGTCCAGGGCCTCTTTCCATTGGGTATGGGTTGTAGGAGGCCCACTGGAAGATGTCGTGGAGTCTTACTCTAAACACACGGAACAGGCAGCTACGAAGGTGGTTACATCAACACGTAGACTAGGCCACCGGAATTGTTGAAAAATGACCCAAAAGAGTTGATTCTTCCCAGGGTGGCTAGCAGCCTTGGGAGAATAGTAAGTCTGGAGCACAGCAGTACGGAGACTCTCTGGGACAAAGAAGCGGTCACAAGGTTTCTCAGGAGGAGCATGGACCTGAGCAGCAAGAATTTTGTCACCCAAAGGGGAAGTGAGACTGGTGCGAACCGTAGCCAGAATACGATCAGGAAGAATCACAGGAACCGGAACCGACTCCATCTTGGAAGTGGAGGAAAATTGTTGTGACAAAGCGCCAGCCCTTACATTCTTAGTACCGGGTAAGAATGAGACAATGTAATTGAAACTTGACAAGAATAGAGCCTATCGCGCCCTTCTGGGAGAAAAGCGTTCAGCTTCAGACAAGAATGTGACATTCTTATGGTCAGTGGTACCTTTGAGGAGATGTCTCCATTCTTTCAGGGCTAAAATGATCGTCAACAGCTCTCTGTCACCAATCTCGAAATTGCACACCGCAGGTGACAATTTCTTGGAAAAGTAGCCACAAGGATGCATAGCGCTCTCAGAGGTAGGACATTGTGACAGAAGGGCGCCAACACCAGTCTCAGAAGCATCAACCTCAAGGATAAAAGGTAACATAGGATCAGGATGTGCCAACACAGGAGAAGAAACAAAGGCAGCCTTGAGACTCTCAAAGGCCTTAACGGACTCGGGAGACCAACTCTGTGGGTTACCGTCCTTTTTGGTCACATCAGTCAGGGGCTTGACCAGAGATGAGAAGTTACGAATATACTTACGATAATAGTTCGCAAAGCCCAGGAAACACTACAGAGGACGTAAACCCATGGGTCGGGGCCACTGTAGGACTGCCAAAAGTTTCTCTGGGTCCATCGAAAAACCAGCAGTGGAAATTACATAACCCAGGAATTTAACCTGTTCACGATGGAACTCACACTTCTTCAGTTTACAATAGAGATTGTTCTCACTTAGTTTCTGAAGCACACGACAGACATCTGTGTGGTGGCTCTCCAGGGACTTGGAAAATATGAGGTTATCATCGAGATAAACCACCACACCTAACTGCAACAAATCTCGGAGGACATCGTTAATAAATTCCTGGAAAACTGTCAGGGAGTTACAAAGGCCTAAAGGCATTACAAGGTACTCATAATGGCCTGTTCTGGTATTAAACGCAGTTTTCCACTCGTCGCCCTCCTTAATCCTAACAAGATTGTATGCCCCTCTCAAATGAAGCTTCGTGAAAACTGTTGCTCCCTTGAGGCGGTCATATAACTCCATAATCAACGGAATCAGATAGGCATTCTTAATTGTGAAACAATTGAGACCCCTATAATCAATACAAGGTCTCAGTTCACCACTCTTCAGCAGGAGACAAGGATTTGCAGATGAAACCTCGAGAAAGTGCGTCTGCAACATGCTCCTCCATGGCCTTATCCTCCAAGACCGAGAAAGGGTAAACCCAACCATGAGGGGGTATGGCACCAGGTTGAAGGTCAATTGCACAAACGTACAGCTGGTGTGGAGGCAAACTACCGGCTTGACCTTCGTCAAAGACATCACTAAAATCACGGTACTCCTCTGGCAGGGAGGAGAGCGAAGAGGTGCACAGGACATTAGCTACCTTTTGGAAGCATGTCTCATTGCATTGTGTCAACCAGGAGAGAACCTCAGCACGGAACCAATCAAAAGAGGGATTGTGGAAGAATATATGTGATGGGGGGCGCTAAATCTATATAAAAAGTGGACTAAATAGCATCTAAATAATTATGCTCGAACAAACTGAATGTGAACACTACAGTGTACCATACACAAAAAAATATAAAAAATGAAAAAATAAAAATATATGTATCAAACTTAATGATAAAAGTCCATATTACAAGAGAATGACACCCATCCAATCTCTGCATATATAGCAAAATAATATCTTTGTGAAAAACAGTATGAAGATTCTAAAGATGAAAAAATGTCAATAGAAAATATACTAAAATAGAGTCCACATGCGGACTCTGTTGGTGAAGCACACGACAGCTACCACACGCAGAGCGGAGCTTTCATACTAATACTAAAATAGAGTCCACATGCGGACTCTGTTGGTGACGCACACGACAGCTACCACACGCAGAGCGGAGCTTTCATACTAGACGAGCGGTATAGCCTCAGTGCCGGGGGCACCGAGGGCACTTTCTAATGTAAGCAGCCATTTGGCTTTTGGTTTTTAATCATTTTATTAACCTTCTTGTATCCTTCCATATATTGCCTGATGTTCTACTGGGGGAGAGGAAGAGGTTACCCACAAGGCTTATCCACACCATGGTAGCAAGCCATTTCTTGCTAAAGGCTATAACTGACCTCTTTTTAATTAAAAAGGTCAACATCTTCTGGTAAGCGGACATCCACTTACAGAGCACTTTGGGTGTGTTACACAGCTGGTGTAGGTCGTCTATTCACACAGAGGAAGATTCACCTATATTAATTTTGTTTATTTTGTATATTTTGCAACAGCTGAAGATTAATGCATATTGATTTGCACTATTTTCAATTGCATGTGGACTCTATTTTAGTATATTTTCTATTCACATTTTTTCATCATTAGAATCTTCATACTTTTTTTCACAACGATATTATTTTGCTATATATTCAGAGATTGGATGGGTGTCATTCTCTTGTAATATGGACTTTTGACATTAAGTTTGATACATGTATTTTTATTTTTTTATTTTTTATATTTTTTTGTGTATGGTACACTGTAGTGTTCACATTCAGTTTGTTCGAGCATAATTATTTAGATGCTATTTAGTCCACTGTCTATATAGATTTAGCGCCCCCCATCACATATATTCTTCCTCTTGCACTAGAATTCCTATCTAGTTCGGGGGTTAGCAGCTTACATTTTTTATTTTTTATTTAGTCACATATACCAATTTTTTTGGCGCGAGGTTACACATATTTCTATCAAAAGAGGGATTGTGCCTCTGTAACCAAGGATAACCAATAATCAGCGGAAACTTAGGTGAGGAAATAACTTGGAATTGGATTATCTCATGGTGAAGAGCCCCTACGGCCATGGACAACGGAACCGTCTCATGAGTCACATGGGCAGGCTGTAGAGGTCTCCTGTGAAGAGCCTCAATGGCAAGTGGAGTGTGTCATGCAGCTGCAGCGGAATCGAGTGCTTCGATACAAAGGCAGCATCAATGAACAGGCCTGCAGCCCCAGATTCGATTAGAGCCTGTATCTCGATGGACGACTCAGACCAAGAAAGGGTGACCGAAACTAGGGGCTTATCCTTCTGGATAACTGGCGATGAAACAATACCACC
Organism: Lithobates clamitans; assembly: GCA_037952925.1. NCBI lineage: Eukaryota > Metazoa > Chordata > Amphibia > Anura > Ranidae > Lithobates > Lithobates clamitans. The sequence goes on from JBBGZY010001310.1 coordinate 1,801,580, forward strand.
TAAGGTCTGTCCGTGACAGGACCTCAAGGTTCGGGAGTTCACTGGACGGGTAGGACAAGACTTCAAAAACTGACCTGCTTGAACACAATAAAGGAACAATCTCCCCCTCCTCCTAAAGGTTCTCTCATCCGCAGAGAGACACGTGAAACCCAAGTGCATGGGTTCACCTTCACTGACCGACTCGTTACCAGGAAGCATGGGAGGTGAGAGAGGCATGGGTGGGACTGCAAAGCTTGGAGACAAACGTACAGGAGGCTTCCGCAAGCGCTCCTTAAATAAGAGTCTTTCTCTGAGTCTGGAGCCAATGAGGATGGCCAACGTGATCAACTTCTCCAGCTCAGTGGGTATATCTCAGGCTGCTATCTCATCCTTGATGGTATCTGAGAGACCATGAGAAAAAGCAGCCATGAGGGCCTCATTGTTCCACGCAACCTCTGCTGCCCGAATTCAATGGCGTAGTTGGCCACAGTTCTCGTACTCTGTTCAATGGACACGAGGCACTTGGCAGCAGAAGTGGAGCATGCGGGAATGTCAAATACCCTTTTAAACAAGCCACAAACTCAGGGTAGCTCAAGACAACAGTTTTTTGCATCTCCCATAGAGGGTTTGCCCGGGCCAAGGCTCTCTCAGAAAGCAAAGATATCACGAAACCTACTTTGCTTCTATCCATGGGAAACGCCTGGGGCAGCATCTCAAAGTATATCTCAACCTGGTTGAGAAACCCTCTGCATTGGACTGGATCACCCTCAAATCACTGGGGAACCAGACATACCTCTCATAGAGGTAATACTCGAGGCGGGTGCCTGCACAGAGACTGGAGCAGCAGCAGGGTCGGCCTGCAACATAGGTTGTATCGGTGGGAGATTCCGGGTAAGCCGTGCGACTCAGGAGCATTTGTAACGCCATGGAAAAGTGATCCATCCGGTGATCCAGTTCATCCAATCTGGAAAAAATATTACCAACAAGTGGATTGACTGCATCTTCTGAATTCATGGCCTTCACCTACTGTCAGAAAACATGAAATCAGGCCGAAACAGAAGTACAGTTTAAATCACACTTGTTTAATAATAAAAGTAAAAAGAACAAATGTAGTCAAAACATAGCCAAAGTTCAGTAACCGGAACAGATAGTCAGCCAAGCCAGAAGTCAGGGATCAATGTAGTGAAACAGCAAGTATGATCTGGAGCCAGAAGGGATGTTAGCAAAGTAAGTCTTGAACAGGATCGCAGGAGATAGTTTCTGTGATGTTGACCAAGGCGAAGGCAGAGATCCACTGTGCTGAACGGCTTAAGTAGGCAGGACTGACGAGCAGGATATCATCAACAGCTGAGTAACTGTGGAGAGATAGGAGCTGGCAATTAGCCGACAGCTGAGCGGCCAGCTCTGAGAAGGAAGGGCTGAGCCCAGCCTTGACTGTCTTCTCACCTCCTCCTGATAGGTATCGAATAGCAGTGCCTGTCCTTTCAGCCAATCAGGTGACGGGTAACAAACCCACGCTTCCTGATTGGCGGAGAGGCGGTTCAGTGTTAGAAAAGCGAATATTCATTCGATTTTCTAACACACCTGGATGTGTGTTAGAGTGCTTTGTGCTTTGAATTCACCTTTTTTGAAGCCTATGGCTTTAATCAGGTGCTTCAAAAATACACCCCCGCCACTGTAATTCAGGCAAAAGGGGCCAGACGCCTGAATTTCGGGGCTGGCGGCGGCCATGGCTAGATTCATGCAATGCCATGCCAATGTAATGCCATTATTCATAGAAGGTGTGGCTGGAGAGAGGAGGGGGGCACGCACCGCCACTGCTCCCCCCCACCTGGTCTTTAGATAAAGTCATGTTAGAGAGCTGGTCTGAAAGGACATAAACCAAAAGAAGTTGTAGGTGCAAAGATGTTGTTGGAACTCAGTCCCTAATACAACAAAATAGCAAAAAAAAGGCTGTTCCCATGGGACTTTTTTGCGTTACGCCAAAAAAAAAAGTTAATACCACTTGACATAAAATTTACAACTTAAATTCCATATTCAAGTTAAAAGTTCACACACTGAATAATACATATGTCATGATATAAAAAAAGTACATATAAATGTTGATGCATATTTTAGATATAGACAATATTGCAGGTATAAGCAATTAGGTACATGTTGGACTAAATCTAGATGCCTTTCTTCTTCAGGAGATAGTCAAATCCAGTGCACCTGTGGAGAGATCATGTCATAAAGATAATAGAACTATATATCTAAATACACATAATAAATAAATGTGGGTGAAAAGGCAGTCACCACTCCCTATATGGGATAGTATATACTTATACAACAACTTAAAGTGGATGTAAACCTGAAATTATTTTTTTTTTGTTTTTGATCTCATAATGTAGAGTATAAGATTTCCTATCATTTGAGCCCAGTCTTGCCACAAAGAGTTAATCCAGCTCTGAGAAATCCTCTTTTATTGTTCAGTGAGATAAAATTTGACAAACAGAGAAAAACTTTGTCAAAACCTCCCCCTTGCTGTGAGTGACAGGTGATTTACATATCTCGTGCACTAGCCTAAGATATGCATTATTTTTTAATTCCCACCCCCACTCATTTCTTCAGCAGCTCTGCACGGATTGGCTGTTCCACACCTCAGCATGATTTGGCATGCTGAAGTCATGTGGTTACTTTCCTGTCTTTTCACTGGATGTTAGAGATCATAGCAGAAGTTCAGCAGAAGTTCAGTGTTAGAAATACACATATTGACAAGGGGAGTGTAGAGGTGGGCGGGGACTCTACTGACATCACGACTCCACCCACCGAGCTCCAGACAACAGACCCACCCACAGAATCTGCAGTTTTTCGGGTCTCATAACAGACAGAGGGGAGACATTTGACAGGTAAAGTTACATGCAGGAGGCATGTATATCCTTATAGATAACCCCTATGGCAGTAGTTTAGAAAGGATGACATTGGGTTTACATCCACTTTAAGGATTTAAAGGATAACACAATCCAAGGATTGTTCAAAAAATGGGGCAAGGACATGAAGGGACACCCAAAGGACATGCACACAGGGTCTGAAAGGAAACAGTTTCTGCCCTTCTCTGTATTAAGAAACTCTGTAATGGCGACAACAGTGTCCTGGGTGCAACCCGTATTAAATGTGTATTTGTAAAATAAGGATTTAGGAAAAAATTGTAAAACAAATTATTAAACAATGAAAAAGGCCCATTTGTCTTTTTCTTTTTCACCTTTTTATGCAGTTTGGACCAATGTAACTATGTATGTACCATACCTGGCCAATGCCCCTGGAAGCTGGAAATCACTCTAGTAGACAAGGTTACTACAGTGATCTCAACTTGCTTCTGGGTCCCAGGTTGGCCAGGACCTATAAGAAAGTGGATTGAAAAAAAAGGAGAATGTTTGGGACTTTAAATTAAGCAAATATAAAATGTGCCTCCATTCCTGATTCATTTAACAGAAAAAATGGTTGGGACTTTGAATGAGGCGGATAATAATAGTAGGTAAATCCCCATATATATAAACATGGGGTTTGTTCACATACAGGAAAAAAGATCATTTTTTAAGAACAAGTATTTATTGAATACCAAAATTAGCAGAAGATATAAGTTGTACATCATAATTGTAGCAAATCATATGGTGAAAACAAATATAATATTTTACACTTGAACCATAGCACACTAATGTGAACATAAAAAATTGAGAGTTGATTGCGTGAGAGATACAGTTGGTATTACATTATTGATGCTTATGAACAAAAATTGGTGTAGAAAAACAGATATCAATACGCAGAGTTGAAGCAGAAAAATAGCATACTATCATGCTCGACGCATTTCATGGAGTCCAATCCACTTCCATAGGAGCAGGTGCAATTGGTATATCTATGGAAGTATATGAATCACAATATAATTGGATCATTGACAAAAAATGAGAAAAAGTAAGTTCAAACGATGCCTTATATAGATTTTACTCACAAATCAGCTTAGGATATTGGCATAAGGCAGGGCTTGACAAATTTGCTTGGAATCTAGGAGCCAGCTAAAAAAGTTAGGAGCCAGGTTTTTTTTTTTTTTTTTTAAACGACCGACAAAGCTTTATTTTCAATATAAAAATTAACCAATCTTAAATTTACACAGACGACTAGAACGAATGTGACTGCTTTTATTTCCTGCCATGCAGGGACACAAGACCACCATATTCCCGCTAAGGATCCAATCAGGTCCGCCTGAAAAACTGACAGGCGAACCTGATCAGACAGCCCGTGTGAAAGGGGCCAAGCAGGGAGATGACAAATAATACATTCATTTTAATTAACCACTTCCTTCCCGCAGGATGACTATATACGTCCTGTCTTTGAAGAGAAATACCGTTGTTATGGTAGCAGCTAGCTACCATAACCCCGGTATCTTCTTCAAGAGCCGGCGGTTCTCTTTCAGATAAAAGTGGTCTCTGCAGCAGATTCGCAGCAAGATCACTTTTATCAGCAGGCATTTTTTTTTTTCTCTTTCAATAATTTTTATTGAGAAAAAGTATAAAGGATATAGAAAATAACATGTACAAATTGCACAACATATACAGTTTACAATTAAATGGGGAGAGAAGGGGGGGGGAGAACGGGGGGAGGGCCACATATTTCGATCTACGTGGTCTGCAGGGCTCCTATGAACATTCCATATCATGCATTATTTCTTTTTACTATAGGGATATCTATAAGTCTGTACCCACTCAATCAGATTTCTACAACTTGCATGTGTATTCAGGCTGTAAACCCAACACAGTACATTTGGGTATATATTTTGCTTATCATATTTTTCCCTCAATTCAATCCCCTATCTTTCGCTTTACTGCATTGTGTGGAGGGGAGGTGCGCCTCCGGGACCCAACCGCCCACCCCAATTGGGGTCTCACACCCCCCCCCCCCCGCCGCCCACACATAGGAGTTTCCAATGCCGTTTCTATAGCAACATCATAGGTAGGAGGACCTGCATAGATTGTTAAAAGGATAGAACAACAAAAGAAAAGTATAGGGGTAACAGAGAGAAAAATAGAAGAGGGGGAAAAAAGTTTGGGAGGAGTTCGGGTGGAGTGCACCCCAAGGGATCCCTTTCAGGATCCGTTAATTTTCAAAGCCTGTTGATAAATAGGATAACCATGGTTCCCAAATTTTATCGAAAGCCTTCTGTTTATCTAGAAGAATTGCTGTGAGGCGTTCATTAATCATAATCCAAGTCAGTTTTGCTTTAACCATTTCAAAAGGAACCAGGGGTTTTCTCCAGGCGCCCGCTACCGCTATTCTAGATGCTGTGAATATAAAGGATATGAGTTTCCTGGTACGACTAGGTATTCCTTCTACTTGGTCCCCCAATAGAGCTTGTTGTGGGGATTTGGTGAGATTAACTTGGGTCAGTGAATATATGAAATTATAGATCCGTATCCAGAATCGTTTGACCTTAGGGCAGGTCCACCAGGTGTGGTACATTGTGCCTTCTTTGCCGCATCCTCTGAAACACAAAGGAGAAGCGTCGGCAATATATGTCGCAATTCTCGTCGGGACCATGTACCACATTAATAAAACTTTGTAGTTCGCTTCTATCAGAGAAGTGTTAATATAGCCTTTCGCGGCCATCTGTGCCATTTTGTACCATTTATCAGTCTCCATCGTTATCTCCAAATCTTGCTCCCACCTTAGCATATAGGGTAATTTCTCCGTTATGGAGATCAGAATGCTATAGATTAGTGATATGTGGCCTTTATGTTTATCATAAGATCTGCATAGGTATTCCATTGGGGTGGAAGATAGAATGTCAGTTCTACGCTGTAGGGTATGCAGGAAATGAGCTATCTGGAGATAACGATAAACCTCTGTGTTGGGCAATTGAAACTTCTCTATTAGTGCTTGTTTCGGTAATATACCTTTATGGTCACACATGTCAGCAATGCGTATCAGACCTTTGTTGGTCCACCAAGCTAGGTTTTGGGGATTAAGACCTGGGGTGAAATCTGGGTTCCCCGCCAAGGGGGCCATGGGGGAATGTATGGAGCGGAAAGCAAAGGGTTTTTGTAATCTATCCCACAGACTCATTGAGAAGGATAATGTTGGACACATTAAGGTTGGTCTGTCTTTCATATTAAGCCACATCATATGGCTAATGGGTTTTGTGGGGTAAGGGGCAGATTCCATTGTCATCCAAGACGGGGCTGGTGCTCCGGAGTGGGAGCGAATTAATTGAGCCAATTGGGCTGCTTCGAAATATTTTATCAAATTAGGGACTCCCAGGCCATCCTTGGTTTTGGGGGCATTAAGGGTTAGTTTATTCACCCTAGGTCTTGTGTTCCCCCATATGAACTTCATTATTTTTTTCTGAAACACCTCTAGATCAGGTCTGTTGATAGCAATCGGGAGAGTCCTAAACAAATACAACAATCTTGGTAAAAGATTCATTTTTATGGAGTACAGTCTGCCGAACCATGATGGGGGGCTAGCAGCCCATCTTGATAAATCTGATGTCAACCTCCCATACATGGGGGGGTAGTTGGCTTTATAGAGGGTCTGTATGGTGGGGGTTAGAAATACACCTAGGTATGGAAGTTTGTCTTTCTGCCATTTGAATTGGAATGACGCTTGTAGTTGTTGGACTGTCTGTTGTTCTAGCGTGAGATTTAAGGCCTCGGATTTAGAGTGATTAATTGTGAGACCCGAAAACACCGAGAAGCGACGTAGAATTTGGAATAGATTGGGAAGAGAAACGATCGGAGAGGAGATGAACATCAAGATATCATCGGCGAACAGAGAACATTTCTGTTCGCCATTTCCACAATGTATGCCTCTTACGTCCTTATTGCTTCTTAATTTAATCGCTAGGGGCTCTAATGCTAAAATAAATAGTATAGGTGATAGAGGGCATCCCTGCCTTGTTCCTCTGTGTATGTTTATTGTGTGTGATTTATATCCTTTTATCTGGATTTTGGCCGTAGGTGTATTGTATAGTGTCTGTAATATTGTTAGGAAATGGGGCCCAAACCCGTATTTCCTTAGTGCATAATATATATATTCCCATGTGACCGAGTCAAATGCTTTGCAAAGATCCAATGAAAGTAGCATACCCTTCCGTATTCCTATATTATCCCAGTTGGAGTTAAGTGCTGCTATGATATCTATCGCCTGACGGGTTTGATCTGAGGCTTGTCGGCCGGGGACGAATCCCACCTGGTCTGGGTGAATATAATTGGCTAGGAAAGTGTTCATTCTGGTCGCTAACACCTTAGTCATCAATTTGAGGTCAGTATTAATTAGCGATATTGGGCGGTAATTGGCAGGGTCTCCATGATCCTTCCCCGGTTTGGGAATGACTTGTATGAGGGCTTCATTTTCGTATGTGCCTATTGTATCCCCTTTCCTTACTGCATTAAAAAAGGAGCATAGATGCGGGGTTAATATGGCTGCGTATTTTTTATAGTAGTGGCCCGTGAAGCCATCCGGGCCAGGTGCTTTTGAGGGGTTTAGGCACTTGATGGCTGCTAAAATTTCCCCTTCGGTGAAGTCTGCTTCCATTAACTCTACATGTTCTCGTGCAACTTGTGGTAGTGAGATATCATGGAAAAAAGCGTCCGCTTTAGTTTTAGGAAATGGATTGGGTTTGTTGTATAATTTAGTGAAGAACCTTGAGAATTCTTGTGTTATCAATTGGGGGTTTTGGGTATGTTTCCCTTCTCTCGTGCGAATTCTCGGCATGGCTGAGTTAAATGGACGGGGGGTAAGTTTTCTTGCTAGAAGGGTCGTAGGTTTATCTCCCCTGGTATAGAAACAATGTCTAGCCCAGCGGAGGTATTTTTCAGCCTTGGTTGTGAGACTATAATTTAGTGCTGAACGTGCTATATCTATTTTATGGCGTAAATCTAAATGGGGGTTAGCTTTTTGTTCCTGGACTATTTTGTGTAAATCTTCTTCCTGTTGCTGTATCTTTTGCATATTGTTTCTCTTGTTTCTAGAGGCTATTTGGATTAGCCTACCACGAATAGTGGCTTTATGTGCTGCCCAGTTAGTGCCGGGGGAGGTGGCACTAGGATGGTTATCAATGAAATATTGTCGAATATCTTTCTCTAGTTCAGCGTAAACTATGGGGTCATTTAGTAGTGAGGCATTAAGCCGCCAGGATGAGGGTTGTGGTCTCGTCCAGAGATCGGATAGTGACATTAAGACTGGTGAGTGGTCGGACCATGAGTTGGGTACTATTTCAGCAGATGTGATCGACGGCAGTAATGCGGACTGTATGAATAAATGGTCTATACATGAATATGTTTTATGGACCAGGGAGTTATGTGTAAAATCTCTGGTTGTGGGATGAAAGTCTCTCCATACATCTACTAGATCATGGGAAAATAGTATTCGAGCAAGTTTAACGCCTTGTTTGGGAATATGTTTCACAATGGGTTTGTGAATATTAGACCTGTCCAAAATTTGATCCAGAGAAACGTTACTGTCTCCTCCCAATATTACTTTGCCTTGTACATGTGGGAGCAGGATTTTCAGCATATTTTCGAAAAATGTTACTTGGCCTGTGTTAGGCGCGTAATAAGATATAAGTGTGAGAGCACTTTCATTAACTGTACCCACAACCATGATATATCTCCCTTCCTTATCTTTTATGACCATATTAGGGGTGAATGGAACTCTCTTGGCGATACAAATTGCCACCCCTCTCTTTTTTTCTGGACCATTTGACAAATAAAAAGTGGGGTATTTAGAGCTCAGATAACGGGGGGCTGAGGTGCGCGAAAAATGTGTCTCCTGGAGAAGTAGGAAATCAGCTTTCAAGTTATGGTAATTTTGAAAGGCCTTAGCGCGTTTCGTGGGGGAATTTAAACCCTGGACATTATGTGTTAAAATGCGGGTATGGGATGTGTGTACTAGTGAGCTTAACATTATGGTTCGACAGTCTGTACTTGCCCGTTGTAGATGTCTGCCATCTCCGTCCGCTTGAGGGTGTCCTGGTATGATTCTTCGCTGTTCGGACGTTGGGGTGCACTCCGGGAGGGATGGGGGAGAAAAGAAAAAGAGAGAGAAGATGAGAAAATAATATTGGGGTAGGATGAGCTGGACCACTGTCCACCTGTCCCCCTAGGAAAAACATACATGAGCATCTGATATAAGGTTAAAGACATATAATTCAAGGTCCTGGAGATCATAATCTCCGTTTAGTGGAGCGAGGTTATCGTCACCCAGTCAGTGACGGCAAGCTCGCTAGAAAGTGGCATGCGGTTCCGCCCCGGCTCTTTCAATATAAAACATTGTTCCTGTAAGGAGGGAATCCTATTTAAACTAATAGACTAACGTTTTCTATAGGCCTCAATCTCGCTAGGCTCATCTAAACAAAATTGAGGAATTGTTTGCATAGAACAAGTAACGCCTGCATTCTAAGCTAACTGTTATTAGTGGAAGAATTTCAAACAAAACTCTCAATAATAATAGGAGGAGACTATGTCCCTCTAGAAAAAAAAAAAAAAAAAAAAAATTAGGAAGTCTCATTAATGTTGTAATGACATAATAAACTGGCTCAACTGTAGCCAACCGTATGAGATCCAAGTCCCTTAGGGGGTCCATGCATCGATGGAATTTGTCACTGCAGGAGCAAAAGGGAAAACATTTTGATCACTAGAATATACAGTTTTATCAACCGTCTGGTCCTGTTGCTGGGTGTCGTCTTCTTGAGGAGTATCGTGAGCGTTGTTGTTCCCACAAGGGTGAGACTGGACGATCCAATTCTGGTCGAGATTTTGGGGAGGATGTTTCTCTGGAGATTAAGCCTAGGCCCAGTAGGATGTCTTCTCCATCTGGAAAATTAGTAAAAGAATGTGTTTTCCCCTTGAAGGTGAATGACAAACGAAAAGGGAATGACCACCGATACTTAATTTGGCGGTTAGTAAGCTGCGCCAATAACGGCTTCAGGGCCCGTCTTTTTTGGATAGTCATTTGTGAAATGTCTGCAAAAATCTGTATTGGATGACCCATGAGGTTGATTTCATTTTTCCCGCGGGCTGCGGTCATTATTTGCTCCTTAATTCTATAAAAGTGTGGGTTGACGATCACATCCCTCGGGGGGCCATCTTGTCTTGGAGCTGTCAGCGCTCTGTGGACTCTGTCGATTTCCATGTGCTGCGGCGTGATGTCAGGAATCAGATCTTGCATTAATGTGTGCACTGCATCTTCCAAATCTGTTACTGTTTCTGGTAGTCCGCGTATGCGGAAGTTATGACGCCTGGATCTATTCTCTTGATCTTCGATTTTGGCGTTGGCTTCATCTAACTGCTCCTGCAGTGAGGATATCATATTTGAGTTCTGGTTAACTCTCCGAACTGTGCCATCCATTTTAGATTCAATATGATCCAGCCTCTCTCCTATATCATTAAAGTCATGCTTCATTTCAGCGGTGATTGATTGACATGCTTTGGTCAGTTCTTGTTGTAATAGAGCTGAAAAGCGAGCAAGGAGGACAGAATCTCCTGAGTATGGTGCTGGAGGTGGGGGAGGCTGTTCACTTGCTGTGCTGTTTTGGCTCAGGGCAAGTTCAGCTATTTCAGCCATATTTCTCTCCATGGAGGACGCTGGGGAGGTTGCACCATATATTCCCTCTCCCTGATAAGTATGGGAGGGGGAAAGAGAGAAGTGTGGGGACTCACCCTTCTGTGGCCTGGTTAAATCTTCCTGTGATTGGGAGGAGAAGGGGTCCCGTGCGTCATCCATGTCTGCAGATGCAGAAGCTTGAAAGGAGGTTCTTACAGGGGGGGATTGAGCGTTTTTCGCCCCGCTCACCTGCTTCGCTGCATGTATTTCTGTCCTCCTGCCGGTCGCCATCTTGGATGGGGGGTCCGCGCTGCTGTGTTCCCAGAACGGAACGAATAGCTGGTTTGTGGGGGCTTTTTCTTGGCTGTACCCCCTCCTCTGCGATTCATCGCTCTATCCGCAAACCGGCAGCGAGTGTTGCGGCTTCCCTCCGGCTCGTTTTAGCTTCGAAAGGCCGGCGGCGTGCGGAGCAGGTCAGAACATGTCTGCTCCCGTGCCCGCGCGCATGCGCACTGCATTTTTTTTTTAATGCATTTTAGTGTAAATATGAGATGTGAGGTCCTTTTGACCCCCCAGATCTCATATTTAAGAGGTCCTGTCATGCTTTTTTTCTATTACAAGGGATTTTACATTCCTTGTAATAGGAATAAAAGGGACTTTTTTTTTTTTTTTAAAAAGAACAGTGAAAAAATAAAAGTTAAAATAAATAAGAATTTTTTTTTTTTTTAAATGTGCCCCATCCCTTGTAATAGAAATAAAAGTGACACAATTTTTTTTTTAAAAAACAGTGTAAAAATAAAAAATAAAAAGTAAAATATATAAGAGAAAAAATATTTTTTTTAAGCGCGCCCCGTCCCCCCGAGCTCGCTTGCAGAAGCGAACGCATATGTGAGTAGCGCCCGCATATGAAAGCGGTGTTCAAACCACACGTGAGGTATCGCCACGATCACTAGAGTGAGAGCAATAATTCTAGTCCTAGACCTCCTCTGTAACTCAAAACATGCAACCTGTAGAATTTTTTAAACGTCGCCTATGGAGATTTTAAAGGGTAAAAGTTTGTCGCCATTCCACGAGCGGACGAAATTTTGAAGCGTGACATGTTGGGAATTAATTTACTCGGCGTAACATTATCTTTCACAATATAAAAAAAATTGGGCTAACTTTACTGTTTTCTTATTTTTTAATTAAAAAAAGTATTTTTTCCCAAAAAAGTGTAAGTCCGCTGCGCAAATACGGTGTGACAGAAAGTGTTGCAATGACCGCCATTTTATTCTCCAGGGTGTTAGAATAAAAAATATATATAATGTTTGGGGGTTCTAAGTAAAGGGAAGGAGATGAGCGGGCAGTGAAAACAGGTAGGGGAAGCTCCATTAGCATTGGTGGATGTCTTGTCATACCAACGGCCACCCCCAGAGGGCGCCCGATTGCAGAAGGAACCATAGGACTGCAGTAGGCCGCAAAGCCGCGGCCTCAATTACCGGCGCAGCCAAACGCGATCGCGCCGGGAGGGGGGGTGTCGAACGGACACAGGATACCCCAGCTGTGCCGCCCCAGGTGCCAGGTCGCTAATTCTAGTCGCAAATGCGACCTGGCGCCCGGGGTTTGTCGAGCCCTGGCATAAGGTGCTAAGGGTCAAGGCTGCCTGGAAATGTCTACACCAGGAACTGAGGGAGTGATACCCATCAACATCAGGTATACATACAAGGACTGAAGTAGAACTACAGATCTCCATGGTAACACATGCTAGTCCGACGGACGAGAACCGACGCTAGGGCAGCTATTGGCTACTGGCTAGGAACTTCCTTATTTTAGTCCGGTCGTACGTCATCACGTACAAATTCGGCAGACTTTGGTGTGATCATGTGTAGCCAAGTCTGTTTGTTCAAAAGTCCATCGGAAATCCGTCAAAAGTCCGTCGGAAAGACCGTCGGACCTTTGATGCTGAAAAGTCCGCCCGTGTGTACACGGCATTACACACATCAGGACGGATTTCAATCAGATCCTGTAGGATTATTCCCATTTGAGTTTATCTTCTTACACATAAAATTTTTTTTTACCAATTAACAAATTTTTCTTTTTTAAATTTTTTCCTCAACTTTTCCCATATCCATTTTTTTCACACACACTTAATACACATTGTTTATGTTTACATGGATACACTAGGTTTTTCACTAGGGTATATATATATATATATATATACACATTTTTTTTCTTTCGTGGATCTCTTGGTGTCTTCTGGTCCTGAGATCTATCCAGTTGTTACATAATATATATTATATCAATAATAGATTGACCTTTTCAAAAATACCCCAATACCCTTATGTACAAAAAATATATTCTTTACAGAACCTGTTGCGAATTTCCAGCTGTGTTACTATGGAAATCTGTAGTTCTACTTCAGTCTTTGTATGTGTACCTGATGTTGATCTTTATCACTCCCTCAGTTCCCGGTGTAGAGATTTCCAGGCAGCCTTGACCCTCGCCACCTTATGCCAATATCTTGAGCTGATTTGTGAATAAAATCTACATAAGGCATCGTTTGAACTTACTTTTTCTAATTTTTGTCAATGTTCCAATTATATTGTGATTCATATACATATATAGATATGCCAATTGCACCTGCTCCCAAGGAAGTGGATTGAACTCCACGAAACGCGTTGAGCGCGATATGATGCATTTTCTCTGCTTCAACTCTTCGTATTGATATCTGTTTTTCTACACCAATTTTTGTTCATATGCATCAATAATGTAATATCAACTGTCTCTCACGCAATCAGCTGTCAATTTTATATGTTCACATTAGTGTGCTATGGTTCAAGTGTAAAATCTTATATTTGTTTTCACCATATAAATTGCAACAATGATGTACAACTTATATCTGATGATTTTGGTATTCAATAAATACTTGTTCTTAACAAAATTATGTTTTTCCTGCATGTGAGCAAACCCCATGTTTATGTATATGGGGATTTACCGACTATTATTATCTGCCTCATTCAAAGTCCCAACCTTTTTTTCTTTTATTAGAAAGTGGAGATCCCAGGAGGTGCATTCTCTACTTCAGTGATTTCCAGCTTCCAGGGGCGTCGGCCAGGCATGGTACATACATAATTACATTAGTTTAAGCTGAACTAACAGTCTTCAGCCAGTCTGCTAGCTTGGAGAAGGGAGAGGAAGGAGGAGATAGGAGCATGGGCCATCCTAGGATATGGGGCTGTGTGTTTCTATTGATGCACACAGTGTAGAGAGACACAACTCAAATCCTTGCATGCAATGGTGGTTTCATAGGACACTGCATGGAAAGGAACTACCCTGAAACAGGAAACCTCGGGCAGTGTTCATGGCACCAGTTTAAACAGCACCATAGGCAAGGATTAAAAGATAAAGAAGCAACATACTCAGTAAGTGAATAAATCAGCTGCTAAAAGTTTAATATCACCCTAACCCTTTTGTTGCTTTAAGGCCCACCAATTTCTCATGCACTCTGCAATCTTCTCATCATGACAAGCACCAAGTACATTTTACTGACCCGAGAGTTTATTACAGCCCCCACCCCTCCCACTCAACTCAACTCAATCATATACAATCCGAAAACAGAAAATGTACAGAACTGAGAAATGGTTTGCATTGTGAACATCCCATGACTTTCCTAAAATTAGCTCAATAAAATCATGATCATTCCCAGAAGAGGCATGGATCACCGAGTTATAAAGATAACACACTCAGCTCATATGAGCTTCTGGAGGACAATAAAAATGAGGGTATGACTAGTTAAAGCTGAACTCCAGGCAAGTATAAAAGACACAAATGATTGCAGCTCGTTAATACATTATTACAATTTTTTTTTTAATAGAAGCAGTGTAAGTACCTGAATTTGACCTGTTATCTGCCTCTTTTAGTTCCTGTATAGCAGGGCATACAGTAAACCCAGTACAGGGATGATGGGGACCACTTGATAATAGGCACAGCAGGTATGCAGACCCGGGCACTCAGAACAGGGATGGCTGGAACTAGGGATGAGCTTCGAGTTCGAGTCGAACCCATGTTTGACTCGAACATCACCTGTACGATCGTTCGTCGAATTGCGAACGTTAAGGGTCGTTCGCGTCAAATTCGAGTGGTGCATCACGGCCCATAATTCACTGTGGCATCGCAGTGCATTGCTGGCTGATGATTGGCCAAGCATGCACCATGACCCGCATGCTTGGCCAATCACAGCGCCGTCTGTACAGAGAGCCGTAATTGGCCAAAGCCAGGGTGGCTTTGGCCAATTATGGCTCAGGGGGTTTAGTACACGCCCACACTATATAAGGCCGCCTGCATGGCGGCGGAGAGAGATAGACAGAGACCTTGTCATTTGATTTTAGTTAGAGTAGGCAGGTGAGTCAGTTACAGTAGCTGCACTTACAGTGTATTGTGTATATATATATGCAGTGTTGTGTGTATATATATATATATATATATATATATATATATATATATATATATACACTGTATTCAGTTTAGCTAGATCCATTCCTGTTATTCTCTTCCTAATATACTGACAGGCAGGCAGGTGTTTTTACAGTATTTACAGTTAGTGTACTGTGTCATTTGCATAGTGTGCACCTAAAGCTACCTGAAGAAAATTGCTGGTGTTCTTCTGATCCTATTAGTACCACAGGCAGGCAGCTGCAGTATTTACAGTTAGTGTACTGTGTCCTCTGCACAGTGTGCACCTAAAGCTACCTGTAGACAATTGCTGTTGTTCTGATCCTATTAATACCACAGGCAGGCAGCTGCAGTATTTACAGTTAGTGTACTGTGTCCTCTGAACAGTGTGCACCTAAAGCTACCTGAGGACAATTGCGGTTGTTCTGATACTATTAATACTACAGGCAGGCAGCTGCAGTATTTACAGTTAGTGTACTGTGTCCTCTGCACAGTGTGCACCTAAAGCTACCTGTAGACAATTGCTGGTGTTCTGATCCTATTAATACCACAGGCAGGCAGTTGATTCTGCTAGCTGCAGTATAATCAGTATACATATACATCCCAGCTTTGTGCAGCTGCATCTCACTGCAGGCCATTAGTATGTCTGGAAGGCCAACAAGGAGAGTCAGTCACAAGCCAATAAAAGAGGGCAAGCAGGCTCTGTGTCTAGAGGCAACAGTGCTGGTCGTGGAGACGGTGCATCCTCATCAGCACATGGCCGTGGGACACGCTTGGCCTTTTTTTTGTCAGCTGGCCGCGTTGAGCCGCATTATGCGGAAGACTTGGTAGAGTGGATGACCAAGCCGTCCTCATCCTCCTCATCCTCTCTCACCCAGGCTCAGGGTACTTTGTCTGGCAAAGCAGCTGCCAACGCAGCCTCTTCCCTCGGCTCAATGGCATCAGTCACTCCTTCCCTAGCCAATAAAAAAGAAAGAAGGACGGTGCCCTCTAAGTGCAGCATGTATGTTAAAAATATTTATTACAATAGATAAAAACACTCACATTTGAGTTGCTAAAAACCAGCATGTAAAGTAGTTTCATCCGCGTGCTCTCGGGGGATGTGGGTGTCACGGGCCAGTGGAGGGGTTCCTGGGATGTGAGTCCTGTAACCTGGGTCCTGGTAGCTGTTCCGGTGGTGCCGAGGGTCCTCAGAGCCTCCGGGCGGCCAGGATATCGGTCGTGGATCCTCCGTGGAGCGCCGTGCTGACCTGCGTCTTCACTTCCGGGAGCGGGGTGAGGCGGGCGGTGCTTCGCGTTCGGAGCATGCATGCTCCTTCATCAGGCTATAGCCTGATGAAGGAGCACGCATGCTCCGAACGCGAAGCACCGCCCGCCTCACCCCGCTCCCGGAAGTGAAGACGCAGGTCAGCACGGCGCTCCACGGAGGATCCACGACCGATATCCTGGCCGCCCGGAGGCTCTGAGGACCCTCGGCACCACCGGAACAGCTACCAGGATCCAGGTTACAGGACTCACATCCCAGGAACCCCTCCACTGGCCCGTGACACCCACATCCCCCGAGAGCACGTGGATGAAACTACTTTACATGCTGGTTTTTAGCAACTCAAATGTGAGTGTTTTTATCTATTGTAATAAATATTTTTAACATACATGCTGCACTTAGAGGGCGCCGTCCTTCTTTCTTTTTTATTTGTTCCAGAGCTTCTTCTAGCTTTTATAGACTGGCTGCCTTCCATTTATTCAGCATCATTTTATCCTTACATGGACTAATACCCGAACTTGTTGTGAAACATTAACTACCACCATCAAGTTCCCCCTCTCAGGAACCCCCAACCCACCCCCTTCCCCCCACCATTTTTAGTTATATGTACTCGGCTACCTCCATTGTGCGCCATATTAACCCCTTGATCGTTTTTTTTAACTCCTTCCCTAGCCCCACCATGTCCTCCTGAGGAGTCCCCTGAACTGTTTGACCACAGTGTTGGGTACATGCACCAGGAGGATGCCCAGCATTTTGAAGGCTCCGATGATGGTACCCAGCTAGAGGAAGGCAATACCGTGAGCCCAGAGAGAGGGGGTGCCCAAGAAGGACAGCAATCTGGCAGTCATGTTCCCCCAGCTGCAGCATACTGCCAGGTTTGCTCCAGTGATGAGGAGGAAGGGGATGATGAGGAAGTCACTGACTCCACGTGGGTGGCTGGTAGGAGAGAGGAGGAGGCACATCTCCAACAAAGCAGGATACCCTCCAGGGGCCAGCTTAAGGGCAGCACACCGACTCTGTTGCTGTCTCTGCGTGTTATTCCAAAAGTTCTTTGGTGTGGGCCTTTTTTGAGATGAGTGGATCAGATTGCACCACTGCTATTTGCAACATATGTCTTAAACGTATCTCGCGTGGCCAAAACATCACCCGCTTGGGCACCACATGCTTAACCAGACATATGTCGACCTGCCATGCAGTTCGTTGGCAAGCGTACCTAAAAGACCCACACCAAAGAACAAAGCGGACCTCTCCTTGCTCCTCATCAGCTGGGATCTCCAACCCCACTATACCTTCAGTCCTCTCTGAAACCTGCACTGAGAGGAATGAAGGTGTAGAATTAGGTGTGTCACAGCCAAGTACTTGCGGGCAATCTGCTATTGGTACACCGACGTCAGATTGTACCAGGCAAATTTCCCTGCCCCAGCTTCTGCACTGCCGAAAGAAGTTCCCTCCCAGCCATCCACATGCCCAGCAGTTGAATGTTAGCTTGGCTAAATTGCTAGCACTTCAACTGCTGCCTTTTCAGTTGGTAGACTCTGCCCCCTTCCATGAGTTTGTGGAATGTGCGGTTCCTCAGTGGCAGGTTCCCAAACGCCACTTTTTCTCACAGGAGGCGATTCCGGCTCTCTCCCGGCATGTGGAAGGCAATGTCTTGGCCTCGCTGGACAAGGTGGTCAGCGCTAAGGTGCATATTACTGCTGACTCATGGTCCAGCAGGCATGGATAGTGACGTTACCTATCTTTCACCGCACACTGGGTGACTCTTCTGGCAGCTGGGAAGGATGCAGGACAGGGTACAGTAGTGTTGGAGGTTGTTCCGTACCACGCCTCCAAAATTCTAATAGTGGTGATTCTGCCACACCTCTCTCCTCCACCCCCTCCTCTTCTTCTTCCTCCATGGCCTCTTCCTGTGCTGATTTTTCCTCGGAACCAGCGGTGCTCCGTAGGCGTTCAAGGGGCTACGCAAGCACGCAGGCAAAAAGATACCATGAGGTGCTTGAGCTGGTGTGCTTGGGGGACAGGAGCCACACTGGGGCAGAGATTCTGTCAGCTCTGCAGGGGCAGGTTCAGAGGTGGTTGACGCCATGCCAGCTTAAGCCAGGAATGGTGGTTTTCGACAATGGCACCAACCTTCTCTCCGCCCTTTGACAGGGACCACTGACCCATGTGCCCTGTTTGGCTCACGTCCTTAACTTGGTGGTGCAGCGGTTCTTGGGCAGGTACCCGAGCTTACAGGATGTCCAGAGGAAGGCCAGGAAAGTCTGTGTGCATTTCCGCCGGTCATATAATGCCAGTGCTCGGCTGGCTGACCTCCAAAAGGAATTTAACCTGCCCAAGAACAGCCTAATCTGTGACATGCCCACCAGGTGGAACTCAACGTTGGCCATGCTGCAGCGGCTGCACATGCAGCAGAGGGCCATCAATGAGTACCTATGCGACTATGGCACCAGGACAGGGTCAGGGGAGCTTGTTTTATTTTCCCCACGCCAGTGGGCTATGATCAGGGATGCATGCACTGTCCTGTCACCATATGAGGAGGCCACGAGGATGGTGAGCAGTGACAGTACATGCATCAGTGACACTGTCCCTCTTGTCCACCTGTTGGAGCACACGCTGCATGGAATCATGGACAGGGCACTTGAGGCAGAACAGAGGGAGGAAGAGGGGGACTTCCTTTCCTCTCAAGGCCCCCTTTATCCAGACAGTGTTCCTGCATCCCCGCCGATCACACAGGAAGAGGAGGAGGATTGTGTCAGCATGGAGGTGGAGCCTGGCACTCAGCATCAGCAGCAGTCTTCAAGGGATCATTTACAGTCTGAAGAAACCCATGGACTTATACTTGGCTGGGAGGAGGTGGCTGCGGATCATGTCGTCCTTAGTGACCCAGAGGACTCTGGACCGAATGCCTCAGCAAACCTACGCTGCATGGCCTCCCTGATCCTGCAAAGCCTGCGGAGGGATCCTCGTATTCGTGGTATCAAGGGGAGGGATCATTACTGGCTGGCAACCCTCCTTTATCCACGTTACAAGGGTAAGGTGGCAGACCTTATCTTGCCGTCGCAGAGGGAGCAGAGGATGAAACATCTTCAGGAGGCCTTGCAAAAAGGTTTGTGCAAAGCGTTTCCAGAGCCTGGGAGGTTACAATTTCATGGTCCTCCAGGACAACGTGTTGCTGAGGCTTCGGTCAGTCACAGAAGTAGCGGTGGAGAAGGTGGCCGTCTGACCGATGCGTTCAGACAATTTTTTAGTCTGCAGCCCCAAGGTATGATCGGTTCCACCAACCATCGCCAGCGTCTGATTCACATGGTGCAGGAATACCTAGGGGCAAGATCAGACTTGGACACCTTTCCCACCGAAAATCCTCTGGGTTACTGGGTCTTGAGGATGGATCACTGGCCAGAGCTTACTGGCCTGTCCTGCATCCAGCGTTCTTTCGGAACGCACATTCATTGCTGCTGGAGGCTTTGTAACTGATCACAGGGTGCACCTGTCCACCGAATCGGTCAATCAGCTGACTTTCATAAAAATGAATCAGTCTTGGATCACCAGCTACCAAGCACCTGATGCTGATGTAACTGAATGATTTTTTTTTTTAATGTGAGATCCCTTCAAGACTGCCTATGCTAATGCTGAGTGACTATCCTGTTATGCTGAGTGACAATCCTCTTCCTCCTCAATTTTCATGCTGATAGCTTGTAAGAACATTTTTGGTTCTGGGCACCGCCACCAGTGGCTAAGGCCCAATTTTTCTGCCCCTGTTTAACAGGGGCGTGTAATTAAAATTTTTGATGCAATACCTTGCAGCAGGGCTCATTCTGGCGCTCCAACTATAGCATCTGTGAGGGGTTGCAGTGTTGTGGCACCAGTGCCTAAGGCCCAATTTTTCTGCCCCTGTTCAATAGGTGCATGTAATTACAATTCTTGATATAATATTTCACAGCAGGGCCCATTCCAGCGCCCTCCAAGAGTATTGCCCCGTACACATGATCGGACATTGATCGGACATTCCGACAACAAAATCCATGGATTTTTTCCAACGGATGTTGGCTCAAACTTGTCTTGCATACACACGGTCACACAAAGTTGTCGGAAAATCCGATCGTTCTGAACGCGGTGATGTAAAACACGTACGTCGGGACTATAAACGGGGCAATAGCCAATAGCTTTCATCTCTTAATTTATTCTGAGCATGCGTGGCACTTTGTCCATTGGATTTATCTACACACATTTGGAATTTAAAGTATCGGATTTTGTTGTCAGAAAATTTGAGAGCATGCTCTCAAATTTTGTGTGTGTCGGAAATTCCGATGGAAAAAGTCAGATGGAGCCCACAGACGGTCGGAATTTCTGACAACAAGTTCCGATCGCACATATTCTGTCAGAAAGTCTGACCGTGTGTACAGGGCATAACTGTGAGGACTTACAGTGTTGTGGCACCAGCACCACCACTACCACCACCAAAGGCCCAATTTTTCTACCACTGTTCAACAATGGCATGTAATTACAATTCTACATCTAATATTTCACAGCAGGGCCCGTTCCTGCGCCCTCCAAGAGTAACTGTGAGTGCTTACAGTGTTGTGGCAACACCAACACCTAAGGCCCCAATTTCTGCAGAGTATATAGGGCAGGCCCCTACTTTCAAACTTCCAACTTACAAACGACTCCTACTTGCAAACGGAAGGAGACAACAGGAAGTGAGATAAAATCTACCCCTAGGAAGGGACATTCTCTCCTGTAAGAGTTAATATGGGAAAAACATGTCTCCTCTCTACTGATGCTTTATCACCAATCCTTGTTTCACTAAAAACCCCAAATGTTCAAAAAACATTTGTCATTGGGACAGAAAGTGAGGTGAAATCTTCTGAAGAGGTGCACAGACAGCAAAACAAATGTTACATGGGTGACAACCCTTCCCTATGTTTTCCAAACAGCTTAAAAATAGATTTTTTGACTGGAGCTACACTTTAAAAATGTACCAGTTCAAAATTACAAACAGATTCTACTTAACAACAAACCTACAGTCCCTGTCTTGTTTGTACCGCCTGTATACTGCTGTTCAGAGTATATAGGGCAAGCAGTTTTAAATGACTTTTATTTCTTTACAAATGTCATTTTGTGCAGGGACTGTTCTAAGCACGGGAAACACGCGCCACTTTACAGGCATACTATAGACACTCCCCAGGTACGATATTTAAAGTAATATTTCACTTTTATTTTTCACTTTAAGCATCATTAAAATCACTGCTCCCGAAAAACGGCCGTTTTTAAAACTTTTTTTTGCATTGATACATGTCCCCTGGGGCAGGACCTGGGTCCCCAAACCCTTTTTAGAACAATAACTTGCATATTAGCCTTTAAAATTAGCACTTTTGATTTTGAATGTTCGAGTCCCATAAACTTTAACGGGGTTCTAAAGTTCGCGCAAACTTTCGGTCCGTTCGCAGGTTCTGGTGCGAACCGAACCGGGGGGGGTGTGTGTTCGGCTCATCCATAGCTGGAACCCCTCATAATGGTCACAGCAGGTGTATAGACCCAGGAACCCAGCTTAGGGATATGGAAGTCCCTAATAATGGACACAGCAGATGTACAAACCTCAGGAACTCAGTTCAGAGATGATGGGAACCCCTTAAATTGGGCACAGCAGGTGCACAGTCCTGGGAACCCAAAGCAAGGATGGTAGGAGCCCCTCATAATGGGCACAGCAAGTGTTCAGACCAGAGAACTCAGCACAGGAATGGGAGGGAACCCTTTACAACCCAAACCAGCACAGGGATGGTGGGAACCTCTCATAATGGGTACTGCTGGTGTGCAAACTAGAGAATTCATTTCAGGAATTATGAGAACCTCTCAAAATGAGCACAACAGGTGTGCAGACCTGGAAACACAACACAAGGATAGTGGAAACTCCTCATAATGAGCACAGCTGATGTGCAGACAAGAAAAATCAGTGCAGGGATGATGGGAGCCCCTCATATTGGGCACAACAAGTGTGCAGACCTGGGAACCCAAAACCGGGATGGTGGGAGCCTTTCATAATGGGCACTTCCGGTGTGCATGCAGGCAGGTGCAGTCTACTTTCTCCCTTGCAGGTGGCACTATTCATCAGCGGCAATGCAGTTGGAGAGGAAGTCAAGAGGAACAAGGTTTCTCCATGGTTTCCTGGGTCATCAGGGAAGCGATCAAACTGGATGCTACCACCCCATGTGACTCGAGCAGCCATGTTGGGTCAGACAGAGCCTATTTAAGGTCCTGGCTCCCAGGCTTGGTGCGCATTTTTCAAGTTGGCAGAGTAGGGAAAGGTACCCTCTCAACAGACGCTGTCAGACTGGCTAGAATCTGCTTCTTTCACGTTTCTGGAAACTGTGAATGCAGCAGGCTGGGTAGCATTCTGACCGGGTTTGTTGTGAGCTGTTGCTGCATTACTTCAATACAAGTCTTCTATTGCACCCGACTATATGAGTTATTGCCTCCGCACTATACTGCACCCCAGCTACATGCAGACCAGAAAATTCAGTGCAGGGGTGATGGGAGCCCAACAGTATGGTCAAAGCAGGTGTGTAGACCCAGGAACTGTGATGTGCAGTGATGGTGGGAACCCCTTATAATGGGTATAGCAGGTGTGCAGACCTGGCAACTGAAACTGTTAGGGCGTTTAACTTTGCACCCAGGAAAAGCAAAAATATGAGTTTGGGTGGACTGGTGCTTTAAAGCGGAGCTCCACCCAAAAAGGGGAAGCGCCGCTTGTCTGCCTCCTCCCCCCTCCGCTGCCACATTTGGCACCTTTTGGGGAGGAGCAGGTACCTGGTTTTTACAGGTACCCACTCTCACTTCTGGCTCAGTTCCCTGCAGGGATCTGAGCTGAAGTTGGGCTCCCCCTCCTTCCCCCGCAACCTTTCTTGGACATTTCACCCAGAAGAATGTGGCCCATTCACAAAGCACAGCACGCATGCACAGTAGGAAACAATTTGTGAAGCTGCAAGGATTCACTGCCGATTTCCCTTAGTCAAGATAACGGTGCCAGGACATGATAGCCGACTGAAGAATCGGCTCGGGTGAGGACACCGCTGGATGCCTGGACAGGTAAGTGCCCCAATATTAAAAGTCAGTAGTTACAGTATTTGTAGCAGGAGCTCCTCTTTAATTGTATTTCTGCAATAATATTCCTACTTGTACTAATTCAGAATCAGGGTTTGCGCTATGAAGATGTAACATTTACTCAGGACAAGTCACATGACTGGTCTCTCTCAAAAACTGAAAAGTTTGTTTAGTGTG
The DNA here is from genome assembly GCA_037952925.1 of Lithobates clamitans. Lineage (NCBI taxonomy): Eukaryota > Metazoa > Chordata > Amphibia > Anura > Ranidae > Lithobates > Lithobates clamitans. The sequence continues at coordinate 1,825,101 of JBBGZY010001310.1, forward strand.
GACTAATCTTTTAACTTTATTTTTTACCCTATTTATTACTGTTTCAGGGAGCAGATATGTGACATTTATGTGACATTTTATTCCGGGGATATTCATAGCTTAAGGCGGGAGTCCGGCGACCAATCTTTTTTTTTTTTTTTAGGTCATTGAGACACTTTGCTAACCCCAAAATAATACTCACAGTTTGGGTGTAATATTTCCGCCTCTGTCAGTTTTCGTACTGAAGAATAACCTAAAAAATGTGATGCTGGCTGTTTCCATCTTGCTTGTGGGCATGTGAAGCCCACAAGCATTGATTTCCTGGATGCGGTGAATGCTGTTCATTCACAGCTTGTTCACATGCATGATCATTGTTTCCCGCACTGAATCTTGGGAAGCCTGACACTAAGCTCCCAGGAGACAGTGCGGCGCCGGGGAAAGGCAATAAACACGCCTACTCCCATGGGAGGAGAGACAGGAAGTGCCACAATAAAGTACAATATAAAGGTAATTACAGCTATAAAAAAAAATTTCGTGCAGCATTTGAACATCTATGCAATTAACTGAAGAGGGTAAGATTAAGTTAAAAATTTGAGTGGAACCCCGCTTTAACACTTTCTGAAGGGGTCATGGACGACAATGTAACTACAGGGGCATTTCACTCCCTGGGGGTAGAATTTCATCATACCCTTGCTTGTCCACCACATTCACCATATATGACCATTCCATAGATTTACTTAAAATAAAAATCACAAACCAAATGAGAGTTGCAACAGTGCAGGACATAAGCACATCGCTTATAAAGTGACAATAATGAAAAATAAATTTGTAGAACACCCAATGCATAAACATTTCTCAATAAACCCTTCTGAGCGCAGAGGATCGACGTGTCACAGAAGAAAGGTCGCAGCTGGAGGCTGTATGGAGTACGGCTGTGGATGTAGGCATCTCATATGACATATTAATGAACAATCCGTAAACATGTCACAGTTCATTGTGTTTAACCGCAAGGTCATCTCAGATGAAACGCAACACAGTACGCCGCTGTCTGCTCAATTCATTTTTAATGCACTGTAATTAATATTTTCACACTGTAAAATTTACAGAAGAAAGAGCCGTTGCGGATCAGCCATGCTTTCCTATGTAGAGTTGGATACCTTTGCTCATTAAAAGTGCTTGACAGGATATAATTAAAAGCAAAAAATCCATAAAAAGGAGATTATTTCAAACCCGTTAGGTCATCTGTGTAGAGTGATTACAAGATCAGTAGGAGCTTGTTTACATTTGTTGTGGGGAGTGGGGGGGGGGGCAGTAAAAAAATGTGGTTGAGCATGGAGTTCACCAGAGCTTCACAGGTTGCCACTGGAGTCCTCTTCCACACCTCCATGATGACATAACAGAGCTGGTGGAAGTTAGAGACCCTGCCCTCCTTCACCTTCCATTTGAGGATGCCCCACAGATGCTCAATAGAATTTAGGTCTGGAGACAATGACGTGCTTGGCCAGTCCATCGCCTTTACCCTCAGCTTCTTTAGCAAGGCAGTGGTCGTCTTGGAGGTGTGTTTGGGGTCCTTATCATGTTGGAATACTGCCCTACGGCCCAGTCTCCCCCATGATTCCCTCCAAAAGGAGGGGATCATGCTCTGCTTCAGTATGTCACAGTACATGTTGCCATTCATGGTTCCCTCAATGAACTGTAGCTCCCCAGTGCCGGCAGCACTCATGCAGCCCCAGACCGTGACCCTCCCACCACCAAGCTTGACTGTAGGCAAGACACACTTATCTTTGTACTCCTCACCTGGTTGCTGCCACACATGCTTGACACCATCTGATCCAAATAAGTTTATCTTGGTCTCATCAGACCACGGGACATGGTTCCAGTAATGCATGTCCTTAGTCTGCTTGTCTTCAGCAAACTTTCCCGGCTTTCTTGTGCATCATCTTTAAAAGAGGCTTCCTTCTGGTACGACAGCCATGCAGACCAATTCGATGCAGTGTGCTGCGTATGGTCTGAGCACTGACAGGCTGACTCCCCACCCCTTCAACCTCTGCAGCAATGCTGGCAGCACTCATACGTCTATTTCCCAAAGACAACCTCTGGATATAACACTGAGCACGTGCACTCAACTTCTTTGGTCAACCATGGCGAGGTCTGTTCTGAGTGGAACCTGTCCTGTTAAACCGCTGTATGGTCTTGGCCACCGTGCTGCAGTTCAGTTTCAGGGTCTTGGCAATATTCTTATAGCCTAGGCCATCTTTATGTAGAGCAACAATTCTTTTTTTTCAGATCCTCAGCGTTCTTTGCCATGAGGTGCCATGTTGAACTTCCAGTGACCAGTATGAGAGAGCGAGAGCGATAACACCAAATTTAACACACCTGCTCCCCATTCACACCTGAGACCTTGGTAACACTAATGTGACACCGGGGAGGGAAAATGGCTAATTGGGCACAATTTGGATATTTTCACTTAGGAATGTACTCACTTTTGTTGCCAGCGGTTTAGACATTAATGGCTGTGTGTTGAGTTATTTTGAGGGGACAGCAAATTTTCACTGTTATATACCCACTACTTTGCATTGCAGCAGAGTGTAATTTCTTCAGTGTTGTCACATGAAAAGATATAATAAAGTATTTATAAAAATGTGAGGGGTGTACTCACTTTTGTGAGATACTGTAAATTCTACATTATTATTTTTTTGTGTAAAATTTTTATTGGATTATTACGATACAGAGTATAAATCAGCTGACAGTGAAAACTATACAGCTGAGTAATTCTAAAAACAGAGTAGCAGTTTAATGTATAGGATAAGTAATAGGGGAATATAAGGGTGGGAGGGAAGGGGAGAGAGTGGGGGAGAGGGAGACAAGGATATAATTACCTGTAATTAAAGTAAAAGTGAGCTAGTTCAGATCATGGTGGATACATTGGCAGCTTATCAAATTGTGCACTGTGTAACCCTCAGGAGTGGAAGCATCCTTATCTATACTAGAGTGAAGACTTGCATAGACAGTAGGTACATACAAACAAAAACAAAAAACAAAAACAAGTAATATTAGTAACTGGAGTTGTCCTTCCTGGACTAGGGGGTTGTGGGCAATGGATAGTTCTAGAACAGTGGCACCTTGAGGGGGGCTCAGAGCATCAGGGGGTTAGAAGGAATGGGTAGGTCAGTTATTTTGAGCTTTCCCAAGGTGTTGGTGAGATCACGTTTCAAGTACCAGTCAGTATATTGGAATGGATGGATGATAGATGATAATTCTTCGGTAGTGAACGTATGTTCTATATATTTTCTGCATCTGGCAAAGAAACGGGTAGTAGAGCGGAAGTTCAAAACTATGATATCCAATCTCTCAATATGAAACAGCGACAAAATTGCTTGCTTTACGGCTTGTAGGGAAGGTGGAGATGGTTTGATCCAGTAGAGCATGATCGTTCTGCGAGCCGCCATTAGACATAGATGAGACCATTGTGTGAGAGTGGGTGGTCCTGTCAGTGCTGAGGGGGAGACTGGTGGATCACATCCAAATAGACATAAGAGTGGATCTTTGATTAGCCGTGTCTTGCTGACCTTAAAATGATATCCCAAAACGTGGAGATTGCAGAGCATTCCCACAGGCGGTGTAGCATAGGGCGACCACATTTCCAAACTGCCCTTCAGGGACACCCCCCCCCCCCCTTCTTGAGGGACCTGTTTCGTGGAACAATTTTTTGCCAATGACCGGGGGGTGGAGGCAACTGGCGGATGGGTGGTGGTGTGCGAGGTGGAGGTGGTATGTAGTCTCGGGAGTTGATGGGGAATTTGGCAGCGGGTGATTTGTCGGGTGAATGGCTGGTGTTAGAACTTTAATTATCCTGACACCATGCTTGATATGGTGTCAGGATGATTAAATCACATTATTTCTATGACTACGTTGTAATATATAATGAAATAGTTCAACTCACCATAATGCAGAATCAGTGGGAGCCTTGAGCTTGTCACTTGCCACCAGATGCAGTGTGTCCAATTTGTCCACTGCAACATCGCAGTCCCATTGTAACTTGCTGTTTGCCACCATCACAAGTAGAAGAAAAATAAATAAAAATTCCATAAATGTTCCATGTAGATGCTATAAACATATAGGCGCAAACCAATCAATATACGCTTATTAGGATTTTTTTTACCAAAAATATGTAGCAGGATGCATATATAGGGTGACCACATTTCCAAACTGCCATTCAGGGACACCCCCCCACGCAACCGCCCAAAAAGGATGGTTTTTGATACTTTTTTTTTTTTTGCCAATTTTTGGGGAAAAAAAGCAAACAGTGGTAACCAGTTTAGACAGGTAGTATGCAATGTGCACCTGCCTTAACTAAGTCACTTAGTGACAACGGCGTACTTTGTACATCACTTACTCTGGCAAGTTCACTGCATCAAAGTTATGATTGAGATTGCTATAAACATAGCTGCCTGTGCATTGTTCAGTATTTTGTGATTGCGCCCTGCACACAATCACTGGCTACCTAAAACAGGTCTTACATTTCAAATGTGTTAGACATCTCTTAAGAAATAGAAAAAACAAACAGAACAAGTTGCAATAACAGATTCTTTTTATTGTTTTCTCAATGAGCAAGAACTTTTAGAAACTAGGTATAAACTAGTAACCAACCATATATAATAAACCACAAAATCCACTTATTTCTTAAATAACAGATAGATATATTACTATAAATATATTCTTGAAAATATAAAACTTACAAAACAGTCAATTGTAAATATAATGTTGCTGAAATATTAATGCTGTGTCTAATTCAGCTCACATGGCAATATGACCATAATCAAATCCTTCAGACCACATGACACCAGCTGAGTACCTTTTGTTTTCAACACTGATGTCTAAAAGTGTATTTCTTGTCACTTCTTGCACATTGCAAGAGTTTTTTATTTTGTTTTACAAAGCTATAAAAAGATTGACAACCCATGTCAAAATTGATTTTCACCTGAAGTTCAGATTTTATTAGATCAATGCTGCATCTATTACTTGTGTCAGACCAGCACATTCCCATCATGCTGAAGACCCTTTCAACTGCTGCATTTAAACATGGGATGCTAACAACAAATGACACCACTTTCAAGAGGTTTGGCAGTTTGTCAGGTCCAGCCTTCGTAAATATTGTTGACCATTTAACATCGGTGTTGAGATCATCATCCGCTTCAGTACCGGTAGAAACCTATTAAAAGTGTGGACAAACGCAAGCAAATTCTTCATAAAGGTCATCTATTGAAACAGAGTCTAAATTCAGAGCTTCAACAGATGCCACCAGGTTATCAAACATAAGGTTCTCCTTCAAATTTAGACATTGAATTTTAGACAAATAGTTTTTGTCTGAAAAATCAAACCACTGTTCTAAATACTGAACAGCTTTTTGATAAAATTTTAGGAATTCTGATTCTATTTTTTTTTTGCTTTCAGGTGAGGTAATTTTTTTAAAGCTTTCCCAACTAGATATCCAAAAAAATAGTCTGTCTGTCTTTGTATTAGTTTGCCTTTGACTGTTATCATGATCTCATATACATCAACTGCAATCAAGTCATTTCGCTCCAGTTTTAATATGGCTGTCTGAAAAATAGGCAAGCAGTTGTGTAAAAACTGGAGATATAACTCAGGAACTGATGGTGGGTCCAGTTCTGTGGTCTCACTATCTTCATCCACAATAAATTGCCATATTACTTTAGGTGTTTCATCCTCACCAATACTTTGGAAGTAAGCTTTTACAGCTGGACAATTTTTTAAAACTCTCTCGATTGCTGGATAAAGAGACAGCCATCTTGTTGGTACATGGTGAAGAAGTTCTGACCACTCAAGGTCAACAAAGTCAAACATTTCTTTTAGTGTGGCAACTCTCTTGGCTGATATTGAAAAATAATTATATCATTTCAAAATTAGACTTTCCACGTCACAATTTAAGACATCTGAAGCCTTTTTAGCTGTATTGTGAAGTATGTGAGCTGGGCAGCCAGCTGACAATATCCGATGATTTACAGCATGAAGCTACGCACCGTTATGCTTACCAAAGTTCACACTTGCATTGTCAGCAGAATATGCAGACATCATATCCACAGATAGGCCATTTGTTTTAATTACATTTAAAATGTGCTCTGAAATTGCAGCAGCACTTTCCTCACCTTCATAAAAATCCAGCAAGCTTGTTACCACTCCTTTGGAGGGCTTAAAGTAAGGCAGAACTAAGGGGAAAAGTTTGGTGTGCCCATGGTTAGATGCATCCGATCCAACACTAAAATAAGCATAGCTGTTTTTCAAATCTTTAACTACTATTTCCACACTTTAAGGAGTGTTACAATGGCTTCAGCTTTGGTACAACCACATGACATCCTAGTGGCTTTAGCAGAATCCTGAAATATAACAGGAAGTAGTTTCATGGTGCAGTCCAAAGATCTATATGAATGACTGTGGCACACGGAATGGTAAACCATTGATATTTCAGCTGCTATAATTTCGTCTTGCATTGCCATATCCTTAGAGGGAATCATGAATTTGGAAAGCATCCCACTTTGTTTTGCAGCCCGATCAGAATTTTTGTGACTTTCGCTAGATATGTGGATTTTGATATCACCTTCACCACCATGACCAATTCCAAACTCGCGCCTACACAGCGTACAGTATGCTCTATGATAGTTACCGGTCACTGCTGTAATGCATGTATAAGTTGTTTTCGATAAGTCTCGAAAACGGCACAATCGCTTTATCTTCTTTGCTTTAGAGGTCGAAGGCCCCTGTTCATCCCCGCTGCTATCCATCTTAGTACCAGTTGCACGATGTGTGAATGATCCTATAGTGATGATCCAAACACATTGACTCATGTATGAAATGGATAAGCCAACTTGTAATACAAAGTATTTACCAACACGCCACAGAGCTCCACAGCAATAAAACTCAGAGAGTCTACAAGCTAGTGTTTCATTGAAAATTAATCACATCTGATGTACTGATGGCCTCTCTCATTTCTTGAGACACTAATGGCCCATAAAGAAAATCGGGCGAACATTTTTGTCCAAGGAACGATCGTACAATTTTCTAAAAGTGTGTACACAACTTTTGACAGCCGATTCCGAATGAAAAAGGGAAAAACGCTGACATTTTTCTTGTATGGGAACAGAATGTACCATTTTCGTACGATTTTCGTACGAGAAATAGCAGATACGAAAGACTGCGCATGATCAGAAACAACAAATAACAAAAAAGCCTTTGTCGTATGCAAATTTTCGTGCATTATTTCTATCCTCGGTTCCGACTTGATGTGAAACATTGAGGAAAACCTGCCGATTGTTTGTCCGAATTTCTCATAGTGTGTACAGGGCTTAACAAGCCAGATACAAATACCCCCCAAATTACCACTTTTTGAAAAGTAGACATTCCAAGGTATTTAGTAAGAGGCATGGTGAGTTTTTTCAAGTTGTCATATTTTACCACAATTCTTTGCAACATGAAGATTTTTAGTTTTCACAAAATTGTCATATTCACAGGTTATTTCTCTAACACAGCATATGCATAGTTGCAACTACACCCCAAAATATATTCTGCTGCTAATAAGTGAGTTTTCAGGGATCTCCTAAAGGTAGATAGGTTAGGGGCTGATCGGATATACCGGGGCAGGGAGTTCCAGAGGATGGGAGAGGCTCTGGAGAAGTCCTGAAGGCGAGTATGAGAGGAGGTAACAAGGGAGCTAGAGAGCAGTAGGCGATATCTGCAGATGAGGTTGGTGATGTAGATGGGGGCGATGTTGTGATTGGCCTTGTATATTATGGTTAGCATTTTGAATTTTATACGGTGGGGTAGGGAAAGACAGTGAAGGGATTGGCAGAGAGGGGCAGCAGTCATGGATCGATTAGTGAGGTGCATTAATCTAGCAGCAGCATTCATAATAGACTGAAGGGGGGATATCCTGCGTAAGGGTAGGCCATTAAGGAGAGAGTTGCAGTAGTCGAGGCGGGAAATAATCAAGGAGTGAATAAGTTGCTTTGTGGTGTCATTAGTCAAGAAGGGTCTAATTTTGGGGAGGTTTCGGAGGTTAAGGCGGCAGGATTTAGCCAGCGATTGGATGTGGGGGCTGAATGAGAGATCAAAGTCAAGGATTACACTCAGCACCCTGGCATGTGTGGAGGGACCAATGGTTGTGCTGTTCATGTTAATGGTAAAATCATGGGGGGGGGGGACCGGGAAGGAGGAAATGTAACAAGCTCCGTTTTAGAAAGATTGAGTTTGAGAAAGTGGTGTGACATCCATACTGATATGTCATTCAGTAAGTTTAGGATCCGTGAGGAGATCGAGGGGGTGAGTTGAGGAGTGGACAGATAGATCTGGGTGGGGGGGGGCAGCAGGATGGAGGGGGACACGGAGGAAGTATGGAGGGGGACACGGAGGAAGAACGGAGGGGGACACAGAAGAAGAATGGAGGGGGACACAGAGGAAGAACAGAGGGGGACACAGAGGAAGAACGGAGGGGGACAGCAGGACGGAGGGGGACAGCAGCAGAATGGAGGGGGACACAGAGGAAGAACAAAGGGGGACAGCAGGACGGAGGGGGACAGCAGCAGAATGGAGGGGGACACGGAGAAAAACTGGAGGGGGACAGCAGAATGGAGGGGGACACGGAGGAAGAACGGAGGGGGACAGCAGCAGAACGGAGGGGGACACGGAGGAAGAACGGAGGGGGACAGCAGGACGGAGGGGGACAGCAGCAGAATGCAGTGGCAAACAGAGGAAGAACGGAGGGGGACAGCAGCAGAACAGAGGGGGACATGGAGGAAGAACAGAGGGGGACAGCAGGACGGTGGGGGACACGGAGGAAGAACGGAGGGGGACAGCAGGACGGAGGGGGACAGCAGCAGAACAGAGGGGGACAGCAGAACGGAGGGGGACATGGAGGAAGAACGGAGAGAGACAACAGCAGAACGGAGGGGGACACGGAGGAAGAATGGAGGGGGACACAGAAGAAGAATGGAGGGGGACACAGAGGAAGAACGGAGGGGGACACAGAGGAAGAACGGAGGGGGGACAACAGGACGGAGGGGGACAGCAGCAGAATGGAGGGGGACACAGAGGAAGAACGGAGGGGGACAGCAGAATGGAGGGGGACATGGAGGAAAACTGGAGGGGGACAGCAGAATGGAGGGGGACACGGAGTAAGAACGGAGGGGGACAGCAGCAGAACGGAGGGGGACATGGAGGAAAGATGGAGGGGGAGAGCAGCAGAACTGAGGGGGAGTGGGGGGGACAGAAGCAGAACTGAGGGGGAGTGGGGGACAGCAGCAGATCTGAGGGGGATTGGGGGGGACAGCAGCAGATCTGAGGGGGATTGGGGGGGGACAGCAGCAGAACTGAGGAGGAGTGTGGGAGACAGCAGCAGAACTGAGGGGGGTGGGGGACAGCAGCAGAACTGAGGGGTGTGGGAGACAGCAGCAGATCTGAGGGCGGTGGGGGACAGCAGCAGAATTGAGAGGGAGTACTGTGTGTGGGGGGGGGCAGCAGCAGAACTGAGGGGGGTGGGGGTCTGCGGACAGCAGCAGAACTGAGAGGGAGTGTGCATTGCTCACTGAACTAGGTAGTGGAAGTTACACTAACCTGAAGTTTGTCTGGCGGTGGCGGGCGGACCTCGTGGGCGGGAGGGAGCCAGAGGGAGGACTCGGACGAGGCGGCTCAGACTCAGTCAGGAGGATGGAGAGAAGTTGGAGAAGTCGGGCAGCTCGGAGCCGGCCCGGGTTGCGCTGCTGGCTGGCAATGTGCTTCTGCTTCACGAATGAATCACTGGCTGCAGTGCTGGAGTAGTCGGCTCGGCGGCTCCGGGTCCGGGACTGGCAGGCACCACTGACTGGGGCTGGGCACAGGGCAGGGCAGGCTGAGGCTAGTAAGTGTGGCAGGCTGGCGGCTCAGCGGCTGCTCTCTCTCTGGGACTGAGGTGCGCTGCTCAGCCGTAGCGTGTAGACTATAGTGCGGGTGCCCACTGCACTGACTATCACGTGAGGGACGGTGCCAGCTGACGTCACTGGTTGCTAGACGCGGGGCGGGCAGCCCTAGCCTAGCAACCAGTTAAGCTGCATGGTGTGTGTGTGTTACTGTGTTAAAGTTAGTGTACTACTGTATAAGAGTGGCGGACTCGGAGACGGAGTCGGACTGGTGCCAGCCCCGGCAGTGTGTTTTTTTTTCATTCCGGGACGCTGTATTGTCCCGGAATGAAGGTACCCGGGACACGGGACAAAAAGCTGAAATAAGGGACAATCCAGGGCAATCCGGGACACGTGGCCACCCTATAACATATAGGCCTAAATTAATGAAGAAATTAGATTTTTTTCAATTTTGTTATTGGATGTTTTATAGCAGAAAGTAAAAAAAATATATATTTTTTTTTCAAAATTGTCACTCTTTTTTTGTTTATTGTGTAAAAAATGAAAACTGCAGAGGTGATCAAATACCACCAAATGAAACCTCTATTTGTGGTACCAAAAGGGACATCTTTTATTTTTATTTGGTTACAGCGTTGCATGACTGCGCAATTGTCAGTTAAAATAACACAGTGACTTTGCAAAAAATGGCTTGGTCATTAAGGAGGGGTAAATCTTTCAGAGAGCAAGTTGATAATAAGGACCATTTCTTTAATGGACTGTCTATAACATGGACCTTCTCTGTACATCGGGGACTGCTATGATAGTTACACTTGGTAGAGGGACAGAAGACAATAAAAGGACAGAGGGGCTGGTTTATAAAACAGGGACTGTCCCTATTAATCAGGGAGATGCCATACACAGTAGAGGGTGAAGGAGAGGGACTGGTCTCCAGGTCAGGGACTGTCTCTCTGTGTACAGTGACATGCTGTGAGTGGGTGAGCAGTCTCTCTGCACATAGCCAGTGTTGTCCCATGTCTCAGTGTAGCACACACAGGCAGTAGACATGCATACCTCCCAACTTTTGAACTTCAGAATGAGGGACACTTGAGGAAGGAAGTAACCTTGCATAGCGCGCTGCGGCAAATGTGGGCGTGGTCAAACGTTTGACAGTGGGAGGAGCTTAATGGGCATCATTAAACAAAACTTGGGCTTCCTTGTATCTATAAAATATGCTTTTATTATTGTTCCACAAGCAAGAGTCTCATGGATACATACATACCCCAGCACATTCATTTAAAAAAAAGGATAAAAGAATGCAGTGTTTGGAGTGCATTACGTACAAAGTGCAGGGTTGTAGGATGAGCTATATACAGAGTGCAGGGTTCTGGCATGAGCTATATACAGAGTGCAGGGTTGTAGGATGAGCTATGTACAGAGTGCAGGGTTCTGGCATGAGCTATGTATAGAGTGCAGGGTTCTGGCATGAGCTATGTACAGAGTGCAGGGTTCTGGCATGAGCTATGTACAGAGTGCAGGGTTCTGGCATGAGCTGTGTACAGAGTGAAGGGTTCTGGCATGAGCTGTGTACAGAGTGCAGGGTTCTGGCATGAGCTGTGTACAGAGTGCAGGGTTCTTGCATGAGCTGTGTACAAAGTGCAGGGTTCTAGCATGAGCTGTGTGTGTACAGAGTGCAGGGTTCTGGCATGGGCTGTGTACAGAGTGCAGGGTTCTGGCATGAGCTGTGTACAGAGTGCAGGGTTCTGGCATGAGCTGCATTCAGAGTGCAGGGTTCTGGAGTGAGCTATGTACAGAGTGCAGGGTTTTGGGATGAGCTATGTACAGAGAGCAGGGTTCTGGGGTGAGCTATGTACAGAGTGCAGGATTCTGAGATGAGCTATGCACAGAGTGCAGGGTTCTGGGATGAGCTATGTACAGAGTGCAGGGTTTTGGGATGAGCTATGTACAGAGAGCAGGGTTCTGGGGTGAGCTATGTACAGAGTGCAGGATTCCGAGATGAGCTATGCACAGAGTGCAGGGTTCTGGGATGAGCTATGTGCAGAGTGCAGGGTTCTGGGATGCGCTATGTGCAGAGTGCAGGGTTCTGGAATGAGCAATGTGCAGAGTGCAGTGTTCTGGAATGAGCTATGTACAGAGTGCAGGGTTCTGGCATGAGCTGTGTACAGAGTGCAGGGTTCTGGCATGAGCTGTGTACAGATTGCAGGGTTCTGGCATGAGCTGTGTACAGAGTGCAGGGTTCTGGCATGAGCTGTGTACAGAGTACAGGGTTCTTGCATGAGCTGTGTACAGAGTGCAGGGTTCTAGCATGAGCTGTGTGCGTACAGAGTGCAGGGTTCTGACATGAGCGGTGTACAGAGTGCAGGGTTCTGGCATGAGCTGTGTACAGAGTGCAGGGTTCTGGGGTGAGCTGCATTCAGAGTGCAGGGTTCTGGAGTGAGCTGCATGCAGAGTGCAGGGTTCTGGAGTGAGCTATGTACAGAGTGCAGGGTTCTGGGATGAGCTATGTACAGAGAGCAGGGTTCTGGGGTGAGCTATGTACAGAGTGCAGGGTTCTGAGATGAGCTATGTACAGAATGCAGGGTTCTGAGATGAGCTATGCACAGAGTGCAGGGTTCTGGGGTGAGCTATGTACAGAGTGCAGGGTTCTGGGATGAGCTATGTAAAGAGTGCAGGGTTCTGGAATGAGCTATGTAAACAGTGCAGGGTTCTGGAATGAGCTATGTGCAGAGTGCAGGGTTCTGGGATGCGCTATGTGCAGAGTGCAGGGTTCTGGAATGAGCAATGTGCAGAGTGCAGGGTTCTGGGATGAGCTATATACAGGGTGCAGGGTTCTGGGATGAGCTATATACAGGGTGCGGGGTTCTGAGACGAGCTATATACAGGGCACAGGGTACTGGATGAGCTATATACAGGGCACAGGGTACTGGATGAGCTATATACAGGGTGCAGCAGAGGCATAATTAGAACCTTCAGGGGCCCTGGTGCAAGAAACCATGAAGGGCCCCCCGAACTCCAGCCTAGGCCATTCCCTTCGAGCCCAGAGCCCTTCCCACTGATCCCATCACCCTTCATGGTCCCACAGCAGATTGAGCAGAGTGAGCTGCATGCAGAGTGCAGGGTTCTGGGTTGAGCTATGTACAGAGTGCAGGGTTCTGGGATGAGCTATGTACAGAGAGCAGGGTTCTGGGGTAAGATATGTACAGAGTGCAGGGTTCTGAGATGAGCTATGTACAGAGTGCAGGGTTCTGAGATGAGCTATGCACAGAGTGCAGGGTTCTGAGATGAGCTATGTACAGAGTGCAGGGTTCTGGGATGAGCTATGTAAAGAGTGCAGGGTTCTGGAATGAGCTATGTAAACAGTGCAGGGTTCTGGAATGAGCTATGTAAACAGTGCAGGGTTCTGGGATGCGCTATGTGCAGAGTGCAGGGTTCTGGAATGAGCAATGTGCAGAGTGCAGGGTTCTGGAATGAGCTATGTGCAGAGTGCAGGGTTCTGGGATGAGCTATATACAGGGTGCGGGGTTCTGAGACGAGCTATATACAGGGTGCAGGGTTCTGGGATGAGCTATATACAGGGTGCGGGGTTCTGAGACGAGCTATATACAGGGCACAGGGTACTGGATGAGCTATATACAGGGTGCAGCAGAGGCATAATTAGAACCTTCAGGGGCCCTGGTGCAAGAAACCATGAAGGGCCCCCCGACCTCCAGCCTGGGCCATTCCCTTCGAGCCCAGAGCCCTTCCCACTGATCCCATCACCCTTCATGGTCCCACAGCAGATTGAGCCCGGCCATGGTGGCAGAAGGCCAGGGCCTAGTTGCAAGTGCAACCTTTGCTGGTAGTTCCGCCAGTGGTGTCAGTGTGGACTGTGAATGGTGTCAGTCAGTAGGGCAGTGGACATGGTCAGTAGAGCAGTGGAAGTAGTCAGTATGGCAGAGAAAGTGGTCAGTATGGCAGAGAAAGTGGTCAGTAGGGCAGTGGACATGGTCAGTAGGGCAGTGGACATGGTCAGTAGGGCAGTGGACATGGTCAGTAGAGCAGTGGACGTGGTCAGTAGACATAATCAGTAGGGCAGTGGACAGGATCAGTAGATTTTTTTTATTGTTATTTTATTTTTGTTATTATTTTTTACCATTATATTTTATCCATTTTATTTTTTAGAGTTTTTTTTACAGTTTTTGATCGGAGTTGGTGGCAGTGGAGGGCAGTATGATGGGGTGGAGGGCAGTATGATGGGAGGGGGTGTCAGTGGAGGGCAGTATGATGGGAGGGGTGGCAGTGGAAGGCAGTATGTTGGGGGCGGAGGCAGTGGAAGGCATTATGATGGGGTGGAGGGCAGTATGATAGGAGAGGAGGTAGTGGAGGGCAGTATGATGGGAGGAGGCGGTAGTGGAGGGCAGTATCATGGGAGGGGGGGTTAGTGCAGGGCAGTATGATGGGAGGGATGGTAGTGGAGGGCAATATAATGGGAGGGGGTTTAGTGGAGGGCAGTATTATGGGAGGGATGGTAGTGGAGGGCAGTATGATGGGAGGGAGAGCAGTATGATGGGAAGGGTGGTAGTGGAGGGCAGTATGATGGGAGGGGTGGTAGTGGAGGGCAGTATTATGGGAGGGGTGGTAGTGGAGGGCAGTATGATGGGAGGGAGAGCAGTATGATGGGAGGGGTGGTAGTGGAGAGCAGTATGATGGGAAGGGTGGTAGTGGAGGGCAGTATGATGGGAGGGGGATTAGTGGAGGGCAGTATAATAGGAGCGGTGGCAGTGGAGGGCAGTATAATTGGAGGGGGGCAGTATGATGGGTGGGGGTGGCAGTGAAAGGCAGTATAATGGGGGGGTTAGTGGAGGGCAGTATAATTGGAGGGAGGCAGTATGATGGGTGGGGGTGGCAGTGAAAGGCAGTATAATGGGGGGGTTAGTGGAGGGCAGTATAATTGGAGGGAGGCAGTATGATGGGTGGGGGTGGCAGTGAAAGGCAGTATAATGGGGGGGTTAGTGGAGGGCAGTATAATTGGAGGGAGGC